>OV816027.1:48101220-49301220 GCA_929113105.1 Agrypnus murinus | reverse complement strand
GTTGCAATACTTTCACATTTGTTATATAATGACTGAGTAATAAAATGACGAATTGCAGTTAGCTGACTTTCGGAAATGCAATCTGACTGCGATAGTTTTGTTAACTTCTCTTTTGGTTGTTAAGAATTTCTTCACATTACCCGTATACCGTAGTCATTTAAGAGTCCCAGTCTTCTAAGTAATAGTCTAAACGCGCTGCATTATTATTTTGGTGGGAATCCATTGCAGTATGCATGCGCTTTTAGCTGTTGCGATACTTTCGTACTTGCTATATAATGACTGATTAATAAACCGACTAATTATAGTTAGCATACTTTCGGAAATGCAATCTGATTACTATAATTTTGTTAAATTCTGTTTTGGTTGTTAAGAAGTCCTTCGCATTACCCGTATACCGGAGTCATTTAAGAGTCTCAGTCTTCTAATTAATAATCTAAACGCGCTGCATTATTATTTTGGTGAGAAGCCATTTGAGTGTAATATATGTATGTGCCTGTAGCTGATGCGATACTTTCACATTTGCTATATAATGACTGAGTAATAAACTGACGAATTATAGATAGCATTTTTTCGGACGTTCAATCTAATTGCTATAGCTTTTATTAAGTTCTATTTTGGTTGTTAAGAGATCTATTACATTACCCGTATACCTGTGTTACCTAAGAGTCTCAGTCTTCTAATTAATATTCTAAATGCGCTGCATTATTATTTTGGTGAGAAGCCATTTTAGTGTAATATATGTATGTGCCTGTAGCTGATGCGATACTTTCACACTTGCTATATAATGACTGAGTAATAAACTGACGAATTATAGTTAGCAGTTTTTCGGACGTTCAATCTAATTGGTATAGCTTTTATTAAGTTCTATTGTGGTTGTTAAGAGATCTATTACATTACCCGTATACCTGTGTTACTTAAGAGTCTCAGTCTTCTAATTAATATTCTAAATGCGCTGCATTATTATTTTGGTGAGAAGCCATTTGAGTGTAATATATGTATGTGCCTGTAGCTGATGCGATACTTTCACACTTGCTATATAATGACTGAGTAATAAACTGACGAATTATAGTTAGCAGTTTTTCGGACGTTCAATCTAATTGCTATAGCTTTTATTAAGTTTTATTTTGGTTGTTAAGAGATCTATTACATTACCCGTATACCTGTGTTACTTAAGAGTCTCAGTCTTCTAATTAATATTCTAAATGCGCTGCATTATTATTTTGGTGAGAAGCCATTTGAGTGTAATATATGTATGTGCCTGTAGCTGATGCGATACTTTCACACTTGCTATATAATGACTGAGTAATAAACTGACGAATTATAGTTAGCAGTTTTTCGGACGTTCAATCTAATTGCTATAGCTTTTATTAAGTTCTATTTTGGTTGTTGAGAGATCTATTACATTACCCGTATACCTGTGTTACCTAAGAGTCTCAGTCTTCTAATTAATATTCTAAATGCGCTGCATTATTATTTTGGTGAGAAGCCATTTGAGTGTAATATATGTATGTGGCTGTAGCTGTTGCAATACTTTCACATTTGCTATATAATGACTGAGTAATAAATTGACGAATTGTAGTTAGCAGCCTTTCGGAAATGCAATCTGACTGCTATAGTTTTGTTAAATTCTATTTTGGTTGTTAAGAATTTCTTCACATTACCCGTATACCGGAGTCATTTAAGAGTCTCAGTCTTCTAATTAATAATCTAAACGCGCTGCATTATTATTTTGGTGAGAAGCCATTTGAGTGTAATATATGTATGTGCCTTTAGCTGTTGCAATACTTTCACATTTGTTATATAATGACTGAGTAATAAATTGACGAATTGCAGTTAGCTGACTTTCGGAAATGCAATCTGATTGCGATAGTTTTGTTAACTTCTATTTTGGTTGTTAAGAATTTCTTCACATTACCCGTATACCGTAGTCATTTAAGAGTCCCAGTCTTCTAAGTAATATTCTAAACGCGCTGTATTATTATTTTGGTGAGAATCCATTGCAGTATGCATGCGCTTTTAGCTGTTGCGATACTTTCGTACTTGCTATATAATGACTGATTAATAAACCGACTAATTATAGTTAGCAGACTTTCGGAAATGGAATCTGACTGCTATAGTTTTGTTAAATTCTATTTTGGTTGTTAAGAATTCCTTCGCATTACCCGTATACCGGAGTCATTTAAGACTCTCAGTCTTCTAATTAATAATCTAAACGCGCTGCATTATTATTTTGGTGAGAAGCCATTTGAGTGTAATATATGTATGTGCCTGTAGCTGATGCGATACTTTCACACTTGCTATATAGTGACTGAGTAATAAACTGACGAATTATAGTTAGCAGTTTTTCGGACGTTCAATCTAATTGCTATAGCTTTTATTAAGTTCTATTTTGTTTGTTAAGAGATCTATTACATTACCCGTATACGTGTGTTACCTAAGAGTCTCAGTCTTCTAATTAATATTCTAAATGCGCTGCATTATTATTTTGGTGAGAAGCCATTTGAGTGTAATATATGTATGTGCCTGTAGCTGATGCGATACTTTCACACTTGCTATATGATGACTGAGTAATAAACTGACGAATTATAGTTAGCAGTTTTTCGGACGTTCAATCTAATTGCTATAGCTTTTATTAAGTTCTATTTTGTTTGTTAAGAGATCTATTACATTACCCGTATACGTGTGTTACCTAAGAGTCTCAGTCTTCTAATTAATATTCTAAATGCGCTGCATTATTATTTTGGTGAGAAGCCATTTGAGTGTAATATATGTATGTGCCTGTAGCTGATGCGATACTTTCACACTTGCTATATGATGACTGAGTAATAAACTGACGAATTATAGTTAGCAGTTTTTCGGACGTTCAATCTAATTGCTATAGCTTTTATTAAGTTCTATTTTAGTTGTTAAGAGATCTATTACATTACCCGTATACCTGTGTTACCTAAGAGTCTCAGTCTTCTAATTAATATTCTAAATGCGCTGCGTTATTATTTTGGTGAGAAGCCATTTGAGTGTAATATATGTATGTGGCTGTAGCTGTTGCAATACTTTCACATTTGCTATATAATGACTGAGTAATAAATTGACGAATTGCAGTTAGCTGACTTTCGGAAATGCAATCTGACTGCAATAGTTTTGTTTACTTCTATTTTGGTTGTTAAGAATTTCTTCACATTACCCGTATACCGTAGCCATTTAAGAGTTCCAGTCTTCTAATTAATATTCTAAACGCGCTGCATTATTATTTTGGTGAGAATCCTTTGCAGTATGCATGCGCTTTTAGCTGTTGCGATACTTTCGTACTTGCTATATAATGACTGATTAATAAACCGACTAATTATAGTTAGCAGACTTTCGGAAATGCAATCTGACTGCTATAGTTTTGTTAAATTCTATTTTGGTTGTTAAGAATTCCTTCGCATCACCCGTATACCGGAGTCATTTAAGAGTCTCAGTCTTCTAATTAATAATCTAAACGCGGGTGCATTATTATTTTGGTGAGAAACCATTTGAGTGTAATATGTGTATGTGCCTGTAGCTGATGCGATACTTTCACACTTGCTATATAATGACCGAGTAATAAACTGACGAATTATAGTTAGCAGTTTTTCGGACGTTCAATCTAATTGCTATAGCTTTTATTAAGTTCTATTTTGGTTGTTAAGAGATCTATTACATTACCCGTATACCTGTGTTACCTAAGAGTCTCAGTCTTCTAATTAATATTCTAAATGCGCTGCATTATTATTTTGGTGAGAAGCCATTTGAGTGTAATATATGTATGTGCCTGTAGCTGATGCGATACTTTCACACTTGCTATATGATGACTGAGTAATAAACTGACGAATTATAGTTAGCAGTTTTTCGGACGTTCAATCTAATTGCTATAGCTTTTATTAAGTTCTATTTTGGTTGTTAAGAGATCTATTACATTACCCTTATACCTGTGTTACCTGTGTCTCAGTCTTCTTATTAATAATCTAAACGCGCTGCATTATTATTTTGTTGAGAAGCCATTTGAGTGTAATATATGTATGTGGCTGTAGCTGTTGCAATACTTTCACATTTGCTATATAATGACTGAGTAATAAATTGACGAATTGTAGTTAGCAGACTTTCGGAAATGCAGTCTGACTGCTATAGTTTTGTTAAATTCTATTTTGGTTGTTAAGAATTTCTTCACATTACCCGTATACCGGAGTCATTTAAGAGTCTCAGTCTTCTAATTAATAATCTAAACGCGCTGCATTATTATTTTGGTGAGAAGCCATTTGAGTGTAATATATGTAGGTGCCTTTAGCTGTTGCAATACTTTCACATTTGTTATATAATGACTGAGTAATAAATTGACGAATTGCAGTTAGCTGACTTTCGGAAATGCAATCTGACTGCGATAGTTTTGTTAACTTCTCTTTTGGTTGTTAAGAATTTCTTCACATTACCCGTATACCGTAGTCATTTAAGAGTCCCAGTCTTCTAAGTAATAGTCTAAACGCGCTGCATTATTATTTTGGTGGGAATCCATTGCAGTATGCATGCGCTTTTAGCTGTTGCGATACTTTCGTACTTGCTATATAATGACTGATTAATAAACCGACTAATTATAGTTAGCATACTTTCGGAAATGCAATCTGATTACTATAATTTTGTTAAATTCTGTTTTGGTTGTTAAGAAGTCCTTCGCATTACCCGTATACCGGAGTCATTTAAGAGTCTCAGTCTTCTAATTAATAATCTAAACGCGCTGCATTATTATTTTGGTGAGAAGCCATTTGAGTGTAATATATGTATGTGCCTGTAGCTGATGCGATACTTTCACATTTGCTATATAATGACTGAGTAATAAACTGACGAATTATAGATAGCATTTTTTCGGACGTTCAATCTAATTGCTATAGCTTTTATTAAGTTCTATTTTGGTTGTTAAGAGATCTATTACATTACCCGTATACCTGTGTTACCTAAGAGTCTCAGTCTTCTAATTAATATTCTAAATGCGCTGCATTATTATTTTGGTGAGAAGCCATTTTAGTGTAATATATGTATGTGCCTGTAGCTGATGCGATACTTTCACACTTGCTATATAATGACTGAGTAATAAACTGACGAATTATAGTTAGCAGTTTTTCGGACGTTCAATCTAATTGGTATAGCTTTTATTAAGTTCTATTGTGGTTGTTAAGAGATCTATTACATTACCCGTATACCTGTGTTACTTAAGAGTCTCAGTCTTCTAATTAATATTCTAAATGCGCTGCATTATTATTTTGGTGAGAAGCCATTTGAGTGTAATATATGTATGTGCCTGTAGCTGATGCGATACTTTCACACTTGCTATATAATGACTGAGTAATAAACTGACGAATTATAGTTAGCAGTTTTTCGGACGTTCAATCTAATTGCTATAGCTTTTATTAAGTTTTATTTTGGTTGTTAAGAGATCTATTACATTACCCGTATACCTGTGTTACTTAAGAGTCTCAGTCTTCTAATTAATATTCTAAATGCGCTGCATTATTATTTTGGTGAGAAGCCATTTGAGTGTAATATATGTATGTGCCTGTAGCTGATGCGATACTTTCACACTTGCTATATAATGACTGAGTAATAAACTGACGAATTATAGTTAGCAGTTTTTCGGACGTTCAATCTAATTGCTATAGCTTTTATTAAGTTCTATTTTGGTTGTTGAGAGATCTATTACATTACCCGTATACCTGTGTTACCTAAGAGTCTCAGTCTTCTAATTAATATTCTAAATGCGCTGCATTATTATTTTGGTGAGAAGCCATTTGAGTGTAATATATGTATGTGGCTGTAGCTGTTGCAATACTTTCACATTTGCTATATAATGACTGAGTAATAAATTGACGAATTGTAGTTAGCAGCCTTTCGGAAATGCAATCTGACTGCTATAGTTTTGTTAAATTCTATTTTGGTTGTTAAGAATTTCTTCACATTACCCGTATACCGGAGTCATTTAAGAGTCTCAGTCTTCTAATTAATAATCTAAACGCGCTGCATTATTATTTTGGTGAGAAGCCATTTGAGTGTAATATATGTATGTGCCTTTAGCTGTTGCAATACTTTCACATTTGTTATATAATGACTGAGTAATAAATTGACGAATTGCAGTTAGCTGACTTTCGGAAATGCAATCTGATTGCGATAGTTTTGTTAACTTCTATTTTGGTTGTTAAGAATTTCTTCACATTACCCGTATACCGTAGTCATTTAAGAGTCCCAGTCTTCTAAGTAATATTCTAAACGCGCTGCATTATTATTTTGGTGAGAATCCATTGCAGTATGCATGCGCTTTTAGCTGTTGCGATACTTTCGTACTTGCTATATAATGACTGATTAATAAACCGACTAATTATAGTTAGCAGACTTTCGGAAATGGAATCTGACTGCTATAGTTTTGTTAAATTCTATTTTGGTTGTTAAGAATTCCTTCGCATTACCCGTATACCGGAGTCATTTAAGACTCTCAGTCTTCTAATTAATAATCTAAACGCGCTGCATTATTATTTTGGTGAGAAGCCATTTGAGAGTAATATATGTATGTGCCTGTAGCTGATGCGATACTTTCACACTTGCTATATAATGACTGAGTAATAAACTGACGAATTATAGTTAGCAGTTTTTCGGACGTTCAATCTAATTGGTATAGCTTTTATTAAGTTCTATTGTGGTTGTTAAGAGATCTATTACATTACCCGTATACCTGTGTTACTTAAGAGTCTCAGTCTTCTAATTAATATTCTAAATGCGCTGCATTATTATTTTGGTGAGAAGCCATTTGAGTGTAATATATGTATGTGCCTGTAGCTGATGCGATACTTTCACACTTGCTATATAATGACTGAGTAATAAACTGACGAATTATAGTTAGCAGTTTTTCGGACGTTCAATCTAATTGGTATAGCTTTTATTAAGTTCTATTGTGGTTGTTAAGAGATCTATTACATTACCCGTATACCTGTGTTACTTAAGAGTCTCAGTCTTCTAATTAATATTCTAAATGCGCTGCATTATTATTTTGGTGAGAAGCCATTTGAGTGTAATATATGTATGTGCCTGTAGCTGATGCGATACTTTCACACTTGCTATATAATGACTGAGTAATAAACTGACGAATTATAGTTAGCATTTTTTCGGACGTTCAATCTAATTGCTATAGCTTTTATTAAGTTCTATTTTGGTTGTTAAGAGATCTATTACATTACCCGTATACCTGTGTTACCTAAGAGTCTCAGTCTTCTAATTAATATTCTAAATGCGCTGCATTATTATTTTGGTGAGAAGCCATTTTAGTGTAATATATGTATGTGCCTGTAGCTGATGCGATACTTTCACACTTGCTATATAATGACTGAGTAATAAACTGACGAATTATAGTTAGCAGTTTTTCGGACGTTCAATCTAATTGCTATAGCTTTTATTAAGTTCTATTTTGGTTGTTAAGAGATCTATTACATTACCCGTATACCTGTGTTACCTAAGAGTCTCAGTCTTCTAATTAATAATCTAAACGCGCTGCATTATTATTTTGGTGAGAAGCCATTTGAGTGTAATATATGTATGTGCCTGTAGCTGATGCGATACTTTCACATTTGCTATATAATGACTGAGTAATAAACTGACGAATTATAGATAGCATTTTTTCGGACGTTCAATCTAATTGCTATAGCTTTTATTAAGTTCTATTTTGGTTGTTAAGAGATCTATTACATTACCCGTATACCTGTGTTACCTAAGAGTCTCAGTCTTCTAATTAATATTCTAAATGCGCTGCATTATTATTTTGGTGAGAAGCCATTTTAGTGTAATATATGTATGTGCCTGTAGCTGATGCGATACTTTCACACTTGCTATATAATGACTGAGTAATAAACTGACGAATTATAGTTAGCAGTTTTTCGGACGTTCAATCTAATTGCTATAGCTTTTATTAAGTTCTATTTTGGTTGTTAAGAGATCTATTACATTACCCGTATACCTGTGTTACCTAAGAGTCTCAGTCTTCTAATTAATATTCTAAATGCGCTGCATTATTATTTTGGCGAGAAGCCATTTGAGTGTAATATATGTATGTGCCTGTAGCTCATGCGATACTTTCACACTTGCTATATAATGACTGAGTAATAAACTGACGAATTATAGTTAGCAGTTTTTCGGACGTTCAATCTAATTGCTATAGCTTTTATTAAGTTCTATTTTGGTTGTTAAGAGATCTATTACATTACCCGTATACCTGTGTTACTTAAGAGTCTCAGTCTTCTAATTAATATTCTAAATGCGCTGCATTATTATTTTGGTGAGAAGCCATTTGAGTGTAATATATGTATGTGGCTGTAGCTGTTGCAATACTTTCACATTTGCTATATAATGACTGAGTAATAAATTGACGAATTGCAGTTAGCTGACTTTCGGAAATGCAATCTGACTGCTATAGTTTTATTAAATTCTATTTTGGTGGTTAAGAATTCCTTCGCATTACCCGTATACCGGAGTCATTTAAGAGTCTCAGTCTTCTAATTAATAATCTAATCGCGCTGCATTATTATTTTGGTGAGAAGCCATTTGAGTGTAATATATGTATGTGCCTGTAGCTGATGCGATAGTTTCACACTTGCTATATAATGACTGAGTAATAAACTGACGAATTATAGTTAGCAGTTTTTCGGACGTTCAATCTAATTGCTATAGCTTTTATTAAGTTCTATTTTGGTTGTTAAGAGATCTATTACGTTACCCGTATACCTGTGTTACCTAAGAGTCTCAGTCTTCTAATTAATATTCTAAATGTGCTGCATTATTATTTTGGTGAGAAGCCATTTGAGTGTAATATATGTATGTGGCTGTAGCTGTTGCAATACTTTCACATTTGCTATATAATGACTGAGTAATAAATTGACGAATTGCAGTTAGCTGACTTTCGGAAATGCAATCTGACTGCTATAGTTTTGTTAAATTCTATTTTGGTTGTTAAGAATTTCTTCACATTACCCGTATACCGTAGCCATTTAAGAGTCCCAGTCTTCTAATTAATATTCTAAACGCGCTGCATTATTATTTTGGTGTGAATCCATTGATTCTTTTGAAGATGAAGCTTTTTGAATTTTTGATTTTTGTTTTTCTTCTTTTATCTTTTCTTTTGATTCAAAATATTGTTTCCATTTTTTAGAAGCAATTGCAAATGGCATTGGGGTTTTCTGACTGTCATTTTTCTTAATTTTAGGTTCAACAATTTTCGGATAATGAAGATGCTTATCCCATACATTATTTGCCTTAACACTTTTTTTATTTTTTTTAAATTTTGTTATAATTCTCGTTTTTGTCTTCTTCAATATCTCTATTTTTTCTTTGAAGCTAGTACCTTCGTCTTGTTCTTTAGTCTGTTTTATATCTTTCCTTAAAGTATCACTCTTATACTCTTCTCTTTCAGTCTCACTGTTATTTTTATTATTGATATTCTCATTATTACATTTTTCATCTATATTACCCTTTTTAATTTCTTTTACTGCGCCAAATTCAATTCTCTTCCGATTTTTTTCTTCAACACTTATATTTTTTTTGTTTCAGTCTCATTTCTATTTTCATAGTTATTACTTTCATTATTATCTTTCTTTTTTATATTAATATCTTTACTGACATCTTCCTCTTCTTCTCCTACTTTTATATTCTCCTTCTTTTCTTCGTCGGTATTATTGTGTTTGATAGTAATAATTTCAATTTTCTCATTATTCTCAGTCTTACCATTGTCTTCATTTTTACTGTGGCTTTTACTTTTTATAGGTTTTTCTGTTTTAGTCTCCTTTTTCTTTTTATAGTTATTACTGGCATTATTATTATTCGTTTCTATATTATTATTTTCACTTTAATTATTTTCTTCTTCAGTCTTATCGTCTTTTTCTTTGGCAGTATTATTTTCAAATTTTTCGTGATCTTCAGCCTTACTGTGGTCATTATCTTTACTCTGACTTATATTTTTTCTATTGAACCTATTTTCTTTACTATTATTAACCTCGCTTTCATCATCATTCTCAAACCCATTTTCATTTTGTTCATGTCTTGATTCTTGTATAAAACTACTTACTGGTATGCTATTTTCTTCAATTTGAAGAATGTTTTCATTTTTGATTTCATTTAAGCCTGTATTAAAATAAAGTTGCCGATCAATTTCTATCGGTAAATTGTTTAGAAATTCTTCTGTTAAGCCCAGATCTTCATCTTCTTCTCTTACATTGTGCTCTAAATTATTCGAGTTGCCCAAATATTTATTATAGTCAAAATCTTCCTCTTCTTCTTCTGTATATGAATATTCTGCTGTTACATGAACATAATCGCTAATAGTTTCATCTTTACATTTTTTCCAAACTTTGTAACGGTATAATTTCTAACGGCTTCAAATACGTAGAATTTTACATTTAAATTCATTAAAAATCTTAAGTTCGGTCCTGTAAGACTGCGCTTTATTTAAACCAGAACTTCGCCAAGTAAATATTTCTTATGAAAACATTTTAAGAAAAGATTGTTTTATTTTAATATAATTAAAGAACGTGGAGTCATAGAAATGATGTCTTTTAATATTTTGCTAAATTGCATTTTGGCATAATATCAATTACTTCGTGAGAGACCTTGATACAGAAAACTGTGGGAAGTACTTGGTCATCAATTTCACAAAAATAAAAAGGAATATTTCTGTTAACATTCTGAGAATATAGGATTCAAAAATAAAGTTTTCTTTGTCTGTTATTTGCGTTTTAAAACTTAAGTCCGGTTAAGGCGTAGCAATCTTCGTCTCGACGCCAGATGAGGTGCCACTTCGTATTAGTTTGGCGCGCAATTTCTGAGGTTCTACTTTCTACATTTAAGTCGAGAATCCTATAGAAGGTCAACCAAAAAGCATCCTTATTGTATAAAAACATATGTTTCTACGCGCGAGATTCGTGATCCGAGTTGATAAAAACCCTAGCTGGGGTTGACGCAAAAGGATTCGCCACGGCACCCTTACAGCAAGCGGTCGATATTAGAGATTTTCCCACTTTAGTATGGGGTGTGCTGGTTCACCGTTTGAATTCCGATCAATAATGGTTGATCTTGAATCACTGTTATCAAATTTCAGTTAGTTATAAACCCTTTAGATTTGATATAAATCTAAATACAGTACAGTTTCAGTGCTATTTTGTGCAAAGTGCAAGTTTTAAAAGGAATTCCGTCTCGTTATCGTGTTCGAAAAATTTATAATTTGGTAACGCGAGTAAACAAAGTTTTGTTTCACTCTATGGTGAAGAACTATTAAAAACAATTATTTCGTTTCGTTTGGTTTTAAGACCAGTGCAGTTTTCATAAAGAAAAATCATTTACTATTGATCCAGAATTTAAAGACAGATTCTCGTTCGTTTATAAATTAAAACTACGTGCGAAGAATTAAACGTATGAAGTGCCACTTGTGGTTAAAAATTAGTTAAAATCTTTGAGAAACATTATCGCTTTAATTTTCAAATAAAAGTAAATCCATTACAACGTATGAACATTTTTAAATATTGGATTCTTTTTAATGGTGCTCGATCAAATTCGTTTATGAAATCATATGTGCAAATGACAGTAATTAAATCTCATTTCTGGTGTTCGTTACTGAAAATCAACACTTCAAGACAGCGTAGAGGTCAGCTACGATCTTTCGAAATAGAGGCCAGTTTCCAATTTCTACTAGACTGCTTTTGGTTGTATTCTACGAGTTTAGTTGGATAAACAATTCAAAGGTACCGTATTTTTTAAGTGATTGTTTAGTATTGCAGTTAGTTAAGAATGTTTTAGTTAAGGAATGTTGCAGTTTTTTAGTAGGAAGAGAGCTCTCTACATTATCTAGAAACCTTCAATATTAATGAACTTCAAAATAATATTTGGATTATTCTAAACTGCATAATATCCTTTAGATATCTGTTTGTAGATTCTTTTAACGAAGTCGAGTCAACATAGATTTTAATACTTGAGTAAATTTTACTGAATAATTTTTTTGTCAATCTAATAAACTTTTTTTGGTTATTTTTTGGTGATTAAAGAAAGATCTTATGTAAATCTCTCTTGATTTACTTTAGTATAATTAATTTAGAGAGGTTAGTTACTATTTAAAGAATATTGATTATGCTTGTAATAAATTTATGAGTGTGTGTTTTATTATTCATATGTATTGTTTTGTCTTATCCATTCTCTTCCTGTTAAATAAATGTTTTCAATTTATATTAAGGATCTAAAAACGGAACCATATAATTATGAACATCTCATTCCATTTTTATTCCAAAATTTCATATAAACAAAATCTTTTTGATTTAATTTAATATTGTATTTATTTTCTGGTTAATGAATTCAATAAATTTTAAAGCTTATTCAATTAACATCTTTGATTGGTTATTTATAATCAATACTTTAAGCTTCATAATCAGATGGCGCCCTTTTTGAGTTACTATTTGTGTTTTGAAACCTTAATCTACTCCTTTTCACTATTTATACGGCTGTGGAACCAATACCTACGACTTGAATAATAAATTTGTAAGAGAGAGTTTAAATCTCAAGCTGTGGCAAATATTTTGAGTTTCTTTGATAAAGTAAGTATGAATCATTTTATATAATTTTATAGTTAGTTTATTGTTTACTTTTGTGTAAGAAAAAACCTTCGTTTCACTGGCGCCCAATAGCGGGGCCTTATATTGTTATTTTACCGTGGCTAAAAAGCTTTGTTTCACTGGCGCCCATCGCGGGGCATTTTTATAATTGTGTTCTTGTGAGAAAAACTTTTGTTACAACTTTGTACCCTAAATCATCTAAATTCTTATTTTTAGTTTTAGCTTGATTAAATTTTTTTAAATCATCTTTGCAAATCAGGGATTCTATAACTTTTAGAGTTACTAAAAAATCATTTCTTGTTAAAGTACTTGATGATAAAGTTGATTGCCCAGAAGCTTCATTAATTTCTTGTCGCCTTTTTGAAATACATTTACTATAATCTATAGCATCCGGATTAAATGGGTATAACCCACAAACTCGAAATCCATTTTTTAAAGTATTCTTATTTTTTGTCGATTCAAAGGCTTTTGAAAATAGTGATGAAAAATTTACTTTTGTTATTGATTGTTGAGACTGTTGAGAGATTGTTTATGATGTAACACGATTTTTCTCCAACATGTTTTTAAAGGCTTAAAAATTGCAACATCACATGGCTGTGAGTAGCATTAGGTATAAAGCAATACAAAATAATCTTTTTTTCTTGGCAAAATTCGTGCAATTGTAGACCTATGTGAGATTTATGTCCATCTAAAAAAACTATAACTGGGAATGGAACGTCATTTTCTAAAAGCCATTTATAAAAACAATTCGCTACATATTCATAGAAAGTTTCAGTGACCATCCATCCACTGTCTGATCCTCCTAAATAAAAACCACTTGGAACTGAATTTGCCACATCCCTGGGAATTCTTTTGTAAGGAAAAACAATTAAAGGTGGTAAAGTTTCTCCAGCTGCTGAGTAGTTACATAAAACTGTAATTGACTCCTTTTCCTGACCCGGACTGATTGAATAAAAATTTTTATCTTTTTTTGCACCTAACAACTTTCCCGTTTTCGGGCAAAACTCTACTCCAGTTTCATCCGCGTTAAATATTCTTCTAGGGTCTTGCAATATATCCTCTACTCCCTCCTCCTTTAAATATTCGAATAGTCCTGTAAACCAATTTCTTATGCCCTCTTCAGTTACTGATGCCCGCCCCTTTGATATGCTTCCTGTATTTTTTTGGGTTATTTCAGGGTGCCTATTCAAAAAAAGTTTGAGCCACTTTTCTCCAGGCATATCGTCAGTAAATAAGTTGGGACGTTTAGTTTCTTTAAAGATTTTCTGTACAGTTAGTCGTACTTCCGTGTGGTGCATTGGAAAGCCCAATTTCGCCTTATTAAGAATCCACGTAGCAAGTCGATCTTCTTCGTCTTTTGTTAGAACAGTACTAGGTCCAATTTTTCGTTGTAAAGGTTCAGGTACTTTAATTTGTTTTGCAATTGTGGATTTTGGTACTCCATATTCAATTGCGGCTGCCCTAATAGATATCTTTTCTTCTTTCACTTTTTTAAGTGCTAATTTTAAATTTTCTTCCTTGTAGGAAAAACGTGTCGGATAAGTCTTTTTCGACATCTAAAATAAAAAGTAAATCTAGCTAGGTATAGATATAGTGACGGTACGCGTAAGTAAAAATACAAAAATTACACCAAACATGGGTTTGTTAATTATATAAATCACATATTAGAAATAAATCGGTATGTTAATTTAATGAATAATTAGGATTTTCTTTTAAAAAGCGTTAAAGTAAATAAAAATAAATAGAAATAAATAAAATGAATTAAAAGAATTTTCCAACATCTAGTAAATGGACAACTAAAATACCAGTAAATGGACACCCTAAAATGCTGTCCATTTACTGGATAGAGGCATATTAAGGGTATACAGTTTATTTTTTTTAATTAAATATATGATTTTACTTCTAAATTAATACTAATTTTTATTTTTCGTGAAAATAATAAGAAATCCAGTAAATGGACACTTTGTCCATTTATTAGATTTTGTCCAGTCCAGTAGATGGGCTCCTAATTTATTTAGGTTAAAAATTTCAAACTATCATTTTTGATTACAAAAATAAATTATTTATATATTTATCTTTGAAATAAAACAAACACTAATTGCCTATATAGTATAAAACTTTTAAAAATAATCATAAACTATTGCATAGTAGACACTTACCCTTACTATTTACACGCACTTTCTCTGGTTGTCTGTATGAAGTTTTAAAAGTCACCATTGTAAAATGATCTACCTAACATATGATTACGAAACATATGCGCAATTAATTCTAAAAACATTCAGGTTTGTCAATTTTAGTTTTATAGATAAATAAAACGTATGAAAACCTTAAAAAAATAAAAATAAAGCTGAAATGTCCATTTACTGGTCGGTTTACCCTATACTTAAAAAAATATATTAAAAAAATATTACTTGAGATTTTACAATGATTGATAAAATTATTTTAATGATTTACAGGAAGTATTGGCACTACTATCTAACCACTTTTGTTGAATTAACAAGTCGTTTCTCACTGTGTACATAACCTCATAGAAAAACTAATCACCTCAATGTATTTCAGCAGAAATTCTCTTTCATTTTCCTTATTCTTGTTTACATTCTTATTCATTTTTATATTTATATCTCCGTATATAACTTGTTTCAACATTATTTTCTTTGTTTGTTTCTATAAAAGTCGGCATCATTTCTTAGCATTCTAAATTTTCTATCTGTTACAGAAATATCATAACATAGGTTTGGAAATTTTTCAGCTAAGGGAGTTATAGAAGGAGGGTTACACTATTTTAAAAAATCTTGATCGATTATGGTGAATTCCTCTAAGCATTCTTGATTTTCATTGCTAAGAGGAAATCTTTTATGAATACTGATAAGCACTTTCAACATAAAACTCTATACAATTTTTTTGAAATTCTAGCTTTTCTTGCGGACTGCGACCATAGGTATTGCTAGCTACATTTGGACCAAAATGTATTTGATCAATGGCTAGGAAATAACGAGGATTTCTGAACTGTACTTTTTTAAGTGGTGTGTTTTTTTAAATATATCTCTATAAAAATCTAATAATGTTATATAAATAACTTTTTATGGATTAAATGTATTTTTGGGCGTTCTGCCTGAAATCCTTTATTAATTTCTGTAAATAGAGGAAGACTAAAATTAAAAAATACAATTTTTTCAGCTAATAGTGTTATATATTTCTTTCGCAGCTAATGATTTATATTCCAATCACATTTTTTGTCCAAACCGCTTGTCACTAAAAATCCTCCAGTAGTTTACGAGCAAAAACTTTCAAAGTCAGAGGACTCTAGAAAAAGTTGAATAGTACTTAAGTATCGACTTGGTTGGCGTATTAAGAAGTTGTTGTCTACGCCATACCTAAGTGCACAGTCGATGTTCATAGCCACATTTTGCTGATCTTGATAATAATTAATCCATGATACTACTTTTCTTCTGACATCCCTTAATATTGCTGTTGATGACGAAATATTTATTAAATTGCTTACAAATTTGATAAGAGAAAGATCCTTTAAATAAGGCGGTTTGGTGTTTGGAGGAGAAATTGTTCCTTTATTCCTAATATTTATGTTGTAAGGTAAAGTCGCCGAATACGAGACCCATTTTTATATGGGTTCATTATAAGAGATGGGGATGACATTAAAAAAACATAAATCACAAGTGAATGGGAAGTAGGTTGTGTCAAAGTATACAAAGTAGGAGACGTTTTTATTAAACTAATTGATTAAAAAAATAAATAAAATTGTTTACATATATTTGAGAGAAAGAAAAATGTCCCTAATTTGAGACCTCTCATGTTGAAAAAATTGTCCAATTGGTTTTATTTTTTTTCGAAAGAAAAGTGCCGTTTGCAAGTGCCCAACGGTAACACTTTGTACATTGTACCCATGCTTCGCCATGCTGGTCGAAGGAGTACAGGCCCGTACAGAAGAGACACTCGATGGCATCTTCATCTTCGTTTAAGTCGGCAAAAAAAATTTCTTCAATGTCACCATCATCTTCAGAACTGCTGTCGTTTACCACTTTTCTCTTTTTATTCGTCTTACCTAGATTTTCTTCCTGGTATTTATTGAAATATTTTACAAGCATTGATTTAAGCAACATTAATAGATCCGGAACTTATCAACTTGTTTTTATGATGTGATCACAGCTGCACTTCCTACACGTTTGTTAGCTTTTTTTGACAGTCTTCGGCAGAGGTCCTGTTTGTGTTGAACTCCTCACAACAAAAGAGATGTCTGGACTTGATGCTTCTACAGAAACTCTCGACATTTCGAGATGAGGTCGATCGACAACTTTTGATGTTCCTGGACGAGGACTCTCAGGATCTCTTGATGTTCCCGGACGAGGACTCTCAGGGCCCCTTAGCGTTCCAGGACTAGAGCTTTCAGGATCGTTGGAGAGGGTTTCAACATTTTCCTCTTCTTCCTCACTTTCAGTATGAATTGTAAAGTCGAGGTTCCTGAAGATGTTTAGAAATAAACCGGTTTTCCTGAAGGCGTGCACAGATACCTCTATGGTGGCTGCTGTATTATAGGCGGTAGCAAACAACCGTAAAATTATATATGGTATAACGACTCTACCAGTATTTTTACGCTACCATCTCTCTTGAGCGTAACAACTTTACAGTGGATTCATAAAATCCACATCTAAGGGTTGCATACGATGTGTGCTACGCTGAAGCACACACACAAAGAAGACAAGATTTTCTCTAGCTTTGTTGATTACAGCTATGTTCCTTGTATGTGAATAATTCTCGTCAAGGACCAACAGTACTAGTTCTGTTGCTGTAGGTTTAGCGAATTTAATAAAGTGGTCAAACAATTTTGTAAATATGTGTGTTTGTATTCAACCTGATGGGTGACAGGCGGGCAATCGAACCCGCGGGAGCACCATCCATCAATTGAGTTTTTATATTGAGACAATCAGTGAGGTACGTATGAACCCACAGCGTTCATACAAGTTACAACAGTCATAAGACACAACCCCTTTCTGCAGACGTCAATGTTACTACTTGTTTCTTGCCCTTCGCATAAATTATTTTACTCCGCTTATGTTGCATCACACTTATTCCGGTTTCGTCACAGTTGTATAGTATATGAGGATCATAATTGGTTTTACTGAACTCTTCTTCATACATTTTGAATTTTTCTTAACGTTTTCTTGGTTAAAACTTCTTATTCTTACATTCGACATTCTTTGGGGCAATCTTACGGACAATCGAGAATATCGGTTTAAAAAACCTCAACCATTTGTCTCCTGCAAAAAGATAAATTTTGAAACCATAAATTAGCTTTGCCATCCAGAGAGCACGATGGACTGGACCAGGAGCAAGACAGTGAATATTCTGCTGTGAGTGGCCAAAAAACAATAAGAGCTAACTCAATCGACTTCATGTACATCGTCACGACGAGGTTGTGACTTTCTGTCCAATGCTGCCTTCCATGTGGGTACAGAATAGTCTGTGTAATAGCAGAAACAGTGTGATTGCACGAGTATCGTATTCACTACGATCTAATCCACACCATACTGTATTGACCCTGTTGTGCAGAGGAATCTCGGGAGAGTTGGAAGACCCCAAACACACGTCGAAAACTTTGCTAAGAACAATCTCTAACATGTGATGACGACATGCTGGCCGCAACAAATCCTTTCCAAATTTGTGTTCAAGTATAGTTCAGCATCCATTCTTCGTTCCAGGATTGACTACCGTAGTGTCTCTAGACATTCTGTTAGAGCATTATACACTGATTCTGCTTCATTTACGCCCGTTCCTGAAGCAAGTCCGGACACTCCAATTAGTTTTTCATTCCGTTTGCTGAGATTAGAACTGGTAAGTGATCAACTTTAGCTGAGTATTTTTGCCGTCACAATGAACAACTATCATATCACTTCATGAAAATGATTGCTTGATCTCTTTAGTCGTAGCCTTCCTTGCTTCATGTCGTTTTCTTCATTCAGTGGAATCATATCCAAGAGAGGACGCAATAGGGACCAGACCGTCAGTCTAAGAGCCTCACGGTCTGACACTTATTACGGTCTAAGGCACTTGTAACAGATGTGGTGAAAATAGCTTTTTTGGAAGCTGAGTCTTTGCAGGTTTCGATGTCCGTTTCCTATCGAATGAAGACATTGAAGGCTGATAGTTGTCACCATTGTCAGTACTGTTTGAATCTGATTCAGAACTGTTTGACGCATATTTGAAATCGCCAATGCTGATATCGAAGAACCTTCTTGTCTTTTCTCTTCCATTTCTTTGCTCTTAAGAATTCGGACTTGTTTTCAGCATAGGCTTCATCCTCAATAGTCAGCACCACTTTTTTTTCACTGCGCTGGTCTATCAGGGACTTGCTATCTTTGGGTACCTTGTAAATCAAGTGTATCTGTATGGACAATATTAAAGAGATTATAAAGTAATTTAACAAAAGATGACTCTCGTGATTGCTGGGCATTCGATTTTTTTCCTTTATTCTTTTTAATGAGAAGTCATTCTTTATTAAAGTTTCTCTAAGTGGTCAGCACTATGATCAGTGTGCCTAATAGGAATACAAGCTTTTTCCCAAATAGCTGATAGTTCTTCTAATTTAATAATTTGCTGGCGTTGCGAACTGATTTCTTCCCATAAAAAAATTATGAAATCTAAGAAGTACTTGCCTCAAAGTGGGTAGCTGATTCATGTGGGATAGCGGCTCCAGGTCTCACTCACCTAGCAAATATATGGAGTCTGTTTGGCGAGTTCTTATAGCAGTAATTTTTAACTTATTTTAAAAGAAAACCCTTTATTTATTATTATGTTGCTTCAAGTTAATTTCACAGTTCACATTCAACGAGGCGTAAAATAAATGGTAGTGTTTGTTTATATAGAGACACACGACATGTTGATAGACGGACAGTGATTGATGAGTGAACTACAACGAGCACGTCTGTAAGCGCTGTTAGGCACTAATTCGCTCTTACACTCGGCGGTGAAAGATATTAAAGGAAAATATATCAATGCAAATTAAATTAGCAAAAAATTGTTTTTAAATATACTAATGCATTGATGTCTGATAAGCGATTTCTTCTTTTGTTCCCTCCACGTCCTTGCATGTTTTCGAACTACAGTGGCCTGAGCTTCTTATCTTGGTGACAAAATTACATGCCACTAAAATTGTTCTTTCGTAGTTCGTACTTTTAGGTTTAATTGACAGCAAAGCTTTGTACAGTTGCTGTAAATTATTTATTGTTTTTTCGCTGAATTCCAGTACACTAAATTCGGTTTTAAGCTTTTTGCAGTTGTTACTTTTTTGAGTAACCAAATGAGTTGTTTTTGATTCTGTATATGTAATATAGCGCTGTTAAGATCTTGTTCAATTGATATAGTGTACTGTATTTAATTTAAAAAATATTGCTTGTTTCTAAATAAAATAGAAATTCCGGATGGAAGCCCTTTTTAAGTATATATAATTGACTAGAAAGTAGAAGTTTACTTAATGAATGGCCTAGGCAGGTATAATAGCTAACGGAACCTTCTCTGTGATCCCTTTCCTTCATTAATTGTTTATAGACAGGTTGTAAATAATTTGTGTGTACTTGAAATGGCTGTTTAGAAGTTTCTTGAAGAAAAATGTTTGAAGAATTTCCGGGCCAGAGATACTACAAGTAACCACGTAGGACCAGATAGCCGCTTGTCTACAAGTTTCTTTTACAAACAACGTTCACCAACTCCCGCTCTCTCTTCCCTCTGCTACTTAATTTTCTACTTTTTCGTTATTAACAATTTCCAATTGCTTTTCCATCTGATTTCTTAGGACCAATATGGTGATCTTCTTTTAAATAAGTGGACTGAAGTTTTTTATAACTTTATAAACAACTTATTAAGCTTAATTTATTTCATTATTTATTTTACGTAAGCCTCCTCTTGTGGACTTGTTGCTTATTTATCCACATGGTGCTTTTGACTTGTATTTATGGTCCTGTTTGCGACACGTTTACTGTTGATTCTGGTGCACATTGATATACTGATGTAACAAGTTCAAGCAAGGTCTATTTAGTTTATTTCGATAAATTTTCAATCCTTGATATAAAAAAGAGCCTCGTCTCATATAAATTTCTTGATATCAAAGTTATGCTGGAAAATAGGGTATTTCTTACGGTTGAAACCTTGGTTTGGGGCACATTTTTTTTCTGCTGGTTATTAGTCTCTCTGCTGGAGTTTGCAGTGATGTCTGACAATTCGGAAACAAGTGTTCGCCGAATTCTTCATGACCATTTGGGTATGAATAAAATTAGTGCAAGATGGGTACCGCGTTTTCTTTCTGCTGTTCAACGTCTCGTCGAATGTGATTTCGCGTCGATTTTGGAGTCCATTGTCACTGAAGATGAAACAATGGTTCTGTATTATGGTCCTCTATCCAAAAGGGAATCGATGGAATGGCTATGACCCGATGAACCTCGTTCCAAAAAGGCGAAAGTCGTTCAATCGACAAAGAAAGTTATGGCAACAATATTCTGGAATTGTGACGGCATTTTACTGATTGATTTTAAAGAACGCAATACAACTGTTAACAGTACATATTATGCGTCTTTATTGCATAAATTGAGAAACAATATTCGTGAAAAACGTCGAGGAAAATTGACAAGAGGTAATCAAATACCTCTTTTGAGGGATTTTGACCACTTTTTACAGTGAAATATAAAGGAGATAAATTATCATAACCGTCTAAACGTGGTTTGATTTGATTAGGCGTGTGCCCTTCTTTTGTTAAAAAGAAAAGATAATAGTTAAAAGATGCTATTGCTCCCGTATCAAGCTTAAATTTGACATTGTGTTTGTCGATTTCAATTTCTACAAACGAGGACTTCCATGATTCCTCATTGATAGTGTCAATCATCTTATCAATTGTACCTACATAAAGAAAATCATTTGAATTAGTATCATCATTATCAATAACATGAATATTTTTAAAATTACGTTTTATAACTAGATTTTTTATTTCTACATACTTAAGAAAAATGGTTCACTTTATCACACACAGTATATGTTTTATCGTATACTGAACATTTTCCTTTTTTGTGCTCAAAGAACATTTCTCGCAACGTTGACTTGCCCTTGTGTTTTTTCGTTTATCTATTATTCTCTTCTTGATTCTGGTTGGCTTTGGTTGTCGGCTTACTTCTCAGATTGAATTTACACCTATTCCATTAGTAGTTTCTCGATTTCGATCTCTAGCATTTTCTGTACTAATGCATGTTTTAACTGCTTCTTCGAGCGTATCAGCATCATTTTCCAGAAGCTTCTGACGCATTGATTCTGATCTCAATCCACATGTTAATACATCCTTCACCAGACTTCTCGTAACTGTCCTAACTCACATTACAAGGATAAGTTTTTTAATTCAGTTATATATTGGTCAATAGGTTGTCCCTCTCTTTGTTTATAAGTTAAAAACTTCCGCCTTTCATAAGCAAGATTTCTTTTATGGGTAAAATGTGCATCAAACTTTTTAATTAAAGGTTCTAGCCTGTCTTTCTCGATTGCCTCAAATGTAAAAGTATTATAAATTCTAATACCTTCTTCCCCAATAAACGTCAGCAGTTGTGCGGATTTTGTAACTTCCTCTTTTTTACTAACATCTGTTGCTTGGAGATACGTGAGAAAACGTTGCTTCCAAAATTTCCAATTTTCTGCACCACCATCGGTTGTATACCACGAAAATCCATTTTCACCTTGTGTAATTACTAAAATCACTTATTCCTTTTCAATTTTTTTTTCTTTATGAAAGTACCACACTTATTCAATTTTCGTTAGCTGGAACATTTTCATACACTCGTCATGATGCTTGAGTGACTACTAAAATCGATTACGCTTCTAACCGTAACATGTATAGTGTAAGCCTCTTACATGTTCAACTTTGTCGCAACCGAGTTTGAACACGTTGGCACCTGTAGAAACTTGGCGGACCGAGAATTTATGGCGCTTACCTCGTACCTTCGATGGAAGGTGACCTTCTGAAATAGCTATACCGCTTCCAAATGCGGCAACGTCGATTAAATATCGAATCCTGTCAACAGAATTACTATATAAGAGACTGCAAGCAAAGAAAAGCTAAAATCTACGAACCTTCAAGAGCGTGCTTCTAATCTTCAAAAGAAGTAGCGGAAAACCTTTACGGTTACCAATAAAATTGTAAATCTATACCAAAAATTAATTATCGATCTGCACAAATGCAATTCCCATTTCACAACATAAAGGGAAAATTAATTTAACGGCGATGACACTAAATTATTCTTCTAAAGAAGCTGCTTGACGAACGAACAATCGAAGTCGACTTTATTAACAGGAAGTTAGTTGCGAACAAAATGGCAACTAAAAGGAGAGAGAATACGAAAATCCGCAAACGCTATACAAAATTACACAAAAGCGTAGCTATACAGGGTGCTACGAAATTAACACGTAACGCAATCCAATGTAAATATTATACAATAATGTTATAATTTGTATATTATAGTATATAAAACATAACATTCAATATATTTTATTTGATATTAATTTAATAATGTTACTTCTTATCCTATCTTAAAGACTTTATCATAGCTAAATTCGAACTGCATTTAGTTGGATATGATTGAATTGAGATTTTGCACATCAATTAATAGATATATACTTATTTAAAGACATCACTTAGTATAAGTTGGATTTGTGTTCCATTTAGTTATATAAATATATTAATTTTAGATTTACATATAAACACGCGATATAATAATGTCACAAAAATCTTTCAAATCAGCTCACGCTAATGTTAGATCGATGATACCAAAATTTAACTCGATTCAAAATTTTATAATTAATTCATGTTTAGACTGCTTTGCGATGAGCGAAACTTGGTTAACAGATATGATTTCAAATGATGTGATTGATATCGGAGGCTATTCTGTTATAAGACGCGACAGACGGGGACATGGTGGTGGTGTTTTAATCTATTTGAGAAATGCATACAATTACAGAATTATTTACCATTGATATTATTGAAGAAGTATGGATAACATTTAAATCAAATAAAATATCTTTAGCAATTGGGGTTGTGTATAAGCCACCAACAATGCACTGTCAGTTGTTCTGTGATGAATTGGAAAAGTCTCGCACGCTGATGCCTACCATGCATGATTTCGTGTGTTGTTTTGGTGATGTAAATATAGATTTATTAGTCAAAAATAAATACATAAATACAGCGTCTATTTTACTTCATTCATGATCGATTCTGTCAACTTAGTACAACTAATTGATTCTCCTACACGAGTAACGCCAAATTCGTAAAGTCTATTAGACATAATTCTAGTATCTGACAATAGTCTGGTGGGTAATTCTGGTGTTTCTGATGTTGAATTTTCCGATAATGACACCGTTTTTGTGAGATCATGATACCATCTTATAACAATATTTTATACAAGACCATCAGAAGTTACAAAAATTTTAATATTGACGATTTCCACAATGATTTACGTTTGGTACCATGGCAAAATATATTTCTTTTGAACGATGCGTATCATAAAGTTAAATTCCTCAACGATAGTATTTTAGAAACTTTAGATTTCCATGCTCCAATTAAAACAGTTAAAATTACCCATAAAAAGACGGATACAATTAAACTAATGATTACTTTAAAAAATAAAGCGTATAAAAAATTTAAACAAACTAGTCTCCCTGCTCATTGGGATTATTATAAATCCATACGAAATGTAACTACACAAGCGATTAAAAACGAAAAAGTTGCTTACTTTAATTATGTTTCTGGCAGTAAAGACTCCAAACGTCTATGGCAAGAACTTACATCCTTAGGTATAAATAAAACCAAAAGCGCCAACATTCCAGTTCATTTACAAAACCCGGAAATAATTAATGATTTTTTTATCGATAACATACCTAGAATTAAATTGACAACACTGAACTGATTAATTACTATACAACCAATAAATTGATTAGAGATCCCGACGAATTTGTACTGGAGGGTGTTGAGATATCACATGTAACAAACATCATACGTAAAATAAAAAGTAAGTCCAAAGGATCCGATGATCTAAATATCGATATAATTAAACTGTCTTGTCCCATTATCCTACCATATTTAACACACATTATTAATTATTGCTTATCAGAAAGTAAATTTCCAAAATCATGGAAAACGGCTTTAATTAAGCCGCTACCAAAAAAACCAAATGTTGACGATTTAAAAGATTTTAGACCAATTAGCATTTTGCCCGTGTGTTCAAAGGTCATAGAGAAAGTTATGCACTTACAAATTCAGAAATTCCTGGACAAACATAAGATTTTATCCGATATCCAGTCGGGATTTCGTCCAGGATTCGGTTGTGCAACTGCACTTTCACACATATCTGATGATATTTTAACAGCGCACGAGTCTAATAAGGTAACAGTGTTGGTATTAGGTACTCGATTTTAGTAAGGCATTCGATACCATAAATCATGATGTGCTTCTTGCAGTGTTGAAATATGTCGGTTTTGGTTCGTCTGCCCTTGCACTTTTGAGGGATTACCTACAAGACAGATTTCAATGTGTACAGCTTGCACTAGGATGTTCCCGGTATAGACCCGTGACTACTGGGGTGCCACAGGGCTCTCCATACTTGGTCCTCAATTATTCACCTTGTATACTTCTGGGATCCATAAACACGTGAATACTTTGCTCAATACATATGTTTGCTGATGACACACAGCTGTACCATTCATTTTATTTAAATGACTTTGAGCAATCCATAATGGACATTAACAACGATTTAGCAAATATCTACAAAATATCTACGGAACATTCTCTCATCATAAATGCATCTAAATCAAATATTCTTTTGTTTGGCAATTCTAAAAACGTATCAGAATTACGATCTGTTGCTAATTTCAATATTAATCACGATAACATTCCCATCGTTGACGAAGCTAGGAACCTCGGTCTAGTTATGGACAATACCTTTAGATACAAAACACAGATAACTAACTACATTAAAAAAGCTTATACAAATTTAAAATTAATCTATCCTCATAGGCACTCTTTATCAATCCAAATTAAATCTGTTCTTTGCGAGACATTGGTGTTATCTCATTTTAGTTATTGCTCACAGATTTATGGCCCATCCATTACACAGGACGATTCAAAAAGAATTCAAAGGGTACAGAACTCATGTTTAAGACTTATTTTTGGAATAAGAAAGTATGACCGGATTTCTCATAAGTTATCAACCATCGGTTGGCTGAATATGCAAAATAGACGTCGGTTGCAACTAGCTGCGTTTTGTCACAGAATCATCTTGAATCGGCGTCCACCATACTTGCACAATAAGATAAGATTTCGTACCGACGTGCATTCCTTGAATTTACGTTTTAAAGGATTAATTACGCCACCAATACATACATCGGCTTTGTTCGAAAGGAGTTTTTCATACCAAATCTCTAAAATTTATAACAGTATTCCATCGTTCTTTAAGAGTTTTTCTATCAAATGATTTATAATTAAGTATGATTTGTCTTTGTATAACAATCAACATAGTATACGATAAAGTTTTAGTTAATTTAATATGTTCATATGTATTGCTACTTTTATTATTAATTTCTTTTATTAAGTGGATCTAGCATGGGGAGGGTTAATCACAGAATTAGTTCTAGTCATTATGTTAATTTTTATTATTACATGTTTTTGTTAATCCAGGGTTTTGGTGGTAGAACAAGGGCTGTCTAAGAACAGCCACTTTGAACTAACACCCTGTGATTCTTCACTGGAATATGCATTTTGTTTTTTTTATTTTTTAATTTATTTTCGTTTTATTTTCACCAATTTGAAATCTACATTGATTTGTACGTGTTCCTTTTGAAGAATAAAGGCATTTATTATTGTTATGTTTTTCCGTATTTTCCCTCGTGTTTATACACGGTGCTTCATTATTCTTCACGCGTCTTTTGACGAAGGTGAAGGTAAGTCCAATATAAATATATATTATTTTAAGTGGTATCGTCACCTAGAAATCTTCTTACCATGTTGCAGGTGTTCAGTATAACGGATTTCTGCATACCAACGTATAGATGTTTCGGCATAACTAATCTTCGAAGGGCTTCATGCAGTGTCTTGGGAATCACTTCTGTGGCAGATATTATTACTGGTATGGTATATACATGTTCCATCTGCCACTGTTCTCTAACTTGAATAGCTAAGTCCGCGTATTTTCTCATTTTTTCAGCGTAAGCTGTTTGGATGTTGACTGTATTGGGGATGGAAATATCTATCAGATACGCTACTATGTTGTTCTTGTCGACCAGTGTGATGTCTGGCCTGTTATGTGCAACGGTCTGATCGGTGAGTATACTCCTATCCCAATACAATTTAGCTATATTGTTTTCTAGTACTGCAGCTGGTATATATTTATAGTAGGGGGTACTGTCTTGTATTAGAGTGTATTTTATTGCTAATTTCTCGTGTAATATTTTAACAACATTATCATGTCTCGCCTTATATTCGTTTTGTGCTAACATTTGGCATCCGGATATTATATGTTGAATGTTTTCCGGGGCCAGATTACACCTTCTGCATGAATCATTTACTGTACCGTCCTTTATTATAAATTTTCTGTAATTTCTGGTGTTAATTACCTGATCTTGGATGGCAATTATAAATCCTTTTATTTCAGGAAAAAGTTCTGCGCGTGTTAGTCAATCATTGGAAGCGGTGCCATCAACGAACGGCTGATTCAGCTCATGAGCGTGCCTGCCATGGAGTGCCTTTTGTGCCCACGCTAATCGCTTTTCTGCATTTGTAGTGATTGTGAAGGTTATTTCTTCTTCAGCCAAAACGAGTGGTGAGTATTTATCGACACTAGATATTATGTGGTGTAATGTAGACGTTCTTGCTTTATCAATAAAATACTCTCTCAGCAAAGTTTTTTGTTTGCTCAATAAATTATTCATGTCTGTTAACCCTCTACCTCCTTCAGATCGTGGAAGCGTAAGCCTTTCTGTGGCTGCTTTAGGATGATGCATCCTTGAGAGGGTAAGTATTTTATTTGTTTTTCTCTGCAAGTCGCTTAGGTCTGTGTTCGTCCACTGAATTACCCCAAATGAATACGTGAGCACCGGAATTGCAAACGTGTTTATGGCTTTGATAATATGCTGTCCATGGAGTTTGGTTCTTGTTATCCTTCGCACTCTATCTAGGTATTTTTCAGACAGTTCTTTTTTTGTTTCAGCCTCCTCTGTTATTTTTCCTTGTCTTATGCCTAAGTATCTATATGTCTCCCCTTCCTCCATGCCTTCTATCACTTCATTGTTTTCAAGCTCAAAGCCTTCTACTTTCACCTTACCTCGGTGTATGCTTTGGGTTTTACACTTTTCAAGTCCCAGCTTCATACGTATGTCGTTGCTGAACATTTCTACTAATTTCAGGTTTTGCTTTAAATGTTGTGAGGTACTACTATATAGTTTGATATCATCCATAAATAAAAGATGATTTAGTCTGTACATGTCGTTTTGGTGTTTTGCAATACCATATCCTGTATTTGTTTTGTTTAATATTGTAGAAAGCGTAGAAAGTAATTATTATTAATATTGTTATTATTATTATTATTATTATTATTTTTTTAATCACACTTATTGTGGGTAATGAGTAACTCTCAGATCACCGGAGTCTGACTCAAGGTTATTGAGAGTGTTACCGTTGAAGTGTTCTACGAATAATAGCTGTTGTTCCGAGTATCACAGCTTTCTGCATCCAATTGATAGTTTGCAGCGGTATATTAAGTTCTTTCAGGTGAACGGGAGTTTTTCTGTGGACAATTCCATTTGCGGATATTATGAGAGGCTTTATTTCGACTTTTTGTACGTTCCATAGATGTTTAACTTCATCTGCAAGTGCTTGATACTTTTCAAGCTTTTCTCTGTACGCTCGTGCAATGTTATCATCAAGCGGTACAGCGAAATCAATTATTATGGCGGTTTTGGTTTCTTTATTAATAAGTATCATATCTGGTTTATTGTGTTGAACCATCCTATCTGTTATGATACTTATATCCCAGTACATTTTTGCGGTGTTATTTTCAAGTACCGGGTTAGGTTTATATTTATATGGAGGTAAGTATCCGTTAATTAAGTTGTTATTTAGTGCGATTTGTTGGTGAACTACTTTACCCATGTCGTTGTGCCTGCTTAAGTATGCAGTACCTGCCAGGTAAGTACAAGCCGAGATGAGATGTTGCACCGACTCTTCTTCTTTGTTACAGAGTCTGCATTTCGTTGAATCCACTCGGACCTTGGTAATGTGTTTCTGGTAGTACTTGGTTGGGACCACCTGATCTTCGATAGCCATTAGGGCCCCTTCGGTCTCAGGAAATAAATATCCTGATATTAGGTAAGCATTGGAAGCACATCGATCTGTTTCTACTTGATAAAGGCTGTTGTAAAATCGTCCGTGCATGGGTTTGATTTGCCATTGTGTCTTCCACCGTTCTGCATTATTTTGTATTTCAGGTTCTTCCGTTCCGAGGTTCAATGCCGATATGTTGTTATCTACTGCGACTAGATTTTGGTATATAGGCGAGTGTTGTTGATCAAAATATTTCCTTAAGGAATTCCTCTCTTTCTCCTGACACCATACGAGATTTATAATTCCACGACCTCCTTCTGTTCTAGCCAGGTACAATCTCTCTATTGCTGAGTTTGGGTGCAACATCCGTTGCTTTGTTAGCATTGTTCTTAATTTCCTGTCTGCTTGAAGTTCGGTTTTTGACCACGGTAACACCCCGAATGTATAAGCAAGGACTGGGACTGCCCAAGTGTTTAAAGCGCTTATCATATTCTTAGAGTTAAGATATGTATGTAGGATGATATTTACTCTGCGGAAGTATTCGCTAATGCTGTTTTCCTTGTTCTCCTTGATATTCAGCTTCAGCCCCTGCATGAGCCCCAGGTACTTGTAGGTGTGCTCCGGTGTTAGTGCTGTTATCTCTGTTGCGTCCATCAATACGACATTTTCAGTTTCTATAGGTTTTCCTCTTTCTGTATGTATAACAGCGCACTTGTCTAAACCCAGTTCCATTCTAATATCGGTGGTGAATGTTTTAATTAATTCAAGGGATCCTTTCAACTGCCCTGGATTTTTGGCGTAGATTTTCAGGTCGTCCATGTAAAAGAGGTGTGAAATTTTCCTCTGATTATTAACAGCATAAGAGTTTTCGCTATGGTTCAGCATTGCACTCAAAGGGTTAAGTGCCATACAAAACCATTATTATTATTATTATTATTCAGGCGATCAGGATCATTACAATCCTCCTCATCGGAATCTTCGTCAGTAGCATTTCCCACATCATTTGGCGGCGTAATATATATATATATATATATATATATATATATATATATATATATATATATATATATATATATATATATATATATATATATATATATATATATATATATATATATATATATATATATATATATATATATATATATATATATATATATATATATATATTGCGGTGAATTGGCATAAACAGAATAATTTTGATTTTCTTTTGCCCCACCTCGGCTAGCAAAATAAAAATATATGCGTTGAATTCGGCTAATTAAAAATAAAATATTGTTTTTATATTCACTTATTAAATACTTACAAATGACGAATAATTACTGTTAGATTGTAGATAATTGATTTATAAATAAATTAATTTTTTAAAGACTGTGTACTTTGGAAATGCTTTTCAACTTCCCTCTTTTATAAATTCTAATATGATTTGAAAATACCTTTTAATAGATTTAATAATGCAATGGTTATATAAAATTAACGTTACGTTAGTCCTTGACTAACTCAAGTTTACGTAAGAGAGTTGGGCGCCAGTTAAATAAATTAACATAACAGAATTAAATTTTATAAAAATAACTCATCTCAGGGTGAATGTGGATTCCTGTAGGTTTTAAAAATATACAAATTGAAATTGAAAACACTTTTTAAAATTGAAATCTTAATTAAGTTTAATGGCTAAATTGTTCAAATCACTTAATTACACCTCACAAACGATAGTCTTTTCTTCATCAGATACCAAAGGAAATAACTTCCTACCTTTTTATAAAGCGATGCTTCTTCCTTTTTCTATAGATGCCCTCTTTCCAAAACCAATTGGCAGAGCAAGTCACTTATGTTGTCTCAGTGCCGATTTCCAATTCCGGTTGACTTCCTCCCTTTTGCATGGCTTTCCCACATAACACCATCCACACTCTTGGTTTTGGTAACTCACTTTTGTTTTATTTTAACTGCGGGTATATATCCCTTTCTCGAAGAACTTGTATTTGCTTTTTGTGTTTAATTAAATAAAACACCGATTGATGGTTTTAATCGAAGATTTATTATCTTGCTTACTTAGCAAGTAAATTAACTTTAAAAGGTTCTTTATAAACGTATACACTTCTACAATTTATAACCTTTTTAATACTTTTGCCGTATTCAATTAACTTAACTATTTACATTGTACTGTATTTCTTACACGACTTTACTGCGTCGTTGTTTACCATGAAGTGTCTATTTACATTTTATTATTGTCTTTAACACGACTTTACTGCGTCGCTTTCTATCAGGAACTCCTTAAAATTATGATTTTCTAAGCTTATATACAATTGACTATTTACATAATTATATTACACAATCTGACGTCACCTTACGAACTAATACAAACTGTACACTCATATAATACATAATAGCAGATTAAAATTCTTATATAAAAGTGACACATCTATTACACATTATTACACAACATTTGCAATAACAATGAACTATTTACACGAACAAAAACCTTAAAGAATCACATAACCCGTCGATATACTCATTTGAAATTATACATAATTGAATTACATCATAACAAAAACTTGCGAACAACTGGATGTTACGTACACTTAAGTAATCGGTGAGTAAGCTGTTTGATAATAAATAGAAACATGTATTATTTAACCTTATTAAAAAGTATACACATTGATTTCAAAATCAATGACACTCCATTAAATAACTTAAATTTATTTTTAACAGGAAAAGTTGATAAAAATATTTCAAAAGTGTTAGTATTTAACAACGATTTTAGAATTTTCCAAAATTTTCCAAAATTTCCCAAATTTTGACACTAAAATCCACAGCAATATATATATATAGTAGACTTTTAATTAATGGCTTTTATAATTATATTTAAAAAATATAAAAATAGCATTCTTCGAAATATTGGCAAATAAAAAAAAATAAACCAGATATAAAAATAACTATATAGGCTTATTCCATTGATATTAATAGATTAATATATATATATATATATATATATATATATATATATATATATATATATATATATATATATATATATATATATATATATATATATATATATATATATATATATATATATATATATATATATATATATATATATATATATATATATATATATATATATATATATATATATATATATATATATATATATATATATATATATATATATATATATATATATATATATATATATATATATATATATATATATATATATATATATATATATATATATATATATATATATATATATATATATATATATATATATATATATATATATATATATATATATATATATATATATATATATATATATATATATATATATATATATATATATATATATATATATATATATATATATATATATATATATATATATATATATAATTGATTAGAAGTAATAATGCGCGTAGAGATATACAAGAAAGAGTTATAATAATGGGATATCGCGCAACAGAGAAGAAAGAAAAAACAAGTTGCAGCCGTCTACACGTGTTTCACACTTATTAGTGATCATCAGGACGGCATAGCAGATGGAATAAATATAAAAGCAACTCACTCAGAAAGATGTAACAACACAAGGTTTCACTGATAGCAGCCAACCGCACATTTGCAGTATCGGCCTGAAGACACTGAGTTTTCAGTGCAACAACAAAGTGACGTTTGTTGTTGCACTGAAAACTCAGTGTCTTCAGGCCGATACTGCAAATGTGCGGTTGGCTGCTATCAGTGAAACCTTGTGTTGTTACATCTTTCTGAGTGAGTTGCTTTTATATTTATTCCATCTGCTATGCCGTCCTGATGATCACTAATAAGTGTGAAACACGTGTAGACGGCTGCAACTTGTTTTTTTTTTCTTTCTTCTCTGTTGCGCGATATCCCATTATTATAACTCTTTCTTGTATATATATATATATATATATATATATATATATATATATATATATATATATATATATATATATATATATATATATATATATATATATATATATATATATATATATATATATATATATATATATATATATATATATATATATATATATATATATATATATATATATATATATATATATATATATATATATATATATATATATATATATATATATATATATATATATATATATATATATATATATATATATATATATATATATATATATATATATATATATATATATATATATATATATATATATATATATATATATATATATATATATATATATATATATATATATATATATATATATATATATATATATATATATATATATCATATTGATTAGGATCCTCATCAGTAATATTTTCAAGCTCGGCTAATAATTCGTGAGTGGTCAACGGACGTTTGCTAAGAAAATAATCGATGGTAAAATATCAAAATTGCAAAATTTAGACACCTATTGTAATAAAAAGAAGCAATAATCATAACTTACCGCTCCCAATTGTTTATGAAATTACTCATTATATTTTGTCACATGAACACAGCACAAGAACATGCACTATTGAAAGCTGTGAAATTTGTCAACAACTGATGCAAAACATCTGTCTGCTAAACGTGCAAGAATTTTGATAACAGATGGCGGCCGCCTACCTGATGGTTGTAAATACTCAGTGGGTCGCTAGCGACCCATGCAAATTTGTTACTCGTTCAAGATAAGGGCACTTATTTCTTGGAAGAAAGGACAATGCAAGCAATACCTTTGAACATTAGTCATTCCATCTTTGTTGAATTCAAATGAAATATATCAAAAAATTAGTATTTAACCCGTAAGAAAGAAATCTCAAACAGAGGTTGACAAAATAAAGAATAAAAAAAATATCCTATTAAATGTAACGCCCTTTATTCATTTTTATTGAGGAAATTAAGTCCATAATTGCATTAACCCTTTCATTGCGGGGAAAATTTGGACCTTGCGTGAACGCCCGTCTCCCGTTATACGTAAGGCGGGTACACCCGTCTCCCGTTATACGTAAGGCGGGTACGGACGGGTACACCCGTCTCCCGCAACAACAGGACAACTTGTGTAAACGATTTTTTTACATTATTTTCTTTTAAACATGACTTGCACTATAGAAAGTAAACATTTTTACAAATAAAAGTTTTATTTTCGAAAAATTAACAGTTATTGCTTGTACATATAATAAATTGAAAATATTTCTAACACCATCATAAAATACAGATAAGGTTTAGAAATTCTTGACTGTGTGATATCTTTCAAAACAATTTAGAACACACAGTGGAACATCACACGGTGTACAGCAGAAAGAAGTTTCCCTTCGAATTTTTTTTTTCGAACAAACTACGCATCGCTTATATTTTTGTTTCTGTGTTCTTTCATCCTTTGGAAGCTGTTCAGGAAAGTGTCTTGCAGTGAGTCTCAGTGGAGAATCACCATCTAGGCCTCTTTTAGTTGTAGTACGTGGTATATCTTTATGGTACTTTTCAACAAGTTCTTTTACTAACTTTAGTTGAAAGTTTGCTACTGATATGTTATCACCAGTCTTCATTTTATATAAAGCATGCGCATTCAAAAGTGTCATATAATATGTGAAAAAACACTTTTTTGTACCATTTGATACTTTTTCTTACTGACTCGATGGAACTTTGCAACATGTCTGTGCGATCTACAGCACCCATATTGCCATTGTAGTCTATGATGCATTTTGGCTTGTATATAGTCTCTCCAGTACTTCGATGTTTTTTTCAGTTGCAACCATCTCTGGCGTATTATAGGTTGAAAGCATTCTAACTTCCCGTTTCTCCTGCCATTTCAAGGCCAGCAAGTTGTCAGTTGAAAAACATATTATTTCGCCCGTTTTTATGTTCTTTTTCATGTCTGGCATGTATTTTCTATTTTGCTTTACTGTGCCGCAAGCATTTGTCTCTCGGCAGTGCAAGATGTTGTAGAGCACAGGACTCGTATACCAATTATCGGTATATAACGTGTGTCCTGAATCCAAATATGGCTCCATCAATGTTAGAACGATATTTCCAGATATCCCAGCTTCTTGGTGAACTTCCTGAATGTCACTTTGCTTGCCACAGTAAATGATAAAGTCTACAATGTACCCAGTTTCACAGTCACATAAAACAAAAAATTTGATTCCAAATCTATGTCTTTTTGAAGGAATGTATTGCTTGAAAAATAGCCTCCCTTTGAATAGCATGAGACTTTCATCGATGGCTAGATTTTGAAAAGGGTAAAATATATCGGAGTATACCTTCTTCACATGGTTCAGTACCATTCTGATTTTGAACAATTTGTCATTTCTGTCGATGTTGTTGTTATCGGAAAAATGGAGAAGTGATAAAATCGTCATGTATCGGTCACGAGTCATAGTTTGCCCAAAAAATGGTGTCGCTAGTAATTTATCTGTTGTCCAGTAATCCAAAATTTTAAATTTTTTTACTTGAGGCATCAGAAATGACAAGGAAATGAATAAGTACATCTCATTTACTTTTATATCAGACCACTTCTTTTTATGTGTTTGTGTTCCAATTTCTTTTTGGTGGTAAAACAAATTTGATTGATTCACAATGGCGGTTATAATTTCTTCTGAAAAAAATATTTGGAAACATTCCAGCACTGAAGGGTTATCTTGCAAGTTTTGACTCGTACAACCAACATTAGTTTTAGTGAACGGATGTATTTTTGGTTGAAAGGCAGTTTCCTTCCAGTTGAATTAACATGAAATGCAATTAGTATTTTTCTGAATCAATCAATTATTATTACAATTTATAATACCTTCATTATTATCATGGTCTTCCGAATCAGATGAGCCGCTATCTTCTAGGACTACAATATCACTTTCAGAGCCCGACAACTCGTGAAAACTATTTTCTTCGTCACTAGCATACAACAACTCTTCAAGTTGCTCGTCATTGAGATATTGTCGAGCCATTTTGGTTGAACTTTACCTTATAATAAATAAGACAAAGGCCCACTAACGTCACTTCCACTCTGATACACAATAATGAATAAAAACAAAATGGCATGGGCAACCGCAAAATCCTGTCACAACCGGTTAAATCGAATACGGAGAGAACAATATACATAGACGGGAACGCCCGGCTCCCGCAATAAATGCTTTAAAAATCGTTTCGTGAAAACACGGCTCCCGCGTATTTGGTGTACATATTTTTTGCGGGTTTTCCCGGTTCCCGCAACGAAAGGGTTAAGAAGCAATATTTCGCAAAATTAATCAAAAACAATTAATAAATAGAAAGATATAATACTAAAAGTGTATAGGGTCGCTAATGACCCACTGAGCGTAAATGGGTTAATATTTAATTTTTACCACTTAATTAAGAAAACTAGGTACCTATTTACACAATATATTCATGCATATGATGATTTAAATTCCCGTGTTGATCCAAAGGATCAACACACCAGCTAAAACCTTTACATAAGAAAAAGGTAAATAGACACAACCTTCTATTTTCTCTATTTTAGCATATTTACTTTTATTAGCCAGTTGAATCTTAATGATCATTGTCACTTTCAATGAACACTAACTAGTTACATTCAAACACAAACAGCAAATAAAAAGGCTCACGTCCGATCGTGATTATTCGCGTTGGAGGTGCCTGTTTTGACACTCGCGAGTGTTAATTCGGTTTGTTGGCAATCTTATTAACACTCTTTACTGTTGTTAACATGCTATACTTCAACCAAGAATACAAGAAATGGGTAATTTTCGTAATCACACTGGAATAAAGAAATACGACCCGAGGTGAGATAAGATAACAGTGCAACAACTTTTCATTGCTTCATTGAAATTTATTTTTAATTAAAAAGGGCTTTGTTCCGCTACTGAATCTTTCTAGCTCATCTATTGTTTATTTTATCATTTAGATTACAGCGTGGCCTTCGCGTAATTCTAGATCCATTTTACATTTTCGCCCACGTGTTTGTGATGACACGTTTTTGTATTTTTGGTTGAACTATAGAATAGCGAAATACATTTTTTGAAAGATGACTTACACTAACGAGAATATCTTTACCAAATTCAAATGATTTGTACACCAGAAACATTTTTACTCATTTTCTAAATTAAGATAACACTTATAAGAAAATTGGTACTGCGTGTTAATTTTGGTTGTTAATTTCATTCACATGACTGTAGAAATCTACACTCAGATATTTCACCACACCAAATATGTTTTTCACCATCACTGCATTTTTACTGTATGCCGCCCCGTGCAGTCGCGTTTTCTCCACAATTTTTTACATTTTATGTATATACGATTATATTAATGTTTCGTAATACTACTGTACCTATGAACACTAAGTATTACAAAGACAAAGTTATGAATTTACTATTTAATGACACGACGTCTATAAAATTAGATAAGAATGCCATACAAAATTACAGAGACTCGACTGCTTTAACTCTGGTACTGTTAAAATCGCTAATAAACATAACCAGACAGGTAGGTTATTAATATAAATCTTTAAAACGAAATACAGGGTGATCCAAAATGATTGTGGACGATTTGAATTTACCGCCAGGTTAAATTATTGTCACATTGGCAACACGAATATTTTTCAGACATTTTTATCCTTCTTTTATTTTACAGTGGCGTCTCAAAAATAATATATAGCTTATTTAAACTTCATTGGTTAAATACGTTCGCTTTTTAAAAACATTATTTTAAGAATTAGACATTCAAGGCCTCTAAGACTTGTATCCAGGGCATTACCCCAGACTACAGTATAGTAAGAGAATGGGTAGATTCATCCAGTTACTGATATAATAAACTATTACTACATAAATATTGCTTTGTTATTGAACTTGTACAGATGATTGATTTCTTGAAAACATTGTTCAAATTTGTGATGATAAAGAACTGCTAAATTTAAATAAACAAAATACAAATTATGTACCTTCTCAGGCTACATAATGGCTGAAACTACCCCAGTGGTGGGGTATGGGGTAAAATGAGGAAGTTCTAGCTGTTGCTGATTTATTTGGCTTTGGTAGTTTTAATATAATATCGGTTCTGTCTACAATACTTACTTTTATATCATCCACTTGGGGAAATACAAAAGTGCTTGAACTTCCCTTCCTTCGTGAAAAATTTTACTTCCAGCTCTTTATTTTGTGTGCACATAACTTCTCCGATATCATAGTAAACCTGAGTTTTTGTAGAAAATCTTGCTAGTAAAAAGTCACTTTCAGTAATAGTTTCATCTTCAACTAAATCAGGAATGGATGGCATATCGTCATTTTTGTTGCAAGTATCTTCATCATCAGATGTATCCATCACCTTTACAGAAACATGGGATTCACTAGAGCTTACATCCACAATCGAAGATTCTTGGATTTTAGAAAAAACTTTCCTTTGAAAACTTACCTGTTTAATTTTCTTTACAGATGCCTTCCTCTTTTTTCCCAACTCTTAAGTATTTTTTTATTATATTCTGGAGTGTCGGTGTAAATGCGAGATTTTGATTATCTTTTCCTGACCAATTTCCTTTTTGTTTCCTCAGCTTTTGCAAGTGGACGAACAGTTTCTAATAAGCTCACAATTGAGAAAGATCTCTTACGAATATAATTAAGGCCTTGGTGGTTCTATTGGATTTTTTACTGAACGTTCTAAACAGTGTGCTTAGTATCCTTCATATTGTACTGGAGGTCCTGCACGTTCTATTTCATTTCTCATTTTTCAGTTTCATCTTGATTCGAATCAACATCTCAAGCAGTCTCTAGTTCAGTGTTGTCTTGATTTTGCCCATTTGATTCTAGCTGCCTACCTGTAACATGACTGAGCATAAAGTCTGTGTCATTAAAATCTTGTCTATTAATCGGATAAAGTTCAGGCTTCTTAAAGGCATAAATAATATTCGTAGCAGTGAATGAATTTATAAATGCGATCTTGGCAAGACTACTTATGTTTCGAATAGTTATTACCTTCCAAGGGTTGCTAAGCATTCAGTAATTGAAAGCTGGCTAATTTGGCTTTAAAAGAGCTTCTTAAAGGCATAAATAATATTCGTAGCAGTGAATAATAATAATAATAATAATAACTACTACAACCCATAACCTAAATTAAGGCCCCAGAAGCTATAAGCTTGTGCGGGAGGGAGGGGGCGATTATTATTATTATGTAGGCCCAATGTGCGGCTGCAGCCGACTTACAGATGGAACAGCGCAAATCCCACATTTGTGTCACAGCTAAGGAAAACTGCAGAAAATCTTAACCAGATCTGCCGGCGACGGGAGTCGATCGCGGGCCGCTTGGGTGAAAGTCCGGCACGCCAGCCATTACACTACCAAGGCTGAATGAATTCATAAATGCTATCTTGGCAAGATTATTTATGTTTCGAATAGGTATTACCTTCCCAGGGTTGCTAAGCATTCAGTAATTGAAAGCGATGGCTAATTTGACTTTAAAAAGGCGCAAATATGCCAACATCGAGGGGCTGCAGGCGATGTGTGGTGTGTGGAGGAAATGACAGTAGCACTATCCCGTTTTATCGGAAAAACATGATAACGGTAACTGAAATTAACGCCTTGGCTAAATCAAGGAAAACAACAAGGCATTTAAGATTTGAGTTCTTTAGTTATTTGGTATGATTTTTATCAACTCGGTAACAGCATCTTCAGTACTTAGATTTTTTTCTAAATCGGAATTGTCTTCTCGAAAAAAACAATTATGTTTAACCAAAAATTTCTCTAACCTTACGTTTAAACATCTTTCCATTGTTTTATCGAAATTATTGATCTAGGAAATAGTTACAAGCGCTCGACTTGTCTCCAAATTTGAAGATTGGAATGATGGTAGATCTCTTTTAAGGTAAATCTTAATCATGTTATCGCCAACGTTCTTTAAAAAATGGTTTGCTTTATCTTGATCAGTAACTAAAGTCCGATTGTTCTGATTTACTACATTAAATGTTTTCACGGAGCGATCTAAAACGTCTTTTATTTGTAGCGTCTGTCTATTTTAGGTATATATACACAAAATAAAGAAGTTTTGCTGAATAATCCGCAAATATTACAACTCTGGAACACAAAACAAAGCTGAAGGATTTTATCCTGGCGGAAGCCGAAGATGTTCACATTTTTTAAAATTAGAAGAGTGGTGATTGTATTCCAGAAAGTTCTAACTAATCACAAGTTGGATCTGACATCATTATGACCAATAACAAAATTGAACCACATTTCCTCTCATTTTATTAAAAGGTGGAAACAGGTTCAAAATGCTATAAATGAAAGCTGGAGTTTAACCAAATGTACAACGTATTTGCTTGAAAGGTGATTTAAAATGTTGTATATTTTTGATACGACAAATTTATTAGCGTGCTTCAAAGAAATGATTTTTGTTTAGGATAGTTTTGTTTACTATAAAATAAACGAAGTTGACTGAATACGTGACCAAAAGACAACTTGATATATGTGTGAAACGAAATTGTTTTTCTTTATACAAAAATTGTTTTTTTGAAAGTAAAATTTGAAAGGAACATTTTATTTAGGGTCGCAAATGGACAAACGTACCAAGGGTATCTTCTCTATCTTCTCTTATTTTCTTAACATTAAATGGAGCGATTTAAATATTCGGATTACTAAAAACACTCCACAGTTATATTATCTTATTATTGTAAAAAAGTAATGTTATTCGTAAAGTTTCATTTCATCATAGATAATGGGCGATTTGGTATGCTTGCTAGAAAGTTCTTTATAGTAATTGAGATTATTCACAAGTCAGTTTTCTAAAAACTTCTAACTAATTATTAATAGTTCGCCATAATCTGACTTCGGGCAGTAAACCGACCAAGCCAACTGTTGGAACTTTTTTGTGGGAACTGCATCACCTGATTTGTTATACTTCCAGAGCAGCCTTGTTGGGTAATGTCGACTGGTTGGGTATTGTCTAAAGTCTCTGACAAAACACCTGTTTCAGACTCGTTCTTATCATATTCTCCAAAAGACTGTTCACGATCTGTTAGACGCGAACAAAGAAAATCAGAGTCCTTGAATATTTCTGAGTTTAGCGGGAAAGTTCCTGTACGTTCCAAATCGCTTGGTGTAAAGGCACTTGGAAAATATTTTCCAACTATTTCTGCAATGTTATACAATGATATTGGAACACCGGGATCATTTATCATCCACTTGTCCATAGCTCTATTGTAGTAACCTTTAAATAGTGCAAAACAAGTCACATCAAGAGGTTGGAGTTTGTGACTAGGGTAGTCGAACCAGTCTTGGACATTTTAAGGTCCACAATCTACTATAATTCAGGCTACCCTGAGATTTAAATTTTCTCAATAATTTATATATTAATAATTGGAGCTCATATACCCTTCTCTACATTGTTACAACTTATATTACTATCAAATTGAAATAAATATTTTATAATTTATTTTTTGTTGACTGACGTTTTTACTCCAATATTGGACACTTAAATTTTATGTGGATCCTAATTTGAATACTTGTGTATCCAGTAATGGACATGATAGAAAAAAGTGATGTTAAGAAAGGGAATTCTACAAAGTACACAATTTTAAAGGCTGTGACATTATTTGAAGAATTCTATACGAGATCCATACGCAGGTAATGTTATATTATTTATTATAACAAAGTACAAAATACTTACGTACAACGAATGAAAGGTACATTTAACGAATGAAAAAGTATTGTTGAAAAAGGTTGTTATAACTAGTCTTTTTCTTCGCTCCAACTATCACTTTCGTCACTACTAACGATTGTTATTCGACAATTTTTTCCCCCTTCCTTTTACCTCTCTTAGGTATTTTTGGATGCTTTGCTTTTTCAAGTTTTTCTTTTTGTTTTTCTTCTCTCGCTCGTTTTCTGCTTTCTTTCAACTGTTCTTTCTGTAATCTTAGTTGTTCTTTCTTTCGTTACTCATTCAACCAATAATCAGATGTAATAACTGAGCCTGATCTTTCTTTTGCTTTCTTCTGGACGTTTACTTCTTCTTTTGGCCAAAAAAGATATTTTTTAAATGGGGAGTCAGCTGTTTGATTCTTTACTTCGTCGAGTATTTCGTCAAATCTTTGGCCGTCTGTTTGATCTGATGGATGATATGGCATATCCTTAGCTTCATCCGAAGAATTGGTCGTTGACGTTGATGGTTGTGTTATTTCTGGAGTTTGATGAATAGTTTTGTCGTATTCATTAACATACTGGATTTCTTGGTCTTCATTTGCTTGCAGAATCCCTTGATCTTCATTCTCCTAATGAATTTCAACTAATTTATTGTTCTCATTATGTAGATTTAAATTTGTATATACCCTTCTCTACATTGTTACAACTTATATTACTATCAAATTGAAATAAATATTTTATAATTTATTTTTTGTTGACTGACGTTTTTACTCCAATATTGGACACTTAAATTTTATGTGGATCCTAATTTGAATACTTGTGTATCCAGTAATGGACATGATAGAAAAAAGTGATGTTAAGAAAGGGAATTCTACAAAGTACACAATTTTAAAGGCTGTGACATTATTTGAAGAATTCTATACGAGATCCATACGCAGGTAATGTTATATTATTTATTATAACAAAGTACAAAATACTTACGTACAACGAATGAAAGGTACATTTAACGAATGAAAAAGTATTGTTGAAAAAGGTTGTTATAACTAGTCTTTTTCTTCGCTCCAACTATCACTTTCGTCACTACTAACGATTGTTATTCGACAATTTTTTCCCCCTTCCTTTTACCTCTCTTAGGTATTTTTGGATGCTTTGCTTTTTCAAGTTTTTCTTTTTGTTTTTCTTCTCTCGCTCGTTTTCTGCTTTCTTTCAACTGTTCTTTCTGTAATCTTAGTTGTTCTTTCTTTCGTTACTCATTCAACCAATAATCAGATGTAATAACTGAGCCTGATCTTTCTTTTGCTTTCTTCTGGACGTTTACTTCTTCTTTTGGCCAAAAAAGATATTTTTTAAATGGGGAGTCAGCTGTTTGATTCTTTACTTCGTCGAGTATTTCGTCAAATCTTTGGCCGTCTGTTTGATCTGATGGATGATATGGCATATCCTTAGCTTCATCCGAAGAATTGGTCGTTGACGTTGATGGTTGTGTTATTTCTGGAGTTTGATGAATAGTTTTGTCGTATTCATTAACATACTGGATTTCTTGGTCTTCATTTGCTTGCAGAATCCCTTGATCTTCATTCTCCTAATGAATTTCAACTAATTTATTGTTCTCATTATGTAGATTTAAATTTGTATATACCCTTCTCTACATTGTTACAACTTATATTACTATCAAATTGAAATAAATATTTTATAATTTATTTTTTGTTGACTGACGTTTTTACTCCAATATTGGACACTTAAATTTTATGTGGATCCTAATTTGAATACTTGTGTATCCAGTAATGGACATGATAGAAAAAAGTGATGTTAAGAAAGGGAATTCTACAAAGTACACAATTTTAAAGGCTGTGACATTATTTGAAGAATTCTATACGAGATCCATACGCAGGTAATGTTATATTATTTATTATAACAAAGTACAAAATACTTACGTACAACGAATGAAAGGTACATTTAACGAATGAAAAAGTATTGTTGAAAAAGGTTGTTATAACTAGTCTTTTTCTTCGCTCCAACTATCACTTTCGTCACTACTAACGATTGTTATTCGACAATTTTTTCCCCCTTCCTTTTACCTCTCTTAGGTATTTTTGGATGCTTTGCTTTTTCAAGTTTTTCTTTTTGTTTTTCTTCTCTCGCTCGTTTTCTGCTTTCTTTCAACTGTTCTTTCTGTAATCTTAGTTGTTCTTTCTTTCGTTACTCATTCAACCAATAATCAGATGTAATAACTGAGCCTGATCTTTCTTTTGCTTTCTTCTGGACGTTTACTTCTTCTTTTGGCCAAAAAAGATATTTTTTAAATGGGGAGTCAGCTGTTTGATTCTTTACTTCGTCGAGTATTTCGTCAAATCTTTGGCCGTCTGTTTGATCTGATGGATGATATGGCATATCCTTAGCTTCATCCGAAGAATTGGTCGTTGACGTTGATGGTTGTGTTATTTCTGGAGTTTGATGAATAGTTTTGTCGTATTCATTAACATACTGGATTTCTTGGTCTTCATTTGCTTGCAGAATCCCTTGATCTTCATTCTCCTAATGAATTTCAACTAATTTATTGTTCTCATTATGTAGATTTAAATTTGTATTTTGGTTTTTCAAATACAGGTTTTCATTTTTGTTTGAAGCTGGAACAATACCCAATTTGTGTATACTTTTCTAGATATTATATAGATCCTTTGACGACTCAGGTCCGTTTCATTCCTCTTCAGAGTTATGCTCTTTCATAGTTTTAAGTATATTTGAAGGAAAATTAGATTCGAGAATGTTTAAACATGTTTTAATGTCACAAGCTGTAGTTTTAATTATAGGAGTATTATCTTTTTTATTCATAGTTTGCTTTTGTATCATTTTCGAATAGTCCACGTTATTGGGATCAAAGGGAAAGAGACCGCAAACTCGGAAACCGTTTTTAATGATACTTGGGGAAATAGATTCCTTCAAAATAGTTTCTAGAAATGAAGCAACATTATACCTCATTACTTGGCAGTTCTCATTTTCCGTCAGCCATTTCCTAATATGTACTTTCCATTTACTCTTCAAAGGATAGAAGACAGCCACGTCTAAAGGTTGCAGTACATGAGTGGCATTCGGATAGAATGCCACTAAAATAATTTGTTTTTCGCGCAAAAACATGCTAAGATGCAAAGTCAAATGGGACTTATGGCCATCAACAAAAAATATCACAGGACGTTCAACATTGTTTTCCGTTAACCATGGTTCAAAGATATTTGCCATATATTCAAAAAAGACTTCTCCTGTCATCCACCCCGATGTCGATTTGCCTAAGCCCCACCTTTTTGGAAAACTATTAACAATTTCACAAGGAATTCTTTTATACGGCTATACTATGATCGGGCGTGCAATTTTCCCAGAAGCTGAACTGTCAGTAAAACAGTAAGGTTTTCCTTTTCTGATGTTTTTGACACATCGTATATATTCTTGACTCCTTTCGGCGCAAGCACTTTTCCGGTCTTAGGGCATAATGAAATGGCCGTCTCATCAGCATTGAAGATGCGATCTCCATTTCCCAAAATTTGGTAATAGTCATTTTGTTTAAAGTAGATCGAAACTTCATCAAACCAGTTACGTATATCTGTTTCTGTTAATTGTGCACGATAACCAGTAAGCTTCTCTGAAATTTTCAGAGATATATCTGGATGCCTTTTTAAAAATGATTTAAACCACTTTTTGCCTGAAACGCCTTTTGTAAATGGAGTGTTGTGATTCAGCTCTTTTGTTAGCTTTGCCACGGTATCTATCAAAGATGGTTTTGTTACAGGAAACCCAGCTTTTGCAATGTCAATAATCCAGTTGACAATACGACTTTCTTCTTCTGTCGAGAGAACTGTTGGAGGACCCATATTACAGATCTCGGGACTTATACCTTTCAGCTTATTTCTTAAAGTTACTCGAGGCACCCCAAATCTTTTGCTAGCAGTTGAAACTGGCATACCTGATTTAGCAGCTAATAAAGCTTCTGCCATTTCTTCAGCAGTATATTTCTTGAATTGTTTTTTTTCCATTTTAGATAGGACTTATAGAGTGAATAATCTAAGAAAGAATAAATAAAACAGGTACACTTTTCCTTTTTGTTTTATGGTTCAAGTAGCTACGCTTTGCACTAAACAATTGGTTCAAAACTACTGCCAGTCTTGCAAATACTAGTTATTTGTATAATAATAGGTATTTAGGGTGCGAAATGCTACTTTGGTGGTCAAGAATGAAAGTCTTTTGAAAGTGAAAATCTCATTCGAGACCATCAAAGTCATTTAGCGCACGAATTGCACACAACGTTTTTTCTACAGCGTCATTGAAATAACCGAAAAAGTAGAAAAAAAAAGTTATAAAAAATAACACACAAAATTTTTTATTTTAGCGGAAATTGGACAGTTTGGTTGTTACTACGGAACCGACATTGCTCAAATATAAATCGCATAAATGCACGAAACATTTTTTGCTCCAAAGCAAAAAATATTTCGTGCACGTTGTCAAGTAAACAAAACCAATGTTGAACACATGCTATTTTCTAACTAAGATTTTGTGCACTGTCAGAAAAAACCTGCCACAAAAATGTAAAAAAAAATTAAAAAGTTTAAGAATATAGTCTATACACGAGAGCTGGTACGAGTTGCAATAATGTCTAACACTACACCTTTTTCAAGTGTAATTCAGAAACCATCACATGTAATTCAGATTAGTCAATTTAATTTCAGAAATCATTAATTGTAATTCAGATTAGTCAATTGTATTTCAGAATGTGTTAATTGTAATTCAGAATAGTAAATTTAATTTCAGAAACCATCACATGTAATTCAGATTTGTCAATTTAATTTCAGAAATCATTAATTGTAATTCAGAATAGTAATTTGTATTTCAGATAACGTAAATTGTTATTCAGAATCCGTCATTTGTAATTCAGAACAGTAAATTCAATTTCGGAAAGTGTTAAATGTAATTCAGAAAATATCAATTGCATGTAGTTCAGCTCAGTAACTTACTTGCAGGTAGGTACTGTATCAGGGTGAGGTACACTTATTACATTATTATACATAAACACGAAATTTTTTATTTTCAAAATTAACTTATTACATAAAAAAATAGTACAAAATTAACAAAACATTTAGCGGCCTACTAACATGTCGCCACGTGCTAAAGCAGCAGCATGGTGTATAGTGGTGTGCTGCGCTGCACGAGCGCAATCACCCCCGGTAATTGTGTCTTTTGCCGCATCAATAACTTCCTCCAAGTAAACCAATCTTTGTTCTATAACCCCAGGTGCCACCACTTGTGGAACACGGAGACGAGTCTTTGCGTAGCACTTAACTTTTGACCAAATAGTCTCAATAGGGTTCAACATTGGCGAGTAAGGTCCCAACCTCAATAGTGTTGCGAGAGTCCCATTAGTAACGGCTTCAAGTCTCGAATGACACGGCGCGTTATCGCAAACTATCACCAAGTCTCCTAATTGATTTCCAATTTCTTCCCAATGTTGCAGTAATGATGTTGCGCATACATTGGCCAAATTTGCGGTAAATGAGCCTCTTCGCCTCTCCATTGTTACAACTCCTGCTGTCGAAATTGCTCCAATTAAGTGTACGTTGGGTCCTCTTGCCGCTGGTAGGTGCTGTATTGCTCTTGATCCAACACGAGCACGCCCTCTTGTTCGACGGCAAAACAAATTAAAATTGGTTTCGTCGATCCAAACAATTTGTTTTCCCTGCTCTATGTACTGGTTCAAAGCCTCCACATATTCTGCTCGTTTCCGTTTGTTCTCTTCTGTATTCATGGTGGCTGGTTCACAATGTTTTTGCTGTATTGTGAAAAGCTTCCCCTCTAAATAATTTCCCACTGTGGTTATCGATACCACCTTTCGGAAATTTTGCAAAATTTTTCCTTGTAGCTGCTTTAGGGTGATGTCACAGTCTTCTTCCACCCATGACACCATTACGTCAATCTGCTCTTCAGTTAGGATTTTTGGTTTAATGCCTCCTTTTTGTAACATAACGTCACGTCCCGAAAGCACCCAGTGAGATGCTGTCTTATAGTTTACATTCAACGTTACCGCCAGAGCTACCCAATCATCACCTTGTTGACACATGCCACAATCCTTTCTCTATCTTGACTCATATGTTTTTTATAATGTTTTCTTTCAATAGGTTCACTTTCATTCCAAATTGCCCTACAAATTGGGCAAAAAGTCTCTTGACCGTTCTCCAATGGTTCAGCACATTTTCTGTGTAACAGGTGCCTGCATGGAAGCAATCGAATTACTGCATTTCTTGTCATAGGCACTTGACAAATTGCACAGTTCTCTTTTAAATTCATGATAAATGATAATAATAATTGATTTTACACTTATTAGCAACTTTTTTATTTAATAATTACCACTTGCAAATAAACCTTGGCAACGTCAACAAAATCACAAACTTTTGTTTCCGGAGATATTTTGATAGATTATTTTTTAAATGAAAATAACGAATTCTGAATTACAATTGAGGAATTCTGAATTACAAATGACGGATGCTGAATAACAATTTACATTATCTGAAATACAAGTTACTATTCTGAATTACAATTAACACTTTCCGAAATTAAATTGACAAATCTAAATTACATGTGATGGTTTCTGAAATTAAATTTACTATCCTGAATTACAATTAACACATTCTGAAATACAATTGACTAATCTGAATTACAATTAACGTTTTCTGAAATACATCTTACGGTTTCTGAATTACACTTGAAAAAGGTGTAGATCTCGATATCATATACGCTTTCTACTTATATCACTAGAAAGGCTGTTATATGCATACCTAGATTGCCAACAATTCTAATCAAAACCTCTTGAAAACACTTCTGTCCATTTAAGGCTTTCAATCGAATTATGTGATCCAGTGTTGGACACATAATCTAAAGCTACTAAAATACGAAGGGCAGTTAAATCTATGAATATATATTTAACTACATACCTTAACTACTATTTGGAACAATGAAACACCAAAAAAACTTATTATTACGGTTACTAAAGCTTAAGCATCTGACCGTCTTTCTTAAAGAAATCTCTAACAGTTTTCATGAGTTTAGCTTCAAATTGGCATGTGCTATTTTCAATTTTTTATCTAGGCAATAGTATTATCTGCGTTACCGAGTAACTATGACAATGCAGTTTGTAGATTTGAAACAAGGATTTACTGTGTTTACAGAAATTATTACCTAGCAGAGATTGTTAATAATATAAATTGAATGATTATGTGTCCATCACTGGTTACATGTCCAAGATTGGTTCCATTACCCTACAATGAGGAGGTAGCATAAGCAATACAATACCATTTAGCTTACAATACTGCAACACTCTCACATCAGTGTGGCTTTCGTGGTTATCTGAAATCATCAAGATTTTGTTATCTTCACTGCAACGTATTGTAGCGGTAAAATGCTTTAGAAATTATAAAAAGTTTGTTCCTGTCATTCAACCACTTAAATGTGCTTCTCCCTTTGAGCCGGGTGGTACGCCATTAAGCATGTGCGGTTTACAGTCTTTTCGGTGAAAAATGGAAAATAGCGGTACAAATGTACCGTTTGCGCAGATTGTACCACCCATGGTAACTAAAATTCCTCTTTCAGCTCTTGTGACTTCCTGCTAGTCTTTGGCTACATGGAGCTATTGTATTAGGAGGTCTGTGCAAGTCGTGACTGCAGTTTTGCAGTGAAATATTTGGTTTGCAGTAAAACCATGTTTTTCAATAACCTTGCGCACGTTGTTAAAAAATAATCCTACATTATGTTGGTTGAAACAGGTGGCACGGCTCAAGCTTGTTGTTTCTGGAGTACGTAGACTTATGTTGTGTCTAGCTCTAAATAATATTAAGTTGGAGATTGCAAACCTCTAGGCGAATGATCGTGTTTATTTTCCAGATAGACCGTAACTCATGTTACGCAGTAATTAAGTACTCAGAAAGCAACTTTTCTTTGTCTTCTGTAAAGACTTGAGAAAACCCATGTTTTCTTTCGAAGCAAAAGTTTTGCCTAGGATCCTCTTCGGTATTTTTATATTTCATAACATATCTATGCAAAGCCGATTTCATTGCTACTAACCTCATATTGATGAGAGGCCTCTCTGACTTTAATTTCTTCATTAAAAACTGCTAATACTGCTCTCTGAATTTTTTCTGCATATTGGTGGTGGTATTTAGTTTACTACTTTGGCAAAGTTTCCGTGGTCTTTTTTCTTATCCATGTTCTGTAACCAAAAAGGATTACTAACCTTTATTCATACTGCATTTTTTCATTTATTTGGTAGATTTTACATGGCAAATAAATGATGCGAGTATCTGCTTTCCCTCTTGGCATCGTCTTCGGGCTTGCTGGTTTCAGAAGGGTGGTCTTGGCCGGTTCTCCAATGGCTTCCTCCAACAACTGGATTAGTTCATCTTCCAACGATCAGGCACAGAGTGTCAAAGTTGTGCTCGTCATACTGGAAACAAAGAAAGCTGGGGCAGGACGGCATCCCACGGTGTAGAGTAGGTCGAGAAAAAAAACGGCGGCATTCTCAAACTATTAAAAACTAATATTATAATTCCCTAATTAAACATATTTACTTCTACATCAGGTACTACACCGGTTCATGTACATTTATAAATAACAAAAAAATTCATGCATCCACAATGGTTACGGTGGAGGCGGTAGGTACACCCGTACTCGTCTCCCGTCAACCGTTCTGGCACTCCAACGGACGGCTTTACTCCCTGAGGCGGAGTCGGAGGCGGAACGTTGTCCTGACCACAGAGTTGCAAATAGCAACATCGATCATATGAAAAAATAGTCGATGTCGCCACTTCTTACTGCGAATATGTATGCGAAAATAACCTCAACAGCGAGTCTAGTAGATCAACTTCGCCCATGTGTCTATTACTATCAATCAATCAATCAATATTTATATACGTTGATTCTCTATATTCTTTCTTACTTTCTTGGCGTGACTATTTCGCTTATGCAACACTTTATACACATTTGTGTTTAGATTGTGGAAATTTTACACTAAACTAATTTTAGAAAAAAGTTTTGTTTTCAGAGCCTTACTCCATGTGATATTTTCAATGCTACAGAATGGCTGTGACGTTATTTTTTGCTTTTTTTATTTACGTTTTTAATGGTTTCTAAAATATTCTAAAGTCATTTTTAGATGTTTCCTAAAGCTTTTTGGTACTGTATAAACAAAACTTTATACCCGCGTAGCAGGTATTATAACCTAGTAAACATTTACGAGTACAATATCTGGACAATTAATGTCCTTTTTGATCTCTTCTGCTCTAACAATGTTTTTGATCTTTTGAGTTGGTTTAACTCTTGCATAAGTAAATACTAACGTAACTATTTTGTTCTCTGGCCCTTCACGCCCTTGGACTGGAACATCGTAGCACTCGTGGTAATAATACCACGAAATTATAAGATAATCATAAGATTATCGTAACGCTCTTGGTAGATAATTATTATATTCCCTTATAAAACAAGCACTCGCTAACAATTATTTCTAGCAACTTCCAGAGTTTCCTTCGCTCTCGTCTATTATTTTGTGTTTTTTTGTTAATCGACGCACTTTAATATATTTTAGTGCCCTGTTACAAAAACTTTTTTTTGTTACCTTTTGCTTGAGAGGAATTATGTGTAATCGATGCATTTTATACGCTCGAGACCATTGTTCAGTTACAGCGCCCGCTTCGTCACATCTCAGAACTATACATCCTAGTGCATCTTTACATCATCTTTAAATAGCAACAAAAAAGGAAAACCCATAAAGTTATAACTAGCTTAAGACACTCTTAGCAAAGATGTATTTTTTGGTTATTAAAAGTCTGTTATAGAAAGTTGCCAATGCTTGCAATTGCTCTGACCAGCCAGCAGTTTTCCGTATAATATATATTTTATATTGGCATTATTTCTATAAACCTTTGCTGTTGCCGCATGGCGCGTACTATGGGTTGTGAACATTTTTGTATGTATGCCTGCGATATGTAGGATATCTTTAATCCATCATCCCAAGGTGTATTTGTTAATTGGTTTAAAATATTTCCTAAAGGAGATAAGTAAAGAGTGGGTCGAGCCTCTCAATTCCTTGGTTTGGTGTTTCAATCTTCTTTAAATTTATTCAGCACAAACTATTATTTTCGGTTTATCACGGTGTTTATTGGGTCTCGATGTTTTAAGTAACTCATGATGATTTTGAGTTAATGCGTGCGCGATTTTTACCTCAGCTCCATCAATAAATACAATATTTTCTAATGTTATTAGAGTTCATAGATTCTTCTTTAAGCTTTTGAATTTCTCTTCTTAGTCTTTGTGTTTTATTGTTTAAGTTAGCCTTATCAGCAGGGTCTCTCGTCTGCTGCCATCTTCTTGCTCTTCTCTTTTCTCTGACTAGTTATCTAATTTCGACCAGATTATTTACTCCTTTAGTTATATGAGTAATTTCTTTCGTGTTGTCAAAGGCAGCTCACTGCATAAGTTTAATGGAATCTTCAGCTTCTACTTCAAGTTGTTCCTCTGTTCTCAAATTGATATTCAGCTTAATACTATTCTGAAGATCGACTCTAAAGCTTTTAGTCCGGTCAAAATAGACGAAAAAATAGTGGTAAGTTTACATTAATTCGCATAGAGCTGAATATTGGTACAGGTCTTAGGTACACTATTACAAATAAGATTTTAAAAATCCCCACCGATCCTACGTCTGCTAAAAAATTTATTCAAGGTCAAAGGTCAAAAGTATCGGTTTTTTACATTTTTGTCGTAAACGGTAAGTGTTATTATAAAAATAGGTCAGACAAAAGTTGTAGATCATGTAATTAGCTACAAAAATTGTTCTTATACTTTTTGTCCTACGAATTACCAAGCAGCTATGCTGTTTCACGGGCAATTAGTTCTTCTTCATCATTCGAATTGACCGGACTATATAATTTTTCCTGTCTTTGCAACGATGCAACTTAGTTTTTAAGCGCGGATCTCATCCAGTACCTGTTTTAGTTGAAGCCGCAGTTGTTCTATTAACTTGGTCTCTGCTATGATAGCCGGTGAAGATAGATTAACCTGCGACTCGTTTGTTTCCATTTGTAGTTCATTCTGTTGAGTTACTAATGGTGATTCTGATTCATAGCTTAAAGGTGGGGTGTTTATCGTCTTTTGTATTACGGGAGACCTCTTAGTTTGTTGGTTTCCTTTAAAAGGGTTTTTCTCTAATTCCGTGTTTATTTATTCTGTCACAATATGTTTTATTTTAAACATTTTACATTATTTAATAGCACAATGGCACTTTACAGCGCTTGGCATGCAAGTCATGATTTGACCTACTTTATAATTATACCTACGTTTTTTTGTTTGTGTTTACACTTTGTTATTATTATTATTGCACGGTTATTATTTCATGTATTATTTTATATTTTCATGCACACGACACGTCTTTGCTCAGCAGAATTCAAATAACTACTAAGTATTGTAAATACCAATTTATTGGCGACAGGAAACACAGCCTCGTACGTTCCAGTTGCTGGAAAACCTGTCAAACCAACGGCAGTATTAGACCATCAAATTGAAACAATAGGTTGTTTTTAAACACAAAAACAAAAAATGTCCCTTTTTTCTTACTCTAAATTATTCTGAATACTTGCAATAAAGCTCCTAATTTTTTTTACTGAATACAAAATACGATACTTACTGTATATAAATTGCTCCGACTTTCTTTAAGACATCTTTTCACAAATATAGCTCAGGATGTAGGTATTGATTTCCATAACACACAGATTATAAGGAAAAGTAAAGTTTTTAAAGTCACAAAAAAGAATGGAATCCAATTATTTGAAATTATTCTAACACACCCCCAAATAACAAAGGGCTAGATTAAGTTGATTAAAGATTAAAAAAGGAACTAATTAAAATTAGTTTGATTGACGTTAACACAAATTAAATTATTAAATAATTTTAATTAATGCTAGGTCCATTATCAATATGGTAAATTTTCATTTATAAATCCATTTATTCAAAAATAAAAAATATCCGATTATCTGCAATGACAATAATGAAGTTTTGATTGTAATAATTTTATTAATAAAATAAAAAACCTTGATAAGAATTCTTATTCAAAGGACCAAAATACGTAAAATTACAAAAACATTCGATGAAACAAAAAACAATACAAATAAATTTCACAGTTACCATAAACTTACTCGTATCAAACGAAAATCCTTAATATCTTTGATGCGGAAGTGGAATTTTACAATTCTTCAAAATGTCACAAAACACCTCACCATAAAAGGCCTTATTCACTAAACTTTAAAACTTTGAATGTTGGTAAAGTTGCTGCAACGATGAACTGAAATTTCTTGAATGAAGTTACTAAAATTATTTCTACAATAATTCAGCACTAAACCACCATAATAAAATTCTTAAACTGCAGTAATTCCAGAAGTTTAACTATTAATTTCAAATTTTATCAATAACTGAAATTCGTTATTAGAAGACTATACTTTCAAATACTTTAAATTCTCTTCTTAAATGATTAACTAATAATCTCTGAATTATTCTTTAATGCGTTAATGGAAAAACAAACTTTAAAATTCAATAATAGATTGAATTTTCACTAGAACTTTTAAGGAACGGTAACGGGATTTGGTTAAAACACAAAACTAAAACGGTAGGTTGAAGCCAATAAGCTTCCTGTATTAAGCGAAGAAACGCAAAACGGTAATCACACAACTTAATTAACTTTATTCGATAATAACGCGAGGACTAGAATACTGGGACAAGCCCGCTAACTCGAGGTAGACACCCATTGTCCGAACGGACGCCACCTCAAGGTACGAGACCCACTGTCCGAATTGAAGCTCTCGTGGAGGCTTACTGCTCAAATTTTATTATTTCGACGTTAGACGAGATTTTTAAGAGGGGTGCCTTTTCACATAGACCAATAAGGGAATGACGTGATTTTATTTAAGCCCACCAAAATTAATATTTTTTACACAAAGGAAATTCGGAACCCAAAGTTTCACAACGCAATCTGCAGACATGATATCTTTCGAGACGCAAATATGTTTTCATGAAACTTACCACTAGGCACGTACAGGAAGTCATAAATTAAAGCAAGATAGATTATAATAATATTTTTTCGCAGAATATGACTAAAAATCTACATTCACATTGACTAAAATCGCTAACCTTTTAGATTTTAAAAACAGAATCATTTGAAAATATTCCTTTTGATGATAGCAAGAAACTGTAGGGCCGACACGTGTGAAAACAATACCCTTATTTACGATGGAGGCTATAGATTGTTATAAAAACGGCTCCACTAGTCTGAGATGTTTTTACAGACAACGTTTAATATATTTTATGATGTTTATTCGTACAGGATACCAACGATAATTTTAAATTGAAAAAAGACTGTAAATATACAGGACCGCATTTAAGATTTTTTTGTAAATATGCATACAAAATTACAATATTTGAGATCCGATAAAAACGTGACGTTACAAAGTTTAGCAAATACACTCGTACCTGAAAATGTTAAGGCAACACAGTCACATTTCAAAACCCTTATTAAATCCACCTCCCTCACAGGGTGTTTCCTTAGACCCCTACCCCAATCAAAACATTCCATCTCAATTCTCCCTTATATCTGCTCTACCTTACCAACACTAATTAATCGAGGGACGGGACAAAAAATAATTAAAAAAAGGTTGGCCCTAAAAAGGGCGTACCTGCAGGAACCCGATCTAAAAGTAAATATCGTCCTACTGGCGAGCTTCTCTCTCAGTAGTTCATAATTAATGGATACAGTAAAATTACTACATGGTGGAAAACTTCCTCTAAACGTAGCATTAGAGGAAACTCAATTAAAAACCAAATCTCTACACAACATCAAAGTTACTCCGGTCTTCCGTAAGGGTGTGTCCCTGGCCGTTAAGCAAGGGAAGGAATAGCTATTCTCGTAAAAGAATCCATTAATAATAATAATAATAATTTTATTAATCATTTAGCATCAATACAAGATGATAAGTCAATACATAAATACAATATTACAAAGATAGTAACGCATCTAAATTGTACAAATCTTTATACATAGGGTAATGGAAACTTCTGTTATCAGTTAATCCATATTATTTGTTTTACAAATTTTGCTCAGTAAAATAATCCTTTAGACTGTAATAGCATTTGTTGATCAAAAATTTCTTATAGCAATTCTAAATTGGTTTATGCTTTCTATGCTTTTAATGTGGGTTGGTAGAGAGTTATATATCTTGCTAGTCCTGTAATAAGGTGACAGTTCATATTTGAAAGTCTTATGTACTTTATACTCAAGATTGTTACAGTGTCTGGTATTGTAATTATGCATACTACCAACTGCTACAAAAGTTGTCGTATTTTTTCTTACGTACAATGCTGCCTTGTATATTAGAATGCTTGGAACTGTTAATATCTTTTGTTTAATAAAAATGAGTACAGGATTGCATATTTTTTATATCAAATATTAACCGTATAATTCGTTTTTGGGCTATTAGACATCTATACAGGTTACATTCTGAGCCTCACAATAGAATACTATAGCTAATGCAACTGTATACATGAGAATAATACACATTAAGTAGTGTATCTATATTTAAGTGTTGTTTCATTTTTAATATGGCATAAGATGATGTATTAATTTTTTTTAAAATAGAGTTCACACATATATCCCAGTTAAGTTTGCAGTCAAAAAAGCAACCTAAAATTTTATGATTATCTAACAACATGATATCATTTGACGCAAATTCGTTTTGTAGAGGTAGTTTTTTATTTACAAATTGAATGCATACCGTTTTACTATTATTAAGGATCATTCTATTTTTATTACACCATATATTTAGTTCATGTTTGACCATATTTGCTTTAGAAATAAGTTCGTCAATATTATTAGCCGATACTATGACGGATACATCGTCAGCAAACATAGTAATTTTAGCTGCAGATTTTATACATTTAGGCAAATCATTCATATATAATAAAAATAGAAGTGGCCCCAATGCTGAGCCTTGTGCAACACCCAAAGCAGTATTGTGGACATCGGACTTAGCGTTTTGAATATCCACAACCATACTCCGGTATTTTGCAAAGCTTCTAATCCAATTGTTAATATGGCCTCTAAGCCCTATATTTTGAATTTTACATAATAATAAGTCAACATCGACTACATCAAACGCCTTTGACATGTCAAAGAATAACCCTATAACATACATACTTTCCGGTATCTAGCTCACTATATATAAAGTTAGCAATGTCACACATTGCAGCTTCTGATTTACTACATCTAAACCCATGTTGGCTAGCTGAAAGTATGTTATGTTTATTTAAGAATTTTAGTATTTGGTTGTATACAATTTTTTCAATTAACTTAGACAGAACACTTAATACTGTAACGGGCCGATAATTCACTTTATCACTAGTATTTCCTTTTTTATGAATAGGCACTACACGACCAGTTTACAAGCAATCTGGAAATGTGGCTGTTCTTAGCGAAAGATTAACCAGTTTACTTATAGGATCCAGTAAAACGTCTGAACAATATTTTAAAAGTTTAGATGTAATATTATCTAATCCGGCACTCGCACTTTCCTTTAAACCTGAAATAATTACTAAAATTTCGTCTTTTTCAATTTCACATAAAACCATAGTTTTTTCAATAATAGGTTCTTGAACATAATCGTGGATAAGGTTAATCCCTAGATGTTGCTGAACCAAACTGACAGGAGCTAGACTGAAATAACCACAAAAAATATTTGCTGTATTACTAGTATCAGTTATTAGTTCCCCATCTTCAACAATTTGAATACATTTCTGAGTATTATCTTTATTACACATTTCATTATTAATTATTTTCCACATATTTCTAATTTTGGAACCAGATCTATTAATGCATTTGTCATAATAATTTCTCTTCGCAGCGGTCAACATTTGTTTATAATGCTTTTTTAATTCAATATAACGTATTCTTACATTTATGTCATGTGAGTTTTTATATAACCAGTGCATATTCAGCAATTCCTTTTTCGTAGCTATTATTTCACTAGTAATCCACTTGTTAAAAGTTTCACAGTTTTATTAAAATATACCTGACAATATTGTTTCGACAGCTATGCTGTCATTATCAAAGGTAATATAATTATAAACAAACACGTCGCTAAGGTAGATACAAAATAGGTAACTAGATAAAATAATAATAATAATAATAAAAATTAATAATAAAAATCATAATTAAACATCTAATACTTCCAGTAACGGAGAATTACTGAGCTCAAGTTGTTCATTCATTAAAGGTACCCTGAGTTTGTGTTTGTATATCTCAAAGGCTTCTAAAATGTCTAATTTGCGTTTGTTATTACAAAAATGTAGGAATTTAATATTATTTTGAGGAGTCATTGTGTGATTTTGTTCTAAAAGGTGTTTGGCGTAATTCGATTAATAATAATAATTGACCTTTGTATAAGTCAAAATTATTTCACTTTTAATAACATAATTTATTTACAAAAGGATGGTTTACCTATGGGTAATTCTCTAAGTCCTCTATTAGCTAACATATTTATGGACAAGTTTGAAGATCGAATATTTGAATTAAACCTCTCTAAACACATTATCTTCTGGTTTCGTTATGTTGATGACATTTTAGCTTGTTTTGACAGTTCTTTTGAGGTTATCAATGAATTTTTAATTCTTATAAACAATATCCATCCTAATATAAAATTTACACTAGAAACAGAACAAAACAGGGCTATAAACTTTCTAGACTTAAATATCAAGATTAACGCAGACAATCTTTTTGAATTTTCCATATACAGAAAACCAACACAAACAGACATAACAATACCAAATGAATCTTGTCACCACAATACACATAAAATAGCAGCATACAGATCATTAGTACACAGAGCTTTAACTATTCCACTAACAAAATCAGATTTTAGCAAAGAGATATCAACCATTAAACAACTAGCACATGCAAATCATTATAATCCGAACATGATTGACACTTTAATTAAACAAAAAGATTATAAGTTAGCTATCAAAAGAATATATCCCATTGACAATCAAACAGAAGACACAAATTACATATCTATACCATATTTTGGCAAAATATCAGAAAAAATTGCACATATACTAAGAAAAACCAACAATTATAAAATAACATTTAAAACCAACACTAACACTTTTTCATTTTTATTTAATGCTAAAGACAGAACACATGATATCATGAAATCGGGCATTTACCGTTTAAATTGTTCTTTTTGTAGTTCGGTATATATTGGACAAACACTTCGAAATTTTGACATAAGATATAAAGAACACGTACGTCATTACAAAAATAAACATCCTGAAAAATCGAATTACGCCAAACACCTTTTAGAACAAAATCACACAATGACTCCTCAAAATAATATTAAATTCCTAAATTTTTGTAATAACAAACGCAAATTAGACATTTTAGAAGCCTTTGAGATATACAAACACAAACTCAGGGTACCTTTAATGAATGAACAACTTGAGCTCAGTAATTCTCCGTTACTGGAAGTATTAGATGTTTAATTATGATTTTTATTATTAATTTTTATTATTATTATTATTATTTTATCTAGTTACCTATTTTGTATCTACCTTAGCGACGTGTTTGTTTATAATTATATTACCTTTGATAATGACAGCATAGCTGTCGAAACAATATTGTCAGGTATATTTTAATAAAACTGTGAAACTTTTAATAATCTTTATTTATTTCATGATTATGGAGTTCCACAAAATAAGGCTGGAAACAATAAACAAAAGTAATCCACTTGTTTGAAGCATCATTTTTAATTGTAAAATTTTTGGTATAGTTTGAAACAACATTTGAGATATATAATTGAAAGAACATTCATTGATTGAACAGATGATTGAACAGAACATTCCGGTACAAATTGTAAATGTAAATGCGGATCTGCAAATAGTTTCAATTAGTCTTGACTCTCTGTAATATATACCTGATAGATATTCATTGGTCGGTAGAAGACTTCCGGAATGCAACCCTTCAGTTACACACTCCCTTTGTACTGCTTTGAGACTTCTACTCTCATTTGGGATTCCGATCACTCTGATACCCGAGGCTGTAATCTGGAGGACCTCTTCGAGGAAATAAACTTTGTCATCCTAAACATAAGTAAATTTACTTCAGATCTAATAGATCTAATTACTTAAATAGTTTCATCACTTTCCTGTAATTCTACAATTTGCATCATCAAAAATGATTTTGGCTACACATATCTTTATATGCACCGATCGAATAAAGACTTCTACTAAAAGTTTTAATTCTTATTGGAATTTTAATTTGAACATTCTCATTAGTTTTTATAATGTTATTAATTTAAATATTGGCAAGAGTCTGGACTTGCTGCTCCGTTGCTAGAGTTGGAAGACTGGCAAAGTTAATAAAAAATCGTGCAAGTATAAGACAGAAGTATAGCCTTCTCCCTTAGGTAAGCCACTACATTATTTTTGTAAAAATAACACCACAGGAGGAGGAGGACAGCTTAAAGCAAATGGCAAACACTTCAATATATTGATAAATATCACCAATAATTCGAAGTCTTTCGAAATTTTGTAATTTGTATTTTGTAATTGGCATTAAAAAATAGGCAACATTAAGATCCAACGTTGCCACAGAACAATTTTTTCTATAGTCTAGAAAAAAAATTATAATTTTCAAGCACTTTATATGGGGAAACCCCATTCGCTGGGCTATAGATTTTGGATGGGAACAACAAGACTAGGATATAACGTTTGGTTTGACCCATACCAGAGAAAAAATACTACCTTGCCTGAGAAATACAAAGAGCTTGGTTTAGGTTCTGCTGAGAATTAGCGATAAAGCTAGTTCCTCTCATCTACTTTGCTATAATTACTTTATGTACGTATGTGGCCCTACTAAATAAACTTGTGTCGAGAGGAATAAAGGGGACGGGTACTGTTCATGATAATAGATTATGTAATTGCTCAATAATAGACTCAATATATGCTCAGTAAAGTGATGCTAAGATATCTTCTTAATACATACAATTAAGTAAATGGCATGAAAATAGTATTGTTTGCGCTGCATCAAATGCTCGTACTGTATATCCCGTAAGATTTCAACATTTTACCCAAAAAGAAATAATAATAAGGTGTCAGTAGCACAACCTACCCTAATCCAAGTCTACAACGACAATATGAAACGCGTTGATAGGACCGATCAGATCTGATCAGAAGTCTGTAGTATAAGAGTAAAAACCCAACTTTTTTTTGTCGCGCAGTTTATAAATATGGCAAACCATAACGCTTGGCTTACGCATAAACTAAAAGTTGGTAAAATGGGCCAGTCGGCTTGTCGAAGATCAGAGGCAATAAGTATTACTGAGTAAATTTATTGCAGCACAAACTATTATTTTCGGTGTATCATGATGTTTATTGGGTCTCGATGTTTTAATTAACTCAGTGATTTTTAACTCAGCTCCATCAATAAAAACAATACTTTCTAATGTTATTAATTAAGAGTATGAATCGTATGTGCAGTGCAAAAAGACAGTTCAACGTATTTCTATATTTTTCAATAGTTTGGGGAAGATTGAGTACCAGGTTGGTATAGGCCAAATAGAAACTACCACAATAACCTCAGCTTTAACAGTTAATCTTTTTCTTAAAGTTTGTGGTATTAATGAAAAAGGAGATTAAGAAATATGGTTCCCAGTCTAAAGTGAAAGCATTCGCCGTTATTGCTTCTAGATCTCTGTATCACTGTATATAACTCTCTGTTATATAAAAGAATTTTTTTTACTTATTTCCATTCTTTCGAAATTAGACCATTTTAGGTATTTTCTTTTAAAATATCTCTTTGTAAAAAGTTATTGCTGAACCTTTTAACCAATCTACAATCTTCTTACTGTTTCGAGGCGTTATTAGAGCGTAAATTGCTAAATTAGAGCTTTAGGGCTGTAAAACTTTTTAGAGCCAGCTAGAAAAATAGCTACCCTTATTTACATCGTCTCGGTAGTAATAACATTAATTATATACCACAGCACCTACTTGATGTTTTACCACTGCGCCTATACCTAGTTGAAGTTTTGTATTTCAGATAATTTTTATTTTAAAATTAAATATTAATTTAAACTTAATCCGAACATAAACTAACGTATGCATTTCGGGCTTAATTAGTGTTTTAGAGCCCTATATCGTCTCAACGTTAACTGACTTTACGGGCTCTAAAACACTCAATTAAGTCCTTAATGATAATTTTGCTTTTTGAACACTTAATTGGTCCAATTAAGTCTTTTCCAAGGTTTGAACGTTTTTAACAAGTTTAGGTAAGCATCGTCAGATAAACATTTAGTAACTGGCGATCCATAATTGTTTCTGCAATAGCAAGATTTAGGTCTTGCTGAATTAAAGCTTACCTAGTTCGACTTTCTCTATAATGAAGATCTGCCACTAACTTGGAGGCATCTGAGACATTTTCAAATAACTCATCCGAAAATCCTTGGATTTTTCAAGACATTATAACAGAAACGATCTTGGCACGTCCGCGATACATACATATTTGAAGAACAAATATTTGGGGAAGATCGGAATTGTTTATATAGGGTGAAAGGAGTTACTGCGCGTTAATTGTAAGGGGTGATAGAAAACAAAAAGAAACAAAAATATTTTTTTAAATTTTAATTAGCTTTTGAATAACTTAGAAAAAACCATTGCCATATTTGCCAACCTTGCTTAAAAAGAATAGCATGTTCGTTTTCTAATTCTATGCGACTCATTGATTTTCCCATTTTATGTGCTGTTCTGATTTTGATATCTGTTCCAAGCTGAGTTTTTATAAAATTCTGCATAGCTGTTTTTAGTTCAGTGGGATCGTTTCTGTCTATTTTCAGCCCGGTTACGACCACGTGATTTTTTATTTTGCCTTTTTTTCAACCATTCTATGTTTTTTTTTTAATATTTTGGAGATCTTTTCTTATTTGTATGTTAACTTGTTTTAGCTCTTCATGTGCTTTCTCCAGAGTTCCATTCTCTGGTTTAATTTTCACAATTTCTTCTAAGTTGGTTTTGAATTCCTTCTTAAGTTCTCTTCTCAATTCTTGGTTTTTTTGTTGTCTTCCTATATCTCTTCTTTACATTTCCTTAACTATCAATATTTTGTCCATCTCTGCTGGATTAAAGTTAGTGTTAGAATTTGTTGGTTTTTCTTTTGTTTCTTCGTTTTTTTTTTCTGTTACTGGTGATACTGTTTCGCTTAACTCCCGGCTATCTTCTGGCGACTCACTTTGTCTTTTCCTTTTTTTGTTCTAAAAAATCCTTTATCGAGTTTATGCTGTTTGTTTTTTTTCTAGCTGTTTCACTCATTTAACTTTAAGAGGACAAGCATTTTTGTAGTCGCTATGTTATGTTTTAACCAAATTTCCAATTCTACTATTTTTAAATTTCCTTCAACTGGGTCACTTTTTCTACATCTTATTTTATTTCACTATTATTAGGATGCGTTTTGAGAGGCAAAGGTAAGTGAAAATAATTAATTAACTAACCGACTTGTTTGCGCAAGCAAACACTTCCTTGTCCGATTACAGTAACATACAAAAAAAAATTTGTTGTCTTTCTTTGGCGAGTTAATGTGTTTCTGGTTAATTTTGGCATGCTGATTCCAAATCTGTTTGCTTGTATCACATCAGAATTTTAAGAAAACCGCAATTAAAATTTTGAAAATCATACTTTTTTAAGTTGTATGAACGTGCCTTGTATTTTAGCCAATCAACGCGAAGGTCAAGCTTGCCCTATACTTTCCTTCGCTTTATTCTTAGCTGAATTCAAATATAAGTAAATTGGAAGGTGTTTCCACAGGTTCCATATGCCCTAAATCCACATATTCTTTCATAAAAGCTTTGTATTGATCGTAAACAACGGAGTTTTTAAGCAAACGCTTCTCAAAAGAATTCGACTCAGAGCTAAGCCTCTGATTCCAGAAAATGATGGATTTGTATTGCGAAAGGGATAGTGCACAACAAAACCTCCAGCAGAATCCCTTTTATGAGTTTTCTGAGAATGAAGCTTGCAAGCCTGACATCTGGAGAAAAAGAATGAACTTCCGGGACGAATTCTGTTTCTCAGAATTTCCTAACACTTTCCTCTAATGACCGAACACACGAAGTGAAACAACAAAACTAAAGGAAGATGAAACTGGTATGGAGGAATTAAATTTTCCTATTAATACATAATCAAAAATAGTGTTGATGGATGGCATCAGGTGCACCATTAGCGCCAAAAATTTTACAATCCAACAAAATCTTGAAAAAAAACATAGTAACAAATCAATATTACCAGGAATATCTTAGTTAGGATCTGCCAACGTCAAATTTGACAAGTGAGATCAAACTTTTTATATTTGACAGTTGGGTAAATTATCACATATTTTGTTAAGTACCACTGCATCAATATTTAAAGAGTTAAAATTATTTGTTGTAGGAAGAAGTGAAAGAGTAACTTCACCTTGATTGGAGAAAGTACTCATTGGACCTAAACCAGTCATATGCAGTGAACGTTGATTTGGAAATAAATCTAAACGTCGAACACGTTTTGGGTACTAAAAGACGTCGTGCTGCCTGAATCTAATATCGTAAGGGTTGAATGTTACCATTCTTGTCAAAGGCTTCAACACGTGCTGTTGACAGCAGACCCTGGATCTGTATGAAGAAAAACCTGCTTGAATTGAATTATTTTGATTAGAAATTGATGCGGATGCGTTCGTGTCATGATAAGAAGAAGCATCTGAGGTTGTAGTATTGTGAACTACTGGTGTAGAAGAACGCTTCTCAAAATGAAGAAGCGTGTGATGTAAACCACAACGGTAACACGAAGTTGAAGATTTACGTATTCGTATATGTGCATTACTTAAACAATTAATACCAGTTTTTTTGCTGTCTGGTAGCGGTCGTTAACGGACCGCAGACGCAACGATCGGGTGTACAATCTGTTGTACAATTGCAGTTGCAAGAACATCTGATTCTCTAACGCGGTGCAATGTGTGACAAGAATTCGTACAGTTGTTTGTAAAGCTGAGTTCGGTAATTACATCTACATAATCTGATTGCTCGGATAACTATAGAGACTATGATCTTAACAATGGTTGCTATAGTTACTCGAGCAATCAGAATAATCTGATGCAATTGCCGAACTCAACTTAAGATGGAGATTGTGGTAAATTATGTAACAGTTCTAATCGATTTGCAACCGATACACTTCAATGCGTTTTAATAGCATTTGAACCAAAATAAAATCCCAAGAATCAATTGGAAAATTTAGTTGTCTTAATGCAGCAAGATTGTCAGAAAAAATATCTAACAGTGGTCTTACTTCCTTCGGATCATCACTTGAGACCTTAGTCGTATTTTCAATGACAGATCAATGGGCAGCAGCAACTAAACGATTGTTTTTAAAACGCTTGGTTAGAGTTTCATATGCAATTTTATAATTGGCAGCTGTCATTTGTAGAATTTTAACTTAAGCAAGTACTGGAACATGAAATGAAGATAAATAATTCTTATTTTTATAAGATTTATAAGATTATAAATCTGGGGACGCTTTAAAATGATCGTTCACACCAATGAAGACTTTGCTGGTTTTTTAAAATATTATTTACAAATACACAAGAGGGGACTCTTTTTTACTTGAAAGAAAGCATTATTTAGCTTAACGTAATATTTGCAGTTTTGACGCATTTAAATTTGTTAGACTGCACAGGATCGTACTGGGGTTTATTATCTTTATTATTTATACTTTTATAAATGGTATTTATTAGTTAAGTTAAAAAACGTAACGTTACAAAACAACAGGTTGTTGAATGCACGTTTGGCATTCTAGCTGCCAAATTCCAAATATTCGAAAATAGCATTGCAGTACATCCTGATAAACTGGGCAAAATAATAAAAGCGGCATGTGTGTTACAATATTATCAGGACGAAGGAAACTACTACAATTGGTAATGAAGTTGTAGAGAAGAATACAACAGGTAGTTGGACCTGTCACCAACATGTAAAGATCAAATGCGGATCAGTCTACAAAGGCAGCAAGAGAAACCGTAGATAGCACAGGCCATAATAGCTTGGGTGTCTTTATGAGTAAAGCTCTACAAATATGAATGAGATTGCTTTGAGTAGAGTTCATTATTTTTAAGATGTCATATAAATGATCAAAACCATGATCAGAACCATAACTTAGTAAAGTGATACAATATATTCTTCAACCCTAATTGTTAGAATACTGCTAAGGTGAGTGATACATGTTATTTAAATAGGTCTGGGTTATTTATAGGGCTTAAACTTAGTGGGTTTATCGACTGTATTGCTGAGCTTAAAATGATAAAGCCGCAAGCTTCATATCGCTTTATAATTAAATCTGGATCATCTATGTTAGGGTAATCCAATCTCATAGTATTAAGATTTGCAAAAGTTGAAGTATCTGTAATGTCTTCTATGTGTGAATGTTAATATTCTACAATTTGTGTTTATAGTTACTTTGGGTCGAGGAGTTGATACTTCTAGTTTAGAATCCCCCAATCTTTCACAGCAATCTAAATGCAACTTTCCAAAGAAACCTTGTATGAATATTTAATCATTCATATCCTCTCTAGTAAGCTATAGATAAACTTATGTTGAAAAATTGGAAAGAATTAAAATACAGTGCGCGTCTAAAGTCCGTTCCCCCCCTACTAATTTTTGAACCACCTGGTATATCGCAACGAAATTTGGAGGGCTTAAACAGGAGATAAGAACCTAATTTTTTATGACAAAATGACAGCTAAAAGTTTCAAAATGGCGGCTGAGCGCCCTCTTGAATTACTTTTTTAAATAGAACACCCTGTATATTATTCCGTTTTCGAAATCTGCTCATAATTCTTAACATTTTTCTCTAATACACTTTACTTTTAAATTTAATTGATTTTCAAATATTAACGTTTGAAAAGGGACATTTTAATTAATTTTAAATCCAACAGACACGAATTCTGCTATCAATCAAGTTTGCATTGAAAACAAAAATCGTTGTTGGGGTATCTTACATCTTGTTTACTGTCAAATTTAACTGTTAGCTGTCAAATAAAATTTAGTTAGAAAAATGTTTTACCGGAAGTGACCAAAATCCCTCGCAAAATTAGTGTATTAGAGAAAAATGTTAAGAATTATGAGCAGATTTCGAAAACGGAATAATATACAGGGTGTTCTATTTAAAAAAGTAATTCAAGAGGGTGCTCAGTCGCCATTTTGAAACTTTTAGCTGTCATTTTGTCATAAAAAATTAGGTTCTTATCTCCTGTTTAAGCCCTCCAAATTTCGTTGCGATATACCAGGTGGTTCAAAAATTAGTAGGGGGGGGACGGACTTTAGACGCGCACTGTATAAGTCAGATGTGCCAACATTAAATGAGTTTTTAGATTTCTTAAAAGCTAAAGTTGATTTATTGCATTCCCCTAAACGATTCATATTCCAACTCTAGTCAATTTTCAGGTGTACCAAGCTATAAGAAACCGTCATATACTTAAAATTTTTCTGAATCACAAGTACATCTTGCGGTAACACCTTTTGGGCAATGTTATTATTGCAAAGGAAACCATTCTATTTATAAATGTCCAGAATTTCTATCCTTATCACCAATTGAAACAATAAAAAAGGTAAAAAAGTTTAATTTGTGCAACAATTGTCTTCGCACAAGTCATCCCACACCTAAATGCCATAGTGGTTCTTGCAAAGTCTGCAAGGAACGACACAACTCTCTATTACATATCGATTGCAAAGATTTAGGTACATCTCAACACCTTGGCAATCTTCTGCCCAAGATATGCTTCAACAGAATAACATATCCAATTCACCTCAATCAAGCGCCATGAATATGCTTGTTAGACATAATTCTATAAAATGTCATACTGAAACCATCTTGTCGACTATTATGTGTAAGGTGCAAGATTCTACAGGTCGGTTCCATCAGTGTCGAGCTCTACTTGACTGTGGTGCTCAAACTAATTTAATAACAGAGAAATTCTGTAAACAGTTAAATCTGCCGCTAACTAATACCAATTTATCCATTGTTGGAATAAATCAAGTAATTTCTAATTTAAATAAAAAATGCAATTTACAAATCTTTTCTAATTCTTCGAAATACAGTTGTAATATTTCATGCTTTGTCCTTCCAAATATTACTAGTGAGATTTCTTCTTTTCACCTAGATATAACGAAGTGGAATATACCATACAATATTCAATTAGCAGATCCAGAGTTTCAAGTTTCTAGAGAAGTCGATTTATTGATTGGTGCAAGTATCTTTTGGGAATTACTTATTTATGGTAACATCAGACTTGGTGTCAACTTACCAATTCTCCAAAATACTCAGTTTGGGTGGATTGTTTCCGGACCAGCACCAATTCACTTTAATTACAAATCTGTTTGCAATTTTACAAAAATTCACATACCTGAAGATGATCAGTTGAAAAAGTTTTGGGAACTAGAAGATATTTCCACCTCCATTCCTTTATCAAAAGACGATTATGAGTGTGAAAAGCAGTTTACTGAAAACACATTTCGCAATGAGCAAGGCCAATTCGTAGTCAGGATTCCGTTGAAACACTCACCAAGTTTGTTAGGTGACTCCAAGAAAATTGCAATTACACGATTTTTAACTTTAGAAAAGAGGTTTTCTAATCTCATTTTTAAGAAACTATATTTTGATTTCATGCACGAGTATGAAGAACTAGGATATATGAGTAAAGTTTCCAATCAATCATCTTTAAACTCCTATTTCTTACCTCATCATGGTGTCCTAAATGAAAACAGTCTCACTACAAAATTAAGGGTCGTATTTGATGGTTCGTGTAAGACCTCTTCAAGTTGGTCCTTAAATGACCTACAATACACCGCACCGGTCCAAAAGTTCAAACATATATTATAGATATCCTTTTGCGATTTAGGTTTTATCAGTATGTAGTATCTGCAGACAATGTATCGTCAAGTTATTGTCCACTCTGATCACAGACCATTGTTGCAGCAAATTATATGGCGTGAAAATCCCAATGAGGAATTTTCAGTTTTCGAACTAAATACTGTAACCTATGGCACGCGGGCTGCACCTTATTTAGCTATTAGATGTGTGAGACAATTAGCATTTGATCATCAAAAGACATTTCCATTAACATGTACTTCCATTCTCAAAGATACCTATGTAGATGATTTGTTAACAGGCTCAGATGATCCAGAAGAATTAAAGACACGCTATGAAACAATTATTCAGATTTTGAAATCAGGGCATTTTATCCTACGAAAGTGGATATCGAACAACCCGGAAATTGTTTCTTAGACCATTCTAATGTATCTAACTTTGTAATGTCTTGGAAATAAAACACAAGTTCTCAGGAAAGCATTTATTGCGTTTTTCTTATTAACCCAATTACATATGTTCCTGCACGACACTACAGTCAGACAGGAAGTGCGTCACGCCTTGATATCACACAAAGAAGTGGGCACGCAGGCCCTGAGATAAATGTAGTTGCCACAAGCCAAATAATAAAAGCACTACATTTGAAAATATAAAATACTACAAACTTTTTATTAGATATTGGTGAAAATGAAAATAATAAGACGTTAGGGATTCAATGGTCACCAAGCATAGATAGTCTAAAATATAAAATCAAGCTTTTTCCTACTAGGTATCCTATCAGTAAACGATATATCCTTTCCATTATTTCTAGAATATATGATCCTTTAGGTCTACTGAGTCCATTTATTATTACTTCCAAAATAATAATACAAGAATTTTGGAAACTACGCATTAGCTGGGACAGTTCTCTGCCTCCAGATATGGAAGAGAAATGGTTGCAATTTCATAACAGTCTTCTAACACCAAATGAAATCTCTATTCCAAGATGTGCAATTTCCAAAAATTATAAATTAGTTGACATACATTGTTTCTGCGATGCATCTATGAAAGCATATGCAGCATGTGTATATCTTCGTAGCGAACATCAATCATGTAATTATAATATACGGCTACTGTGTGCAAAAACTAAAGTAGCTCCGTTGAAAACGATTAGCATTCCAAAACTTGAACCGTGTGCCTGTTTATTAGGGACTCAATTAATTAATCTCTTAAATGGTTCTTTATCAATTTCTGTTCCCGTTTATATGTGGTTAGACTCCCGAGTAGCATTAAATAGGATAAGACCTGAACCTAGTTCACTACAAGTTTTTGTATGCAATCGAGTGTCCAAAATACAAACATCTACAAACGCGGAAACATGGAGATATGTAGGTACCAAAGATAATCCTGCAGATCTTGCATCTAGAGGCGCCATTGCAAAAATCTTCTCTCGTCTTCACTTTGGTGGACATGTCCTTCTTTTCTTAAAAGGCCTATATCTGATTGGCCTTCAATTAACGTCTCTATTCCCAGATCTGAATTACCAGAGTTAAAGAAGACTTCTAAAATTATAAACATTATCATTATAAAACCCTTTGATCTATTTGACAAGTATTCCAACTTAAATAAACTGAAACGAGTAACAGCATTCTGCTTACGGTTTGTAAATATTTTAAAAATTAAGATTAAGAATCACTCAGCAGTACAGAAGGCTGCTATTCCAAAACTACCATTAACCGTTAGCGAACTCGAAACTGCTAATATTGTTTTAATTAAATTAGCTCAACGTGAATCTTTTGCCTCTGAATTGGAAACCTTAACAAAGACAAAAGCATTAGATCCCAAGCATAAGCTGTCATCCCTCTGTCCGTTCATTGATGATCAAGGTGTTTTAAGGGTAGGAGGACGACTCAGGCATACTTACTTACAACACAATTTTAAACCCTGCTTTATTAGTAGCTAAGCACAAATTTACTGAATTAATTTCCGAAAACACACCGTTACAACATCTCTCCATCCAGGTCCTCAATTCTTGCTAGCCTGAGTTCGACAATTTTATTGGTCAATTGGTGGACATCATTTGGTAAAAAGGGTAGTAAAAACTGTATTATTTGTTTTAAGTTCAAACCGGTACCATTTTCCTGTTCTATGTCAAACATTCCAGATAATCGTATTAAACTAAGCTTGCCATTGCAAACAACTGGCATTGATTATGCAGGTCCTTTTTCAATTTTAAATAGAAAAGGAAAAGGTTCCAAATTAATTAAATGCTATTTAGCAGTTTTTGTCTGTTTTTGCACCAAAGCTATTCATCTAGAAATTATTACAGATTTGACTACTGACAGTTTTCTAGCCTGTCTAAAACGGTTTATTTCAAGACGTGGCATACCATCTGCTATATACTCTGATAATGGTAGTACCTGTATTGGAGCAAGTAATGAATTAAAAAACCTCGGTCATTTTTTGAATAAAAATCAAGATTCTATTGTTGATTGCACTAGTAAATTCAATATTCAGTGGCACTTTATCCCCCCGTACACTCCAAATTTTGGTGGGTTATGGGAAGCTGCCGTAAAAAGTACAAAACATAACTTAAAAAGAGTTTTAATTAATTGCAATGTGACATACGAAGAGTTTAATACTCTCGTTATACAAGTAGAAGGCATTTTTAATTCGAGACCACTCTTTACCTGAACCTGATTTAATGAAAGTACAATCAAATCGACTGTCTAGACTACAACACATCCAGCAGTTATACTAACAATTCTGGTCTCAATTTTCCAAATATTATGTCTCGCAGTTACATCACCAATATAAATGGAAGCATGGTCCTGTTAATGTGAAGCCTGGCATTCTAGTTCTAATCCGTAACGATTCTAAACCTCCTTGTAAATGGGCCATTGGTCGTGTCATCAAGATTATACAAAATAACGATAAGAAACCCAGACTTGTAAACCTAAAAACATCATCTGGAACTATCAATAGATCTGTGCGTCACTTATGTCCACTTCCAAACCAAGATGAGATTACCAATTAACCTGAACTTTGAACATGGTATAACTTTGAAGGTACCCTTCAAAGGGGGGGGCCTTTATGTACAAATAACTATAAATAATTGTTAGTTACTATTTATGATTAAGGCTAGTTGTTATAGAAATCAATTATTGTTGTTGTAAACAGACGTCAATAAAAAGTCATATTTAAAAATATCAATCTATTAATCTTTCTATAATCAATACAAGAATTAAACAAGCAGTCCATTAACACTTCAAGAAACCAGAACCAGCACTTCATTAACAATAGTAAATTCATTATTCAGTGGCACTTTATCCCTCCGTACACTCCAAATTTTGGTGAGTTATGGGAAGCTGCCGTAAAGAGTACAAAACATCATTTAAAAAGAGTTTTAATTAATTGCAATGTGTACATATAGTCCAGTCAATTTAGAACAAATTTTCATGAATAGCGGAAAGTTGAGGAAAGTCCGTGGATTTTTGCATAGGCCTTCCTGGAGGGCTGTTAAATAACCCCCTAAAAGTCACCGTCTGTAGGTGGCGAGCTCGAGGAGAAAATGAGGGTAAACCACGCCCCCTAACGTTTTTTGTCGTTTTTCTCGGAAACTGTTAGGTTTATCCAGATGAAGGAGGTTAGGTAAATTAAAGTTTATTCAAATCCCTACGAGAAATGTCCGAATGTTTTTTCGTACCTCACCTTCTTTTTGTGTTATTGAAGAAAGAAGATATGTCATACATAAATGAGCAATTTGCTCAAGGAACTTTCGGATGTAACGTTTTGTGGTCTGGATAAACCTAACAGTTTCCGAGAAAAACGATAAAAACCGTTAGGGGGCGTGATTTACCCTCATTTTTTCCTCGAGCTCGCCACCTACAGACAGTGACTTTTAGGGGGTTATTTAACAGCCCTCCAGGAAGGCCTATGCAAAAATCCACGGACTTCTCTCAACTTTCCGCTATTTTTTCTAATTTGACTGGACTAATAGCTAAGATCTCTTTTCCATAATTTAACAAATGTTGGCTTATCCAGGTCTCATCAATTTTTATGTTGAATCCTAAATTATCTGTAATATATTTTAGACATAGGATATAAGATTGGATATCTTGTTCTAATATGTGCTTATACTCTATTATATATTGTTCTTTTGTCATTCCTGATCTCCTCATGGGAAAATAAGCTACAATTACTTGGTTATCTCCTTGACCAGTGATTATACTCTTTATACCTGTTATACTTATTATTCCGTGTCTCAAAATCTATTTCTATATTAATTGGAATAAGAGGATTATTATCATCACCTATGGACACATAGTATGTAATCTCTTTCATAATTTCTGATTCAGAGCATGTCATGGTTTGACATAAGGAAATATATTATGTGCAATATTAGCTTCTGTTGCACAAAAATACAGAGGCATCTACAGAACCATCATAGAGAACATTCGAGTTGCTATCTTAATCTCTCTTTCCTTGGAGTGTAGACCGATCACTTTCCAATCATCAGGAACTTTTCTTCTTTGAATAACTGATGTAAGAGATTTCACATCTATAGTCTGTCTTCCAAGGATCTCAATTCGAACTCTCCTACTCTCTTTCATAGGACTAAGAGGTAGGACATTTATCATATCCATCATATATACTCTATAGACTCTATACCAATGTTTTAAGACTGGTGATAATGCCTTATCTTATAATAGTTCTGTAAAATCGGCGAAGTAATCAAATTCAAACTCTTTCTCAAATTGAATTTTTGCCCATTCAGACAATGGTATATCTACATTATAGTCATCAATTATTAAGTTGTTTTCATCAATCATATATTTCAATATAACATTTGATACATTTATATGGTTACACTTGGGCCATTTCTTGTTTTTCATGATGAAATTTTTAATAAAAAACTTAACCCATACACCAGTCACATCATTCACCATATGTTCATCTAAGGTATATCTAAGTTTTGTCGAGTTTATTTTTTCATTTTCTGGCAACCCCCTAATTCATCTACAGTGGATGACCAAAATGCCTGTAGCAACCGAATACCTCAAAAATTTGACAGGGGTTATTTGTTCCTTTATAAATCAATTCGTATAATCGTAAAATAATTTCTGTTGTTTCAACAGTGCTGATAGAAAAGAGTAGTTGAGTAAAGAATTTGTGGTTAACTTCTAATGTATCATATTTATTGAGTTGACTCCTACACATGCAGGTTGTATTTTCTTGATAATGTCATAACTCACATTACCTTCAGATCTGAGTATGGAATCTCCCCATTCATAAAAGTTTATTAACAATTCACAACATGGTAAATTTTTTGAATTAATTGAGCCATTCAAATCAATAAATAACAAACTCAAATATCTAGAGGTAACATTGTCATGAATCATCATCACTTGGTAATAATCAAAAACATATAGCATATTCTTGATTTTCACTAACATAAAATAAGCTAATATCCACATTTGAAATGGTATATCCCCCTCTATATAAATATCTCCCGAATCTATTTTCTGTAACTTATTATGAGATGTCTTTTGCTTCTTATACATATGGTTCCTAATAACATACCATTTAGATCTCAATATGTGATGTATTAATACAATATCTGATGGTTTATAATTTTTTATAGCCATTTCTATATTTTGAAGGTTTGTATTGCTATATCTGCTTAGCATTTGGATATGGCAATGAGCAATAAATTTACTGGTATCCAATGATTTCTTGAAGGAAAATATACTGATGCTATTAGGTGTTATATTTATCTGATTAATGTCCCACATAATAGGATATATTACTTCGGAATCGATTGACAAATCATCATATTTAATATTATAAGATCGTAACTCTTCAGATGCATCACATACTATTTTGGGAGCAGTTGTTGTGTTATGCTTCAGATGATTGATAAGAAGTGCTCTATGATCTCTCTTTATTACTGATTGAATATGAAGATCTGGATCAAAAGGTTGTGGACGATGTTGGCCAATATCTTCTTCTAATACATCAAACAATATAGATATCATCAATCATCTCAATAGTCTTGTTTTTTAAAGGAAAACACCTCAGTATGTTAACAACTCACAGAAGAGATAATAAGTAGAGAAATCTAATGGTAGCAATATAACCTTCCACATATTAAGATATTTCTATATAATCACTGTTGCGGGTATTTTCTCATTTGTATTTTTCACTGATGTACCATTTTCAATAACGGACACTGATAATATTTCGATTCATTTATTATTGCAAAATAAGCAACCAACTTGCTTTACATTCAAACAGACAATAATGCTGCTGCCGTGGTCAACAGTTACAATACGTCAACCTGAAGATCCACATGTGCACAAAATAAATACAACCACCCAATGACAGGTGGCGTGGCAATGTCGAAACTAACATAAAATAAATTAAACTTGAATATAAATAAATTTGTATTATCTCAACATGCCGCCCCTATTGAAAGGCAATGCGTTTCAAAACGAAAATATCTACTTCAAGTCAATAGCCAAAACGCATATACGATTCACAGCACGTTTAAAAACACCACTAATAGTCTGCACTGTCACCACGCGCACAACATTATCTTGCCCAGGATGGACCTTGATAATTCTTCCCATAGGCCAATTGAAGGGAGCTGTGTTTTCGGAACTTAGCACCACCATCATTCCTTCCTTAACTTGGCTTGGATGATTATGCTGCCACTTGGACCGCTGCTGAAGCGACGACAAATACTCCTGCGACCACCTCTTCCAAAAATGCTGCACCAACTTTTGCAGCCGAAGATAATGGGACAATCTGTTATCTGGTACACCTACTACATCCATCTGCGGAATTGCCGTGAGGGCGTCTTCAATAAGGAAATGACCGGGAGTAAGCGGCTCGAGGTCAACAGGGTTATCGGAAAGGGGAGTCAAAGGACGGGAGTTCATGACTGCCTCTATTTGTGATAACACGGTATACATACTTTCGTAATTCAAAAGTGAATTTCCTATAATACGGATAAGATGATATTTCGCGCTTTTTACTGCGGCCTCCCATATTCCTCCAAAGTGAGGAACCCGTGACGGGGAGAAATGCCATTCAATTTCATTTTGGGTTGAATATTGAACAATACTATTGTCTTTGACAATTTGTAAAGTATGATTGCAAAGTCGCTTTAGCTCGTTGTTAGCGCCCACAAAATTTGCACCATTGTCTGACAGAATTGATTTACAAACACCTCTCCTAGAAACGAATCTTTTGAGCGCGTTCAAAAACGATTCTGTGCTAAGGTCGCTAACCAACTCAAAATGAACAGCTTTAGTACATAAACATATGAATATACAGAGATAGCACTTAACCAGCTTTCGGTTTTTTAGTTTACCATCCTTCACAAAGAAAGGGCCGACAAAATCAATACCCGTATTACTAAAAGATCTGACTGGCTTAATTTTGTCTCCAGGCAGATCACCCATAAGAAATTGTGAATTTAAAGGTTTAGCTCTAAAGCAAGTTATACATGATCTAGTGATTTTTCTAACAGCAGATTTACCCTTGATGGGCCAAAAGTTGTGTCTTATAGCCGCTAGTGTAGCTTGTGGTCCCGAGTGTAAATTTTTTATGTGATGTGATATAACGGATGGTTATTGGGTAAAACTATGGGAAATTTATGGTCTTGCGATAAACTCGATTTCGTAAGACGACCTCCCACTCTTATAATACCATTAGAGTCAATGAAAGGACTTAAGGATATAAGTTTGCTTTTAGATGATAAGAGCCTTTTGCTCTTAAGGCGTTCCAGGGCAAGATCAAATGACTCAAGCTGCACAAATTTAATTAATGTGTTGAGTGAATTACTTAATTCGGATATAGTGAGCGGACCATTCACTCGTGAATCCTTCGGAGTTTTACAGTTTTGAATGAATCTGAGACAATACGCTATTACGCATTGCAATGTTGTGAATGATGAAAATCTTAGGAAAATATCTGGGTAAACAACTGAAACGTGATGTGATAGAACTTGTGCCCTTTTGAGCTCTGGCACGTCTGGAAGTTGATCAATTTGAGTTTTGGGCCATTCACTCTGATTACTAATAAGCCAATTAGGACCGGACCACCAAATATCACAATTGTGTAGTTTTTCAGGGTCAATACCTCGAGATATAATATCGGCAGGATTATCCTGAGATCGGACGTGTTGCCAATGACACTAAGACGTACGTCGCTGTATGTCAGCGATACGGTTCGCAAGGAATACCTTGAGCAATGATGATTGAGTATTTAGCCAAGCGAGGACTATTGTCGAGTCTGACCATAAAAAGATCTTATTGATATGCAGATTTAATGCGTTAATAGTTTTCGAGAGAAGCTCTGACAAAAGATGCGCTCCACACAACTCCAACCTTAAGGAAATAATCTTTAAAGGAGCTACTCGGGATTTAGCGCAAACTAAATTGACTGAGACATTACCCAATGAGTCTTCTGATCTTAGATAGAGACAACACCCATAAGCGATTTGCGACGCATCGCAAAAGCCATGCAATTGCAAATTGATCGCGTTAGGTAATAAAATGTGACGAGGAATCTCAATATTAGATAGCGAAGAGAGTTGATTTTCGAAAATCATGAAGTCTGTGTGTAAGTTAATGGGTACTGTTTCATCCCATTGTAGACCTAATTGCCAAAACTGTTGAAGCATGACCTTGGCCTTTATGATAGCTGGTCCCACTAAACCGGGCGGATCGAAGATCTGACTTATTGTTGAGAGAATGCGTCTCTTGGTTATTTTTTGATCATGTTTTGGAATGCTAATTGTGAATTTAAATTTGTCTTCATTTGCATTCCATGTCAGACCTAAGGTTTTTACGTTTGAATTATCTGTTATAACATATTGGGAAATGTTTGAGATGTTGTTGTTTATGCTCTCTAAGATTTGAGGATTGTTTGATACCCATTTCCGTAATTGGAAACCCCCAGAGGACAAAATGTGATTGACATCATATACTAACTTGATAGTGCCTTCAATTGAATCACAACCAGTGATCAAATCATCCACGTAAAAATCATTTTTTATGACTTGAGATGCGAGCGGGAATTGATCTTGATGTTCTACGGCTAATTGAAATAAAACACGGATAGCTAAAAATGAAGCAGTCGCGGTGCCATAAGTGACCGTATTTAATCGATAATGTTCGAGCTCGTCTTCGGGATTTTCTCGCCATACAATACGCTGCAAATCTCTTTGAGAATCTTCAACCAACACTTGTCTATACATCTTTTCAGTGTTCGCAATAACGACGTAGTTATGCGTTCTAAACCGCGCGAGAATTTCAAAAAGTTCATTTTGGATCGTTGGCCCAACCAATAAGATATCGTTTAATGAGTAACCCGAAGATGTCTTAGCTGACGCATCGAAAACGACTCGGAGTTTTGTTGTAAGACTTGACTCCTTTAGAACGCCGTGGTGTGGAAGATAGAAAACACCTGATTCATTGTCAATTTCATTGAAATTATCAATTTTACTCATGTGACCAAGTTCTTTATATTCATTTATAAATTCTGAATATTTTGTCTTTAAATTTGGATTGTGTGTGAATTTTTGATCAAGAGACCGAAAACGTTTAACAGCAGTATTATACGTGAGTCTCCTAATTTGTTTGTAGGTTCCTTCAGAGATAACGAAACAATTAATCTGCCCGTGTCAGTACGAGTAAAGTGTGATGTAAAATGATTTTCGCATTGAAGTTCAGAACCTGATAATTTGGATGGGGTTGTATCAAAATGCTCAATTTGCCAAAACTTTTCCAAAGTGTCAGAAATATCTCGTTCTACTGATAGATTACAAGCCGTTCGAGTTGATTGTGTATACTGAATGCCCTTTACTGGTCCTGAAATTATAATAAGGAAATTTTTTAGAATAAGGATCAAGTTTCGTACAAATTAAATGTATGAGTAAGCTAGTCCAACTGTCTGTCGGTTCACCTAGATTCTTTAGTGCTCGAATATGTTTGAGGTAATCATCAGTCAATTTTCTTAATGATTTGTGGCAATTTTTACTAGTATTCTGTAATTTGAATAATGATTTTATGTGTGAATGTATGGTTAATCTTGGGTTTGAAAACCTATCATGTAATGATTTCCATGCTGAAAGATTATTTGAGACTGTTACGGGCAAAGAATGCAGAAAATCTGCTGCTTGTCCTTTTAACACTGATTTGAGGTAAACAAATTTCTGAACGTTTGATAAGTTTGCGTTGTCGTGTATAAGAACGTTGAATGTTTCATAGAAGTTTGACCAGTCTTCGTAATTACCGTGAAATTCGGATAAAATAATTAAAGGTAATTTGACATTACTTTCAGCTAGAGATAAATTTCGTGAATTGCTTGAATGATTTTGACCATTATAATTTGAAGTATTTTGAATGTTGATCGTTTTATTATTCAAGTGATTGATCATTTCTGTAGCTTTTACAATTAAATCATAGTAATCCTTTTCAAAACTATCCCGTTCATTCATCCACGAAATAATGCATCTTATTTTTCCGTAAGGAAGTTTTTTAACTAGCATTCTGCAGAAGTTTCGACCTAAAGGAATAAAAAGTAGTACTCAGAAATAACGAGGGAATTAGTGCAAGAAAGCGCGCAAACAACCCATCCATATGTTATGTTGTCTAGACTCGCAAGGAGTGCCATTTTCGAGATAAATACCAAAAGCCAAACTGAGTTTCAAACACGTGCAATGTCACCTTCTGAACAAAGAGAAACTGACCCTTGCTAACACATTCCCAGAATACAGATGAAAATGTTTTTTATAAAGCGGGAAGACTTGAGTACATTTTATATTTTATCAAGGTCTTTCTAATTCTTTTAGCAACGCAACCATTTTTACCGGGGGACAAACAAGATAATAAAGTTATTATTTATTGCCTGTGCAGCCATTAAATTTGTAAAGATTTAAAAACAATCGTTTAAAATGTTCTTTGTAAATATATTCTTACGACAAGATTTTGAATAGAAATAAAGTGCAGTTTTACAGGACCGAACTTTAGATTTTTAATAAGTATAAATGTAAGATTGTACATACTGAATGCCGGTGGAAAATGTACCGTTACAATGTAGCTAAAACTATTTCATATGTGTGGCCTTTGCTAAAGCCAAATCTGTCTCCAATCTCTCGAAATGACTCTTGTGTAGCTAATGTCCATATTGTCACCAGTAAACAATCCAAAAAAGGAACATGAGGTTGTCCACGAACTGTTAATTTAGTACGTTTTAAGTTACCCATAAGATCCTAACAGCAAATACACAACATACTTATATTCATGTAGGTTGGTATCTAATTCAAAAAAATTGACTTACCTCTATAGCAGTTCTTGTTAACCTAAAGTGACTTTCAAAGTCTTGATTATCGTAAGCTGATACAACTAAACGCGAGTAATTAACAATTTTCACTCTCTCTCTCCTGTTGTACTTTGACAATACTATAATCTCATCGTCGTCATTGCTTTCGGGTCATTCCATGCGAAATCGATCACTAAAATGGGTCGATCTCACGGATTTCGATGAAAATCAATTATGAGGTAGTAATCAACTAAAGAACATAACTTTCATTCATCAATTTGCTATATTATGCAGAACTTCGGAAATATTCAACCTAAAAAAATTGTCAACACTGCTTGCACGTCTTTAAAGAAATATAAATATCTCGAAAAGTATTTATCCTAGAACAAACATTTTTTTTATAAATTACTCACAAGAAGACGGGCTTTTTGGACGGCCTAATAATCTTTTGCTACCAAACGTATTTCTATTTTTTTCTTAACGAAATATTCTAAAATTGCAAAACAATCGGTGTGGTCACATTTTTAAAAATCTGAAAAAAATTGTACAGATTCTTTGAACATTTCTGTATTTAAATGCAACATGGCAAGCTGGACATTTTAATAGTTTTTGCAGGAGAAATTTTTAAGGAGCTCATTGCAAGCAGTTGGTGCACCATAGCCCACGACCGGCCGGCGCAATCCTATCACTACCTTTTAGTTAGTAATAACATGGTCCCTATAATAATAGCGATATGTCTTAACTAGTGTACATAAGATAAATGCATCTATATTGATATGATTATACTGATTAGTTAATTACTAATTTAATTAGTATTTAAATCGGTTTCTTCGGGTGTGTTACATAAATAAAGATCCTAAAATATTATAATGCAATAGCTTATTTAATTTAAGTTTTATTAAACATCAGAACCTACAATAGAACTCGGAAAAAGCGTTTATCGGTGCAGCTTTTCCGGACTAAGTGTAAACTGTTTTTAAATTTAATATTAAAAACAACTCATTTTCTGGTTGGACGGAGAAAAAAATAGTAACAGCTTGATCTAGTAAACATCACTAATAAGGTTTGTAAACAAAAATGTATACTGATTCACTCTTGGCCAATAACACGTCTTAAATGATATTGCTCGACGGAAACCACGAGAAGGTGGTGAATCGTCTTCCGTCAGGAAAGGTTTAGGAAAGAGGATAAAGGAAAAATGGGAAAAATAGAAAGTCGAGGATAGGAAAGATAAATTTAAAGAATTGCACGAATTACCTGAACAACGGAGCTTTCCTCTGAGGAAGAAAACGTTTTGGCTATAAGCTCTGTCTGAGATTGAGGTAAAAATCCATGAAACTTTCGTGTACCTTTTACGGGTACAGCTAATTGAAATCTATTTGCTAGTTCGACAGTATGATTTGCGTGCTCTTCTTTGGTGCAGTATTCTATATTAAGGTTTTTTATATTCTCATTAGCCCATTGGAATAATTGTAAAGGATCTGTAATTTGATCAGTATGTGGTCTTTGCAGGCTCGCATGCTTGGCTAATCGTTTGATTGTACCCCCAAGTCCATCACATGGGCCCTTTCCATGGGAAGTAGCAAAAAAGTGCCATTCACCTTGTATTCCAAAATGTCTTTGGTGATAAACTAAATTTGCAAAATTGTACTTATTTTTGTACTGGGAAGCAGCTCCATCCGAAAAGTAAAACATCTTTTCAATTCTATTTTCAAATTTTGTTTTTACGAATGAAGTTAGCCGACATTGAAAAAGATGAACAGCACTTGTGTCATGCGTAAGGCAGTCGGAAATTATCACAAAATTTTCACTTTTGGTGTCATTATTACTGCGATGGTATATAGTAAAAGGGTGAATAGTCGCTTGTGTGTTAGTCCAGTGATAGCTTTGTACTTCATCCTGAATTACGAAAGAATAGTTTTCGGAAAAATCTGCGATTACTACTAATTCATCAATACCAAGATTTTCTTTTCTTTCTTTCAGAAAGTCGCTTTGCGTTCTGGCAATAGAATCATGCGTTTGAAGCTGCCGCAACTGTTGTAATAATCTATCAACATATTCATCGGGTGTACAAATGGATGTTCGCAAGGTACACCTATCCGTTTGTGTCCACTCTTTATATTCGATTTGAGTTATAAAATGTTCATCGAATAATTTTTCCATACGTAATTGTATGTCTTCAAATCCAGGACACAGACTGCAGTTTTGTAAATGACAAGACGTGGAAGGTGGTTGGCACATTACCATCGCTAGTATTCCCTTATAAGTTGTAGGAAAGGCGACTGTATCCGTTTCAAGTTCGCCTAGTTTTGCTGCCATTAACATTAATTTGGGATTTTGGTGTATGACACATACACACACGGAATGAGTACCACTGGATCCTGCTAACACGCATTCTTTTGGCCGCAAAGACGCAAATTTAGAAAATCCTACTTTTTCCAAGGGATATTTTTCTTTGAAAGCCTCATACGTTTCTTTTAAATTGCACAAAACTAATCGCTTCTGCACGTGTATCCGACGATTTTCCTGCTTAACTGAGACAAGATCTTTTGCTCCAGGCATCATTCGGCTTATGCTATCATCTTTGTAAAAATCAACTACACGGGTTGCTGTAACTGCTGATAAAGTCTGACCAGGTTTCAAATTGGGAGAAGAAAGTAATCCTTTTACTTTACGTAGATTTTTAGGCTTACGTGCCATATAAAAAGTTGTTCCGAATTCTTTTATTATTTTTCTTATTGACCAACTCTCTGGAAGTACTGTGAGAATTCGAACTTTTTCACTGGAATCTGCCACGGACACGAACTTCTCCTTTAGGTCTTTTATGATAGTACCGCCGACCGTTTCTTCTTCCTCCGAACTATCACTACTATCTTCGAATAGCTTTCTCTTTAGCGCTTTCTGGATTTTATCAATCTTCTGACGCTTGTTTGGATCTCTGCTAAAATCTTCCTTTATTGGCGACTCTTTGATTATTGGAAGCACCTTATTAACAGCTGTTATAATCGTTTGCCTCTCAGTTTCTTGGTCAACAAATACAACGGAAGTATTTGATGTGGAAGATCCTTTATTTTCATTTGATGATGACGATGATGATCCTGGAATATCAATTTCAGATCCTCTTGATGTGCTAACATCAACATTTTCTAACTCCCTTTCGCCTGTTTTAGCTATATTCTTAAGTCGACATAGATTTAGTCGACAACTAGAACATATATATTCTCCTAAAACTAAGTTAATGTCTTCACACAACACTTTTCTCACATTTTTTGTTACGCGATTATGACCTCGCTTCTTATGGGGGTTACAACAATAAAATTTTGGCATTATTGAAAACTCGTGATATGTAACTTCATGAAGTTCACAGAACAACAACACGTTATCAACTGCTGCTGTTTTCTAAAAACCAAGTTTATATTTAGTTGTCGGTAAAGGGAAGTAAATAGTATAAAACCAATAAAAGATAGAATAAAAGACTAATTGTACTCTGTGTCAATGCCGTTACCGTCCTTTTTTCTAAAATTGCCTGTCAAATATTTATGACTCGAGATCCAAAGCTATATGTACCGTTATAACATAGTTTGAATGTTGAAAAACACTCTTCGTCAAACTCATTTGTAGAAATAGGTAAATGTTTTATTGTGCCTATTGTTCAAATAGGTTTTAAATGCTATTGTAGTAAAAGAGGACCGAGACAGGACATATCAATTTTTATACCATGCTACCAATAAAACTTCAGTACTTCATCATAAACATTTTAAGAGTTTATGAGATCATAAACATTAATTTACTATAGGTACCCTTTTAACGGAACAGTTGGAATTTATAATACGAAGCCGATCTGAAATACACAAGTAATTAACTAATCTATATAATCATATCCACATAAATGCATTTATCTTGTGTACACTAGGTAAGACATATCGCTATTATTATAGGGACCATGTTATTACTAACTAAAAGGTAGTGATAGGATTGCGCCGGCCGGTCGTGGGCTATGGTGCACCAACTGCTTGCAATGCGCTCCTTAAAAATTTCTCCTGCAAAAACTATTAAAATGTCCAGCTTGCCATTTTGCATTTAAATACAGAAATGTTCAAAGAATCTGTACAATTTTTTTCAGATTTTTAAAAATGTGACCACACCGATTGTTTTGCAATTTTAGAATATTTCGTTAAGAAAAAAATAGAAATACGTTTGGTAGCAAAAAATTATTAGGCCGTCCTTGTGAGTAATTTATAAAAAAAATGTTTGTTCTAGGATAAATACTTTTCGAGATATTTATATTTCTTTAAAGACGTGCAAGCAGTGTTGACAATTTTTTTAGGTTGAATATTTCCGAAGTTCTGCGTAATATAGCAAATTGATGAATGAAAGTTATGTTCTTTAGTTGATTACTACCTCATAATTCATTTTCATCGAAATCCGTGAGATCGACCCATTTCAGTGATCGATTTCGCATGGAATGACCCTTTCGGAAGTGTCGCTTTCAGAAGAAGAGTCTAATATTATTTTCGATAAAATACATAAAACACTCTGCTCCATCCTAAACACAATATCAAAGCACAATAATATATTTAGTATGTTCTTTCAAATTAATATTTTTGTATTGTAATTTGTAATATCTATGGTTTAAACATCCATCAAAAACCAGCAATTCATATAAATAACATCTGAATCATGAATTAACAGGCTGTGTTTATTCATGTTAAATTAAAAAAACAACCAAGAATTTTAATTTTTCTACTTTGCGTTTATATCAAGGCTGATTCAGAACCGAAAGTAGTGCTGAACTAGCTCATTTGAGTTTCGAATTAGAACTAGTGTAATTTAGTTTTTCGAGGTTGTCAGTCATGAACCATGACAAATGAAATGTCATTGAAATCATTGTTAAATATTAAAATAGCATAAATAAACCCAAAAACGCAATGATATATTATTACAAATTAATTAGGAACGATACAAAACTTTTGATATACAATAAATTAGAAATTAATTCGGATTTCCTTGAAATGTGCAATTGTTATACACATTTATTCTGACATTTGATGTATCTTGGGCAGTTAGATTAATACCAGGTAAGTTGGTTGCCACAATATTTTGCTGGAACTTTTTTTCACCGTTAATCGTTGTAGTTTTGTGGCTGTGATTTTCATTTATATCATCCAATGATGGCATCTGTGGGGCACTCGAGCATCCAGGTAAGTTCTGATTATTACCATGTGACTCAAACATACGAGCTACTTCAATTTTTCGCTTTAGGGAAGCGTCAACGTACCCTTCGGCGACAGCACTTGACTTCCATCCCCCATGGCGTTTCAGGGTTAAAAGATCACCACCACGGTTTGCCAAATGTGTGGCACTCGAGCTTCGAAAGCAATGTCCAGTAAACAGCTCTGGATTTGGCAATTTCAGAAACGTAGCTATGTCTTTTGACACCTTTCCCATTTTGTTGATCCCAATGGGACTATTGACACAATTGCCACTCCGATAGGTGAGAAAAAATCGGTTATGAGTCACTTTCTTTGGCCGTAGATTAGCGTATTTTTTATAATATCAATCCATCGGTTATCAGTTATTGCAAATAACCTAGGCACATTGTTTTTGGTTTTAGGCACAGTCACCATTATGGAATCAGATTTATAGTCGATATCATCCACAGACATATTGGTTAACTCGTCCCTTTTGCAAGCCCCGTTATACCCCATTAACAAGATAACCTTCATTGCCAGATATATGCTATCATCAGCTTCTTGTAGGAATTTATTAATATCCTCTTCATCTAAAATCTTTGATTTTTTAGGTACATAACCTTCATTTGATCGTTTTAATAAAGCCTGCAGTTTGCTATATTTTGAGATGTCGACATTTTTATAAATACTTAAGCAGGATCTTAACTTGGAGTATATTGACCACAAAGTAGATGCCTTGTACTTTTTCCTTTGTAATTCAAAGTACGCTAATAAAACGTTTTCCGAAATGGCTTGTATTTTATTGTCCTTACACCAATCTTCAAAAATTTGAAACATTTTCTCGTAAACAGGACGAGATTTATTTGGGAGTAAATTTCCAACAGTATTTTTTGGGCAATTTCTCGGATTTCTGGCGGAGTAAGATTTTCTTCACTCATTGTTAACATTTATTTTGAGCACAATTTTGAGAATAATTTAAAATTTGAATTTTCAAATGTCAAAATTTGACATTTATCGATGCTTAAAAAACTCGTTGTTTTTTAAACTAGCATTCGTGCAATAAATCATGTCTCATAAAACTTGTTCTTTAATATACTATTTTTTATGATATCAAACTAATCACACAAACATTATAAACATTTAATCATAACCTCAAATCCTTAACTCATCAGAAACATCAGTCTTTCAGCTCAATGGATTAGATGTACAACGGAAAAAATCGATGGAAATAAAAACGCGTTGTTTCATGTTCGATGGATTTACGATGAATTCACGAACGGTTTGTTGAAAATTCGATTACATCGAACTCTCAATCGGTGGATTCACGAACTTGCTCTTCATTGGAAGACTTCTTTCGGTTTTGTTGTTTCATTTTTAAATATTGAATAAACTTCTCATCCACTGTATTCAGTTTACGCCGCTTAGAGAGAGGTATTTCATTTGCCCTAGTCTTCTCATTCATCTTTTCCCTCAACATCTTCATCCGATATTAACATACCATCATCTAAATAATTAAAATAATTAATAATCATCTAAAGTAATTTGCTATACCGTTATCTTTACTGAACTCTTCAAATTGACTATATATGCTTTACAATAAGTGTCTTCGAACGAAGTTGATGCCGCAATACTGTAACTAGGGCTTGCAGCTCATATCTGTCTGTTTGAGCTGGTTGCCCTCTTATCCATGTATGGCCCCAAAAACGTTAGAGAATCGAAATATGGCCACTTCTTGTTTGTTTTGGCTCCACTTCCAGGTGGTATACATTTCTCGCCTCTTCTAGAACTTTCTTACTGCTTCTATTTGGAAATTGGTCGCTTATTTGCCGCCAAAGCATGTCCGTGGTATTTAAATTCGAATAACCAGACGCACTCTGATCATATAATTCGCGCTTCTCTCTAATTAATACAATTAAATTGTCGATTTCGACGGGAGACCACGGCTTGTCTTCACACATTTTAAAAATTCTTACACGTTAGCGCGCGATCATTCCTCGCGGACAATTCCGCGCCAGACAATTTCTCGCTCCGACAATTCCTCGCGTGCGTCTACTTATCGCTTAAGATAAGTAGTAGATAAATATTGATCACATCACCACTAATTCATGTTTACAGGTATTATAATTAAAAAAAAAGTCTTTTGTACTTGTTTTATCGAATATATTGGACAATTACATTAAAACATATTTCGGTAATTAGAAAATATAAAATATTAGAAGTCGGTATCATGCTCAGAAACAGATAAATTTGAATCACAACTAATTAATCTTTTAAATTTGCAAATTAAAATTATGGGCTATACCCCTAAGGTAATCTAAAAGTGCTCTATTACCGTAGTCTTCTACTATAAGTTTTACTCGTTTAGCAGTGTCTTTGCACACTTTTTTTTGATGCGCTTCATTTCCAGCCACAAACTGTTCTATTTTCAAACGGTTTAAACTTTCTTCTTTTTTAAGCACTTTGACAAATCTCCACAGATTAGGATGGGCGCCATTGATCATGGATGAAAAACTAGTGTGCCACCCTTCAATTGCATTGTTGGTGCGCGGAATATCTTCCACAGTCGATTCGTAGCAATTCCATATATTTATAGCAAATAATGGGAGACGCCTTCTTCCCCTTTAATCTGCTCGGCCTATCCATGTGTCTTCATAATAATTTAGCAGCGGCATTAGTAAGTTCTCATTCTGAATGTAAAATTCGCTATCAAGCAAAGTTTCATACGACTCAATGACATCGTTCTCCGGCACAAACGCAAGAGCTGCAAGAAGTCGCAATTGTAAGGCAAAATCAGCATTTTCTGTATATTGAACTTGCAGCCCATTTTGCTGGGTATGTCTCCATATGGATTGTGTGAAGTGGAAGAAGCACCCACGTATTGTAGTATTTGGAAATTCATTGCGCACAGCATTCATTGCGGCTGTTTCAAAGTCTAAAAGAATTGTTAATGGTCGAAGGCCAGGCTTCAACATCTTTAAAGCTCCAAATAAACGATTATACGTATCTTCCGTTTTGTTTGGCAGCAAGGCATATACACTGGGAATTACGTTGCTGTATTGCACACCGTGAATGGTATATAACTGAGTAAACGGCCATGGTGTCGTACTAAATGTTCCATCCGCATACCAATGATCGCAACTTGACATGAATTCTAAGTTGGCCGCAGTAGAAAACAGCAAAATTCTGTCATCACCGGGTCCACTGTCGTGCAGCAAAAACGGTTGTCCCGAAGATGTGGTGGTATATTCCTGGGGAATGACTAATTGTTGCAGTGATATGGGATTTGCAGGAACGGCTTGTTCTGTTGCGCGTACTCGCTGAATAGTTTTTCTCATGGCAGGAAGTTGTGGCCAGCAGCAGCAACGGATACATCTTCAGAAATGGTTGCTATCACCATTTGCGTACTTGGCTCAATTTGTTTTGCCATGTTTTTAATTCTTGTAGTAGCTTTTCGGGCTTCAATTTCTGCTGCGTCAGGAACATGATTGTGGACACTACTTTTAACAACTTCTTCTCCGATAGTGTGAACTCTTACAGAACAACGCCACTTGTGGTATTGAGCACATTTCCAAATTACTTTTCCACTTGAATTAATCATTCTTTATTTTATATGAACATGGCCGTTTAATACCAATAAATTGCGGCCTTTTTCACTTTCGATATAATCACCATCGTTACGGTTTGATACTTGCAAAGCAAATGAATTTTTAAATGGGGAAGGTTAGCTTTTATATTGTTTCAAGTTAAGATACCCGAAACGATTAGCCAATTGTCGAAAGGAGTGCCCATTATGCCAACTGAAGGAATTTTCTACTTACCAAGATAAAACGATTAGCCAATTCTTTGAAGGGTGCTCATTATTGTCGAAAGGAGTGCCCATTATGCCAACTGAAGGAATTTTCTACTTACCAAGATAAAACGATTAGCCAATTCTTTGAAGGATGCTCATTATTGTCGAAAGGAGTGCCCATTATGCCAACTGAAGGAATTTTCTACTTAAGATAAAACGATTAGCCAATTCTTTGAAGGGTGCTCATTATACCATGTCAATACAGTAGAACCTAGATTATCCGTGTGCGGTTCAACTGTGGTGCGGATTATAGTAATCCCAGTTTTATGGCACGCGAGAAGTGGTGTAGAGATCATATTTCTTAATGCCACTACCTGCCGCGTGCCGCCTGATAAGAATTGGCAATAAATACACCGATGGATGGGAGAAGAAACAATTTTATTTACCATTAAACTTAAAAACTAATAACTCCCAAGTGAAGTAGGGAATCGCTTTAGCGTAATACGTAAATGTCATTTCTTTTTTTTTATATTTACCGTTTTTATTTGCGGCGGCAAAAAGACATAACTCACCTGGAACTTGCCAAGATGAAACAATTATTATTCACACGCGAGGAATTGTCGCAAGCGAGGAATTGTAGCACCCGCTAAACAGTCCCGCGCGGAATTGTCCGCGAGGAATTGTCGTGCGCTAAATTGTCGGGATACCTTCACTTATGCCCATATCAACTCGATTGGATTTAAATTACAAATATAAGGGGACAATCCTAATATGGTTCTTCTACTACTGTTCACCATTTTATCGATTTGGACCACTATGAATTACTTTTCCTCTTGGATTTTTGAAGGATTATCGTTCGGCCATAAGTAGTTAAAGTTAGCTACTAGTAGGAAATAAATGGATGTTCTGGGACCACTTCCCACCACTCCCACCCCCACCACTTTTTTCAAGGTCAAGGTCGCGAAAAAGGTTGGCAAGACTGCATTTCAAGGTTATGTTTTCAAGGTTATGTGTGTAAGGTTGGTAGTACTGTTGTGAACGACTCACAACTCATATATTTTTGTATAGATACGAAATGGTACTAGGCAACGCGTATCAATAAACTATGAGAGTCAAATAAATAATTCATAGAAGTAAATCTGCGTTTCATTTCCTTCTACAAGAATTAATGAATATAGCCCTAACACTTCACCCCACAGTGTTAAACCGCTATATATGGTGATCCCGACGTCCCTGAAGAAGAATTTAGTAGCATTGGTCTTTGCCTGCTACCCTGAATTCTCCAGGTGAACATCTAGTTATCCCTGCGTCATCTGTCATCAGCTGCTACTCGACTCCTTCCATCCGAAGAACCTGCTTGCGTGACTTGTCGTGGTTGGCTGAGGGTGACCGTTGGAACCGGAACTAGTGCTCTTTCTGATCCGATAAGTTCAAATCATTTATTTACTTATTTAATATTTCAAATGGCGACTGTCAAAGTTCCATTTCCAGTTTTTACGAGTAACGATATCGACCTGTATTTTATTTTGGTAGAACGATACTTTACTCGCATGCTGATCAATGATGAACTCGACAAATATAACTTGTTAACACTAAACTTACCTTTCGACGTTTTAGGCGCTCATCGCAACTTGACCATTAAAACTCCTAGACAAGAACCATACACTACCTTGAAACGGGCAGTAATAAAATCTATTATAGGCCCAAGAGAATCTCGCATTAATAATCTTTTGGAGACTCTTCAATTCTCTGGTAGTGTCAAAGAATTGCTTTTTAACATTCAGAAGTTAGCTATCGATCTTGATTTAACTGAAGAATTGACCAAAGACTTTTTAATAGCTAAACTACCATCAGAACTTAAGATTCAGTCCTTAAATTACAATGACTTACCATTAATATCTTTTGTAGAAAAATTAGATTTAATTTATTCTATGCAACAAGCACCGCAACTTTCAACTACTCCTGCATTAGAAGCTAAGCTGGACAGTTTGACGACCAATCTTACTACCATTTCTAATGAGCTTTCTACCATGAACAAGCGGCAATTCCCTGTAACTACCACATTCTCCCCGAAACCCCAAATTCCTCAGCATTTCAATAAACGCCGTCCCATGCCTTCGGGCAATACCAATTCCCCATTTCCCAGGGTTAATTCAATCCCTCCAACTTCTAATTTAATATTTTTACAAGACCTAACCTACAAAATTAATTTCGTGGTTGACAGTGGTGCAGGTTTTTCCATTTTACCAACCCACATTGCAGTTTCCTGTAACAAAAAAATCACGCCTGCCAACATTTCATTTTTGGCCGTGAACGACACGTCAATTCCTGTGACAGGTATTATAACTTTGAGGTTACATTTCCCAATTCCTGGCCTACCGCCATGCACCTGGAAATTTTATGTTGCTGACATATCTACAGCCATTCTAGGCCTGGATTTTTTACAGCAGCACAACCTAACTATTGACTGTTTTTCTCGACGAGTCATTTGCACGGCAAATGTCAAGCTCACCCGAAACCGCAGCCAAGGTTGTCAATTTCCAACCCCACCAGTTAAGACTGACTGCTCTTCTCAACGGGTCATTTGCACAGCAGATGTCCAGCCCGCTCGAACTCGCAGTCAAGGTTCCTCAACCCAACAAGTTAAGACTGGCACTAAACGAAAAATATTTTCCGCACAGGCTAATGTTTTGAATCCTCCTTCCGAGTCAATCGTTACTCCTGCGATTTCTTCCCCTCTTCTTCCCTTACCTTCAAACATTAACGTACACTCTTCAGGTACTGTTAACAACATGTCTAGCAATCTTGATGTTTATAGCAAGATGCTAAACACACACTTCCCAGAACTTTTACGTAAGTTCGACTACCATCAGCCAGTAAAACATACTGTAGTCCATCACATTGACACGACCGGACCTCCAGTTAAAGCACGCTGTCGCAAACTGAACCCTAATCATCTTTCTTTTCTAGAAGATCATCTTAATGAGCTCTTGGACGCTGACGTAGTACAGCGGTCATCATCTAGCTACGCCACGCCAGTTCACATCGTCGGAAAGCGAGCAGTAGGCGCAGCAGAGGCACTACCTCCTGGTGACGACCAAGACATCTCAGCCCCCATCGACCCAACACACAGTTATCGCTTGGTTGGCGATTATAGAAAACTTAATTCAGTGACAGTACCAGACTGTTATCCCATTCCTTTTTTAATGGACTTTACAAGAAAACTTGCTGGAGCAACCATATTCTCGAAGCTAGACCTCAAAAAAGCCTACTTCGCAATACCAATAGCGGCAGAGGACATTCACAAGACTGCTATTATCACACCTCTGGGACTCTTTGAGTTCAAACGGATGTGTTTCGGACTACGGAATGCAGCCAGCACTTGGAGTCGTTTCATGGACACTGTGTTATCAGGGCTCCCATTTTGTTTTTCTTATCTAGATGATATATTAGTTTTTAGTGCTGATTCGCAGCAACATATTGAACATTTACACCAAGTGTTTTCCCGATTAAAAGACAATGGCCTAATTATCAACCTACCAAAGTGTCTCTTTGGAGTCAATGAGCTCGATTTTTTAGGACATCACGTTAATACACGCGGTATCAAACCAATGGCTTCCAAAGTCCAAGCTATAATTGATTACCCATTGCCTTCAAGTCAGAAAGCACTCCGCAATTTCATTGGTTTAATTTCGTATTACCATAAATTTGTACCAAACTGTGCGAAAATTTTGGCACCGTTAAACTCTATTCTTATTCCTGGTAAAGCTTCGCTAAAGCCAGTCCAGTTAAATCATGAGCAAATAGAAGCCTTTAGGCACGCGAAGAATGCTTTGATTACCGCTACTTTATTGGTACATCCGCGAATTAATAACCCTATCAGTATAGCTGCAGACAGTTCGTCTTCCACTATAGCTGGAGTATTACAATCTATTGTAGAACCAGATGAACGTTTTACTAAGGTCCATCTCGACCTAGTACACCTTCCTTCTTCGGGAGGTTATAAATTCCTCCTTACCATTATTGACCGCTACAGTCGGTGGCCGGAAGCCATTCCTCTGAAGGATTCTTCCGTGGAGTCAGTAATCAATGCATTTTTCGACACGTGGGTGTCCCGCTTTGGAATTCCCAAGTATCTCACCACGGACAATGCAAGAATATTCCTTTCGCATGCATGGATCAACTTCATGGCCATGTTAGGAATTAAACACGTCAAATGCACGGCCTTCTATCCGATTAGTCAAGGCGTTATCGAACGTTTTAATCGGACACTCAAGCAATCCATTCAAACCACAGAAACTTCCTCCTGGTTAACGAATCTCCCTTGGATTCTATTGAGCTTACGTGCAACCCTGAAATCACAAGTTAATGTTTCTCCTGCAGAAATCTTGTATGCTACACCTTTACGACTACCTGGTGATTTCTTCGAAGAAGAACAACTGGCTAACGACATGAACCTCCCTAATTTCATAGCCAATCTCAAACGTCGTATGAGGAAGCAGAAGTATTTTTTACAAAAACGTATTCCAGTCAGTCCTTCGTCCCCAGCGACTTGACCAACTGCGCACACGTATACGTTCGTAATGACACGCACACTCTGGGCATGAAAGACAGTTATTTAGGCCCCTATAAAGTGTTAGAACGGACAGTTAAATACGCCATTCTAGAAAATCACACTGGCCCTATCTCTTTAGATAGGCTAAAGCCTGCACATTTTTTAGATTAGTTACCATTTAATGTTAAGCCAACAATAAACTGATTTCAAATGCTACGCGAGGGCATCTTTTGAAAACCTTTTACCTGTTGACTTTAAAAATTTGAATACTTTTCTGTTTTTTTCTTTCTGTTTACAGGTTCCAAGAGTTGCCGTCGCAAGTTCCGTAGTGTTATTTAGCTTAAGTTTTTTATTGTAACTACCTATACTGCCTAGTAGAGTTTTTGTAGCTGGAGAATTTTACAACTTTGTTCAAGTTCCCTTAAAATACTCCATTTTTTCTCTAAAATACCATTCCGTATTTTTTCTTTTTCATGTGTGTAATACCCACGTTTCAGATCGGGCGGAGTAATGTTGTGAACGACTCACAACTCATATATTTTTGTATTGATACGAAATGGTACTAGGCAACGCGTATCAATAAACTATGAGAGTCAAATAAATAATTCATAGAAGTAAATCTGCGTTTTATTTCCTTCTACAAGAATTAATGAATATAGCCCTAACACTTCACCCCACAGTGTTAAACCGCTATAGTACTCAAGGTCATTTGCTCACGTTAGAGAGAGAGATGAAAAGAGAGAGAGCGTAAATAAATGTTGGTAATACTCAAGGTTATGTGTGTAAGGTTGGCAGTACTCAAGGCCATTTGCTCACGTTAGAGAGAGATGAAAAGAGAGAGAGAGCGAAAGTAAATGTTCAAGGTTAAATACAATAATAATTTCTGAAGGTTTTTAGAAGTTGAAAAAAAATTTTAAGCAGACGTAAACGATATTATAATACAATCTTATCAACTTTAAAATGCTGTTAAATTTAGAAACTTATCATCATTATTATAATAAAAACTGAAATTAAAAAAGAATACTTTTATTAATAATAATTACAATTCATTTCGCATTATTTCGTCGTATAAATATTTACAATTATTAATAGTACAATGACAATCATCTAACATATGATTAAAACAAGAAGGTTGCGTAAGTTTTAATTTAAATTCGTAGTCTTCTAAGATGTAAACTTTATGCCTCAATAACTTCTTCAAGTATTCACCCTTTTCTAACCCTTTACAGTACACAGTGTGTACATGAGCGGTATCGTATAAGAGGATTTCAGAAAGGTCTTTTAGGTCGACGAAACCTCGAGTCCATTGCAGCCCATGATGATTTTTTTCTAACCATACCGCTTGCCTTCTTAACTCTTCATTCAAACAGCGAAACGGGAAAGGTGGTTTGAAGAGGTAGTGACTTAGCCTACTACCATCCCATACGGATAATTCTTTAGCAGTGAACTCAGGAGTGTAGAAGGCTTGAACGTCTACTACAGCAAACATTATAGTTTTCTTACAAGACCGTAGAATGGGTAGAGAGGGCTTGAACGTGATCATTATATAACGATTCTTAGACCCCCCCCCCTTAGAAAATCTTAAAGAAGCGTAAACAATATTATAATACCTTCTAAGATACGATAGGCTGGATAAAATTTACGCTCTATAACAAATGTGCTTCAAACTTAATTTTTTTAATCTTATGGTATATAATGAGCTAGATAAACTACTTGCGATCAGTAGGAACATGGATACCAGATTGTTAACCTCAGAGGAACTGAAAGAATTACCTGTAGATTTCTTAAAGAGATATTGCGGCTCTGCAGTAGCAAGAAATTTTAATAAACTACCGAAGCAACTTCGAAAGCAGTTGTGGAGTTATCAGTACTGCAATCAACATTTTCCAAAGACGGGGATGAGGTGGACGGTCCACCTCCTTTAAAAATAAACTGCCTAAGATGCCTGCAGTAGCAACAACGTTATTGTTAACCTTAGCTCAGGTATACAATAATTCTTTATTGGTGACGTGTCCACACCAAGCGAGGGAGGCGTGGTTGTGTACTCATTTTACCACTGTAGGTAAACCTCCAGACTCACGAGATGTAGAGGCTTGGCCCGAGAAATGGACACATATGAGCGTAGATTTCGTAAACTACGAGCAGTGTGCTTTCACAGCGGATTTAAATCTAAGAAACAAACAATCGATCTTTCTATATTATAAACTACGCTTCCTGTTCGCTAACAACCATAAAGAAGATACAAGTTGGATTCCAATCTTATGGAATTTAGAAACTTATCATCATTATTATAACAGTTTTATAGTGATGGTTGTATTATCTTGCATATATATATATATATTATTTATTATATGCTTTATATGCGCTTATTATTTGTATTTCAAATGGAAATAAATATTTAACCTATGTAAGCTTTTATTTAAGAAATAAAACTAAAGAGCTTATAAATGCTTTATTAAAAATACATATTACACATGTAACATTCTTATTCATCATCCACGTTAAGCGAGGAAGGTTTCTATAGTAAAGTATACAATTGTCTAAAACACACTAATAAAAATCATTGAAATTAAAAAAAGAATATTTTTATTAATATGTAAACTATGTGGTCGACCTGTAACTCACGGTCATATTTTTTTCAGCTTCAAGCTTATTAACATCAATTAGACAAATCATGTAAATAAAACAAAACTATAGTAAACATTATTTTAATTATTATCACATCTTATAAGTAATTTAATAAATTTACTAGGGGACTTATAATACTTTCTCTATATTTAATTTTAGATTCTAGCATAGGTCTTAAAATAGTATCCAATTTGGAAATTCGTAGCTGGAAACGACTTCTGGTGATCGTCATTGACATCCATGGAGACTTACTATCTTCTTCAAGTGCTTCAAAGTATTGTACATTGTCGTTGGATCTTACAGCAGGGAACTTTTTGGAATCCATGAGTCGTGAGATTTATATAAACCAAGCCACCTAACGTATAAATCCTTCTTACGTTTTTTAAGGATTTCTTCTATGAGAAAAACGTCCGGTTGGGTAGTTACCTGAAGCTCTTCCGCATAAAACTGGCCTTGTATAGCCTGACCCCTTAACAAATAAGTGACGGGATTTCCACCTTTAATGTTAGTAATTTTAAATAATTCTGTAGACCAGTTCTGAGTGTAACCCTTAGCGAATGCCGACTTAAACTTGGAAATTCGCACAAGACTTCCGACTTTAAAGTTACGTTTCCCTACTACTTTGATGTCATCATAAGCAGTAACATAAGTAGTAGGGGTGACGTCACTAGGTCGCAGCCCTATCGTCCGATGTTTGTGGAAATTATACTTAGCAGTAAGGTCCTTCAATACATCTACCCATTTGTATTTCCCACGCAAACTAAAGTTCTGATATATAGAATTTTTCAAAGTGTGTATGACTCTTTCAGCAATAGCTGCTTTCTTTACGCTATAGGTAGAGTAATGATTGATATTGTGTTTTTTCATCAAAGCCGAAAACTCTTTGCAATAAAACTCACGACCTTGATCTGTTTGCTTGTTAGCGGGGACTCGACCTTCTTTCAAGATAGAAGCCGTGGCTTTAGAGACCTCTACCCCTTTCTTCGATTTTAAGGGTCTGGTCCATAAAAATTTCGAGAAGCAATCGATCATCACTGGTACGTACTTGTAACCTTTATTATTTTCTCTAGCATAAGAACCAAGTTAGCCCAAATCAGCCTGCCATAAATCATCGAACCCCTTAATAATAGTTCTCTTTCGCTGAAAATTCCGTCTAGCCGGTCTGTGCAGTTCCCGCACCACCTGTTCCATCTTTATTTGCCTTATCCAAAGATTCTCTTAATTGTTTTACCTGCTTACTAATATACGTTTTAAAGTTATCAAAATGTTTTTTATCCGTATCCGTTATGTGACTGTTTATATAAACATATAATTTGTCTTTAATTTCCTCTACGTTATTGAGCTTTCCCTCAAGTTCAACTATTTTTTTAACAGTATCTTTTTTAAAATTTAAAACTACTTCTATAGCCGATCTGGCGAGTTCCACGGCTTTGTCGGCGTCGACTATATGTCTGTTAAGACGATCGAACATGCTATTTCTTATATTATCGACATATAACTTATTTGCGATTTCAGCATCCTTTTCAGGGACAGCAACGTTAACGATCCTGGCTTTCTTAGCATCGTAGTTTCCGCCTTCATCTAACGTGAGACATCTAGCTATCTTGTTTTCAATCATTGTTGGTATGTAATCATAGAGGGTTTGTCTATGCAAATGATCTACATAAGCCTTGTTGACCGCATCATTATCTTCTTTCGGTGCCTTTAACTGGATAATTCGTTTATTGCTTGCAACAAATTCTTTACCACTTCTATGAAGACAGTTTGCTATTGCATACATTGTAATTTTCGAATCGATATCCGTATGTATACGATTAAGGGTTTGTCTGCATGCATGTTCTAAATACATCTTATTGACTGCATCAGTACCAATCTTAGGATCGGCTAGGTTCACCAATCTCTTCTGATCGTAATAATACTTGGTATTCAGGTAATGTTTTAGAGTTATGACGTCACCCTCATTAACCGGGTCCGCCGCATTTACAAGTCGTTTGTTTCGGATATCAAAATAACCGTCACGGCTTAGACTGAATCCAATTCCTGGAGGTCCCTGCCGTACCCCTTTGAGTGCAGAATGATAGCGTCCAAACTTATCTATGCTCATTTTGAAACTAACAGATTTAAGGTATTACCATCGATATTTATTCTACAATGCCTGCTTCTCTAAGTTCTTCTATGATATATGTTATTTCATTGTCGTGACCGGTATGACCAGCCATTTTAGATCCATACAGTAATCGTAATCGCTCGATCAATTCTGATGGGTCATTCCAATACACGTATTCCATAGGTTTATCAGTGACTTTCTTAAATCCATACCCGCTAGTCGATTTAGATCTGAGATTAGGCTTTATAATGTGAGTCCACTTGAAAGAGCGTGTACCCTGAAGTTGTCCTGTAGCGCTGTAATTGCGCCTGATGGCATTAGTACGATTAATGATATCCATATACTGCTGCTTATCCTTTTCCGTATAGTCCTGAGGTGTCTTGTAAATAAGAAGGTTGTACAAGCCTTCAGTACCCTTGTACCGAATTCCGTTAATTTCTATATCGGGTCCCCTGATGTTGATTTCGAAGAACGCATCATCAGCGTCTTCCACCTCTTCTTCTATTTCTGGTAGACTTTCATATACCTGACTATATTGGGGCAGCTCGGTCTCTGTCGCTACGTCTGCTTGCATGATAGGCTCAGTCTGGACATGTTTTTTAATTACTGGTTCCGTCGCGGTTTGCATATGTTTTTTAACTACAGGTTCTTCCCTCTCCGTTTGGATATATCGAAAGGTAGGATCACTCTTCTTAGCGATCTGGTTCAGCGGGTTCACTATTGGCTTGTAAATGTCTTCGATTAATCGTTCGGTATCTTGCTGTCCTTGCTTTAACTCCTTGTACTTTCTCTTAATGTCTTTACGGACTTTAATGAGATGTTGCTTTATTATCTTAGACTTTTCATCCATGCTGACTGCTCCTGTACAGCTTTATACAGCTTCTGTATAACTTTAAACAACTCCTGTACAGCTTTAAACAGCTTCTGTACAGCTTTAAACAGCTTCTGTACAGCTCCTATACAGCTTCTTTACTGCTTTAAGCAGCTCCTGTACAGCTTTAACAACTCCTGTACAGCTTTAAGCAGCTTCTATACAGATTTAAACAGCTTCTATACAGCTTTAAACAGCTTCTATACTACTTTAAACAGCTTCTGTACAGCTCCTATACAGCTTCTGTACAGCACCTATACAGCTTTAAACAGCTTCTTTACTGCCTTAAACAGCTCCTGTACAGCTTTAAACAGCTTCTGTACAGCTTTAAACAGCTTCTGTACAGCTTTAAACAGCTTCTGTACAGCTCTAAACAGCTTCTGTACAGCTTTAAACAGCTTCTGTACAGCTCCTATACAGCTTTAAACAGTTTCTGTACAGCTTTAACAGCCCCTGTACAGCTTTAAACAGCTCATGTACAGCTTTAAACAGCTTCTGTCTAACCCGTATGATGCCACTTGCTTATATAGCAGTTACACCGCTTTCAGTATCTACCTTGGTCAGAATCTTTATCTATAAGCAGAAACCTGTATAGGTTCTTGCAGCAGTCCGAACACACGTGTCTAAACTCCTCGAAAGACATATCTGCCCCACACGATTATCAATCACATGTCTTAGATTAGGGAGTACAACTTTAAACAGTTCCTTAACAGTATTAAACAGTTTCTGTACAGTATTAAACAGTTCCTGTACTGTATTAAACAGGTCCTGTACAGCTTTAAACAACTTCTGTCTATTCCATCTGACCTCACTTGCTTATGTAGCAGTCGAACCCTTTTCGGTATCTACCTTGCTCGGAATCTTTATCTATGATCAGAAACCCGTACTTGTTCTTCCAGCATTCCGAGCACATGTGTTTAAACTCCTCGAAAGACATATCTGTAGCCACATGATCATCAAACACATGACTTAGGTTTAGGGAGTCTTGCTTAAACAACAACAATATATTAGCGTTGTCTCTTATTAGCTGTTTAGGTATGCGGGAATAGGTTTGACAAAGATAGAAACAGTCTATCGAGTTATGTCGCCCCATGCTGAAATATTCCCTCATCGCGTTTTGCTTATCACAGGCTATGTCGTCGAATATCACGAACGAATTGGGTCTAGCATCGCTAGGAGCGATCACGTCCGAGGTTGTAGGAAAATATTTTAAAGGAGGTCTGAGTATCTGCTCTAAATAAATGTACTTAGGCTGATTAAGCGATTTAGAATACACGTACACATTTTCGAATCTTAATCCGTTAGGATGTTCAATCAGACTTATTATTACATTAGTCTTACCACAATTACTAGGTCCACATATTATTGCTCTTGGTAGCAAAGATCCATGCTTGTTCTTTTCTTCATGTTCTAGGAAACCATGATTGCTCACGGATAACGTATGCATCTGTTTATGGAACTTCATCTCTTTGATCTCTCACAGCGGAAGACTCTATGTATACCTCCGCACCCCCACTATATCTCACTAAATGTCCAGGCGTTATAGAGGTAAAGGTGTTTTAAACACCTTGATAAATAAATTGCCTTTCGAAGCTCACATACCCGAATACAGATTTTGTGGTCCGGGTACAAAGCTTCAAGAGAGATTGGCTAGAGGAGATCGTGGTATAAATCCCTTGGACGAAGCCTGCAGACAACACGACATCGCTTATTCACAGCATAAAGACTTGTCGTCTCGACACGAGCCAGACCGTTCTTCAGGAACGTACTTGGCGGAGAGTCAAGTCTAAGGACGCTAGTTTTGGTGAAAAGGTTGCTGCCTGGGGTGTCACCACAACAATGCGAGCTAAACGAGCTATCGGAGCGGGAATGAGAAAAAAGAAATGTAATAGACGCATAACTTTTAAGGGAGGTTTACTAAAACACATAAAAGCAGCGGTAAAGTTCGGTAATAATCCGTTAGCTGACTCAATTAAGACAGCTTTGAGTGTAGCTAAAAAGTTTATTAAAAGTATCGGAGGAAAGAAAAACATTTTGCTTCCTAGAGTCATCCCTATACTGTAAAGGATTAGAAAAGGGTGAATACTTGAAGAAGTTCTTCAGGCATAAAGTTCACATCTTAGAAGACTACGAATTTAAATTAAAACTTTCGCAACCTTCTTGTTTTAATCATATGTTAGATTTATTGTTATTGTACTATGAAATAATGCGAAATGAATTGTAATTATTATTAATAAAAATATTCTTTTTTTAATTTCAGTGTTTTTATTATATTAACGATGATAAGTTTCTAAATTCCATAAGATTGCAATGAATAATATATACGAACCTGGAAATTGATGATCTTATAATCACAATAAAGATTTTGAAATATTTGATTTAAAAATGTATCTTAAAATAAAATCACTTTATGGAGTTTGAAAAAAATTATAATAAAAGTGTTACGCCGAATAAATTAGTTGTAATTATAATTATTTCAGAAAATGAGAAACATAATGTTTTTTTTCTGAATACATCTCTGTATTATTATATTGAAAAACTCGCATAAACAGCTTACGTTATTTCCTGTTATAATAGAATTGCTGATAAAGGACTTTTCTCATGGAACCATTTCAGACGTCACATATTTTGTAAAATATGTGCATATCTTTTGACACTGTAGTGTCAAAAGATATGTAGATCGCAATTTTCAATGCAGACAGTCGTTTTATAGTTCTGGTAACAAAAAGACCACTTCTTGTTGTCAATACGTATTATAGTTTTGAAGTTTTGGTGTCAGGTCTAAGGGGTGATTTTTCGGTTTTGTGAAAATTTGAAGGTAGTTTAAAACAAAAACTGCGAGGAAATAATTCATCTTTTAAGAAAAACACGAAACCAAGAAAAAACCAATGCAAATAGGAAGTAACAACAACATACCATAATTAACAATAGTACTTTATTGGCATCGAACCGCGCGCTTTTTCAACGGAGGTGTTCGACGTTTCTTCTGTTTGTTTGTGATTAATAAATATTGTGTGTGTCTAATTGTTTTAGTGAAAAGGGCAATTAATATTAATCGTGTATAACTGAACATGCGTATAAAAATTAAAACAAACATCGTAATATCTTTCACTCATCATTAAAAACAAATTCTACACATTCCTATCGTTATCAACATCTCCATTCATTTTTATCTTGAAAGGATTAAATATTTTTTACAATTATTATGTTTCAAAAATCATTAATGTAAATTGTGAAAAGGTAAATAAGCGATCATCTTTTGTGTTAGATGGCATAGGAATATGAAAAATCGAACTTTTTTTGTAAAGCATGTGCACATGTAAATCTAGCTTATATCTTAAATCACTAGAAAATGAAAATTTTGTTAGTTTACTATTAGTTTTAACATGTCTTTATAGGGAACAATACTTAATAATAAATAAATGCTTTAAAGGTTTTATTATTTCATTCTTTTAAGTACGAGCCTGTTATACGAGTTATATGAATGCAGTTTTCGTCTACATAGACAAGAATTGAAAAAAAAACATATTAACAATTCATTTCGTTCATTGTTCATATTTGAACATTTTTTTCCTCCGCCAATGGAGCTGTAATGTAATGAAGATAATTGTTGTTTTTTTTTATATAAATGTTAACAGGTATACCAAAAAGACGGAATTGCAAAGGTAGGTATATTTGTTTATAGAGCTTCGTTAACTATTATGAGCTGACAATGTCCGTCCTCTCTTACGGCCTTGACATATAATAGTATATTATGCAACAAGTTTTATAAACGGCATTTTAGTCACGAGTTTTATTAGGCACGAGCGGAGCGTAGCGGAGCGAGTGTTTAATAAACGAGTGTCTAGACCGTTTATAAACGTGTTGCATACTATACTTTTTCTACGACCATCACAAAAATACTAAAATTTGGAAATTATTTTATTGGACGACACTGTCATGATTTCAGATAATTCTCCTGTGTAAGCGGCTTTAGAAACATCAAGAAAAATGTCAAATGAAACGTCAAACTATTTTAAAGTATTTTTGAGCATTTTGCAAGTTGGAAGGTGTTGTGTCGTGCAATAAAACGTTGTATTCCACTCATTCCTGTGTAAATTGTGGGGTTTTTCTCCACTCGTGGGCCTAAAACACAAAAATAACTATTATTATCTTAAGCCATATTAATAAACATAGCAACAATACAAAATTATTTAATTGTTCTGCTTAGGTAAATATACATTAACAGTCACATTAGAAACATTTTGGCAATTGCTAAAGGAAATCATTGATTTTCTTAAATTCTTTTCATCAAATTGTGTTTTATTTACTTCATTTACTTGATTTAAATTGAAGCGATTCGTTGTTCCACTTTCATTTTCATCAAAATTAAAGCTTGAACTTTCAGCAATTGCAAGATCAATATTCACAGCATTCTCTTGCACAGCAGTATCTTGAACAGTATTCAATATTTTATTAGCTGTCTGGATTTTATTGTTTAACGAGTGGTCAATATAACTCTCCGCAACAGCTGTTGATCGCCATCCTCCATGGCGCTTTAAAGCTGTAATGTCCGCACCCGAGTCTACCAAAATCGTCGCTGAGGACCTTCTTAAACAATGACCGGTGTAACCAGCAGGATCAGGCAACTTTAAAAATTTTGCTACTACGCTAGCGAGGCTGCCAAATTTATTTATTCCAATCGGTTGTTTTGTACATTTCCTCGCTGGTAGTTTAAGAAAAATTGGGTGGTACGTGTCAGATTTGAAGGTCGAAGTTCCATGTATTTCGTACAGGTATGGTAGAAATTACCTCCAATAACAAACTGACGTTCCGTTTTTGTTTTTGTATCAGGAATGTGAACTAAAAGGGCAGTGCCGAGGTCTTCAATATGACTTGTTTCAATTTTCATCATATCTTCCCACCGACAAGCTCCCATTATGCCAAAAATTAGCCCAACCTAAAATATTTATAATTTTTATTTTTTTATTTAATTTGGTTTTATACTTTACCTTTGTAAATAGGTATTCTTTATCTGGAGCAGACGACAATAATTCTTTAATTTGCTGGGGTGTCAAAATTTTCGACTTTTTTGGTCTGTAACCGTCTGATTTACGCTTCAGAAACGAAAACAATCTGGGATACTTGCTTATATCAACATTGTTTTTTAAATTTATTGTCATTCGCAGCATTGAGTAGATTGCCCACAAAGAGGACGGTTTCATCCTTTTTGAAGGATCTTGGAAATAAGCCAGTAACACATTCTCAGAGAATGATTTTGCTTGGTTTTTTTGACGCCAATCTTGGAAAAGTTTATACGCACGTTCGTACTGACTTTTTGATTTGTTTGGTAGCAAACTAGCAGTTGCTGATGCCGCTGCTTCAGTAATTTCCGGTGGAGTACAAATGCTAACATCCTCTTCACTTTCACTGTCGTTTAGATTCATTTTTCACAAGAAGGGCACTTTATTTTCACCACTTAATACAAAATTACTTGTCTGTTGACGCGCCGTATCGGGTTATTTTGACAGATTGATGACAAGTCGCAACTAACTTGATTTGAGTGTTACATGATTTTTCCGATAAAGCTAACTTCAGCCCGTAACTAAAACGTCCCTTGCTAACTTCAGCTCGTGACTAAAGTGCACGAAGCCACGGCTTGTCAAGGTGTATTTAAAAGGTCACTTAGCGTCATGGAAACATATGCGATAAATGGCATTTTAGACATGGGAGTAGAAAAATGTAATAATATTATCATAAAAGATTAAAAATGAAATTTGTGCATTATACAGCGTAAATTTTATCCAGACTATAGTATCTTACAACATATAATATTGTTTACGCTTGCTTAAGATTGTTTTTAACTTTTAAAAAAACCTTCAGAAATTATTATTGTATTTAACCTTGAACATTTACTTTCGCTCTCTCTCTAGAAATGGTCTTGAGCACGGCTAAGCTTTCCTTGATTTTTGTCTCTCTCTAATCGTTTTATTAAGCAGAAATTATTATTGTATTTAACCTTGAGTGTTACCAACATTTATTTGCGCTCTCTCTCTTTTCATCTCTCTCTAACGTGAATAAATGGCCTTGAGTACTACCAACCTTACACACATAACCTTGAAAAACATAACCTTGAGTGTTACCAACATTTATTTACGCTCTCTCTCTTTTCATCTCTCTCTAACGTGAGCAAATGACGTTCAGTACTACCAACCTTACACACATAACCTTGAAATGCAGTCTTGCCAACCTTTTTCGCGACCTTGACCTTGAAAAAAGTGGGGGGGGGGTGGTAGTGGTGGGAGGTGGTTCCAGAACACCCATTTATTTCCTACTGCTACTAAACTATTAAATAGTACATTTATTTAAACTACAATTAAGATTGTTACATTAATCATCATACGTGCACAGTAATAAGAATAGAGCCGGTAAGTTCTAGAAGGATTATTGTTGTAATAAAAGGAATGAAAATTATTGACTTAAGAAAAACTCTAACTAAATCATAACCTCAAAAACTGTCAGCATTAATAACTTAGACCTACGAGCAAATAGAAACAGGAGAGAACATTGCATTATATTCCACGCGACGGAACTGCTAGAAAAAGTGGTTTATAAGAGTGAGTGAGAGAGGGTACGAGTGAGTGAGAGAGGGTACCGGCACCCGATGAATATCGATCGATTGTATACGTCAACAACCCCGACCTGACACGGACAATATCGAACGTCGTACGTCAACAACCCCGACCTGCTCAACGTGGTTTATATAATGGCCGACTTCCGTCGCGTCGGTTCCTTACCCCCGACCATTGAAATGTTCTCTCCTGTTTCTATTTGCTCGTAGACTTAGACCAAGGCTACCCAACCTTTTTAACAGTCGGGCAAAATCGACGATTCAAAAATCACAGGCGGGGGCCACTGACGGTTCCTATTTTTGTTACTTTTGATAACAATAAGCCTTAACTTAAATTAAGATATTGTGCAACAAAAGAAAAACAACGTTTTGAAATTGTCGTTTAGTTAAAATAATAAAGTAAATAGCATCTTCTGCCAAATAAAGAAACAAAATTAACAAAAATCAAAATCTAAATAATTGGTAGAATTAATGCGATTCTGAAATTGTTTTTGTTTTAATAATTTTCTTATGTTAGGCGTCAAATCAAATGTCGACAATAACAACAAATCAGAAATATGTTGCTCAGTTAGAGATGTGCGGTATTTATTTTTTATATAATTAAGATTTGAATAGTACATTACATACCGAGGCCGAAAGTACTCCATTCCCGTCGAGAGAACAATATAGTTTACCGAGAGGCGATAGCCTCGAGGTGAACTAGTTCTCGAGACACAGGAATGGTACTTTTGCCGAGGTTTGTATACTATTTTATTCGCAATCGTCCTTTAAATACCGAATTATCTAAAATTCTTGACAGATGCAAAATGTTATCGGTTGGGATTGGCATAATGTATGTCGCCACTTACATCATCAAATTCGATCGCACAATATTTCGAGGATTTTATTGAATAGGAGTATTTATAAATTAATAATAATACCTGGGTACTCGTTCTTTAGCAGCCAAGGTCCGCAACATTACCAAACATGATTTATACAGCCATTTATACACCGCATTTGGCGATGTAATTTTCTGCGCGCCACCTAGTAGCTGAATTTAAAGACACGTAGAGGTGCGAAAATAGGTCGTTTCGGACCATGAGAATGTCAAAGTTACAAACAATGATGCATTTTCGGACCTCTAAATGGTCAGGAATGGACTCATTACCAATACGATTGCGAATAAAAATCTTTTCACAAACATATGTTGATCCGAAACTACTTAAAAATTGAAAGGCCAGGTCAGTTATCGCAGGAAAGTCTTCTTTTGGCACCAATTTCCAGAAATCTACAAATTCGTCTGAAAAAGGTTATGACTTTGAAGATATTTTTTCTGCAAAAAGGTTTTTTAGTGCAGAATGATTTTGAAGTTCAGTGAGTTCCAACCGAATATTGGTAGGATAACTGATTATTTCAGTAAAACTAATTGTAAAAAGATTCACAATTTTATAACTTCTCTTACAATCCTGGAGTTGGCTACATGTTAATTAGTATAACTGTACCAAAAAGCTTGAAAAAATGTTTCAAAATCGATTCAGAAGATTAAAGGTTAATAAAATAAATGCACATGTATTACAGTATTGTCATACTAATTAAAGTAAAACAATACACGATGAAGTACCCGAAACATGCGGCACGTATATTGATTGAGTTAGGATTGTTGAACTTCTTGGCACTAGACTTCCGGCGGTGTCTAGCTGCAGGTGCATCACGTTGAAGCAATCAGCAGTAATCAGCTAACAACAGAAATCCAGTGCCCTTGGTAACGTTATTCTATCATGGCGATTTCCTGGTGATGCGTTCCCCGTTCTCGTCGCTGACTTCATCAAGATATGCGGGGAAAAAGTCGAGATGTGAATCAAGCAGGTGAAGTTTAAGGGACATGTTACATCCCATGTTGTTGTAAGCATCGATGCACTGCTGAACAATTTCTGTGTATGAAATAAATAAAGATTATTAAAAGTTTCACAGTTTTATTAATATATACCTGACAATATTGTTTCGACAGCTATGCTGTCATTATCAAAGGTAATATAATTATAAACAAACACGTCGCTAAGGTAGATACAAAATAGGTAACTAGATAAAATAATAATAATAATAATAATAAAAATTAATAATAAAAATGATAATTAAACATCTAATACTTCCAGTAACGGAGAATTACTGTGCTCAAGTTGTTCATTCATTAAAGGTACCCTGAGTTTGTGTTTGTATATCTCAAAGGCTTCTAAAATGTCTAATTTGCGTTTGTTATTACAAAAATGTAGGAATTTAATATTATTTTGAGGAGTCATTGTGTGATTTTGTTCTAAAAGGTGTTTGGCGTAATTCGATTTTTCAGGATGTTTATTTTTGTAATGACGTACGTGTTCTTTATATCTTATGTCAAAATTTCGAAGTGTTTGTCCAATATATACCGAACTACAAAAAGAACAATTTAAACGGTAAATGCCCGATTTCATGATATCATGTGTTCTGTCTTTAGCATTAAATAAAAATGAAAAAGTGTTAGTGTTGGTTTTAAATAAAATAGCAGCATACAGATCATTAGTACACAGTAACGGTGGTAGGATGTCTTCTCTACGAACCAGTGGCTTATTCAAAACATTTTTTTCACCAGGTTCCATTAAATTCCTAACGGGCCAAACCTTTCTCACATAGTGCGCTTCTTTGTCCCGACTATTCCATTCCCACAGGAAACAACAAAATTTTGTGTAACCTAGTTGTAGACCCATGAGAATCGCAATCACCTTCAAATCTCCACACGTTCTCCACTTGTAATCAGGATACTTCGTTAAAACGTTACTGATGTTGTCATATGGCTATGAAGGACTTCATAAGTATAATAAAAACCAAAATTACCATCCGCCTAACATATTTCACTGACATACAAGCTTTTACTTTGCGGTGCAGCTTTAAAAGTTGTTTTATTTCTTTGTTATATTCTTACTAAAATCCGATATCTATGGCCAAGTTTCATGAATGAGAACTTTCTGGAAGCCCGTAACAAACTCTATGCACCTGCAAAAATTTGGTCAAGATTTAACTTCACGAAGTAAAGCACCTGCATTTTAAGTGAAAGTACGTTAAAGATTTTCCCACCTTTTTGACAGGAAATGTATATCAGCAATTTTCTACGGAACGCGATGTGATAGAGCAAAATGGTCTTCAGATTTGAAATCAGCGCGAAAAACTGATGTTAGAACACTGTCACTGTACAGGAAAGAAGAATTATGTATGTCAGTGTTATTCGTGTCTTGGGTATCGATGTTATGTAACCACTGTAAAACAAAACACAATCCTGAGTACGCATGAATACGTTAGTATTTTCGATTTAATAAAGTTACAACGTATATCATCCCTGTACTTTTTATAATCTAGAGTACTAATTGCTTTTCTCTGTAGACAAAAAACTCTAGATGCATGGCAAGAGTGATCTCAACATTCGAGGAGAGTTTTTAAGTTATCTACCTAGCTATAAAAACAATATACTACCGCCACAATTTTCTTATGTCAAGTTGCTGTGACATTTTATAGTGTCAGCTCCAAGTTTGATACCAATCGCTTAACATTTGTCATTTATATATCAGTTTAAAGAAGCGAAAACGAGTGATTTGCAGCTTGAACACAGAAGCTATATGAAATTTCTAACGAAAGAAGGCAGTAGCCCGAAGAATATCCACGAGAGAATGGTGGCAGTGTATGGAGAAAATAGTCCGTCCTATTTCGAAATCAAATATTGGTGCAAGCAGTTTAAATGGGGCAGGATATCCATTCATGATGACCCAAAGTGTGGAAGACCTCTGAAATCACGAATTGAAGAAATCATCAAGAAAGTTGAAGATTTGGTGTTGACTGACCGCCGAGTAAAAGTTTCAGTTATTGCTAGAGAAATGGGAATATCAGGTGTTTTTAAAATTCTAAAATTCGGCACGATGGATTCCCAGGCTGCTCAGTCTCGAACAAAAACTGTGTAGACGACAGATTTGCGAGGAGAATTTGACTGTTTTATCCCAAGATGAAAACTTCTTCTATAGAATTATAATCGGGGATGAGACCTGGGTATACCACTGGGATCCTCCTACGAAACAAGAGTCCATGCAATGGATTCATAAGGGCTCTCCACCACCCATAATGCAAAGACGCAATTTTCAGCAGGGAAAGTGATGGCCACAGCTTTCTAGAACGCGGAGGGGATCTCAGTTCTCTTAATTGACTATATGCCAAAAGGGACTATAATAACGGGAAATGTCTACAGAGACACAATTAGGAACTTGAAAGCGGCTATACGCAAAAAAACCTCACAGTTATGCTCCGAAAACTTTACTTTTGCACGACAACTGCAGGGTGCATAAAGCACGAATTGTTCAAGAAGTAATCAATGAATGCTGCTTTGAGGAATTACAACATCCACCTTACACTCCCGATCTCGCCCCCTCTGACTATTATCTTTTTTCAAAACTCAAAAAACACTTGAGAGAGCGTCACTTTTTATCGAATGATGACTTGAAAAACGCTGTGGAGTTATATTTTGCAGAATTACCAAAATAGTTTTTTCTTCGAAGGCATAGAGTTATTAGAAAAACGCTGGAATAAGTGTGTTAGTGTTAATGGTTTCTAGGTTAAAAAATAAAATGTTATTTGGTCTCTAATAAGGCTGAGCTGGCCTTAGGACGCCTACGTTATTCTTTGACAGATGTACCGCCCCAGTCAAACTCCCCGCCTGGCAGTGTCCTCTGAATCGGATCGGTTTGCAGCAGTCGTTTCTTCTAGCTTGTGCTACAAGAGACCGTGTTATAAAAATCGTACAATAATATATTACTTTATACAACAATTAATTTTCGAATTTATAAATACGTGTAAACTGTTTGTGATAATAATCAAAATCGGATATACAGTTAGGCCTCTTGATAAAGATTAAAAAATGGTATTAATTTAGTATTTTATACTATCATAAACAATTTTTTACTACTTTTAGTTAATGTGCCTCTGAACTAAAATTTAACATCTCAACTTTTCAACTAAAGTTTCAACTTTTTAAAAGTCACCTTTAGTTTCGGTTAAAGTCTGCTTTTGGGTACTATAGTTTTGAATATAGGACATCACTTACTTTTTCGGATTTTTGTTCTAGAAGAAAAACTGTTGTTGGTATTCTCATTGTCATCGATGCCACCAACTGTATCACATTCGCTGTCTTCAGACTCTTCTCCCTGGAGTCCCTGGGCAACTTCTAATATTATGGACATCCTTAATATTTCTGTACTTATTAAAGATCGCCGATAAATTGTTTTATAAATTTTGGCGGCATGTCCCATAAAGTTGGCCAAATCCGAAAACTCTTGATCTTCTAAGTTCAATTTAATGCAAGTCGTTGCTATATATTTTCTTAGCTTGGTTCCCCTTAGCCTCTCGGGATGCTCAGCTCCACATTCTTCTGAGTATTGTCGAATTAATCGGTACGCTCTGAGCTATTTTAATTATTTTTCATCTGTTCCTGGTATACCGAAAAGATACGGATTTGATTTAGAAACCCCTGCATTCTCTCTGTATCTAATGATTATTTTAATACTTTCCAACAATTTAGGATCTAGGAGAACGGGAACGGTTCTATTCAATTTTCCTCTAATTTGAAATCTTACGTTTTCTTAGCGACTATTTTGCGTGCACTGTTAGAAATATCTAGTTAGAATAACTAAAAAATGTAGTCCCAATAGGTCCACTGGAAATTCTAGTTTAATTAACAACAGCAGATGTATATCATTTTAACAAACAACATATTGTCAATAGCACTGTTTATTATTCCTAAGAAAGCAAAAGAATCCCCAGTAGCACACACATGTTGGAAAAATATTGTTTCCACATATTGGCCAAATATTGTAAATGACAGACACTGACGAGATTGGCACAATATGCGGAAGCAATATATCTCCAGTATTGCAGTTTGATATTGGCCATACATTGGAACATTATATTGGTTCAATATACGTTTATAGTATTGGCACAATATGTGCATAGAATATGTCTCCAACATGATCTCCAATATTGGTCCAACGTTGAAACATTTAATGGTTCAATATCCTTTTACAATATTGGCGAAATGCATTCACAGGATATTCATCTACCGTTTAAATGTAATATTGGTGTAGTATACAATATGTTGATGTGATAATGTGATACTGCTTGATATCTACATTTTATTACGATTAATGTCTCCCTCAACAGGTACTATTTGTCACAAATCACGTTGTATATCTTCTGTTCGTTTAACTCAATCATATTAATAACCGACGACGATAATAATAATAATAATAAACCGACAGCCCATATTGTCAAATTAATGTTCAACTGTAGATGAAGTCGGAGGGAGAGAGGGTCATCGTAATATGAAGTACTATAATATCCGCTAACTGTAATTCAACTTTTTTATTTTGTCAATTTAGACTTAAAACTATCGATATATCTTTCGCATAGAACTCGTTTTAGATGTATGTACTTAACACAATAATTCGTTTGCGTCATTGCGAAAACTGCAAATAAAAACACAAACGCATTAAATTTTGTTAATTGGACTTTTATCTACGGGATTTCTAGTTAAAACGTTAAACAAATTGTATCAACGTAAAACAGATAACTAATAAAATTAAATATATCCAACATATATTGGCAACATATTGGGCCAACAATATGTACTAGGAGTATTTGTTAAAGATTGTAGCTTAAGTTTGATATTTCAATCACTTCAATAAAAATCTCGTTTGCATTACACCTATTAAAGGCGAAACAATGCTACATTAACAAATAGGTACATAAAACAAATTACATTAGACGTAAATGTACCTATAAATTGTTTTCGTACGTTTTAAAAATGACGCATGCACATTGTTTACACAATTCATGTTTAAACGAAATGCTAACTAAATTCGACGGTTGTAATAATTAAAATGTATACATACAGATATTATAGTCAGTACTTACAGTTTAATACAAATTACACTATACACACAGTGATAAATATAAATTTTTCGACAAGACAAAACTAGCAGCCGAAATCACATAAAAATCACAAAAGGTTCATCAAATTAATACCATCAGTGCCAATGAAATCACGATTGACGCAGCCGCGCCAGATTACCAATATCCACACTGAAAGGTTGTCTCATGGTAAAGTTAATATGTTCAATAAATACCTTTGATTTATTTAAAAACACCCATTAGCGTACTGTAGTATTTTTAATGCTCACTTCAGGTTTAATATTTCTAGTTAGATTATTAACTAACCCAATAAACGTAAATATGGTGCAATATGGAAAAAACTTTTCACTACAAACCTTGGCGTTTGTTCTAGCGTTTTCTACCCTGCAATCACACGACTGCTTGTACGTTATTGGGCGCGAACTTTTAAAATGCGATTAGTATGAGTTTAGAACCAGGTATACAATAATTATGTATTAAGATATTATTAGTATTCAGTATTCGATAAAACCGGGTGAGTTATAAAACAACGGAGGCAGCTGTAGCGATGTTATTATTCATTTTCATGATAGCCTGTTTATTGCTATATTGACTCCTTGAATAATCAAGTGATCTTGATTAATGACTGCTTATTCAATGTCGGACGTATAAAAGAAAAACATTAACTGCAATAATTCTTGAGAATTGATGCTATCTAAGGAATCTAATACCAATAAGATAGTTTAAACGTCCCAAAAATTAATTTTAAGTCTAAAATCAATTTATAACTATATAATAATAATAATTCATTATAATTTCCTCTCAATGGAATTATGGGCCATTAGATATGTATTGATGAATACTGGGCTAATATAATATGTCCAATATTAGACCGGTATAGAATAATACTATATAAATAAATTGTATATGGGACCTTTGTAGGAGAAATATTGGCTAAATATATTGGCCACCAATCTTAACCCAATATAGGATTAATATAGTGGATACATATATATTTTTTAAATATATGGTGTATATATTGGACCTTTGTAGTAGTAATATTGGCTGACTATATTAGGTGCCAGTCTTTAACCGATATAACACCAATCTTGGTTGAATCTTCCAAATATTGGGCCAGAATACAATATGTTACCAATATAGAACCAATATTGGGACAATATCTTGTGCTACTGGGGAATTTTGTGAAGTAAGCATTACTTTAAATTATATTAATACAAATAATAAAACTAAATTTTACTGAAGTTTTTTGTTATTTAAACAATTAATGTGTGCAATATTTTACAAATTGTTTTAACTAATTGTGCAAATTTTTTGAGAAAAACCAACAAGGTGTTTTGGTTTAAGAATGATAAAACATTGTACTCTTTGTACAACCACAAAAGGCTATATTTTAAAATAGTTTTTGTATAATATACAAAATTAAGTGGCAACTTTCTCAATAGTTTATAGTAAAATATATGAAGTTTACGGCTTAATTTATACACAAAATTTTGTTTTTTTCACAAAAATTCCTCGTAATGAATATAATTTAACTTGTCAAAGTCACAAAACATTTTGCTAATTTTACCAAACAAATAAGGAAATTTTCTATATTTATTTATGTACATACTTAAGTACATATGTGTTTCGCTTACACACTTACCTGTAATTTTGTCTCAAAAATATGCTTTATTATAAAGGTATATAGGTAAGTAAAAATTCAAGAAAATCAGTTTTATTTGTAAAAACCTTTTTTATTTAAAAAATTAAAACAAAACACAAATAAAATAATAAAAACAACAAATAAAAACACAAAACAAAAAATAGTACAATGACTTAAAACTATAATAGTAAAAGATAATTCAAAAAAGAAAACTTGGATTAGCGAAGGTATCATCAACTCCATCGAATATAGGGATAAGTTGAAAAAACAAGTATTTAAACAAAAATAGACAAAAAATTTTAAATAACTATATATGTAGCATACAGAAATCTACTAAACATTACTCAATTAAATATTACTCACTACTTAAATATTACTCAGATATCTTGGATAATACAAAATACATAAAAAAGATTTATAAGAAGTAATAAATCGTTTCATAACTAATAATCTCATATTTGGTCATAAATTTGTACCCTTTTACTTAATGTACTACTATTCTTTTATATTTTATTTAAATACTTTTGTCTATTGTACTTGTAAATGCACATCATACAGGTGCATGCACTTAGGTGCACATTTAATGGTAACTCCAAAATACTTAAAAAGTGAACAAAAGCTCTCAAAATAAAATTTCGTACTTAGGTACAATTAAATTGTACAAATATTTATCAGCATCAGTGCAATTGTGTACTTCATAACAAACAAAGTGTTTTAAATCTTTTAAATTTACAATTTGAAAAATAGTTAAATCATAAGTTGATGGTTTGGATATTACATATGCTTGATATACATCACTAAACTCTTGTGTGTCCCAAGACTTACAAATTAAGTAGGGACTATTATACAAATTTCAATTATTTCTGAAAACACAGGGTATTCTAAAACGTCACGTTTGTTTGTTATAAACATTCCTTTTCTGAAAGAACTACCAAGAGCATTAACAAATTTTGTAGTGGTTACTTCAATTATGGGCTTTTTAAAATGATCTGTAAGAACTGGTAAATAAGATTCATTAGTTAAAGTTTTTGGTGTATTTTACCATAAATGTGTTTAAAGATTTCAAGATTTATATTATTCCAAATATACCACATTTTTTCTTGGTGTCTATAAGCAAGAGTTTTTATCAAACATTTATAATTTTTCATGCTCGATACTAATTGTTTAAAATAACCATGTTTGACTTCAAAACGCATAGTGCCTAAACTGGTAAGAGGTCCCATTTTTAAAAGTACATCAGGATAATGGATCATCATATGATGTTTTGGTGTTAAATTTGCGTTATATTCATTTATAAATAAATGATGATGTTCTTGAATTAAATTAGTTAAATGGCTGGCCATGCTACGTAATGCTATAGTAGGGCAAAATACAATATTTATTATTTGAAGAAGCAATTGACTAATTTTGTATTTTTTTGCTACAGTTACTTAAAATAAAATTCATTTTTTTCAGATAATATAATCGGCGCATACGAGTCCCTCCCGGCGGTCACATGGACCGCGACGCTGTCGCAGGTAGGGAAAGGTAAAGGATTATCTCGCACGGCGGGTGAACTATAGCCGTGGCAAGTTTTAATAGTTTCTTAATTACCTGGTACCATAATACAAAAAAATAAACTCTCTAAATAGTTGGAACATTATTTATTAAAATACATATTTTTTTTTACATATTATACCTACAGATACATTATATTCTATTATAATAAGACGCCGCTTTAACAAATTCAGTCATTAAGAATATTTTCTTGATATTTACAGATAAGATTTTCTAAATGCTCTCTTTTTCTATATATGGTTTTTCGTAACTGTTTGTTGAAATTAATAGCACTTTTGATTTTTGAATAAGTGAATGTCTGAAAACTTAATAGAACATCAACAAACATAAATATAGAAGGGTGACTGTTGTAGCATTGATTCTTAAAATGTGAGTGAAAAGACTCACATGCGTTTGTTGTACGTGTTGTACTAGCAGACATCTCAGCCCATAATTCTGGTTTAAAAATACAATTATTATCTTCTATGTAATTTTCCACTAAATAATCTGCAAATTTAGTTACATTTTCATCGTTGCATTCCATAAATGCAAGAAAACAGTCACTAATTCTATTGGGAGGCAAATAAGCTAGTCCAAAAATATGTCGTAACCATTGCCCGATCTCAGACCTATAATCGCAATAGTATTGAGAAAGCCCTAATTGTTGAACTTTCCTATACCATGCCTGCTTCAAATGAAATAAACATCCTTTTACTTTTACTGATGGGAATTTTGCTAAAACTACAGTATGAACAGCTATCTCAAAATCAACAATGATCTCTTTTGGAGATAAAGTTAAATCATATTCTTTACATTTTTGTAAAATTAATGTAAACATTTGATCGTATACTTGTAAACTTTTACCAGGTAAAAGAGAAAATATTAACGGAACATACTGCCCATTTTTATACCCGTGCAAGGTATACAACTGATAAAAAAATTTGCTACAATACTGAAATGTGCCATCCATATAGAGTGTACGATACTGCACATAAAATGTAAATTCGAATAACATGAAAATATAATAATGTTCGTTTCAGCGTCATTTACAAGCAAGAAATTGTCATTTTTTGACGTACAAATTGACATTTAATTCAAAACATCGTGTACACATTGTACGTTTTTTGGTAGTGGAGGCAGTATAAAACGTCTTGCTGCGTATACGTTTCTTCTGATGTTTTCAATTTCTTGAATACTCAGCGTTTCCGATTCAGCACATTTGGATGCAACTGTCTGTATTTCATTATGGATAAGCTTCAACGGTCTATGAGAAATGTCTTCCTGTGCTTTCCGCTTCACACTGTTGTTAATTTGTTGCCGTAAAATGGTAGAGCCATCGACTGTATGATTGTGTTTCAGGTCTTGATCCACAATGCTTGAGTTGTGATCACCTAAATAAGGAAATGTGTTACTATACTTTCCCCTTTCAAGGTACAACAAATTCAGTTGCCATAAAATTCAGCATTCCAAAATTTTGGAAGTAACAATTAATTTATGATAATTTAATAATAATAAGACTTAAGTAAAGTAAATTATTCAGACTTACCAAAAGTATATATTTTTGCTGTACAATATTTTTCTGTACATCTCCATCGTATTTTTCCATCCTTTAAAGGATTCCGCAGTTTTTGATAGGGAAATGGCTTTCAGTCAATCTCGCTGAAACCAACGGGAAAATATACCCTGTGTCATGCCGATCAAAAGTCCCCATGGTCGCAATAGCCGAGGATTTCAAAATCTCGCGCAAAAAGCTGTTCTGTACCTAATACTGCAACAATCGGAAAAATCGGTGTATACTCATATATCGCATATCCATGTAGCAAGATTCATTAATATATGCATAGACATCAGGAATTGATAAGCTATTATACGTAATAACGTAACCATACAAAGCCTAACCGTTTATCGCATTTGCAGATGTGGCACAGACGGTTGAGGCTCAAGTTCACCAAACTCCTGAATCGGAGAATGGTGACATAGCTCTTCCTAAAATGGCGTGTCAATTTTAGGAGATATTCCTAAAGAAGGAAAGTGCTTCAGGGTTAGAAATCAATTCGGAATTATTAGTATGCAAATGGACAAGCTACCCTTTGAAGGGGTTAAATAAAGAGAAAAAACGTCATTATTAGATAAATACCCTGCAGCATAAAAATTGCTGGGTGCGAAAACCACCGACGTTAAATCCGGAAGTAGAAGTTGTTGTTAACAGCCTTGTATTGAGACCGGATAGTTTCTTAGGTCAATTACAAAAGCATCAAGCCTTAACGCATTGGGTCCAGTACTACACAAAATAGTCGGCAGCCCGAGCACAAATGAAGAGTTAGGACAATCGCAGACGCAGTAAAACTAATTGCGCACACCTTACACTCGTTTCGCTTCTAAGTCGTCAATAAAATAACTTATATTTGACACTCCAATTACAGATATGTTGTTTATTGTTTCCAGCCTTATTTTGTGGAACTCCATAATCATGAAATAAATAAAGATTATTAAAAGTTTCACAGTTTTATTAAAATATACCTGACAATATTGTTTCGACAGCTATGCTGTCATTATCAAAGGTAATATAATTATAAACAAACACGTCGCTAAGGTAGATACAAAATAGGTAACTAGATAAAATAATAATAATAATAATAAAAATTAATAATAAAAATCATAATTAAACATCTAATACTTCCAGTAACGGAGAATTACTGAGCTCAAGTTGTTCATTCATTAAAGGTACCCTGAGTTTGTGTTTGTATATCTCAAAGGCTTCTAAAATGTCTAATTTGCGTTTGTTATTACAAAAATGTAGGAATTTAATATTATTTTGAGGAGTCATTGTGTGATTTTGTTCTAAAAGGTGTTTGGCGTAATTCGATTTTTCAGGATGTTTATTTTTGTAATGACGTACGTGTTCTTTATATCTTATGTCAAAATTTCGAAGTGTTTGTCCAATATATACCGAACTACAAAAAGAACAATTTAAACGGTAAATGCCCGATTTCATGATATCATGTGTTCTGTCTTTAGCATTAAATAAAAATGAAAAAGTGTTAGTGTTGGTTTTAAATGTTATTTTATAATTGTTGGTTTTTCTTAGTATATGTGCAATTTTTTCTGATATTTTGCCAAAATATGGTATAGATATGTAATTTGTGTCTTCTGTTTGATTGTCAATGGGATATATTCTTTTGATAGCTAACTTATAATCTTTTTGTTTAATTAAAGTGTCAATCATGTTCGGATTATAATGATTTGCATGTGCTAGTTGTTTAATGGTTGATATCTCTTTGCTAAAATCTGATTTTGTTAGTGGAATAGTTAAAGCTCTGTGTACTAATGATCTGTATGCTGCTATTTTATGTGTATTGTGGTGACAAGATTCATTTGGTATTGTTATGTCTGTTTGTGTTGGTTTTCTGTATATGGAAAATTCAAAAAGATTGTCTGCGTTAATCTTGATATTTAAGTCTAGAAAGTTTATAGCCCTGTTTTGTTCTGTTTCTAGTGTAAATTTTATATTAGGATGGATATTGTTTATAAGAATTAAAAATTCATTGATAACCTCAAAAGAACTGTCAAAACAAGCTAAAATGTCATCAACATAACGAAACCAGAAGATAATGTGTTTAGAGAGGTTTAATTCAAATATTCGATCTTCAAACTTGTCCATAAATATGTTAGCTAATAGAGGACTTAGAGAATTACCCATAGGTAAACCATCCTTTTGTAAATAAATTATGTTATTAAAAGTGAAATAATTTTGACTTATACAAAGGTCAAATAATTGAATTAACTCTAACCTTTTAACTAATTCTAATAGAGGAATACATTCTTGTGGGGGTATTCTGGAGAACATGTTGCAAATATCAAAACTAACAAGTTTTGAATGTGGTGGAAGATGTATGTTTTGCAGCTTATCTACTAATTCTAATGAATTTCTAACAGAGTATTTCGATTTGTAACCTATCGTGTTAATAATCTGGTTCAGTTTTTTGGATAAAATGTGATTAGGTGCATTGATGTATGATACAACTGGTCTTATTGGCATATTCTGTTTGTGGGTCTTCACTAATCCATACAGTTTAGGAATTTGTGGGTTTTTATTAATGATTTGTTGCTTTTCTAATTCTGAAAAGCAGATATTGCAGTTTTCTAAACCTTGTTTTATTTCTTTTTGGAATTTTGTGGTTGGGTTTTTGTTTAACGTTTCAAAATTTTCTTTATTAATAAATTCATTAACTTTTTGTATGTAAATATCTTTAGAAAGAATTACCAAAGTGCTACCCTTATCTGCTTTAACAGAAATTAGATTGTTCTCTGTGATTTTCTGTTTTATAGATTGAAGAAGTGATATGTTAGATGTGTTGTACATTTTGTCCTGTTTCAAAGACATCTCTTTTATTATTATTATTATTTTATCTAGTTACCTATTTTGTATCTACCTTAGCGACGTGTTTGTTTATAATTATATTACCTTTGATAATGACAGCATAGCTGTCGAAACAATATTGTCAGGTATATTTTAATAAAACTGTGAAACTTTTAATAATCTTTATTTATTTCATACAGATATGTTGTTTGGTACTGATTTACAAGAAAGACTATTGCGAAAAAGAAGCCCTTCTGTGATCAACAGCTAACAACACGAAGTAGGAACTATTCGCAACATTTACATTACAAGCGAGGGGCACCGAGAAACAGATACAAGCAGAACACTTACTCGAAACTAGAAACGAAGAAGAAGAAATAATCAGCTGACGACAAGGAAGACATACAGAAGATATTTTAAAAACTAGTAACTAAACCATACGCAGGTGCACTTGACGTATATGTTCACAATGAGTGAAAATTCACAAAAAACAACAATTTAGATTGTATCAAGGGCTATGAAATATTATTCAACAATGTACCCGTACAAACTAACAAAGTGAACTTTAAAATTACAACTGCCGAAATAATGCGTTACGAGAAGATAATTTTAAAATTATTTGACAACGTAGCTATCGAAATATGCACACAAACATTAAAGGAAAACTTCTTACTACCACAAAAAAACAGTTGGGAAGTTCAGATTCATACTCATTCTAGACTCTCACCTAAGCTGCCCGGTTCTACGATTATTCCTAGCGGCCAATTTAGCGCGCGACCATTCCTCGCGGCAATTCCGCGCCAGACAATTTCTCGCTCCGACAATTCCTCGCGTGAGACTACTTATCATGTTTACAGGTATTATAATTAAAAAAAAGTCTTTTGTACTTGTTTTATCGAATATATTGGACAATTACATTAAAACATATTTCGGTAATTAGAAAATGTAAAATATTAGAAGTCGGTATCATGCTCAGAAACAGATAAATTTGTATCACAACTAATTAATCTTTTAGATTTGCAAATTAAAATTATGGGCTATACCCCTAAGGTAATCTAAAAGTGGTCTATTGCCGTAGTCTTCTACTATAAGTTTTACTCGTTTAGCAGTGTCTTTGTACAGTTTTTTTTTGATGCGCTTCATTTCCAGCCACAAACTGTTCTATTTTCAAACGGTTTAAACTTTCTTCTTTTTTAAGCACTTTGACAAATCTCCACAGATTAGGATGGGCGCCTATGATCATGGATGAAAAACTAGTGTGCCACCCTTCAATTGCATTGTTGGTGCGCGGAATATCTTCCACAGTCGATTCGTAGCAATTCCATATATTTATAGCAAATAATGGGAGACGCCTTCTTCCCCTTTAATCTGCTCGGCCTATCCATGTGTCTTCATAATAATTTAGCAGCGGCATTAGTAAGTTCTCATTCTGAATGTAAAATTCGCTATCAAGCAAAGTTTCATACGACTCAATGACATCGTTCTCCGGCACAAACGCAAGAGCTGCAAGAAGTCGCAATTGTAAGGCAAAATCAGCATTTTCTGTATATTGAACTTGCAGCCCATTTTGCTGGGTATGTCTCCATATGGATTGTGTGAAGTGGAAGAAGCACCCACGTATTGTAGTATTTGGAAATTCATTGCGCACAGCATTCATTGCGGCTGTTTCAAAGTCTAAAAGAATTGTTAATGGTCGAAGGCCAGGCTTCAACATCTTTAAAGCTCTAAATAAACGATTATACGTATCTTCAGTTTTGTTTGGCAGCAAGGCATATACACTGGGAATTACGTTGCTGTATTGCACACCGTGAATGGTATATAACTGAGTAAACGGCCATGGTGTCGTACTAAATGTTCCATCCGCATACCAATGATCGCAACTTGACATGAATTCTAAGTTGGCCGCAGTAGAAAACAGCAAAATTCTGTCATCACCGGGTCCACTGTAGTGCAGCAAAAACGGTTGTCCCGAAGATGTGGTGGTATATTCCTGGGGAATGACTAATTGTTGCAATGATATGGGATTCGCAGGAACGGCTTGTTCTGTTGCGCGTACTCGCTGAATAGTTTTTCTCATGGCAGAAAGTTGTGGCAGTTTTCCAGCAGTAGCAACGGATACATCTTCAGAAATGGTTGCTATCACCATTTGCGTACTTGGTTCAATTTGTTTTGCCATGGTTTTCATTCTTGTAGTAACTTTACGGGCTTCAATTTCTGCTGCGTCAGGAACATGATTGTGGACACTACTTTTAACAACTTCTTCTCCGATAGTGTGAACTCTTACAGAACAACGCCACTTGTGGTATTGAGCACATTTCCAAATTACTTTTCCACTTGAATTAATCATTCTTTATTTTATATGAACATGGCCGTTTAATACCAATAAATTGCTGCCTTTTTCACTTTCGATATAATGTTGCACCATCGTTACGGTTTGATACTTGCAAAGCACATGAATTTTTAAATGGGGAAGGTTAGCTTTTATATTGTTTCAAGTTAAGATACCCAAAACGATTAGCCAATTGTCGAAAGGAGTGCCCATTATGCCAACTGAAGGAATTTTCTACTTACCAAGATAAAACGATTAGCCAATTCTTTGAAGGGTGCTCATTATTGTCGAAAGGAGTGCCCATTATGCCAACTGAAGGAATTTTCTACTTACCAAGATAAAACGATTAGCCAATTCTTTGAAGGGTGCTCATTATTGTCGAAAGGAGTGCCCATTATGCCAACTGAAGGAATTTTCTACTTACCAAGATAAAACGATTAGCCAATTCTTTGAAGGGTGCTCATTATTGTCGAAAGGAGTGCCCATTATGCCAACTGAAGGAATTTTCTACTTACCAAGATAAAACGATTAGCCAATTCTTTGAAGGGTGCTCATTATTGTCGAAAGGAGTGCCCATTATGCCAACTGAAGGAATTTTCTACTTAAGATAAAACGATTAGCCAATTCTTTGAAGGGTGCTCATTATTGTCGAAAGGAGTGCCCATTATGCCAACTGAAGGAATTTTCTACTTAAGATAAAACGATTAGCCAATTCTTTGAAGGGTGCTCATTATACCATGTCAATACAGTAAAACCTAGATTATCCGTGTGCGGTTCAACTGTGGTGCGGATTATAGTAATCCCAGTTTTATGGCACGCGGGAGGTGTTGTAGAGATCATATTTCTTAATGCCACTACCTGCCGCGTGCCGCCTGATAAGAATTGGCAATAAATACACCGATGGATGGGAGAAGAAATAATTTTATTTACCATTAAACTTAAAAACTAATAACTCCCAAGTGAAGTAGGGAATCGCTTTAGCGTAATACGTAAATGTCATTTCTTTTTTTTTATATTCACTGTTTTTATTTGCGGCGGCAAAAAGACATAACTCACCTGGAACTTGCCAAGATGAAACAATTATTATTCACACGTGAGGAGTTGTGGCAAGCGAGGAATTGTAGCACGCGCTAAACAGTCCCGCGCGGAATTGTCCGCGAGGAATTGTCGTGCGCTAAATTGTCGGCGAGGAATTGTCGGGAGAGCAGCGGCCCCGGCTTCGACTCTCGGGACCGGCACATCTAGTTAAGGGTTTTCTGCAGTTTTTCCTTCTGTAACACAAATGTGGGATTTGGGCTATACCATCTGTAAGTCGGTTGCAGCCGCACGATGGGCCTGCGTAATAATATTAATTCCTTCCCGCATAAGCTTTAGCATATGGGGCCTGGTTATTGATTAGCCAGGTACTGGGTTGTAGCAATTATTACTATTATTATCATACTAACTCTTAAAAAATTAAATGAATATATATATATATATATATATATATATATATATATATATATATATATATATATATATATATATATCCGTATCCCACTTTAAATTAGAAGATTACAGATTAGCTCAGAAGCTAATTACAAAAAAAACGTTAATCTGGCATTATTTGACCTGAAACATACCTATTTTTTAATGCCAGTTGCACAAAAATACAGGTTTTTATGCTTTAAATTTAAAATCGATTTAAGATCAATTTCTTTGCATCCCGTTTGGTATATGTACAGCTCCTTAACTGTTTAAAATTTTAAACCAGTTTTAACAGATTTAAAAACGAGAGATATTAAACAATAGTTTACTTGGACGATTGGCTTACTATAGGAAACTCTAAACAAATCTGTTTAGAGTGCATTAAACAAATTACTGGAATGTTGATATATAACGTTCATTATAAGAAAAATGCTAGTGCATTTCATCAAGAGAATATACATTTTTAGGCTTCCAAGTCAATATAAAACATTTGAGGTGACTTTCTAGTCAGCATCAGCAGTTTGAAACTTTTCTAATCGCTTTATTGTTATTAGAGGTAGATCAATAACATTTTAGTTTCGAATGACTAGATTATTGTGTTTTACGCTACATTGCGGTTTTTATTATACTTTTTAAATTAATTTGTAATTAATTTAATTAACTGTATTGCAGTTATATTATCATCGTAGCGGCAATGCTATAACGTTTATTTGTACGTTGTTTAAAAAAAAGGGTAAAATCATAAAACCTTTAGAATGCAAATAGAAAAGTCCCGTTAACCATTTAATTAATAAAAATTAGTTAATCATGGCATAACACGTCACCATCCTACACAGTTCGGTTTATTGTGGTGGGAGATGGTCCTCTATGCAAGCCACGACATTCCTGGTTCTTTACAAGATCGAAAGATCATTCAAGAAGTTATAGTTAGACGGCACCCTAGTGACTTAATAAATTTAAAAAAAAAGTCTGAACAGGAAATTCTCTCAATTCGTAAGAAAACTGGAAGCTGCTGTCCGGCTGCAAATCTTGGGTGGTTACACATAAAATCCTCTGAAAGACAGAAATATCTGCCATTATATAGCAACAATCATAATTACGAAGCTAAAATGATAAGCACAAGAACTTTAAAATTACTTTCATTGGTAGTAAAACATAAAAATAATAATTCAGCACTTTAGTTCCAAGTCTTTTGCTAAGATTTTCAAAAATCTTTAAAATTGTATTTTGCAATTAAGGATAGACAGTGTAACAACCATACTTTGCATAAACAGAATGGGCAGCGTTCAATTTAAAAAACTTAATCATGCTGCAAAGAAACCTGAAGAAGAATTGGTGTGAAAGTAGAAACGTACATTTACGCTCCTAACTATAATTTATATCTCTTTTCAGAGAGACACGTCCACTGTGGAAAAACGTTTCGCTGGCAACAAGAAAATTGTTATGACAGCGTTCCTCCACAAATATTTGTCAGCGCGATAGAACACTTGACAAACCTGTATACGCACGATTGAAAATCTGAATCAACTAACATTGAGATTAGTTAACTAGTTAACTCTTATCGCTTTAGTAAATGTTTATAGGTCACAAACAATTGATAGCAAAAATAATTAATTGCACCATAAAACATGAGGATAGAATAGGAATACCGATACCGAAAAGATAAATAAAAACCTCTGGACCAACCAGGGCTCAGCCTAATTTAACACTGCCTCATTTTAAAGTCCTGAAATATACAATGCATCGGTAACTATATTAAACCATTATTTAAAAATCAAAAAAGACGTTGCAAAATACAAATTATCTGACAATGAGAAAAAATTAGTTTTCACTCATAAAAAGTCACACCATTCAGCTAGTAGTCAAACCATCAGTTGCTAGATAAAATCGTTATTAAAACCCATCGGAATCGATACAGAAATCTTCAGCGCACACAGTGCCCGACATGCAGCTACATCATATGCGATACGATCCGAGTTAAGTTTAGACATATTTAATACAAGAAATTTCAGGATGAACAGACAAATCAGAAGTGTTTGCGAATTGCGAAGTTGTAGGATAGGAAAAAATGATTGCTGGGAAATATTAGGTTATAGTATAATACTAAAAAAAGGATAATTACAAGATCAATCTACTTACCTGTAAGGAACTTCGATCGAAATTATCCGAGCTTCTCCGCCGTCCCTCATTACCAACCCACCCTACCACACCCAAACCGCGATGTAAGGCATCGACATTGTAATGAATCATGGTTATTGATAAGTTAAAGGTGCCAGTTAGGATGACACATTGTTCGGCATGTCTTTAAAAAAGTACCGATTAGGTAAGAGATTGTACACTACATGGTGTAATGTACGATGGCTCTGAAGGGCCATCACTCTGCTTTTATCAGCACTGCGACATTAAAAGAGGCACTGCGAGAAATAAAGTGGCAGTGCCAGATTATAAAACGCACTGCGATAAAAAAAAAGAAGCCGTGCCAGATAAAAAACGCAGTGCGAGAAAAAAAATTGCAATGCCAGATTAAAAAACGCACTGCGAGAAAAAATGAAAAGAAACTAGGTACATAATATGGCGAATTCATCTGATGATATATTCATTTCGTAGTGGTAACTAGTGGTGTGACTGTTCAGGGTTAAGGAAGCTTCAGGTTAAGAACATAATATCGATATTTGCCGTATCTTTTAAGATGGATGTTAATTCTTATGAACGTCTAAATGGTTTAATACGGTTCTATTTTGGTTTGGGATTAAACCAACAAGAAATAAGGAGTTTTTTGAGTCTGCGGCATTGCTTTCGAGTTAGTGCCAGACAACTAAAACGAATTTTGAAGAGTTTGAACTTACGAAGAAGGAATGTATATTCACCGAATGATGAAGTATTACATTTTATTAGAGGCCAGTTAGAAACTAGCTCTCAAATGCATGGATACAGATGGATGCACTTGAAATGCATTCAACATGGTCTGGTGGTTACTAGAAATACAGTAAGACTTTTGCTAAAAGAACTAGACCCAGAAGGAGTTTCCTTGCGAAAGAGACGACGGTTAAAACGGCGACAGTATTTTAATAAAGGACCAAACTATTTATGGCATATAGATGGATACGATAAATTGAAACCATATGGTATTGCAATAAGCGGGTGTATTGATGGATATTCTCGCCACATCATCTGGTTGAAAGCCAGTTATACCAACAATAATCCCCGAGTAATTTCGGGATTTTTCCTATCATCTGTGGAAACTTGTGGGGGATGTCCGAGAACCATACGTACAGATATGGGAACGGAAAATTTTCATATTGCCCATATGCAGACTTTTTTAAGAAGTCTTTTTTTACACAACAAAATTGTTTGCCAGCTTTCATTTCTGGAACGAGTCAGCACAATCAACGCATCGAATCTTGGTGGGCTATATTACGAAAAGAAAATGCTCAATATTGGATCAATGTTTTTGAGACCTTGAAAGATAATAATGATTACAACGGAACATTTTTGGACAAATCTCTAATTCAGTTTTGTTTCTTGCACTTAATACAGGTACGTATTCACGTTTTGAAGTTACTTATGCATTTACCATAGACTGTTGTACCTAATGTTTAATCCATTGGACACAAAAAGTCTTGAGTTAAAATGCCTTTTTTCATGTTTCAATTCGAGCACAATAATCAAAAAGACCACAACAAACGATTTTCACCTTTCCGGCTCTAAACAGCTTTCCCATATTTGCCGTCTCGACGGTCTGGCAAAGTTCATTATTAGAATTTAGATGATAAAATACAGAGAAATTTGAAATACAAAAACTGTTGATACTATTCAACCGCGTATTCTAGTTAATTTATATATACTTAGGTCTCTCATTTAAAAAAAACCTAAGTTTGTATTGCAACACATTATTGGGAAAATCTGTACACTTTGAAATTTTTCTGTATTTTAACATCTAAATGCCAATAATGGATACTGCAGATCGTTGGGTCTCCCGGTATATGCATTGAAGCACTTTTTTATGTTTTTTTCTCGTAAAAATTTAAAACCATTAAATCACGACAGACATGTTTTTTATTTTTCATGCAAGAAATTCTGACTCATTTTCTGATTTTAGGAAGAACTGGATCAAGTTGCTCTTGAATGGAACACTCATAGAATATCAACTCATCGGACCACAAGAGCACCTGTTGGCAAACCTATAGTAATGTACAATTTACCAGAACTATTTGCCACCAAAAATTATTGTGTTGAAATATCACAGGAAGAACTAAATTTTTTAAGGAACAATCTGTATATTTACAGGGTCCTACGATTTGTTGCGATAGCAATGTTTATGAACTGTGTAACATTTTGATGCTTGAAAATAATTATCAAAGGCCAGAAAGCGCCAACGAGGCTTTGGATTTGTACAAAATTCTTAGAGAAAAAGTGTATGAATTGATATAAAAAAAAATTCACATTACCGATTACAATAAAACAATATGTGTTGGCCACGTTGTTAATAAAAATGAAACTAACTATTGTTTAGTTTTACTGACATTTTTTATTAGTAAATATTAGTATATAAAATAAAAAAATATAAATATGAACAAAATAAATGTATGAAAAAAAAGATGTAATTAAAATAATATTATGCAAACCCAAAAGTTTTTGAATTGAGCATTGCAAAATCCATATGCTCTTTAAAGGTATCATAATCTGCATGACAAGTCGGAATCCTTAATTCCATACCACACGTATTTGCCATAGGGTATCTGCTACTATGTTCATGAAGAAATTTAATTTGGGCTTCAAAAGGAAAACCCAAAGGGGGTATAGTGTCGGCCCCAGTCGCAAATATCAATAGGTCCGTGACTCGAACAGCATCTAAAGAGTTGTCTGAAAACAAAGTTTTCAAAATACTTAGATAATAAGCAGGCCTACAAGAAAATAGGAATTTTCCTTAGAACATTTGAGTATTTTGAATAGGCAACATTTATAGTTCTGAAATTTTAATAGAAGAATAATTCACAACCATAAAGCAGCTTTACCCCCAGTTGCAGAAACGCCCATTAAAATTAATGAATTGTTAACTGTTTGTGTAACCATGGCAACCTTTGTCGGAACAACGTACGATGAACCGTTAAACATCCGTTAATTTTGATTAACTTTTATGCAACCGAAGGTTAGATTATTTTTATAGGATTCAGCTATTTCGAAAAATATAGATAGAGCTCACTTCATAGTACTGTCGAGACCGTTTCAACAAATACGTGGCTCGCAGTAATTAAAGAATCAAGATGATGCTGGCAAACGAACCTTAAAGTTAGGATACCACAATTTAAAAGTTTACCTTCACAGTCAAGTAGGTAATCCCTGAAATAGGATATGGCTCTATTCTCTGCTTCCCTTCTGTTAGGGCCAATGTCGCTGTAATCTATTCTAAACAGCTTTTCAAATTTTTCGGCATTTACGGTATCTTTTTCTCCGCACATTACTGATTTGAACAAGAGAGAATGTTCACAAATTTTGTCATAAATTCCTCCTGTTTTTAATCCATCGATAAATTGCTTAATGGCTTCTTCTACTCGTTGATAACCGTAGAATCTTAACACATCTGAAAATATCAAAAATTTTAGAATCACTGCAGTTCGGACAAATGTTGTTCAAATTAATCTTTCACAATTGTCGGCTTATCGTCAAGAGAATAAATATACTGACATCCGGCGGTTGAGAAGATAGTGTCTAATAAAATTAATTCTTGTAGTTTAGACAAGTCGTCTTCTTCTTCAAACAAAGATAATTTAGTTTTTATTTCTTCCTCTAAATCTTCTATTTGAATATTACTGTTCTCAACTCCGTTAGAAATTATGCAAAAAAGCGTTTCAGACAAAAAATGAGGTCCGGGGCCACCATGGATGAGGGATAAAGCAATCAAACGCCCCGCTTCAAAGTAGTGTTTTTTATGTAAGGCATTATTATTTAGTGAAATATGTTTTTTATCATTACCAGTAAAGAGGTTGCTTGTCATTAGTTCATTCATTACTAACCTAAACATTTCTCGTTTAGGACCTCCCCCGTCTACCGCTCCCTCACTTATACCTTCTAAGTCACTAAATTTAACACAAATATTATTAAATGGATTGAAATCCTTTCTCCGAAGGGCTCTGAGGCAGCAGTTGAATACGTCGTTTCGAAATATGTTAAATTTTGTCACTTTTTCTAGATTTACTTGCAGTTGTAATTCAAACAAGATACATTTCAACGAAGTCGAAGTTGTCTGGATTGGAATTTGGAAATCTACGTCAACCGACAGCTGGGATTCTTCAAAGATATTGTTTACCAGTCGGCCGAAAGCATCACTTGCAATTTGCTGGTTATTTTCCAAGCATTCATCATCTTCAGAAAAAAAAAATACAAAAAGTCAATAGAAAAGCCAATACTAAAAAGTTCATTTCATAGGTTATTTCTACAAGTAGGTACTTACCCCGATGTTCTGCAGATGACGAAAAAACTGGTCAGGTAGGTGCGTTTCTACTTGGAAAATCTTCCTCATTTCCAATATTAATATATTCCCAAGTCTGTTCCAGTTCATCAGGCGGCAAAGTAGATTGCCGACTTTCCGAAATAGTACTGGTCTTCTCTGTTGAAACTAAATAAAATCTCAGCCTTGTAAGACCTGTAATTTCAAACATTTCTTCAACAGTGTAATCCCCTACAGGATTTTGCTGGAAATCCCAAATCGAAAAGGAAAATTGTTCCTCTCGCCCTTTAGGCGAAATTCCATTTTTGAAAAAAATATTCTTACTGGCTGTTAAGATTTCATCCTTGGTTGCATTTTTGTTAACAATCAATTTTCGAGTCCCACCTCCTTGTTTCTCTCTTACTTGTTTATGTCTGTCGCCGTTCGTGCTGCAAAGCCATCCAATCATAATTTGCTTTGTGTCTCTGGCGTTTTTCCTTTTCCTAGGTGTTGAGGATGTAAAACTTAGATTTTCTTCATCGCTGCTAGAACAGCTTTTCCCTTTTCGTTTCTTTCTCATTTTTTTCCTAATTAGATCTACCATTCCCATCTTTCTTTGTGATGTCTCTACCTTTTTTCTACAAAAATCTTTTATTGCGATGCAATCACCTAACGTGGAAAAATAGCGCAATAAAATGTCAACTGGTGCTTTTGAAATTGTATCAGTGTCCATCTGAAAAACAAGATTAGTTAATATACAATCACACTTCCCATTGTGCTTTTTTTTTCAAAAAGCTCTTCCGCATCCCCTTATATCCCGTAATGTACTTACTCGTTAAAAAAAAACATCTATAATCCCATCCCTATTGCCCAAAAATTAAACAAAATGAAAACACATTATTCTATAAACCTAGCTTGAAATGCTAAGAAAGATTATTGTTTAATAGATCACTCGAGAGTGGCTTTAAGATGGAGTCCAACTTCACAAAAAATTTTAATTAATTTTTTTTAAAGGATTGCAATGAGAACTTACACCCAGAGATTTTTTTCCTGCAGCAATTTTGAAAATTTCTGGTACTTACTCGACTGAATTGTTGAAATTACCTTTTCGCTTTCCAACACTTGTATCGCATCATCTGAGATTTCTCGATTTTTCAGAAAATCTCTTAAGGCCTTATCCATCAATAGAGACTGAGAGGTGACAAAATCTAGAACAATGTTTATCACACAATTTAATTTTCTAGGGATGACTAAATGAGACGTAGACACCATATAACGCCGCTTTTTTGAATAAAGCAAAAAGTTTTAGAAATGTTTGCTAAAATTCGACAATGTTGGCAAAACTGCGGCATATTCCCCTCGCCCGTCTGGCAGCACTATTTAAGTAGATCAATTGATTCTTGGTTCGACTAGTTGATTGTACAAGAAACAGGAGCATTATACTTATCTAAACAGACCGCTCCACTCGTCACGTAGGGTGGGCCCGTGGGCCCCATTTCACCATTAAATCCTTCGCTCTCTAGTCTTTGGCCAACTTTGGCCCACATAAATGCATCATCGGCAAGAAAAGTTATCATGTTATCAGGTTACTTACCTCAATATCAATAGGCTGAAGCACTATTATTTGCACAAAATAGTTGACTAACGGAGACCCGGCGGGTGTAAACGTAAAGCCGCAGCCAACTTTCCTGGACTTCCTCCTGAGACTTGCACCGAGGTTAGGCGAAGCGCGCGAACGTAAAGCCGCGAAATTCGAAACAAGACATTTAATTTCAGTGCGTTTTTTTAACTGGCACTGTCACATTTTTTTTCGCAGTGTGTTTTTAAATCTGGCACTGCTATTTTATTTCTCGCACTGCGTTTTTTTATCTGGCACGGCTTCTTTTTTTATCGCAGTGCGTTTTATAATCTGGCACTGCCACTTTATTTCTCGCAGTGCCTCTTTTAATGTCGCAGTGCTGATAAAAGCAGACTGATGGACCTTCAGAGCCATCGTAGTAATGAGGGACGGCGGAGAAGCTCGGATAATTTCAATTGATCTTCCTTACAGGTAAGTCGATTGATCTTGTAGGTAATTAACTGAAACTGTCAATAAGTAAATAAATAAATTGAAAATAAATTAGCAATGCTAATATTTTTATTATGCAAACATCATTTACTTATAATGCATAACATTATTTACTTTTACATTACATTTGCCTCTGTTTATATTTGGTATAACGAAAATTGCTTTAATTGTAACTTTTGTTTGCTTAGTGGTATTGCAGAATGAAACCCTAAAGTACCTTTAATAGTTTTAGCCTTATTGAATCGTGTTTGTAGGATTTGTTTTCCTTCGTCATACTCTGCGTAACTTGCAAATGTACAGTTAATATTTGGTAACGATTTATTTGCCCAATCAAATAAATCTTATGGAGTTTGAATCGTATTTTCAATTCTTTGAAGGCTGGCTAGCCCTAGCAGCTAAGTTCCACCCAAACCATCACACGGTCCTTTGCCATGCGACGTCGGGAAGAAGTGCCATTCTGCTATTATTCCAAAGTCTTCTTTATGGCGAGATAAATTTATATATTTTTTTATTTTTGTACTGCGCACTTGCCCCATCAGAAAAGTAAATAATTTTTTTCGTGTTTATGAAATTACTTTTTATAAATTTAATCAAATGTCTTTGAAAAACGTGAAATGCAATGGTATACCAAATGATGATGCAAACACCATGATGCAAACATTCGGAAATACTTACCAAGTTTTTAAATTGCACTTCGTCCGCATTATCTCGATAATATATTGCAAATGGATGCACTGTTGCCTGATCATTGTTCCAGTGAATGCCCTGAATGGAATTTTGAACTACAAATGCGTAGTTTTAAAGAAAAGTCACAGATAACAATGCATCCGTTTCGCGGCAGACTCTGTTTTGTATTTTTTAAAAATTCATTTTGTTTCTTTACAAGAAATGAATGCAGTAACAGTTTCGATAAACCATTTTCTAGCATTTGTAAATACTCCTCAACGGGAGATGATAAGGTCTGCAACGTAGTTCTGTCAACAGTGGTCCGTTTCTTGTATGTTACAGAGTCAAGGAGATTATCGTCGAAAGATTTCTCTATTCATCGCATGCATGCATCGCATTTTTCTAGATAACATATTGTTGAAGGAGAACTACAAATCATACGATTTAAGCAATAATTATAATTTTTTAATGGCACCGGTAAATCGCTTGTTAATCTTCCAATATTTGCACCATCAATCAATAACTTCACATTTTCACGGATGGCGCAAACGCAGACTGCATGGGTCCCACTTGCTCCCGCTAATACGCAATGCTTCAGGCGCAAAGAAGCAAATTTAGAGAAACTACACTTCATACCTGGATTTTCAGTTTTAAATACTTCGAATAGCTCTTTCAAATTACTTAAAATCAATCTCTTTTGCATGTGAACTCTTTGCCCGTCGATTTTTACGGAAACTGTATCCTTTTGTCCGGGCATTATTCGGCTCTGCGTATGCAATTCATAAAATGCAATTACCGATTGTATGACACTACTTTTCAACGTCGGATGGCTTTTAGTATTTGTAGTGGCCAAAATTCCCTTATCCGCGGCAGCTTTTTTTGCAACGATAATCATTTGTGGCTTCAAAATGTTCCTTAATTTTTCGGAAACTCCAGTAACTGAAAATTGTCAGAATTTGTTTGTATCAGAATTGTATCCATACGGTTATAATTGTACTGCACTGTATCCTTTCTTGAGTTTCTGTAAAATACTCCCCTCATCATCTTCACGTTCATCTCTGCCTGGGGCATAATATGAAGTATTCAAAACTTTACTTTTTAGCGCTTTAGTGACATTTTTTAATTTCTCTGAAGAATATCTCTTCTGACGCAATTTATCTATTCCTATCAATCTCATTCCTTTATTTCAGAGGCGCACCCAGAAATTTTCCTTGGGGGGGGGGGCTTATGAAATAAATATGCTATTATTTTATATTATATTACACAGTTACACATAAACGAGTGCATCTACATACCTATTATAATATATATACAGATCGTGACAGTGTAATAATAGTATATTATATATCAAGGTTGTGAAGAGTTTTTTCTAGAGCCGAGCATTATTAGATCCCGAGATGCGCAGCATCGAGGGATATAAGATGAGAGGCTCTAGAAAACACTTCACAACCGTGGTGTATATATTATTTTTTTCACTACTAGTACTTTTATTCCTTTTATTCTTCTCACATAAAAAACGTACTATCGCGATCACGGATTTTTTCCTGGATGCCAGTGTATAATGGGATGAATTTTTGCCCCGTGTTACACTAAAATCTGGATTATTGACTAGTAGTCAATAATAAAAAATTATTTACCACTAGGCAAGAAGGCTAACTTCACAAGGTGACAACAGACTAGATAATAGTATGTTTTAAAGCTAGTAGTGAAAAAACGAATTTATAAAACAAAATTAAGACGTCTCGTCCCTTGTCGTTGCTGAATACTGAAATGACATTATCAGGATCTACAAATATTTTTCGATGGATATTCAGGTGTGCTAAGCCGTTTAATCTGTTTCCCCCATAGTATTTCTCAGGTAGGTTTTAATACGACGGAGTGTCGAGAACGATCTTTCTGCAGTACTTGTTGACACGGGCAATGTAGCAAATATTTTAAGTAATAAAAATATGTTGCTATAAATTTCTTTAGTACACACATTCAATGCATCAATCGCACTTTTTGACAGAGATGCACCGGAATCTTTGAATTTTTGGTACCATAATTCAAGCTTTGCTGTGGCTGTGAGAACACTAATTATCCAGATCTTCTTTATAAAAAATAGTAATATTAAGAAACTGTTCATTTTCTCCATTGCTTGGTAAACTACCCCTTGGCAGAAGGCACATAAAACCATTTAAAATACTTTTATGTTTACAAAATCTTGCTGAAATATTGGCAATAAAAGAATCTAGGGGAAAGTGTTCCACAATGAGACAAATTTGCTTTTTGTTTTTTTGTCACCTTCTTTTAAAACATCAGTTCTGTTTAGCTTAGTAAATATAAACCTTAATGTCTTAATGTTTGTATTAACATCTGAAATTACCAAAACAATAGAAAAACTGATTTTAAAATTTTTATGATTTTTTTTTATTTATTTGATTTTGTCTCTTTGTGGAACAACATATGGTCCACAATGAAACAGTGTTTAAAATAATTTAAAAAGCTGAATAAGAGCTACGTAATGTAAAACTTTTATTCCAGTATAATTGTAGCAACATAATCATACTATAGAATGTATCAAACAGACATTCCAAATGGAACAACAGAACATTTAACGGACATCAAGAGTACCAAAATTAATTTCAAACTTGTAGAAACGTTGTTGTCTCTTTGTTTGTCCTACAAATATATGTTGTGCTAAAATGACTTTAATGTCGTTTTCTGGAACTAAGGCGATATCCTGTTCTGGTGGAAAGACGAAGCTGTCACTACACTTAACACTTTTTCTAAGATAGCTAACTTCGTAGTCCCCATTAGCATCTTTATCTTTTATGATCTTAGCGACATAGAAAACGGTTTTATTAAATTGTACAAGAACAAAATGTCCAACTATTGGTGATTCCTCTAATTCTGGAAATGTATCGAAGCCAGTATCAAGAAAATCCACGTCATCAGATGAATTATCGTCAAAAATCACATTAGCATCATCATCACTAGAAGATTCAACCAACTTTCTTTTTCCAGTAGCTCTACCTTGCTTTTTTCTAGTGGATAACAAAGCTTTCCTCTCCTTTTCTAATGCTTTGGCTTCAATAGCCATTTTTTCTGGAGTATCGGTAGCAATTATGCTTTTCTTATTTCGGGATCTTGTTTTTCGTTTCAGGTTGTCCGCTTTGGGATATCCTTTTAAAATTTGTGGTGATGTAAACGTCTTCTGGGAAGAAACTGTTGCATCCATAGCTGGCGTAACACAAGTTTCTCCATTGTCCATTTTCACTTCTCTTAAATTTGAGCTATCAGTTTGATTCTCCATGCTGTTAGCAGAGGTTCCTTGTTTGCCATTTTCCACAACTTCTGTCAAATTTGAGCTGCCAGTTTGTTTCTCTATGCTGTTAGCAGAGCTTCCTTGATTGTCATTTTCCACAACTTCTGCCAAATTTGAGATGTCAGGTGTAGGTGCCACATTTTCCATTCCGTGCATTCCTCCATTTTCGCGGTCGGTCACGCTGCTGCAAGCATAATCATCGTCTGTAAATATATGTTTATCAAAGGGAAAGATTCCCGTTTTTTGGAATCCGGATGATATGTTGGCAGGTGTCATAGCCCTTTGAAATGCGGTGCCAACACATTCAGCAATATCGTATATAGTGATCGGACGCCCAGGATGTCTAAGAAGCCATGACTCCATTGCAGCGTGGTAAAAATTTTTGAATGGAAAAAACACTGCCACATCTAAGGGCTGCAATTTATGTGAGCAGTGTGGTGGTAAAGGTAATATAGTTACACCGTTGGTTTTAGCTATTTCTAGAACATAAGCTGACAAATGGCTCTCATGGTTGTCCATGATGAGTAACGACGGGTTTTCTATGCTACTAGAAGTGTAATGAATAAAGTGCTTTATAACATCAACAAACAGTTCAACTGTCATCCATCCTGAAGACGTTGCTAGTCCTAAGGTGCCAGGTGGGGCTCCACGTAACATGTGTTCCTTAAACTTTTTTCTTGGAAAAACCATTACAGGCGGTAAAAAATTACCATTAGCACTAATAATACAACACGTTGTTACCAAGATACCTCGTTCGCCGCTTGTGGCAGAACTAACTTGCTTAGTTCGTTTTTGAGCAACAATCTTTCGAGGTTTTTGTACAGTCGTGGTTGCTGTTTCATCCAGGTTAAATACACGTGTTCCATTTGTGAAGGCTTCTGTACGATTATAAATTGTCTCTAAATTTTTATAAAATAAAGTAACATTATGTCGGTTGAACGAGGTAGCTCTGGCAAGACTACATCCCTCTGGCTGCCGCATGCTTAAATTAGGATGACGAGCCACGAACCCATGTAACCATTCTATGCCAGCCTTTTTATTCTGTTGCCACGTAGGTGGAATGGTCACCGCATTAGCCACAGCTAGTTCATAAGCCAGTACTCGTATGTCTTTCCTTGATTTTCCATAGCACATTTTTGCGCATTCTATGGCATACTGTGCTATAGTTTTCTCCTGTTCCTCATTAAAAATTCTTCTGCTATTATACTTTGGCGTCATTCTCACTCTTACCTTATCACCGGCACTTTTTTGTTTTCTTACATATCTGAATAATGTTTGATATTTGACAACCGTTCGTTCTGCAGCTTGTCGTAACGGCATACGTTCTTGCAAAACTAAATTCACTGCAGCCGTCATAGCTTCTTCGGAAAAAGCTCCTTTATTTGTTTTTCTTATTCTGCCCCGTGCCATTATGTTTACTGGAAGAAGAATTTTAATTAATTGAGAGTAAATAAATCAAAGAATGTCGTGTTCCACAATGAGACAATGTTTCATTGTGGAACAAAATATTTGTCTCATTGTGGAAATTTCCAACCATATAAAGATTGAGGCATATGCGCTAAACCCCGGCAGTTACGCCATTGGCGGCTATTGAACATCATAACCTATAAGGTCCATAACAAATCTCCAACACTTGATCTACATTAAATGCATGCATGTTTTCGAAATAAATTTACAAAATAATGCGACACAAAATTTACGCTTACCTTAAAAGTTCCTTGAGCAGAAAAAAATAAAACATCACAGCAATCACAGTATAACCGTCAGTTACAGTCTTGGTTTGTTATAAGACTCAGGCTATGTTACCGGTAAGCTGCAGTTCGCGCGAATTTCAAAGTAATTTGAAATGTTTCATTGTGGAACATGTTTCATTGTGGAACATGTTTCATTGTGGAACACTTTCCCCTACCCAGGGAATAAAAATAGATCTTCTATAATACTCTGCTACACTATTTGCTGGTATGTTGCTGCGGTTAATTTGCTTTTTCGTTATTCTCGGCATTTTTAATGTTACGCCTAAAGATGCCATTCCTGAAATTTGCATCTGCAAATATTTTAGAGAACTCCTATTCTGAATTTTGCCTAATATGACCCACTGTTGATACTATATTTTCGGCCAAATTTACAACTGACACGAGGTCAGTATTTATAGTCTGAAGAACTTTGCTAAGGACCAGAGAATATCCCAACAGTTTTTCTGAACACAAAATTGATACAATAGATTCTGAGTTGACAATGCTATTTATTAGAAGTGATGCTGTGGGCGATGAATCTCTATCATCCCAGCATTGTATCTCTTCAAGTGCAGTAGTTACAACAGATAAAAGTTGAACCATAACAAGCACAGCGTCATGTCTTTGTACCCATCTAGTAGGACAAAATTGTTTTAATTTATGTTTCTCTGCTGCGGGTATAAGACTATCGTTCGATTTTAGTAAAACTAATTGCCGTTTTGGAGTATTAAAAAAACATATTTTTCAATTATGCCGAAGCAGTTTCTTATTGAGGGCACTTCAGCAGCATCCAAATTAAGGCTGTGCGAAACACAGTGCCACATACACAGCTTTTGGATTTTTACTGCTAATTAAAGCTTGAGCTCCCTTAAATTTGCCACACATTGATGCCTCCCCATCATATCCTTGACCTCTCAAAAAGTTAGTTTCACTGAAACATTCTTCTAGGCCACGTAAAATTGTTTCTGCTAAATATTGACCTTTTGTTGACGCCGCAGGCAGAAATTGTAAGAATTGTTCGCAAATTTTATAATCTGCAGCACTACTTGAATCGTTTTCAAGATTTTTAACGTAACACACGCAGAGTGTTAGCTGTTCCACTGAAGATACAGCGAGATCAAGATTGATTGTCCTGATCCTACACTACTTTCCATCACCTTGATATCAATATTTACATCCAATTTATAAATAAAACTAGTAATATAAAGAATTCTGGGGAATTTATTAGATCTGTCAAAATCTGTCAAAATTGTTTTTGTTGTTAACTCATTGCCGTGCGTTGTTAATTCCGTTTATTTCTTTATTCTTTTCGTTGTTTAATTATTTCTATACATAAGTCTTTTTCAAGACTACCACTGAAGGATTATATTGAGTGCAAGGTAAATAAAAAATATTTTTATTGTTGTTATAAAGTTTTTTTATGTAGAAATTGTGAATTACAGGTTACAGGTGAATAACCTCTATCAAAATGCCCATTTCTCTTGAACAAGAGAAATTTATTATAGAAGCTTATTTTCGCAACTGTGAATGAGATGGTAATGCAGAATGGAAATATTCTCCAACGCTTTGTGCAGAAGAATGGATAAATCGCTTCCCTGATATGGAAATTGATGAAGAAACTTTAATTCGACATATACACCGAATTGTGCACCGTTTTCGTGAAACAGTGAGTGTTAGTAAGGGGAAGTCAAGTGGTCGTGGTACTGTACTTACGGAAGATGTTGTTGCAGATGTGCGTACTCGTGTAGAACGTAGTCCAAACAAACCATTACGCCAACTTGCTCAACAAACAGGTAATCGTAACAGTTATATCAAAATTACTTTGAAATATTAAATGAAAATTATTGTAGGTTTATCATATGGTACAGCTCACAAGGCAGTAAAGAAAATACTACAGTTCCATCCATATAAAGTTACTGTCGTGCAAGAGTTACTTCCCCCTCATTATGAAAGACGAATTCAATATTGTAACTGGTTTAATGCAAATCTTCGCAATGATGATTTATTGGATCTCACATTCTTTTCCGATGAATCGTGGTTTCATTTGTTCGGATACATTAATTCACAAAATTATCGAGTATGGTCTGCAGAAAATCCACACGTTTTTCAAGAAACGCAGCTTCATCCATTAAAAATTGGGATGTGGATAGCAATATCCAGGAGGCGGATAATTGGCCCTGTTTTCTTTGAAGATACAGTAACAGCAGCACGTTACCAACAAATAGAAACGTTTATAAACCAGCTTAATGATGAGGAACTGCAACGTGCATATTTTCAGCACAATAATGCTACTGCTCATACAGCTGGAAGAACGGTTCGGTATTTAGAACAATTTTATGGTGAGAGAATATTCGGTGCAGGACGTTGGCCTGCGAGGTCACCTGATCTCACGCCACCAGATTATTGTTTGTTTGGCATCTTAAAAAATACAATTTACCAGACTCGCTTGCATACACTAGATGAGTTGAAGGACGCGATTACTGTGGCCAATATTGCATAATTTCTTGTAATGCCTCGACAGATGGCGCCACAATACCTAACCTTCGAAAACAGAAATTTTTCCAAACCGACCGGCCACGAAGAGACGTTCGTCTCTTAAATCGTGGAGGATGTGCAACGTACTGAGAATGAAAGTGTTTATAATAATTAAAATTATAAAATGTTATTAAGAATATAATAATTTTAATAATAAATTAATAATAACTAAATAACATTTAAATACCCGCTACAGAAACGGCCACGAGACACGTACTCTACGCCTGCGCCCGCCCTATGAGGTTAACAAAATTTCGGTTGATTTGCTTTTTTATTTCAATGAATTGTTCATTTGAATATGTTGCGAAATTTCAGCTTAGAGTGCTAATACCTCGGATCAGCGTTGTTCCATTCAGCACAATAGTGTTAGATTCAGCACTTTGGCTTATTATCTAGCACTCTAGCTCTAGCTCTAGCAATCAACTATTTAGCACTATTTTAAGATTTTACTACAAAACTCGTTTTTAAATATTCCCGCCGAAGTTTGAACCTGGGGGAACATTTTATTGGTGCATCGGATTTCTCAAATGTGAAATGTGACATCTGTGTGACATGTGATCTGACTGTCATTTGTCAATTTTCTTAAATTGTTAACTCGATTGTTGATTTGTTAAAAACAAACCGACTGTGAAATCTGATTTAATCTGAAACTCTTTACTAGTATGGACAAGTAAGTGACAATAAAGGTTAATTATCTACATACTCATAAAATTTAACTTTAGGTTTGTAATAAGACTGGGGCCGAAGAAGCCAGCTGAAGTTAATCCCGAATCACATTCAGAGTCAGAGTCATCATCAGTATCAGTACCGGTAACTTTCCAGGGTGTTAGTAGCGATGAAAACAAGGGTAGCAGTGGAAGCACTTGTACGTCTTCAACAGGGGGGTTCTTTGGTGATAGCTACTCGTATTTTTGAAGGAAAAATTTTGCCACAATCTAAGTAAGGTGTAGTTCTCACTTTCAACTTAGTATTAAATGTTTCTGATTTTAAAGCGATGAGGATGATGGTTGCTATGACGATAGTGAAGATGATCAGCAGGTGCAGGATATGAGCATTACTGATACTGAACATGAGCCTGGAATTAACACAGTACCAAAATTAAAAAGGAAGCGATATAACCAAAAATTCAAGAAAGGCTGGAAAAATAAATTTGACTTTATCATCGAAAAGTATGGACATCCATTTTGTACTACTTACAACATTAAATTATTAGGAGGAATTTTTCATATCAAAAGGCATGAAAAAAGTATGTTCCATGTTAAAAGGTACAATGCAGCTAAAACTACACCGAAAGTAACACAAATGGCCATTCATATAACAAAACAACGTAATGATGTTATAAAAAGAGCCGAAATTATATTAACCTCTTTTTTAAGTGAGCACAATTTACCATTTAGATTAATGGATCACTTGCCCCTAGTGTGTGCATCAGCTTTTCCAGATTCAGAAATAGCAAAAAAATTGAAATGAAACGAAGAAAGGCCACACAAATTACTCTGAGTGTGTTGGGTCCTGCTGGAAAAACTGAAGTTGTAGATTTTATAAAAAACAATCCATTTTCAATAATTATAGATGAAACTACTGCCATCAGTACCAATAAATCATTGGCTGTTGTGGCTAGATACTTTAAAAGCTCCAAAGTTGTTGACAGTTTTTTAGATTTAATTTTAGTTAAGTCAGCTGATGCAGAATCTCTATATGTGTCAATAAAAAAGTTATTGGACGATAATAATATTCCCTACTCTAATCTTGTTGGCCTGGCAGCCGATAATGCAAATGTCATGCTAGGACAAATCAGAAGCGTTCAGACCCTTCTAAAAGAAAAAATTAATCCAAAGATTGTGATACTGCGATGTACATGTCACTCATTTGCTCTTTGCAGTTCATATGCCTGCAAGAAGTTGCCACAATATTTGGAAGTATTTGTACATGGAGCGTGCAATTATTTCTCCAAGAGCAGTAAAAGATCAGATGACTTAAAGGAATTTCAAATATTTGTTGAAGAGTCGCCTTCTAAAATATTAAAATTAAGTAAAACCCGTTGCCTTTCCCTACATATGGTAATAAACCGTATTATTAAACACTGGAATTCTTTAAAATTGTATTTTGCAAGTGAAGCATTGGATGAAAAAATCGAAGCTGCCCAACAACTTTTAGACATGTTCAATGATAAAATTAACAAATGCTATTTACTGTTTTTATCATATGTTCTAGAAATTGTTAACAAGTTAAACGTCGAATTTCAAAGCGAAAAAACAAAAATTCATGTATTGTTAGAAAGAATCACATCTTTATATAAAATTATTTTGACAAGTTTCATTAAAAAAAATGTTTTGCTTAGGTACAAAGACAATATTAGTGATTTAAGTGTGGCTGATCCTTCAAACTTTATAGAATTAGATCTCATGTATTTTGGAGCAAATTTGGAGTGTTTTTTAGTAGAAAATCCTGACATGAATCAAACTGAATTACAAACATTTCGCAGGCCCGCACTCCATTTTTATATAGAGTTGTGTGTGCAAATTAAACAAAGATTTAGTTTCAAAAACAGCACTCTAAAATTTGCTGCTTATTTTGACCCAAATAATGTCTTAACTGGTAATGTGATGTCTATTGCAATAGCCAACACAATATTTTCAGACCTGAATATTAATCTAGAAGATCTGAATATTGAATGGCAATTAGTTAGTGAAGTGGGTAAAGCATTTGAAAACATGGAAATACATGGATTTTGGGGAAACATTTTTAAATTAAAAAACCAATTAGATCAACCCATGTTTACAAATCTCAAACCAGTGGTACAAAGAGTTTTATCGTTACCGCATTCGTCTGCTGCAGCAGAGCGTATTTTTTCCCAATTGAATCTAATTAAGGTTAAAGCTAGAAATAGACTAGTAATTCCAACGATTTGTGCAATCCTACACACCAAAGAGCTCTTAAAAGGAAATACTTGTTATCGCTTTGAACCTAGTGCAATATTAACAAAAACAAATTTTAACTCTTTGAAAAATGTAGAAATTTTAGAAGATGATATTGTATTTTAAATATTTTAATCCATGTTTTGTTATGTTTTTAGAAATTACTGTGATTTTAATACTTTACAAATGTTTTTTAATTTTGTCTATATTTGTTATTTGTCTTGAATTTCTTGTGTTTTGTGTTTGAATTAAAGTTATTTTTTTAAAATTAAAGCATTTTTAACTTAACACGGAACGTCCTTGATTTTAAATTTTCCCGCTTGATCTGTGATTTGGCAGTGTTGGCACAATTTTGTCAAATTTAGCACCCAAACAACCCTGAAGATAGCACAATTATTTTCCGTCGTGGAACAACACTGCCTCGGATACACATAGTGTCCAACATCACATATTGAAGTGGAAATGCTTTCTTGCAGCACATACTGGTCAGGTTCTGTTCGTAAAGTATATGCGTAAAGTACTGCAGATTTTACAGAAGCACTATCAAGTGTTTTCAAATGTTAATATTGTTGGACCACTAATTAGCATAAGCGCCTGTAGTAGCTTTCTAACAATGATCATATAATCTATATAAGGTATGCCAGAACTTTGTAATGTATATGCTTTTCAAAAGTTCGAAGTGATTTAAATGTGTTAGGTCACAATTCTTAATATCTGATAAGTGTATTTATTTTATTTACAGTAAGAGGAGTGCTAATGTCTTGCTGCTCACATCAGGTAGCAAAATTAATTGTTAGTGCTTTGTAGTTGTTGACAAAGCTGTTAGTAACAAGACTTAATCAAGGAAGCTACATCAAAGTGTGAATGTGTAACATATGCTTGTAAATCTTCTTTTAAAAGACAAATTTCAAAATCACCTGCACATTTCTCCTACTAAAAATTCTATGTAATATATGTGACTACAGTCACTTAATCAACCAAAAAATACAACATACATGTGGTAAGCAACTCTTTGCGTATAAATGTAATTATAAATGCTCACTAAAAGCAAGTTTTGAAAAGCACTTGCTTGATTGTAGTGGTGAAAAACCATTTGAATGTAATATTTGTAGTTATACATCCTCGCAAAAAACAAACGTGCAAATGCTTACCGATAGTGATGAGAAACCATTTGAATGTAAAATTTGTAATTGTAAATGCTCACTGAAAGGTGGTTTGCAAGGCCACATGTTCACTCATACTGATGAGCAACCATGTCAATGTAATATTTGTAATTATAAATGTTCCCAGAAAGCATATTTACAAAAACACATGCCCACTCATAGCAGTGAGAAACCATTCGAATGTAATATTTGTAATTATAAATTCTTACTAAAAAGAAGTTTACAATTTCACATACTGACTCATACTGGTGAGAAACCATTTGAATGTAATATTTGTAATTATAAATGTTCCCGGAAATCATATTTGCAACGGCATGTGCTCATTCATAGCGGTGAGAAACCATTTGGCTGTAACATTTGTGCTTATAAATTCTCTGAAAAATCAAATTTAAGAAAGCATATGCGTACCCATAGTGGTGAGAAACCATTTTTATGTTATCTTTGTAATTATAAATGTTCACTGAAAGGAGGTTTGCAAAAACACATGCTCACTCATATCAGCGAGAAACCATTTGAATGTAATATTTGTAATCATAAATTCTCACAAAAAAGAAATTTGCAAGATCACATACTCACTCATACTGGCGAGAAACCATTTGAATGTAATATTTGTAATTATAAATGTTCCCTGAAATCATATTTGCAACAGCATATGCTCACTCATAGTGGTGAGAAACCATTTGGATGTAATATTTGTAATTATAAATGCTCACTGAAAGGAAATTTACAACAACACATGCTCACTCATAGCAGTGAGAAACCATTTGAATGTAACATTTGTAATTATAAATGCTCATTGAAAGGTGGTTTGCAAGGCCACATGCTTACTCATACTGGTGAGAAACCATTTAGATGTAGTATTTGTAATTATAAATGTTCCAAGAAAGCATATTTACAAAAACACATGCTCACTCATACTGGTGAGAAACCATTTGAATGTAACATTTGTAATTATAAATGTTCCCGGAAACCATATTTGCAACGGCATATGCTCACTCATAGTGGTGAGAAACCATTTGGATGTAATATTTGTAATTATAAATGCTCACTGAAAGGAAATTTACAACAACACATGCTAACTCATAGCAGTGAGAAACCATTTGAATGTAACATTTGTAATTATAAATGCTCGCGAAAAATAAGTTTGCAAAAACACATGCTTACTCATTAGTGGTGAGCAACCATTTGGATGTAAGGATTGTCCTGGGAAAAAACCGACCACTAACAAAATTTTGAAAGTCCAAAGACTAAACTAACTAATAACTGGTATAAATAAACTTATTTTCAATAAAATATTACAACTTGAGATTTTAAGTTAGACATTAAAGCTTTTACACCACTTTGGCCTATCGGTGATTCTACGGTATTGCATTTCAAGCCGTTCACATTTGTGACAAAGTAAAAAAAAGTATAATCTTGTTAATTTTATATTTAACAGAATGTTGACAGTTGCATGTTTACATACTTGAGAGGGTGAGTCATTTTATTAATTTTTAATTATTTTAGAAGTCATGGGAAAGACTTGGTTCAGGGAAGAGGCATGGTGTACAGGGTAGTATATTTATGGGCAGGGGAAGGACTTTTCTGACAATGAAATAAAAATAAGATATTGAAATATGAGTTATAAAAGAACATTTAATATAAACTTTACTTAGTAGTACGCAGACTTTTATTTTCATCAGTAAAAAGGAAAAGAGCAGAATGATGAGACAAGGTGTCCAAATTTCTTTTCTGTTTGTACCCATATATACAATGCATATAAAATAATTAAATTTTGTATATACCTGTTAAAGTACGGTTTATTATGGCAATAATTTAGTGCAACTGATAATAATTAGTACCATAAATAATGAATTGATTATTTTAAAGTAATATTTCAAATTTGGTTATTAATTTACTTAAATCATATAATGTTCGCCTACAGTTTTCAACATTTGGCTTCCTTATCATTCCGATCTCCTCCCTAATCATCAGTCTTAAATTAAATAAAACTAAATTACATTTTTGGTTTGTTATAGTTACAATTATTATATGAGGAACATCAGTCCTATATAAAGAGTTATCAAATAAATAACAATCTTTGATTGTTTATGGTATCAATATAATATTCTTTATAAAGAAACATTTTTGAAAATAATTTCAGATTGTTTTCTTATAAAATTAGAATGTCAAAGCAGACTTAGGAATTTAATTAAAACTTAATAGAGTAAAAGGTTTATAATCATTAATAATTGTTGTTATTATTATTTTATATGTAAATTACTACTAATTATTTTTGTCAATATACTTATGTACTATTGGGAGATAAATGACTAGTACGTCAGATTTTGCTTGTTTAAATAGGATTTTTTCCATTTGACTCTTCTGTAATAAAAATATAAAATTTGAAACTATCACTATCGGTGTAATATGCCAAAAGTTTTAAAAATTTTGTACCAATTATTTATCTCACAATAGTAAATGTGCGAATTGTTGAAAATCATTAGACAATAAAGGTAGGGTTTGTAAACTGATGGCTGCTGGACATTGCATGATCAACTTACAGAAACTGTAAGTAATGTCGAGTAAGATTGGGTAAGTCATAACAATTTCTTTAGTCTTTGAATTTAAATAGTTGATGAGTCTCAAATGATACTACCTCTATGTACCACGCCCTGAAAAAGTTTCATGCTCTTCTTTGCTAATGGGAATCTATTAATAATTTATTTGACAATTTAGAAATTTTCTTCACTACTTCAATTGAACTGGTAGTACAACCCTAACACAAAGTTAAAACAGTAAAACAATTTATTTGTGGTTTCTACATTTTAAAATGATGCAGGTGAATGTCCAATAGTGTCCAAGTAGTAAGTCAGGCAGTCAGTCAGAAAGGGAACCGTTACACCATAGTTAAATATTTTCTATTCTTCTTGTATTAAGTTATGTAAAGTAATTGGATAGGCCTTTAAATTTAGACTCCCTCACATGGGCTATCTGCTTGGTGTGGCAGAATTTTACTTATTTAAAAATGGGGATTTTTAAAAGATATTATTTAAATATATCAAAATGATGACTGATTTTTAAATTAAGATCCATTTTTATTTTGAGTGCCTCAGGTCAGAGGAGTATATATGAATCATTGTGTGAATTGCGGTGATACGCTCATCTGATTTAAGCTCTTGATATACAACTCCCAACCTATAACTGGATATTGGCAACAATTCTTGTGGGTAATTGTTACTATGAGAAATTGAATTCTTTTTATGAAACCGAGAACTAATGTTTCTGACTTTGGAATGCTCTAGCTTCCATACTCAATTAAATCTTTGAATGTATTACATGCAGATATAATTTGCTGCATATTCCGTAGACCAATTGAACTACAAAGAATAATGTTAAAAAGAGCCCGATATTTATAAAGTGATTTAACCTTATAAAATCGTTGTTTAGGCCCTATAGTAACATGTTAAAATAATTAAGAGTATATAGCAATCAATTGGTGGGAACATTTAAAAAAGCAACAAAACTAATTATTGTTTATTATTATATAGAGTACAGCACGCTTTGTAAAATGCAAAGTCGTATGATCTTTGCACAAATATTTAATGCTAATGACTTAACTAGATTTCTTTCTGTTAAGGTAAAAATAATAACAGTAGTAGATTTAACTTACTTAAATTTAAACATTTCTTTGAAAGTCTTTAGAATGTACAATTATTGGATGCTGCTGTGTATTTCTTAAATTGTGTCCAGCCTATGATCAATAATTCCATTTAGACCGAGCATCCAGAAGCTTTCCGTATAAAAAACCAGCTGGAATCATTCTGATTGTTAATATAAGTTGAGAAATATCTAATGTTAGATATAGAGGTTGCCGGATTAAATCAATGGTCATTTTTTTGTAATCCCCTATCATAACAGTTAGGGTCAATTCATATGAAATGGTGCAGTACTGGTCGCTGAACCATTTCAAACCAGGATAATTTTTTGTATGTTATCAGGCGCGGATCCAGGCTTGTTTTGGGAGGGGGTCACTCTCAGACACGCAACCAGACTTTTTTCTCCGGACCGGGGGGGGGGGGGTGTTATTAAAAGTACATTGGGCAGGGGAGTTTCTACTGTAATGTTTTCTACTGCGGGATATTGTTCCAAAATAATTGAACAAGAGTGATATATTTGACCAAAATCATATATTAAAATACTTTTTCCATGACAAGTTTTACAGTATAATTAACTATAATCACAATGTATGTATAAATAAACTATAAATAAACTATAATCACATATGTCAATATGTTGCAACTGCTTTAGTGAAGTCAGAGCACTAATTCCAAATGAGTGCGTTTGCTGTGTGTTTACTTTTGCTTAGATATTTTTAAAATTAACAAAAGCTTATCTTAATCACATACGATGTTGTTTAAATCCAATTCCTTGTTATAATAAAAATTAATTGGCTTACAGATGTAGTGCTAATTACACAATTTTCTTATCGTTTACCATATCAGTTTATTCTCCTGAAAAAATTGTGTTTTGTTCATCATTGGGGGGGGTCGTGACCCCCCTGGATCCGCGCCTGTATGTTATCACCCCTAAGTATAACTACAAGTAGGGACAAAGTCGGTACCGCGCTTTGATGTTACTATGATAGCTTTGACTGACCTTGATAAATGTTAGCAGGAAGTTCATTAGAGCGCCAGTAGGTGGCGCCATAGAAAATACGCTTTAGCGCGTAGATTTGAACCTAATAATTTAGTGCAAAACTATTAAACATTTCATTTTTAAATTTTTATTAATATAGAAACAAGAATTTAAAAAAAAGTGATTAAATAACCATGTAATAAATGTTGATTATCAAGTTTCATTGCTTGCAACTACAAATTACAAACATTAAATTTAAGTTCACTGTTGTAAATGCATTTCTATTTCTACATTCTAATAATTTAATTCAATTCAATTGTTGTAAGCAATTCAACACAAATAAAATAATCAATGTTTCTTGAATGAACCTTATATTTATATACTAGTACAGATATGTATTATAATAATAATAGTAATAATATGTAATACTGATATGTATGTCATTTATCCAAAGATGTACATCACTATAATAAATATACATATATAAAGTTAATATACATCTGGTACAGTAGACACGTACAATAAACAGGTAGATACAGAAATTATAATTAGCTATTTATAATCCATTTTTATAACGCATCACAAATTAACAGTTTCATCAAAAAATTCATTAATGCTATGCTACAAAAACATTTCAAATTAACTATGTTTTTTTTTAAGTGTAAATTGTATTGAATTGGTAACTCTCATTATTATCTGTAAAAAGGGAAGCTTATTATACATTTTTGATCCAGAAATTTTCTTGCTACTTATGCATTGGAATACTTACAGAATATAGACATGCATATTGTAACAAGAGAGAAAAGGAACGAACCTCTTTTCGAGCGATAGGTGGTGTGTTCTGCCGCCTTCGAGAAAATGACGCATCGCACAAGCATGTAATTCAGACGTGGTTTATTCTGGTGTATTCTAGAAATACATGGTATGTTCGGGCGATTTCTGGAACGTTTATAGGATGGTACAAAGTCGACGTCGCGGAGAAAAGGAGCAGTCAACAGCAAGTCATTAACTGTGTGTTACAAAATAAATAGTGAATATAAATGTTGTATTAGAAATTCATAGTCTGTAAATAATAGTTTTTAATGGTTTATAATTATAGCGTTAATTTATAGTGTATTCATTAGTGTATAGAAATAAATATTTGTTTGTGAATAGACGATTTAAACAGCACTTGTATTATTATTTGAAAAAGAACGTTTCAGTGATGTCAGGTGTGGTGTTCTAAAATAAATAAAATCGCGTAATAATTAAATAAAGTGCTGTGAGAATAAATTTTTAGTGTTAAAATTAATTTCAACAAACGATTAAAATGGTGATGAAACTATTGAAAGATCTCTTAGTAATAGATTTAAAACGGGAATTGGACGAGAGGGACTTGGATAGTAATGGAAAGAAAGAAGTTTTGATAAATCGGCTAAGAGAATGGCTTTTAGAACAGAAGGAAGATCCTGAAAATTACCGCTTCGAAATACCTGGACCCGCAATTGATACTAGTTTGTTGTTAAGTAAAATGGAAGAAAGTTCTAGAAAAGCCGAAGAAAGTTCTAGAAAGTCCGAAGAGAATTCTAGAATTTTAAGAGAGGAATTACTGGAAAGTTCTAGGAAGGCCGAAGAGAATTCTAGAAAACTAATGGAAAACACTAAAGCATTGGAAGAAAAAGTTTTGGAAAATTCTAGAAAGTCCGAAGAAAATGTTAGAATGCTAAAGGAAGAAATACTGGAGAATTCCAGGAGATCTGAAGAAAATTCCAGAAGGCTTAAAGAAGAATTGCAGGACAATGTCAAAGCGTTAGAAGATAAAGTTTTCGAAGAATTTTTTGAGAATGCCAGTGCGTTAGGACTGTTGGAAGGTAGATTGGCGGAACAAGATAGGGTAATAAAGATGGTAGAAGAGAAAATAGCCCAAATGCAATTACCACCAACAACTAAGAAAGACGATATGGCCGAAATGCTGGAAGATAGAATGAGGCAACTACGGTTTCCCTCAACTTCTGAGAGGCCGTTTAATGAAGTAAAGAAACAATTTAAAGAAGAAAAGGATCCTGCCGTAGGGATAAAAGTAAAACCACCCACGTTCGATGGAAAGATACCTTGGTCCACCTACTACAAACAATTTGAGGCGGCCGCTGGGGCCAACGGATGGACACGCAAGGAAAAGGCCGTTTCTCTAACTGTGGCTTTGCGTGGAGACGCGTTGAACGTCCTGCAAACAATCCCAGCAGGACAGGAAAATGATTACCAATTGTTAGTGTCTAGATTGGAAATGAGATATGGAGACGCGCATCTTCAACAAGTGTATCACGCGCAAGTGAAGAATCGTATCCAGAAGAATGGAGAAAGCCTGCAGGAGTTTGAAGCCGATGTTGCGCGGCTTGTCCGATTGGCGTACCCTACGGCACCCGATTCATTTCTGGGACAACTGGCTGTGCAGACCTTCATTGATGGGTTAAGAGACGGAGAAACACAACAATCATTGAGGCTGGCACGACCAAGAACAACTGATGATGCGCTTGCTCACGCCTTAGAATTTGAAGCTGCAAAACAAGCGTCCCGAGGTCACGGACGTGTTCGGACCGTTTTGGAAGAAGATGAAGGTTCTAAAGATCGCCTAGAAGAATTATTAATGAGAGTTCTTCAGAAGGAAGAGAACCGTAAGAAGAATCATCAAGAAGTTCGAGGGCCTCGTTGTTGGAATTGCGGCGAACAAGGACATGTAGAACGCCGTTGTCCCAAAATAAGAAAAGTACAACCGTCGGAAAAGTTAAAAGGGGTTGGCAAGAGGGGGCGAACGTTGACTGCGAGTGAAGATGCCCCGGAGATCACGATCCATGCCGTAACATTATTACAATTTTACTTATGTTTCAAAGAATAAAGTTAAACTCCTATTAGAAGTTGACGTGACCACGGCAGCTTTATGCGTGGGTGTGGGTATTTAATATTCGATATTAATTTATGGGCGCCAAGTCCAAAGGTAATTGTGGATAATCTTTTTGGTTGGACCACTTCCAAAAAAAACAAAACACCAACAAGAGTATAACCTATTGTTAGAAATAATAACACAACACAGTCTGGTAAATAGTATAATGTAATGGTTATTAATATATAACAATGTAAATGATTAGTAAACAGTTAATAGTAATGTATAAGGCGAACAACACAAAAAAATAATAAACAACAATAAAAAATGTAAGTATCACACAATAATAGCAAAAACGCAAGATTCGTTGGTAGTTTAATAGTACCTGATTAATTACATAAAAAAATTATTACGAAGAGGTAAGCTTACGTGTTCGTAGTTCGTAGTATATTTGTAGTTCAATCAATAGCAACAAAATTTACATTAAACAAATCAAATTGACCGGCAACGAATCACGCTCACAACTTTACATATTTATTTTACCGGTGTGGTGATCGTGAATGGAAGTATAAGATAAGAAGTAAAAAGATTTACACATTTTATCAATAAACAAACTGTCAACAGAGTAAATGTAAACAGTTAGCTTCTATTTAATTTAACATTAAAACAATTATGAAAACTGAATTATACCAAGGTAAGTATTTATATCAATGTTTATCAGAACAGATAAATTGTTATTAATTGCAGGAGATGTTGGACCTGCAGCTCCTGGGGTTTATGTGAGCATAATCATCCAGGGTATTTCTGGTTCAGCTGGTTATAAACGATACAATACACAGTACCTTATATTAGGGTTGCCTTCACCCCGAATCGACAACTAGTATACCTGAGGCCACCAATGCTATACTTCTTCAGAACGGTAAGTTGATTTACACATATTTGCTCCATCACAACGTAGAAAGGTTTCTTAAAAAGTATACACCCCAAAGGTATGGGAGACCATCATAAAAAGAGCAATAGATGATGAGTGCCCTCGCCTTCTCAATTTGCGTCTGGATCTACAAAGAGACCATGCGGTCCATCACCTAGTCGGCAAACAACACCAAGGGTGAGTATAATAGGATATCTTTATATTTAGAAAGTAATTTATGTATTACCAGCTAAAGAGGCCTCGATGATGGTAGAAAACCAACCAAACAAAAAAACTGCCACCCTCACAGTTGATGGGAGACCACCACCTTCTTCCAGAGATGGAACATACAAAATGGTTCCCTTATCAAAATGACACGAAAAATCCTCTTATTACCCGCCAAAACTAATCTAATAGATAATACTGATAACCAGGATATGCAACCAAACATGCACTATGTTTAGTGAGATATGTGTAATTAATTCTGAATAAACCTTTTCAATAATTTATTCAATAATTTATTATTTAATTAAGAAAATATAAATGCTACACTACCCCTCTCCAACAAAAAAAATTATATACCTAGAATTTTTCCTTTTTTTTTTTTTTTATATCAATCTAACCAGATTGAATTATACAAAACTATAGGTTAGGAGTTTACCGCTAAATATCTCTAATGGTTAGTAATACTATTTCATGCAATAAGAACTTATTTACAACAACGATAAGTATCGTGATAAAACTTTTAATTGTTCAATTAGGATTCTAGTAACTACGCGTACTAAACGTCCAAAAGGAGACTAATCAGGAAAAAACACAATCGAGAAAATCATCATAATTAATCAGTCATAATCTGTGAGGTCTATCCTAAATGTACACGATACTATAATCAACGTGAGATCACATGGGACTCAATCGATGTGAAATCACAAGGGAACTCAAGCTTGAGATTTGGGGAGATACATTAGAAAACTATCCTAACTCTAAACCAACATGCAATGATCAGTACCCTTAAACTTAATCCTACTTAATAAAAATCTTGACAACTATCAAGGAAAATTACAACTAATTATCATCCTACTGATACATCAGAGTTTGAACCTAGGTATACCTTTAAATCTTTCACATGCCATATACCAGCATCGGAACCATCTACATTCTTTAAAGAATACACTAAACGTGAAATTTTCTTTTCCACTGTATTTAATACATACTTCTGAGCTAATTTGCCCGAAACATAATTAGCGGCATTTGACAAAATTTTATTTCGTCGCCACACCTTCTCACCTACATTAAAAGTAACATCTCTTTTCCGCATATTATAATTTTTAGCGCTACGCTGATACGCTTTATTAAGTTTTTCCTGAACTACATTAAAAATACCAGAAATTCCTTTAATATCCTGAACATAGCTATCTCGATCTATAGCCTGAAGCTCTATATCTTGCGTTGATAGAATCTTGCCATAATATTCTCCATTATTAGGAGTATTCCTACCAAAATTCAAAAAACTTGGGCTAAACCCTGTAACTTCATGCACAGCCGTATTCACAGCGTATTTAATTTTACTGAGATTTTTATCCCACTCGCGATGATTGTTGCCTATGTATGATCTAATAGCCGTACCAATAGTTCTGTTAGAACGTTCTACAAAATTAACCTGCGGATGGTATCTAGCATTATACCATATTTTTTGCACTTTATACGTATTAGCTAAATTCTTAAATACTCTTCCCGCGAACTGAGTACCGTTATCGCTTATTATAAATTGAGGAACTCCGAAAACAAGAAATACTTCGTTTTCCATGAATTTAACTATATTACCAGCTTTAGCATCTCGCATTGGTAGTAGTAAGGTATATTTCGTGAACCAATCTACGACCACTAACAAATAGGAATTTCCCTTTCTGGACCTGGGCAAAGGACCCATAATATCTACAGCAATTATCTGCCACGGAAATCTCACATTCTTTTGAGCACCCAATAGACCGATACGACCAGCATTTGACGCTTTCTGTTCCCCACATACAGTGCAATTGTTAATATATCTACTAATATCATGCCTCATCTTCGGCCAATAATATTCCTCTTGGATACGACATAAAGTTTTCGCGAACCCGAAATGTGACGCCGTAGGAGGATCGTGATATAAACTGATAACCTGTTTCCTTAGTGCCTTGGGAACTAATAGTTTCCACTCATTCACATTAGACCTAAAGGTAATGTTAGGTGAGACATGCTTGTAAATCAAATTATCTTTGACTTGAAAATGAGGAAATTTCCCTTGGTTATCTAAAATTCGTGTACTCATATTAACATACCATGGATCTAGATGCTCTGGAGCAACGTCAACGACATCTACCTCTAAACAAGGCTGCCTAGAAAGTGCATCTGCTACGACATTAAATTTACCCTTACGATGTATTAAGTCAAAAGGATATTGAGCTAACTTAACTGACCAACGCGCTAATCGGCCTGAAGGGTCCTTAAGTCTGTTTAACCATAATAACGAATGGTGATCTGTTACCGCAGTAAATCGGACACCTTCTACGTACGGGCGAAATTTCTCTATTGAAAATATAAGAGCCAACAGTTCACGTTCCGTCGTGCTATAATTTTGCTCTGCACGGGATAAAGCTCGAGAACAATACGCAATCACAACTTCCTCACCATTTATATTTTGGGTCAAAACCCCACCTATGCCTGTATTACTGGCATCGCTTTGAATAATAAACTTTTGCGAAAAGTCTGGGCTCCTTAGAATAGGAGCTGACACCAATGCTTGTTTGATTTTTATGAAAGCTTCTTCGGCGTCAGAGGACCAACCAATACTTTGCCGTTTTTTCTTTCCCTTAAGGAGTGCATTTAACGGTGAAACTAGACTCGAAAAATCTCTAATAAATCTCCTATACCACGAACACATGCCTAAAAAACGTTTAACTTCTGTATAGGTGGTCGGCCTGGGAAAGTTGACCATAGTGGCAACTTTACTTGGGTCTGTTCGTAAACCATCCCCAGTTCCATCGATTACGAAACCTAAATACTTGATTTTATTTCTGAAAAACTGACATTTTTCTAAATTAACGGTCAAGTGAGCATCCTTCAAACATTGGAGAACATCTTGCAACAATTGAACGTGTTGCTCTAAGGTCTTTGACACAACGACTATATCATCAAGGTAAACGAAAATGTTTGGTTCAAATTGAGGGCCAAAAACGGCGTCCATGAGGCGTTGCTGGGTCTGGGCAGCATTGCATAACCCAAAAGGCAAAACTGTAAATTGAAACAAACCCCGGCCAGGTACGGAGAAAGCGGTCTTCTCTTTAGAAGATGTTTCTAAAGGAATCTGCCAGAAACTACTTCGCAAATCTATCGATGAAATAAATCGTGCTTCTTTCAGCATATTCAAAATTCTATCGACCCTAGGAAGTGGATAGCTATCTAACTTAGTTTGTGCATTCAAGAACCGTCCATCGAAGCAAAAGCGATATTCGCCGGAAGACTTCTTTACTAATAATACCGGAGAATTATAAGGGCTATGGGAAGGTTCAACTACTCCCAACTCTAACATTTTATCCAACTCGGAATTAAGTTGTTCAAGCAAATAAGGCGACATGGGGTACTGACGTTGTTTAAACGGCTTATGATCACCGGTATCTATAGTGTGTACAATCTTATCCGTGCGCCCTAAGGTTTTCTCACTACTAACCGCATTAAATGACCTAATAACATCTTTAATTATTTGTTGTTGTTCTATAGTGTACTGGGTTCGAAAATCATTATCACTAGGAGCACTCTCTGAAGATATCACCTTGATTTCATTCAACTGGCTTTGGACTTCCCAAGTTGCATTTCTAAAATTAATTATTACCGAGAACTCTTTACAGAAATCGCTTCCTAAGATAATTGTATGATGTAAAGAAGGAACAATTAGAAATGAAATTACTGAACAAGCATCTCCAATCTGAATGGGGACGTCAACCATACCAGCAACTCTTTGTGCTTTTCCATCAGCAGTGGTTACCTGTTTAACTAAAGGGACTCTAGGTTTTAAATTAAATTTCCTAATAAAATGGTGAGCCTGATTCCCAATAATCGACTTATTAGCTCCCGAATCTAACAAAGCGATTACCCTCGTATTATATATACTTATTTCGATAAATGGTCTATTATCGCATGGTTTACTGATAAAGACTGGAGAGATTTCTCCCTCAGACCTCTCTACAGTGGGTTTACAAAATTTACCTACCACCTCTAACCATCTCTTCCACTCTAAATCCTTAATAGGGCTAGCGGCCTTTCTTTTAACAATTCGAGGTTGATGCCGGCCTATCCTCATCACCTCCCTACCTAGTTTTTTGAGCAACTACATTCTTTAATGGTGACATTTGCTTTACCACACTTGTAGCAAAATTTGTTCCGCTTTGCTAAGCAGTTCCTAAAAGCATGATTAGGCTCTTTACAATTCCAGCACACAAAACTCTTAAAACTTGAAGTACCACCACTACTACTACTACAATTTGCACTATTCTGATATTTATCTGCGTGAGCAGCATTTCTAAAATTTGGCTTACCCTTACCAACCCCACTAGTGGTTGGGCTTGAACGCTCTACTACTGCACTAACACGTACTTTACTCGAAACATGTTGCCGTTGTTTATCCTTGATGGCCTGAGCCTCATCTATCTTTCTACATAAACTAATAAGTTCATTGACACTGCCTACTTGAGCTAAAGCTAACTGTGTGACATAAATAGGTAGTAAATTTCGCTTGATATACTTCAACTTGGTACACTCTGCTACAAAATGTCCTACTCTATTAAATAAATTCTCCATAGCTGCTACGAAAATATGCACGGGTTCCCCTTTGTTTTGGTACCTTAAACGTATTTGTTCCCAAACATCATCTATATAATCTAGCGGTAAAAACTCTTTCTTCAATCTATCTACTAAAGCTTCCCAACTATCTACCGATGACTTAATTGACCTGAACCAAATCAATGCTTCTCCCGAGAATAATTCTACAGCTGAGTCGAACAGCTCTGTCTTTCCAACGTGCCTAGCAATGCATAATTCATCGACGCGCTCAAGAAATGTAATTACATCAAACTCTTTACTACCTGAAAATTTTATATCCCACTTATATACTGGTACTACTTTAACAGTAGTTTGATTAACCTGAGTGTGAACAATTGGAGTATGAGGACTAAGAACTGGACTCTGTAAATTCAAAAGTGGAGTTTCCTCTTTGACCTTATCTGACAGTAATACTTCTAATTCCAAAGCTGAAGCCAAGGATTCATTCTTAAATAATATGACATCGGGATCGTCATCATCTGGAATTTTAATACGTTTCGCTCGGTTGGTAAGATGAACAATGCGTGAACGGGTACGCTTATATAACGAATCTGTTTCGGGACCTTCGAAGTCATCTATCAATTGTTTAATGGACTCAATGATTTTATTAATTGACTCCTTTTCTAAATCATAATTATAACTTGGATCAACATACTCTAGAAAAGAACGTGCCCTATCTCTTTCTAATAATCTAGCTAACATTTTACGCCTTGTTGCAGCATCTTTGCGTTCGGTTACAATTCCTCTTATTCGCAACTCATAATTAAGTTCCTCACTAAGTAAATCAATTGGCCTCATATTATTCAGTTCCATTTTGAAATTTTTTTTTTTTTTTTTTTTTTTTTTTTTTTTTACTGATACCACAACTATACAAAATTATCCAATCTACCAAACTGTTTTCTAATTAGACTAAAACTCGGGCCCCACGTTCATGGGCTCCATTTCTTATTACAATTTTACTTATGTTTCAAAGAATAAAGTTAAACTCCTATTAGAAGTTGACGTGACCACGGCAGCTTTATGCGTGGGTGTGGGTATTTAATATTCGATATTAATTTATGGGCGCCAAGTCCAAAGGTAATTGTGGATAATCTTTTTGGTTGGACCACTTCCAAAAAAAACAAAACACCAACAAGAGTATAACCTATTGTTAGAAATAATAACACAACACAGTCTGGTAAATAGTATAATGTAATGGTTATTAATATATAACAATGTAAATGATTAGTAAACAGTTAATAGTAATGTATAAGGCGAACAACACAAAAAAATAATAAACAACAATAAAAAATGTAAGTATCACACAATAATAGCAAAAACGCAAGATTCGTTGGTAGTTTAATAGTACCTGATTAATTACATAAAAAAATTATTACGAAGAGGTAAGCTTACGTGTTCGTAGTTCGTAGTATATTTGTAGTTCAATCAATAGCAACAAAATTTACATTAAACAAATCAAATTGACCGGCAACGAATCACGCTCACAACTTTACATATTTATTTTACCGGTGTGGTGATCGTGAATGGAAGTATAAGATAAGAAGTAAAAAGATTTACACATTTTATCAATAAACAAACTGTCAACAGAGTAAATGTAAACAGTTAGCTTCTATTTAATTTAACATTAAAACAATTATGAAAACTGAATTATACCAAGGTAAGTATTTATATCAATGTTTATCAGAACAGATAAATTGTTATTAATTGCAGGAGATGTTGGACCTGCAGCTCCTGGGGTTTATGTGAGCATAATCATCCAGGGTATTTCTGGTTCAGCTGGTTATAAACGATACAATACACAGTACCTTATATTAGGGTTGCCTTCACCCCGAATCGACAACTAGTATACCTGAGGCCACCAATGCTATACTTCTTCAGAACGGTAAGTTGATTTACACATATTTGCTCCATCACAACGTAGAAAGGTTTCTTAAAAAGTATACACCCCAAAGGTATGGGAGACCATCATAAAAAGAGCAATAGATGATGAGTGCCCTCGCCTTCTCAATTTGCGTCTGGATCTACAAAGAGACCATGCGGTCCATCACCTAGTCGGCAAACAACACCAAGGGTGAGTATAATAGGATATCTTTATATTTAGAAAGTAATTTATGTATTACCAGCTAAAGAGGCCTCGATGATGGTAGAAAACCAACCAAACAAAAAAACTGCCACCCTCACAGTTGATGGGAGACCACCACCTTCTTCCAGAGATGGAACATACAAAATGGTTCCCTTATCAAAATGACACGAAAAATCCTCTTATTACCCGCCAAAACTAATCTAATAGATAATACTGATAACCAGGATATGCAACCAAACATGCACTATGTTTAGTGAGATATGTGTAATTAATTCTGAATAAACCTTTTCAATAATTTATTCAATAATTTATTATTTAATTAAGAAAATATAAATGCTACACTATCAAAGAATAGTAACGGCAGTTTGTTTGTAGATGGAAAGATTGCTAACCGAACTGTTCCACTACTTATTGATACGGGGGCGACAAAATCCATCGTACGCCCTGATGTTCTACAATCAAGTATTAAATTGTTACCGACAACTACTCAACTCCGTACAGCAACAGGTGAAGTGATACCAACACGCGGAGTGGTGAAGATGAAGATTGGCATTGGAAGTGAAGAACGTGAACATGAGGTGCTGGTAGCCGATATCACTGATGACTTCATCTTGGGAATGGACCTCCTGAGAAAATTTGGTTTTACGTTGGATTTGAAAGAGGGTGTTTTGAAGGTCGGTAACGAAGAACTTCCGTTGCACCCACGAGAAGATTCGGTTGTAAGGGTTTTGCTGACTGAAGATGTGATATTGCCGGGTCAAAGCGAGATGGTTGTCGAGGCAGGTTTGGATGGAGATCTTCGGGTAGGATGTGTGCGAATGATGGAGCCTGTTTGTGATAAGAAGATCCATAGTGGCATATTGGTGGGAAAAGCGCTGATCAAGGTTGGAAAGACTGTACCGGTGAGGCTTATGAACGTTAATGCGGATCCGGTGACATTGAAGAAGAGTACCCTTGTGGGACAGTGTGTGCCAGTATTCCGAGTAGCCAGGTGTATGGCTGATGTTCCAAAACCAGTGCCCAAAGACCATGGTGGAAAATTAGTGGGTATGGTTACTAGTTCGTGCGAAGACCTTAACAGAACGGAAGTGAAAGAGGTACAGGGTTTGGTTCACCGATACCAAGATATCTTCGCTCTTGACGATAGCCAGAAGGGACGAACAAATATAGTAAAACATAAAATCAATACAGGCAACTCTATGCCTGTCCGTCAGCAGCCGAGGCGTCTACCTCTAGCAAGGCGAGCAGAAGCCGAAAAGATTATTATTGATATGGAAGAACAAGGGGTCATCGAGCCATCCAGCAGTCCATGGGCATCACCGGTGGTCCTGGTCAGTAAGAAGGACGGGTCAACAAGATTTTGTGTGGACTATCGGCAGCTTAATGATGTGACCAAGAAAGACAGCTATCCCTTACCACGCATCGACGACACGTTAGATACCCTGTCTGGTTCACGATGGTTTTCGACTTTGGACTTGAAGAGTGGTTATTGGCAAGTTGAAATGGAACCTGAAGACCGGGAGAAGACCGCGTTCACTATTGGTTCCGGACTATGGCAGTTTACGGTTATGCCTTTTGGTTTATGTAACGCTCCGGCCACCTTTGAGCGTTTAATGGAGACCATCCTGAGAGGGCTGTCGTGGAAGACCTGCCTGGTATACCTAGATGATGTGATTGTAGTCGGAAAATCATTCAACGAACATTTGAAAAACCTAGAGGAAGTGTTCCGAAGACTACGTGGAGCCAATCTGAAACTGAGTCCGAAAAAGTGCCACATATTCAGGAAGGAAGTGAAATATCTCGGGCACGTCGTATCACAAAATGGAGTGGCAGCCGATCCCGATAAGATTCGTGCAGTTCAAGAGTGGCCAACACCGAAAGATAAACACCAAGTTCGTAGTTTTCTTGGGTTATGTACCTACTACAGGCGTTTCGTTCCTGGGTTTGCCAATATAGCGAAACCTCTGACAAGGTTAACTGAAGATGGGCGCGAGTATGTTTGGAGCGGAGAGTGTGAAACAGCTTTCCAACAGCTGAAGCGTGCCCTGACAACAGCACCAATATTGAGCTATCCACGGACAGAAGGGAAATTAATACTTGACACAGATGCAAGTAATCTGGCCATTGGGGGGGTACTTTCGCAGATACAGGATGGACAAGAAAAGGTCATCGGCTATTTTAGTAAGGTTTTGTCGAAAGCCGAAAGGAATTATTGTGTGACCAGAAAAGAACTATTGGCCGTCGTGAAGTCCGTTGAGCACTTCTATAAATACTTGTACGGACGGAAGTTTTTATTGAGGACGGACCATGCAGCGTTGAAATGGCTTCTACAATTCCGTAATCCTGAAGGCCAGGTCGCAAGGTGGATCGAACGATTACAAGGATACAACTTTGACACCGAACATCGAGCGGGCACTAGTCATCGAAATGCCGATGCTCTTTCAAGAAGACCCTGTCCAACGGATTGCCGTCATTGCTCTCGTTTGGAGGAGAGGGTTTGCCAAGTATTAAGGACTACCATCGTCAACGACAATTGGTTGCCGGAAGAATTGCAACGACAGCAGGAGGCTGATCCCGAACTAAAAATGGTACTGGAATGGAAGCGCGTGGGAGAAAGGCCTGCCTGGGAGGCCGTCAGCCCTTTCAACAGAACGCTCAAAGCATATTGGGCCCAATGGGAGTCCTTGAAGGTGGAAGACGATCTCCTGAAGCGAGTACTGGAGAGTGAAGATGGCACCACCATTAGGTCTCAGTTCGTGGTTCCAAAAAGCCGAGTGGCTACAGTATTGCGACATCTCCATGACGGTGCCTCCGGAGGACACTTCGGTGTGAAAAAGACCTTGGAGAAAGTTAGGGAGCGTTTTTATTGGGTCAACTGTAAAGAAGACGTGAAGGAGTGGTGCCGGAAATGTGAACTATGTGCCACTGGCAACGGACCCTTGGGGAAACGAAGAGCACCCATGAGGCAGTACAATGTGGGTAGTCCTCTGGAGAGAATAGCTATAGACATTGCCGGACCATTTCCCGAAACTGACGATGGGAATAAATACATCTTAGTGGCAATGGACTATTTTACCAAATGGCCAGAAGCATATGCCCTACCAAACCAGGAAGCTGCGACTGTTGCTGACGTACTAGTCAAAGAGTTTTTCAGTCGCTTCGGAGTGCCCATGGAGCTGCATTCGGATCAAGGCCGCAATTTCGAGTCTGTACTCTTTGGAGAAGTTTGTCGATTGTTGGGCATTCGCAAGACTCGGACCACACCGTTACATCCGCAGTCCGATGGAATGGTAGAACGCATGAATCGGACAATGGGCAAATATTTGGCCAAGGTCGTCTCCGATCATCAACGAGACTGGGACCAATACCTGCATCTGTTCCTGATGGCTTATCGTGCATCGGTCCACGAAACAACCGGTCAGTCACCAGCGTCTGTAATGTTTGGACGCGAGTTACGGTTACCGTGTGATCTGGAATTTGGGTCTCCACCTATAGAGCAGGAGGTAGCCGGGAATGATTATGTCATCAACTTAAAGAAGAAGTTGGAGGATATTCACGACCGAACCCGAAATCATAGTCGAATCGCGAGTGACCGAATGAAGGCTACGTACGATGTGAGAGCCCAAGAAGGAGGGTTTCAACCTGGAGAGCTTGTCTGGTTATATAACCCGCAAAGGCGTCGTGGCTATTCTCCAAAGTTACAGCGAAATTGGGAGGGTCCATACCAGGTGAAGAAACGAATAAATGACTTGATTTATCGCATCCAGAAATTGCCAAGAGGGAAACCAAAGGTGGTACACTCCAATCGTCTGGCGCACTATGAGGGAAATAATGACGCAGTTCCGGAAGATGAGGCTGAGGTGGCTATCAATACCGTAAGGCCTGGAGATGATCAGCCAACCTTTAGAGAATTTATGGCTGCGTTCTCTGGAACTAGAAAGCGCGATTCGGAGTCACGACTGAGATGCAACAAGATCTCTTCCGGGTCCCTGGTGATTATTCCATTGCCCACTGTGTCTCCGAGGATCTCCGTATGTCTAGGGGGATCGCAGTGGTGTTTAGAAATAAATTTGGACGGCTGAATGAACTTCGAGAACAGAATCCCTCTGTTGGTAAATCCTTACGCTTGCCTGATCATGACCGATCCATTTACTACTTGGTAACCAAGCAGTTTTACTACCAGAAACCGAGTTACGCCGACTTGTGGAGGGCACTATGGAATTTGAGGATCGAGTTGCTTACCAGGGGAATTAACAAATTGGCAGTTCCCAAACTCGGCTGTGGGCGGGACCAGCTGGATTGGAGAATCGTTAGAAACATGCTGGAAGTTGTCTTTAGAGGTACGGACGTCAAGATCTTCGTCTGTAGTTTTGACCCACAGCCCGCATTAAGGCCAACGAAGAGTGTAGACTGTTATTTCTACCGTAATGGAACGTGTAGTCGAGGTGAAGACTGTCGATATCGTCATGACCCGTTCTACAGGAACCAGAACATAAAACCTGTTCTGGGACAGAACAGACTTGAAGAGGGGGGCAGTGTAACAAGAGAGAAAAGGAACGAACCTCTTTTCGAGCGACAGGTGGTGTGTTCTGCCGCCTTCGAGAAAATGACGCATCGTACAAGCATGTAATTCAGACGTGGTTTATTCTGGTGTATTCTAGAAATACATGGTATGTTCGGGCGATTTCTGGAACGTTTATAGGATGGTATAAAGTCGACGTCGCGGAGAAAAGGAGCAGTCAACAGCAAGTCATTAACTGTGTATTACAAAATAAATAGTGAATATAAATGTTGTATTAGAAATTCATAGTCTGTAAATAATAGTTTTTAATGGTTTATAATTATAGCGTTAATTTATAGTGTATTCATTAGTGTATAGAAATAAATATTTGTTTGTGAATAGACGATTTAAACAGCACTTGTATTATTATTTGAAAAAGAACGTTTCAATATGGATACTTTTATATATTTAACATAATTTTACTAGTGACCAATATTTGTTAACAAAACAAAATTATTTCTTAATACATTCCATTTTAAATTATAAAAAGATTTTTGCTTAAATATCCTCTTGTACAAAATGCATTATGGTTATAACATTATTTTACAATACATATAAATAGATATAACAATATATAAATACATAAAATAAAAATAAAATGAACTAACCTCTTATTTGATAATTTATATCTGATATAACCTTAACAGATTAACTACCTTATACACTAACGTAGCTTTAATCATGTCGCCAAATAATTATTTTTCTATGGGTTTTTTGACCTGATTAGTCAACAATTTTAAAATTTTTATTTACAAATTTTAAAGCATAATACAAACGCATTCGTCCATACAATCTTAAGAGATATGTATATGGAAAGTTATCACATGGATGTTTAAAGGTAACTGATTTATATAAAGATAAAAAGTTTGTCAACACATTCGTTTGTATCGCATAAGTTTCAAAATGACACTTAAAACGTTCTTCAAGTTCACAAATATAAAAAAAGAAATTATCATGAGGCATATGTAAATTACCAAACGTTGTACGAGCTTGTGTTTGATACGCTTTGAAACTACACAAAAGGGATGTTTCATCTAAATATTCTAAATCTTCATGAGAATTGGCATACTGATGACAAATATTGCATGAATGTATATCCAAGCATTTCTTAATAAGATAGCCACATGTATATCTAATAGAATTTTGTTCAACATTATGCAAATGATAATCTGTTGGAATAGAATCAACCGTGTTGATTACTTCCTGATTTGCAACTGTTGTGAATGGTATGCTTTGACTATCATGAATTTCCTGGAATTGTGATAAAAGTGCAGCATAATCTTCTGAACAATTTTCTGTACCAGAATTTAGAAATTTTAGAGTAAATAATTTCTTAAAGGCTCGGGTAAACTGAATAGGTGTTGGATTTACACAACATCCACCTTGTTGTCTAACTTGCCCAAAGAAATTTTCTAATGAGTCTTGATTTAAACGTCTTGTCAACAAAAACTCATAGCCTTCATTTCTTAAGTTGGACCATAAATCCAGTAAAGCGCATTGATGCTAACTTGCCAGCATTTTAAAAACTTTATGGAATTGGTAATATCTCTCCCTGAGTTATCTACAATGCGAACACTTTGTAAGTAACTTAAAGTAGTGTTTAAAAATTCTGCTTGATTGGAATTGTGGTGTACTCTTCAATTAGAAATAACTATTTGTTATCACTGAATATCATTTATTTAGAGGTAACACATATATAGATATAACATGTGCACAGGAGCGTGCGAATACAAAACAAACTTAATCTTATTAGGTTATGTCTACTGTTTGAGGCGGGAGACAATATATTTTTCTTTTTCAATGTTGCCAACTTCTGTTATATAAAGTAACTAAATATATTACATCCCTTCCCACTTAAGTTAAGAATAATCTTCTTTACACAACCAGAAAATACTATTACAAATCTAAACGATTTGGTGGTTTAATATGCCTCCTAAGCCTATTCTTAATACTAGGAGATGATGACTTATCGTTAAAAGAACTATTCGGCAATGCCGATTCGGAAAAACACGCACTATCACTGGAAGATGTTTCTACAACACTTTCACAGTCTTTTGTCACATTAGCTTGTACATCTACTGAAGGTTTAGTGTATGGCATATCATCGACCGTTATGGGTGCTTGAATAGATGAGACACCTGGAGTAATGGTTATATTTTGATTCTTATTTTTGTTGTCTCCATTCAGAATTTGAGATATGGCATTCTCATAAAAATGTCCACATTTTAAAATTTGGTCCATATGCCTTTTCCATTCAAGACTTGGATTATCTAAGGGCTGACATATAAAAGTTTGATGTCCTAACTGTTTAAGTATTTTACATTTTGTCCATTTAGGTTTTTGTTGATTCAACCTGTAATCTCTAGCATAAACCTCCTCTCCTACAGAAAAGTCAACAAACCTATTTCCTTTGTGAAATTTGAGTTGTCGCTCTCTAGCTTACTATTTGCAGTCAAAAAATCAAATCGAGTTTTCGTTTTACGCCCAAACATTAGTTTGGATGGAGTCTGACCAGTTACTGAATGCGGAGTGGTCCTATATGAAAATAAGTATTTAACAATTAAATTAGATATATTGTTTTTAGTATTTTGGTCAGATAACATTTTGTCTAGCATACTTTAAAGATTTAACAGAATTCTCTGCAGCTCCATTTGTCGATGGGTGGTAAGGAGCTGAAGTAATGTGAACAATCCCATTTTCCCTACAAAACTCTTGAAATTCGTTTGACACAAATTGTGGACCATTATCAGAAATAATTTGATTTGGTAACCCAAATCGAGCAAAGCAGTCTCTCAGTTTATTAATTGTACTAACGGAATCAGTCTTACACATTTCATAGACTTCAGGCCACTTTGAAAATGCATCGGTAATAATTAGGTAGGTTTTACCATAATAAGGACCTAAGAAGTCTATATGTATTCGATCAAATACATGCGAACCCTCTTGAAATTTTATCAAGGTAGCCTTAGATGGTGAAACTGCATTCTTAAGGCATGAATCACAACACTTAACAAACCTCTCAATATCGCCATCTAACCCTGGCCACCAAAAATACTGTCTCGCCACGGCCTTCATCCTAACTATACCGCTGTGTACACTATGTAACTCCTGCAAAAGATGAGTTCTGAATTTGGGAGGTATGATTACTCTATAACCCCACATTATTAAATCATTATCAATGGTTAATTCCTTGGCTCTATGTACATAGGGCTTCAATTCTTCCGAAACACTACTTGGAAATCCATCCCTCACATACCTAAATACTGTACTCAGCAGACAGTCAACACGTGTAGCTCTCTTTTAATATCTACAGCAGTTATTGGTAAATTTCCCTCTACTAAAAAGTGAAAATAATCCGGCTCAAAACTATAATTATTAGAAGTTTCTAGTCCACTAGGTAAACGAGAAAGCCCATCTGCTGCTCCATTCTCAGACCCTTTTATATACTTAAATGTATAATTAAAACCACTTAAAAATAATGCCCACCTTTGCAGTCGTCCTGCTGCCAGCTGAGGTATCCCTTTTGTCTCCCCAAAAAGAGCTGCCAATGGTTTATGATCTGAACAAAGAGTGAAGTGATTACCCATCAGATATTGGTGAAATTTATGTACGCCCCAAAAAATAGCCAATGCCTCTTTATGAATTACTGAATATTTACTCTCGTGTTTATTCAGTACTCGCGATGCAAAGCTAATAGGCTTCTCAGACCCATCGGAATAAACATGCATTAAAACTGCACCTAAGCCTACCTTTGAGGCATTACATACTAATTTTAATTTTACTTGAGGATCATAATGTGCCAAACTTACGTCGGAACAAATAACCTCCTTAGACTTTACAAATGCCCTCTCACACTCTGATGACCACTTAAAAGATGTGTCATTCCTTAATAACCTATACAACGGTTCCAACAATGATGACAAATTTGGAACAAAACGTCCATAATAATTTATCATACCTGTATAAGCCCTGATTTCTGAAATATTCTGAGGTCTGGGACATTCTTTAATTGCCTTAACTTTTTCTGGGTCTTTATGTAATCCCTCTTTATTGATAATATGCCCTAAATACTTAATCTCAGGTTCAAGAAATTGCATTTATTCAAATTAAGTTTAAACCCGGCCCTCGTAAGTCTTTCAAATACCGACTCTAAATTTTGTAAATGCTCAGAACGATCATGACCAGTGACTACAATATCGTCCAAAAAGTTTATTACCCCTGGTATTCCTAAAAGAACCTTTTCAACCGTCTTTTGAAAAATGCTGCAAGCTGGTTTTGTTCCATACGGTAACCTGTTAACCTGATAAAACCCCCTATGAGTACTCCAACCTAACAATTTTTTGGTTTCATCGGTTACCTCCAGCTGATTATAAGCATTTTTAAAATCCAGTTTAGTGAAACACTCACCCCCCTGTAACGCAACAAACAGCTCTTCTACCCTAGGTAATGGGTGCTTAACATCTAGCAAAAACTTGTTAATGGTAACTTTGTAGTTCGCACACAAGCGAATTTTACCAGTCTCCTTGACAACTGGAACCAGCGGAGTACCCCACTCTGCATTATCTACTCGGGTAATGACACCTTGTCTTTCCAATTCATCTAATTCCTCATTAATAGCCTGTTTGAATGAAAAAGGTAGTGGCCTTGGCTTACAAAAAATCGGTTTGACATCAGACTCTACTTTGAGATCAATTTTTTCAAATTTATAATGACCTAACTCATCATCAAATAGATTGCTATATCTTTTCGTTAAAATTGAAACATCTGAACATTCCTGCACTTTATTTATGCTAGGGACCACAGAAGATTCAATCTTAAAATTAAATAACTTCATCAAATCCCTGTCAATCAATGGGGTAGTACCGTTTTTGATTACTATTAACCTACATTGATTTACATGAATCTTTTCGTAACTAATTGTAACATAAATTTCCCCTAACGGTGTAATAATATTACCATCAAAAGATTTAAGTCTAACCTTACTAGACTGCAAAGTACAATCTTGAAAATTTTCTAAATAAATACTCTCAGGCAGTACAGATATACCTGCACCTGAGTCTAGTTCCATCAAAATTCTACAATTATTGACTAACATACTAACCTTCATTGGTTGAACAAAAGAATTATTGGAACTAACAAAATACATTTCGACAAAATCAAAATTTTGCTCTGAATCTTCCTTATTTAAATTTTCAACAGGTTCTACATAATTAATATCACTATCCATCTTGTTAGGACACACCTTAGCTAGGTGACCAACGTTGTTGCAGATTTTGCACTTGTATTTCTTGTACTTACAGTTTTTGTAATTATGTTTGTCACCACCACATGCATTGCATTTAGAACCCCTTGCTTCTCTTTTCACCTCCTTGTTCTCTTGCTTTCGTTCACTGGCAGTCGTAGTCTTCATATACTTTCCCGTTCTAAAATTACTGCCACTGATTATTTTATTCACTTGTATCGGAGTACTGGCCTGAGCTAATGCTGCCACTCTTTTAAGAGCAACCTCTACTAGGTCGTCCAACTTTATTGTGTACTCCTCTTCACAGAGGCGGTCCAGAATTGACCCTATTAAGGCCTGCTAACAACTTATCTTTAAGAATGTCACTTAAAAGAGCCCCAAATTTGCATTCGATGGCTTTGTTCTTTATTCTAACATAAAAATCTCTTACTGACTCATTTTCCCCTTGTTTAAGTGCATAAAATTCAATCCGCTCCTTGAATACCGCTACTTTTTTTGAAAACTGTTTTTTTAACAATGAGCACAGCTCGTTAAAGCTCTTATCTTTTGGTAAAATCGGATCGCACAAACCTTTTAATACTTCGTATGCTTGATCACCAATTACTGTTAATAGGACTGGTACCTGCCTATTATCTTCCACATAGTTAGCAATAAAGTATTGTTCCAACCTTTCTTGGTAAGTGGACCAATCTGACCCTATTTTATACTCCTGTAGGTTACCAATTATTCCTCTGAAAACATTGACCTGAGGTGGTTCCGTCATTGTTTCGCCGAATAACAAAATATGTGCACCTTGCACGCTGTAACAACACCCCAACAAATAAAGCGCCTCGCTAATTAGTAAACCTTTTGACTCGTCGCCAGAAAATCTGTGGTGTACTCTTCAATTAGAAATAACTATTTGTTATCACTGAATATCATTTATTTAGAGGTAACACATATATAGATATAACATGTGCACAGGAGCGTGCGAATACAAAACAAACTTAATCTTATTAGGTTATGTCTACTGTTTGAGGCTTCGACCATATAATACATAGACACGGCATGAGACCCAGTTTGTAGGCAGTTTGTGTGAACGCAGCATGCATGGGCGAGAGGAGAAAAGGGTGGGAGGGGAGTAGACTAATGAACAGAGGCGGGTCGTTTTTAGGGGGTAATAAAACAACTGACGCTTAAAAATATATTTTAAAACAAAATATGAATGAAAAAAGGAAGTTACAATGTGTAATTACTGACCCTTAAACAATATTGTTTTTGTTAGCAAACTCCTCACTCTATTGCTAGTGTCCGCTTCATTTAATCGTGTAGTTTCATGATGAAGTCTTAGGTTGAAATATTTTTCTAAAATTAACTTAATTAATTGTAAACAATGGTTGTTTAAAATATTTTCATTGAGCATATGCTCACCAAAGGCATCAAATAAAGTTAGTGGTAAATTTCTAATGGTAGAATTTATCAATATACTTGAAGAATTTTTCATGTGAAAAATGTCATGCTCTGCTTTTATGACTCTAAGACATTTTTCCGCAGTTTCACAAATTTTTATTACTAATGGAGAAGCACTAACCATTCGCCCGTATTGTTTTCTTCGTTGTAACAAAGAAACGACATCATCATTTTCAAGCAAACATAGACAAAAAGCACAACTAATACATTTTTTGAGACATTTAACAACAAATCCAGATATATATGCTACAATATCTGTCGTATATGTTGTTAAATGCCACACAGGAGTGCTAAGATAATCATGATCTTGAAGTTCATTAAAAATGTTAACAAAATCTGGCGTTTCTTGTAAATTGTCCCCATTATCATTGTAAGTTAACGTTCTGGACGAACAATATAAAAGAGATGTATTATCTATTGCCACTGCATTGCCAGAATCTGCACCCTTTATTTCAGTGTGAAGTAATAGTCGTTTGTAAGTCGCTTCAAACTGTTTACAAGTTGGATTATTGTTGGATCCACCTTTACTCCTTACAGAACTAAAAAAGATTTCCAGGTGATCTTGCGACATCTTGTATGTTAATATATATTTCAATGACGGAGATTCTGACTCTACATACTTCGCAAACATAGACGTTAAACTTTCAATGTCTAGCAAAAAACCCAGAAACCCAGTTTTTCGGTTTGTTTGCACTACCGGTATACCATTCAATTTAAGACCTAAAATATATTTTTTACAGACTTTTAAATGATCTATAATTTCCTTATAATTGCCCATCGATAACGGTTTACGGTATTTTGTTTTAGAAGCCCAATTGCGGGAATTTAATATATCAAATAAATTATTGAAAATTTTACAGAAATTGGCCGTCGCGACAGCACCTATAAAATCTTCATGCTTCAAGTCTAAGCTGAGGAAAAGGAGAGCATCCGCCACACTATTACTAAACGTCTGTGCTGCGATCTTCACCTTCATTTTTTCTCGTGCCCACTGTAAATGTCTCTTCCGCAGTTTTGTTGCAGCATGAAGACCCTCAATGTTCTGCAAATTGACCAAATTTTCAAAAAATTTCCACAAAATTTCATTCCCATCTTCATCTGTCAATTTTCCTTGACTTCCCAAGCAGTTTCGGATTAGTTTAAGCATATGACAGGCATCTAAATACAAAAATATGCTTTCTTGTGTTTGAGGGTTGGGAAACGATGAAATTAAATTTGAAGGATCACCTAAAGAGGCACCCAAATTTGTCGCCATGGCCAGATTTGTAGCTGTTCCGTCGAATGTAAATGATGTTACAACAACCCCCGATTCCTTTACGAACCCCAAACACTTGTTGACAAGATTTACTTTCTCGGTGCTTGTCAAACCATTTAAAAAAAATAACCAACCGGAATTTTCCAATTGGCATTTAAGGCAACCAACATAAAAACTATACCTCTTTTGCTTCCGGCATTGAGTCAGAGTCTAAATTGCCACCAAAATCAATGTAGCCACAAAATTTCTTGCCCGTCCATTCGATCATTTTTCTGATAGCCATTTCGTCCATCACCAAGTTACAAAGAATCTTATAATTCTTTGAAGTAGCTTCGGCAACTTTAATTTTCAATGCGACCAAGGATTCTTCCGTAAAACCGGGTGCGCAATTAACTGAACGATACCACTTGCTAATAGTATCGTGATGAGGAAGAGATTTATTAAATGTATTCCTTACGTAATTATAAGCTTTAGCGGAATAAAAGTTAAGAGTCAAAGCAAAGGCTCTTAATTCTGGCGTATACTTTTGTTTTGACGGCCCTTTTAAAAGCTTCTTCATAATTTCTACCGATGATGCTGGAAGTGACGCCTAAAACGTAACTGTAAAAGTTAAATTACTTACATAAATAATTTGATAGCTGTAATATCATTGTTGCTCATTAAAATAAACACATGCAACTACTATTCATTAATACATTTATTAGTATAACTTGTGCACGTGCACCACATAAAACATTGGAACATTTATCAAGTACGTCTGCACTCATACATTGTCAAACCGGAAGAGAGCAAGTACTCTCTTATTAATATAGCAGTACATTTCTGCGCAATACGACACACCCCCATTTTAACTTCATTACAATACTGACTTGTACATTTATCTGTATACATATAAAAAATTGTTAAGTTACTAATTGGTATATCATTACAATAAATTATATTAAATGTATGTCGTATTTAATTTGTTGTGCGACCTGGTTACACTACATAATCGTCCAATCGAGACGGCCTCTTCCGTACTCTTTCCCCCCTTCGTAGCTGACCTTGAGTTGCTTCTGCTTCAGGTTGATCCGGCTTCTTCTGATCTCCCGTTTCCTCTTGGATTCTGTCAACAGACTTATCATTAATATTTGACTGTTCACAAACATTACTGTCAACAACACTCTCATTGTTATTGTCCTTATACACTACACTTTCATTCTCACTCACGGTACAGTAAGTTGTCAACCTTACTGGTTTCGGGTTTGCATTGTGTGCTAGGTCATTGCTTAAATTGTTACTAGGGTCATAGCTAGGCGTCTTACTTGTATTTTCCCTTTCTTCACAGTATTCTGCATCAACCCTCGTGTTCGTAGGTCTTCTCAGTATCTGGTTTGCATGTCGCTTCCATAGTCTTCCATTGTCAATTCTGCACATGTATGTGGCTCGTCCTATTTTCTTAATTATTGTTGCTGGTACCCAGCGCTTTTGGTTCACCACTCGGTAGTCCTTTACCACCACCGTATCGTCTAGTTCAAAACTTCGCACCTTACATCCTCCATAATATTTTGCTTGACGTTCTTGACTAGCCCTGATGTTTTCACTAGCTTGGTTCTCTTTTCTTTGTTGAGTATTTGTTCTCAGTAAGTCAAATCTGGTTCTCAGTAGACGCCCAAACATAAGTTTTGCTGGTTTTTCTTTTGTTGAACTATGTTCAGAATTCCTATACGCTATTAAAAATCTAGAAATTAATGTTGATAATTTCTCATTTTTATTCGCAGGATCTTGCAATGCTGCTTTCAATTTTGATTTGAACGTCTTCACCGCGTTTTCGGCTTGACCATTACTTTGTGAATGCCCTACTGGGATTGTAACATGTTGTATACCATTTTGTTGGTAAAAGATTTTCAATTGCTTCGACACAAGCTGAGTTCCGTTATCGGATACCAGTGTTCTTGGTATTCCAAATCTTGCAAAACACTCTCGTAGTTTTGCTTCTGTTTCTTCGGCTGATATAGTTTTAAGTTCATAAACTTCTGGAGACTTGCTATATGCATCTATGATAATCAAAAAATTTAAACGATTTAGTTGCAAAAAATCAGCATGACACCTTTGCCATGGTTCGCTTTCAGGTTCCCATGACGTTAGCTTCGACTTTGCTGGTGTCTGTCGCTGGTTGATACAAGGAAAACACGCTGCAGTCATGTCTTCTATTTGTTTGTCAATACCCGGCCAATACATGTAGGTCCTAGCCATGCTTTTGCATTTACTTGCCCCTAAATGTGAGCTGTGAACTTGATCTAATAGTTCTCTTCTAAACTTCTTAGGAATAATTACCCTGTGGCCCCACATTAACAAATTATCATTAATGCAAAGTTCTTCACGTTTCAAAAAATATGGTTTTATATTTTCTAAGACTTTGCTAGGCCACTCATTTGTTCTAACATATTCCATGATCTGGTTTGATTCTGGATCTCTTTTGCTTTCTTCTCTTATCTTATCGCAATCAATGGGCCAATCTTCTGTACTCTTGACGAAGTTTATGTACTCTCCTTTTCCCGTGTACTCTTCATCCACCACCTGAACTTTCAAGGGTGCTCTAGATAAGTAATCACTCATCTGATTCATTGTACCTTTAATATATTGGATCTCGTAATTAAATCCTGACAGGTACACTGCCCATCGTTGCAAACGGTTTGCATACATTACGGGTAATTGTTTATGTTCCCCGAATATGGCTGTTAAGCTTTTCTGATCTGTTCTTAACGTAAACCTCCTTCCTACTAGGTACTTCTCAAATTTCTTGACCGCATAGTATATTGCAAGTCCTTCTTTTTGAACCACACTATAGTACTCTTCACATGGAATCAACGTTCTTGATACGCAGGCTATGGGCTTTTCAATACCGATTTCCAAAACGTGACTCAGAGTGCCTGCTATTCCATAATTTGACGCATCGGTTGTTAGTACTAAAAGTAGATTTGGATTATAATGAACCAATAGTATGTCCTCACCTATTTTACTCTTTATGGTTCTGAATGCTTCTTCACACTCTTCTGTCCATCTAAAAATTTTATCTTTCTTTAGCAAATTATATACAGTGAGGATTTTATTTCGCTGAACATCAGCACTATAAGTATTAACCCTATTATGTTCAGTTTTTAAAAAACCATGTCAATGCATTACAAGCAATTACAACATAGCCAAGCAACCTCTGATAAAACAATTGCCATTAATGTCCTTAAAAAGTGTCAAAACTGATTTTTTTTTTAAGTTTTTGCACTTGCGGTTTACACGAGGGTTTAAAAGATGAAAAAACTGCTATTGTACGCTGGTACAATTGCAATAATGATAGTATGCAACAAGTTTGCGATTTGTTTGACACTTTTTAATGGCATTAATGGCAATTGTTTTATTAGAGGTTGCTTGGATATATTGTACTCGTAATTGCTTTTAATGTATTGACATGTTTTTTTTTAAACTGAACATAGGGTTAATAGTGCTGATGTTCAGCGAAATAAAATCCTCACTGTATAGGTTTTAATGACGTTGACAATTTATCTATAAATTTACTATAATAGTTTACAAGACCAATAAACGATCTTACCTCAGTCACTTTTGTTGGCCTTGGCGCTTTTATTATCGCCTTAATTTTATCATCTGCCTTTCGAATACCTTCTTTATTTATCACGTGGCCTAAGTACTCTAATTGATCTTGAAAGAATGTGCATTTATCTCTCCGCACTGTAAGCCCAGATTCTCTTAATCTGTTGAATACGTGTTCCAAAGTTTTAAAATGCTCTTCATCATTTTCCGCTGTGATCAATATGTCATCTAAAAAAACACAGGTATTCTCCATACCTTGGAAAATCTGCTCAATGTTCCTTTGACAGATTGCCGATCCCGGAGATATACCAAATGGCATGCGAGTACATTTAAATAGACCCTTGTGTGTACTTAAAACGCACATCTGTTGAGACCTTTCGTCCAATGGAAATTGTGCATAAGCTTGTGATAAATCTATTTTCGAAAATTTCTCACCCTTATATAACTTGGCAAATAAATCTTCCACTAGCGGTATTGGAAAGATAACTTGTTCTAGGTGCTTATTCAACGTTGATTTGAAATCACCACAAAGACGTAGATTTCCATCATTTTTCGGCACTGCTACCAGCGGTGTACCCCATTCACTGGTGTGGACTAGCATAATAATACCTTCTGCTTCTAAACGCTCCAACTCTTCTTCCTTATATTTATTAATTAAGTCATTTACATTTCTATTTATTGCAATGTTATTTAGTGTTTTTAAATGCATTTTAAATTTTGTGAGAAAGTCCCTTCCTACGATCATTGGACCCCCATCTCGCACTACGTAAAATCTGATTTTCTCCTTTCGACTGCTAAATAATACAACACACTCGAAATACCCTAGAATGTTAAATTTCTGTCCATCGTACCCTTTCAAAATAACACCGTCCTCTTTTAGAAAATATCTTTTAAAATATTTCTTGTACGCCATTTCGCTGCATGCACTAACACTCGCTCCGCTATCTATATTAGTGTTAAAAACTTTATTATCTATGCTTATTTTCGCTATAAACGGATTTTCTCCCTCTGAAAATAACAAACTAAAAATTTCTCCTTGTTCATTCAGAACTTCTGTGTTGTGATCCTCTGCTTGTATATAATTATTAAATTGTCTGGTGCTTTGGCACGCCCTAGCTAAATGACCTTTCTTGTTACATCTATTGCAATAATAATTTTTGTACTTACAGTTCTCATTATGGACCTTAGCACAATGTACACAACCCTTACTCGAATTTACATCACACGAACGCGGGTTTGAACGCCGACCATTTTGTTGTTTCAACGATGTCGATCCATCTATGTGCGGTCCGCCAGATGACCTTCTTGGAGCCTGCGCGTCTCTTCTGTTCCATTCGTGATTGCTCCTCCCCTTCGACGGGAATTTTGAATTCATGATGTGGACCTGTCGCTCCGTTGCCATCAATCCGGCTTCTTTTTGTACGGCTAACTTGATTATTTCCTCCAGAGTTTTCTCTATTCCTTCTTCACAAAGCCTGTCCAATACCGGCCCTTTTTGTAACCTTGTTACGAATTGATTCTTCAAGACTTCGTTCAGATTGTTGCCGAAGTTGCAGTTGACAGCTAAACTTTTTAACCTGACATACCATTCTCCCACAGATTCTCCGTGCTCTTGTTTTGCCTCGAAAAATTTTATTCTTTCGCGCCATACCGATGTATGTGCACTGAATTGCTTTTTTAACAGCTCAGATAACTGTTCATACGATTTATCTTTCGGTGCACTTGGATAGCACAAATCACGTAACAGTTTATAACAACTTGCCCCGATTGCACTAATTAACGTCGCGACTTTTATTTTTGGATCAGTAATGCTATTCGCGCAAAGATACTGTTCCAATCTTTCACTGTATACCACCCAATCATCTCTTAAATGGTTAAATTCATGCACATGTCCAATAATTCCGGTCGCCATGATTCTATCACTTGTCCGCACGTATATGGATGTTTTTATCTCCCTAATCGCTACGTTTTCCTATTTTCGATACTTTTTATCCTCGTCGCCATGTAATATCATTGTTGCTCATTAAAATAAACACATGCAACTACTATTCATTAATACATTTATTAGTATAACTTGTGCACGTGCACCACATAAAACATTGGAACATTTATCAAGTACGTCTGCACTCATACATTGTCAAACCGGAAGAGAGCAAGTATCCTCTTACTAATATAGCAGTACATTTCTGCGCAATACGTCACAATAGCTTACATCAACGGCAATTCGAGCATTTTCAGTTATATAATTGCTGTCATACAGATGTTTCAGCAAGGATTTCAAACAAAGAATTCTTGTTTTTAATCGTCTGTTTCTTTGTTGCAAAGCAACAATTTTCTTGCGTTGAATTGCAACAGCTCTTTTAGCAATATGCCAGTTTCTCTTGCTTTTTCGAGGAATATTAAATTCATCACTATGAATATCTCCAACATATCGTGGATTCCTAAATGTAAGAAATAACTCGTTACAAATATTTTCATTTTAATTAAGAATTGTTTTTAACCTTTTCTTAGTTTTTTTTCTTTTGTTGAATTTCTGCAGTATTTTCATCGTATGATACTACTGATAGTGTCGCAGAAGATGAATCAATCGCAGCAATATCTTTTGTTCCTGGTTCAGTTGGTAATTTTGGATTTTGTTCCAACTCCATCAATTTCACTCTAAAATTCATAATATCAGTTACCTTGTTTCAATAAAAAATTTAGCATTTCTCACCTTTTCTGTGGAGGGCCCATAATACTGGTAACATATTTCTCCTTCAATTCTCCACATTCTGATGCTGATTTTGTTGCTGAAGATGATGAAGAGAGTGGAAGGGCTAGAATTTCCTTTTCCTGTACTGGGAAAATCCTTGCATGATCAGCTGTCTCCTCTGAGGTTGCAGGTGTTGCTGAAGCGGAAGAACTATTCACACATTAGAGTAAGAAACAATTTTAAAAACGTTAACACTCACCTCGTGCTTTTAGTGCCGCTTCCAGACGCCGTGGGCACTGCATCTTTTTTCAACCTTCTTCTACCACTAGGTTCAGTATAAAAATCATCAGGCGAAAAATGATCTGAACACAGAAATGTAAATCGCTGAGAACTAGTTTCTGCTCCCAAAATTTGGCACCACTTTTCTCTTTCAGCCATATTTTTCGGAAATCTAAAACACACCAAAAATTCGAGTGCTTTATGAATATCTATGAAATAATATTTTGTTGAAATCCCTAATTCCACAGCAATGTGACGCTTATGGTTTGTTTACATGCAGCACGTGGATCGTGGATCATTGTACTTACAGGTGATACGAACGCGTTGCCGCCTTTTCATACGGTCGTTTACATACATAACACTTCCTAACCATTTTTAACAGTTTTTATTCGTAAAATCACTGCTGAACACAATAATAACAGATCACAAAACACGATAACCTCGCGAACTACACAGCGTCAGCCATTAAAAACGACACGAATCACGAATAATTTCCGATTCCGAGCAGCAGCAGACACGACCACAAACGAGGCAAACTTGCTAACCAATCGCAGCGTTGATCTCTGTTATTGTTTTCCCCTTACTTCACCACCAACTGTTGGTATCACCAAAAACTCCGTGTGTCGTGTCTATATATTATATGGTCGAAGGTTTGAGGCGGGAGACAATATATTTTTCTTTTTCAATGTTGCCAACTTCTGTATATAAAGTAACTAAATATATTACAGGAATCTCCCTTAAAGGCCCTATTAAACACTTTAGCTGAATCCAAATTATTTGAATTAAAAATATCCATAAGATTATCAAACATTTCAATAACAGTTTGTGTTTCTGAAGCTGAAGTGGATAGGTGACCCAAAGCTATTAGTACTCCTAATGCATTAGCAACAGAAGCACTTAATACTTGCGTTGCCAAACTCACCTTCATTTTAACAAAATTTAGCGGATGCAAATGTACATCTGTTAATCTAGGTGCTAATTTGTTTCCTAATTTTTTGTCGATATTGTACATATCTTCAATATGCCCCCAAGAAGTCGTCTTTCCCTCATGAACAAATTTAATTGACCCCACCTTACAGGCGAATTTAGCTGCCCTCCAGAGACTGATCAACAGCTACCGACTGTGAAGTTTCTTAAGTTGTATAACTATAAGCAGTCTATTAGGCTTTAAGCTGAGCCTGAGCACAATAAGTTGTAACTTTATTAAAGTATTGAGTAATAAGCATAAGAAGTAATCCTGAAGATGATATAAGCATTTCTGTTTATTTATTTTTCTTATATACATCAACTGCTGTGTAGGGTACCACTACCTTGTATGGTTTTTGCTACTCTGAAGCTATCAAATTGTTTTGATGATATGCCTCCAAATGAGATACAACCTATTATGAACTGTTATCCATTTAAACTTACTTACTGATGGTGAAAGTTAATTGAGCAGACTAGAGTTCTTAGTGTGTTGCACAATGGAATTTGTTTCTTTCTGTTTCAATTGCAAATGAAGATTTTTTAAAGAAGTTTGCAGTTGTGTAAACTTAACTAAATCCATAACCACTCTTCTCATTGGTTTGTTTCTCTATCCATAACCACTCTTCTCTTTGGTTTGTTTCTCTGTGCTTTATTATTTTGTTCTTCATTATAAGGGAGTACATACATATCAATTTCCAAAATATAACTGAAAAGATTGATTCAGCTCTAGTATATTGATTGTATAAGCCAGTTCACAATCGTCGAAAGCCCAAACTTTTAATCCATACTTGGGCTGTTTTGTTTTTCATAAACACTCTAAATCTACTTTACTCCTAAAAGCGACTTGTGTTTAATTAGAACCATCTCTTTCTTCTTGGTGCCATATCCGCTTACCGAATGTGGTCTATCGTCATTGCTATGGTTATTTTGCTGACTTCGGCAGAAATAGTTCAACCGATGTTATCCATACCACTGACAATTTCTTTGGTCATCATATATGTTTTCTGTCAGGTTGCCTTTTTCCTTCAAGTTTTTTTTTCGTAAAAGTACTTGGAAGGATGTAATATCTATTGTTTATCATGATATGGTCCAAATAAATGAGTTTTCTAATTTGCACGGTTTTTAATAATTCCGTTTCGGACTTTATCCTGCAGAGAACTTTTTTGTTTGTTATATGGTTTGTTCATCGTCGAAATACTGTCATACTTTTGTCGTTGTCCAGGCCTCGACGCCGCATAATAGGACCGAATAGACGCAACACGTCATCATTATTTGTTGCAATTATAGGCATAAATTATTATTACTAAACACATTTTGAATGTTGGCTATCACCATCGCTTTGATTATGTTACTGGCTGCTGCTCGAAATAGTTCAACGGAGATTATCCCATACCATTGTCTAATTCTTTAGCCATGTCTTCTGCCAGGTTGTCTTTTTCCTTCGATTTTCCCTTGTAAAACTACATGTTTTTCATGATATGGCCCAAATAAGTGAGTTTTTTAATTTTCATGGTTCTTAATGAATTTCCTATTGTACTTTATCTTTTGGACAATCTCTTCATTTATTATATAATCTGTCCATTTTATTCCGAGTATTTGTCGAAATACCCACATTTTAAAAACTCAAACTGGTTTGCATCTGGCTTCTGTCAGTGTCCAGACCTCGACACCATATAATAAGACTAAATATACATAACGCTTCACTATTCTTAGTGGCAATTGTAAGCTTAAATTATTACTGCTAAACACATTTCTCATTTTGGCCCCAACTTTAATGCAACATACACCTTGAATATGAAGTATGCTTAACTTATTCTATAGCTGATCGTCTACACAGGGTGTATTATTGGTTTTGTTACATAGGCTAATAGCATGTAAAAACAATTTCTCAAATACTGGCTCCTCTAATTACTTGAGAAATAAAGTCACTGTAGCAAAGTCTTAGATCTTATTGAGTACTGTTCAAAATATTCTCTTTTGAATGTTCTGTGTTACATAGTTTCCAAGATATAAGTGATTTTCTGGTATAGGGAATTAACATTGTAAATCATGTAAGCTCTTTCGGGGTTTACCTCGGTAAGCGTCCTTCTCGAACGCTAAATTGGTACGGGACTTGCTTACGAAGTGGAGCAGTGTGCTTCTCGGTAACAACGGTAACTCTCGGGCGCCAGTTATTTTAACGTGGTATACTAAACGGATCCGGGTAACTGCTAGTGGGGAAAGGATAATCCAGGAACTGCTGGGGTTGCTGAGGTCAGCCCTGTCTGGGTCGCTGCACCTGTCTCTAAAACTCTCACTAAATAAGAGGGTGTTAATGCTATTAAATAAAACACAATTATTAGACCAAATAATATTTATTACCACTAAAGCTCTAACCCTCCAACAAGTCTCAATCTCTAAACCTAGAATAAGCATACGGTTACCGGCGTTAGCCACAGCAAACGGGGTGCAATTACAGCGTGCGGTATCAAGCAAACGTGCGGGTAGGGCAGAATAGCGGGTAGCAGGGAAGGTTTCTAATTTACGGTGAAGGGTGGAAATTAGGATGAGACGCACAGTGAGGTCTCGGACAAGCTATGGTAAAGAGGGTAGAAGCAGAATGAGACCCACAGGCACATGCACAGTGAGGTCTCGGACAGGGTACGGTAAAGAGAGTGGAAGCAAGATGAGACCCCTAGGCACACCCACAGTTAGGTCTCGTACAGGGTACGGTAAAGAGGGTGGAAGCAGGATGAGACCCCCAGGCACATGCACAGTGCCACAATTTTTGAAAAATCAACAGAATTCAAATCCAAGGGAAAGAGCCCTGTCGCTCTGAAACAATTAATGATGCTTGCTTTCATTCGTGGTTCGCTTATAAGCAAATTTAGAGCAGCTGGGATGCCACCTTTGATTATCTCTGCCTTCATGAGCAATTCGATACTGACGTTTTATGTACACCCAACGCCGTTTTAACTGCCTTGAAAACAGCCACATCTAATGGCTGTAGGGTGGTGCGTGGCGTTAGGAAACAGAGCTATAAGAATAATCTGGTTATCTTTGCAAAGTTTGATTAAATACAGGGTCATGCGAGATCGATGTCCGTCCAAGAATACGACGATAGTTTTTGTTTTTCATTGATGTATTTAATAAATAAATACGTTAGCAAAATATTCATAAAAATACATATTCTGATTTTTTTCTGCCCGATTTCCGGGTCTCGAAGGTTTTAAATTTTTAAATAAATCTGTTTTGGGCTAGTCATCCATCTCATCTACAATTTTTTTAACTGTTCTCAGCAGCGTGACTAACAGGGAAACCTTTATTGGTTGAGGATGGTCGGTAGGATTCGGGTTATTATTATCAGAAGCAGGAAATTGTTCCCTTGGTATTAAATTGTTACCGGTGTTGAAAAGCAGATTCATTGACCAGACGAGATGGATAAGAGTTCTCAACGAGAATACATTTTAATAAGTCAAAACTAATGTAGATGGGATGCGATAAATTTTATCACCCTACTTTTGCAAAGATTCGCAGATAACTTCTTGTGTCCAAATAGTTTTCGCAAAATTCTTAAATTTATTTTTTTTGTGTAACAGGTTTTCAATCGCGTTGAGATCGGTGCCTATTTCCATTCTTCAATCTTCTTTTACAAGAATTCTTTAATCTAAAGATTTTTTTCTTAATATTGCTATATAAGCTAACTCACGATTATCGAGGCCATGTTTTATAGTTTACACAAATGCACCAACCTTCAATTGATTTAAATATAGCTCTGGATACAGGCAAGCTGTGTCCTCTTTCTCTTCTGAATAATCTTTGGTGTGATTCTTAATTTTAGTATTTTTTATCTTTTCCTTTTGGATTCTTAGCTTTTTTCTTATTTTCTTTGTCCAGTTGAATTCTTGTAATCCTCTAGTTGAGCTTTTTTACCTGTTCCTCTGTTTCTTGTTTTTATTATTCGGTTATTCGTTTTTATACGGAGGTTTGGTCAAAATTGCGGTTCTACCTTTTTTCTCTGTAACCAATTCAAATTTTTCGGTGAATTCATGTTCTGCCGGTCTTGCGGGACTTTCAAACATCCATGAACCTCCAGGTCGTGGTTCGGCATCAGACGTGCTTTCAACACTGCGATTTATATTTGTTACATTATGAAGAGGCTGAGAGACCGTAATATTTAGTAGATGTTCGACAGGCTCAGGATTTAGATCGTTATTTCTCTCTAGAGCCCGTTGAGATTCTGCCGTAATTGGAAGAGATAAGTTTTCAGATGAAGTAGCTGATGTAGCTTCCAAATCCCAGTTTTCTCAAATGCATTTAGTGCAGTTCTCAGGTTTTATATTGTTATTTCTGATAGTGAAAAAACGTATTATACCTCAGTTATTACCAGGATTTTTTTGGAAAAATCTGATATCTTCTGTCTTCTACGCACCCTTAAAAACCTGAAAAAAATTAATTGCTACCAACTGTTATCAAATGAGTTTAAGGGCAGTTTTTCGCTTGATTAGGTAACTAATCAACCCAGAACTCACCACGTGTCTTTAATAAAGCCATCTCGAGCTTTGGAGCTGATCACATTTAGTGAAGTTTCAGCCAGTGAAACTGGTCACAGCTTTCCACCGCCTGGATATGCCAGGGAAAGGAGGTGGGTTGTACCAACGCCAACGTTTGATTTTTAATTAAGCTTGCAATTCGGTCCTCTGCGACAAAGGTTTCATCCATACCGATTCAAAGACTATTTCGCGTGAACGTTCGGCGGCCTCTGAACTTCACGTTCTTTGATTGTTTCGTTTGTCATATACATCTTAACATTATCAGAGAGTCCTACTCTGGAAAACGCGACGTATAACTGGCCATGAGTAAAACAGGGTTTCTTCAAGTAAATCCCTACTTTTGACAACGTCTATCCTTTTTTTATTGTTTTCAGCATGCTCCATTACAGTATAATATTACATGCATTAACGTCTATCCTTGAGATTTGTTAATCGTTATAGCATACTCTAGTTTAATTGGAAATTGTTGTCTCGTTATGTCTTTTGGTAACATCATGTCTTGCGCCTACATATCGATGCTGGGCAACCAAATTATTTTTCTCTTGTTTTCACCGATGGGTAATACACAGTCGATTAAACTGTCCACGCCACTGACTGGCAGCGCTCACGACGAAACTTTTTAGTAAAATCACGATCGCCCCGACTTTTAAAATGAATTCGTGCGGTGGTAAAGACGGGGTATTTACGGCATTCAGCATGTCTATTGGAACTTGGAATAGTTACGTCATTTTCTTCGCTGTCATACGAATCAACACTGCTGTTTTGGTTTCTGCACGTATCAATGCCATCTAGATAGTAGATGGCAATGCACGTATTCGTTCCAGTATCAGCAAATTCACCTCAAGTACAGCAGCATTTATCGGACACAATATGGCTTTTTCTCCATTACTTCTATCTGTGTACTTTCCGCCAAACACAAATTTCAGCAACTCTTCTAGATAATTTGTTTGAAATCTTTTCGGGTCTTCGATTAAATCCTTGAGCGCCAGTCGTTCTGGAACGACACTCTCGCTTAAACTTACAAACGGTAGTCGACTATCTCCAAGTGTCGGTAACTAATCAGGGAATCGAATGGTTTCCAAGTTTTCTTCTATTTCTTGTCTTCTCGCTCTCATATTCTTTTTCAACGCGAGTTTCCTCATTGCGGACCACATTTTACACTTTTTTAAACAGCAATCAACGATTTGCATTCTACTCTCGCTTATCACCACATGTAATACCTGACGGAAATCTCCTCCGAAGAGTGCACATTTTCCACTCATAGGTACATTTCTTATTATATCTCATAGATATCTGCCGAAGGCTTCGACGGCTGCTTTGGGAGTCGTGGGAGCTTCATCCCATGTTATAGCTGCTTTTTTACACGTTTGGTTTGTGGCGCTTCTATCGGCAACCTAGGATGATGATCGAATGTATTTCCAGCGGTAGTTTAAAAGCGCGATGAACAGTTGATCAATCCCAATAATATTGAGGCTCTTCTGGTCCTTACAACTGCAATGGCGTTTAGTTTAAATATATCGTTCAAAACCTGTAATATGGTATTGTACAGGTACGATTCTTCTGAGCCTCACTGTCCATCCGAGTTGAAGGGGTAGCCCGTCGTCGTTTTGCTCGTATCGGCGATGGCGTCAGGAGAGACGTCGCCTCCTAATGCCTCGTATATTTCGACCAGTATCACGAAGTTGTTTATTCTAGCACAAGCCTTTAGTACCCGGAGGTCCCTTCGGGTACTAAATAAAGAACGTTCGTTCTTTTTTATCTCCGTTTAAATTTGTATATAATTCCGTACCGATCCGCGTCCTTTACTTTCGCAGTTTGCAGTCGTCGTCTTCTCCACCATCGGATCTAAAAGTCGAGATAAATTCTTTATTTGTTGATGCCGCAACGCTTTCTGGCTCGCTTGCATCCTTATTGGATAAACTTTTAATTCTACGTCGAATCCATACCATACAACTGCTATATCGTTGCGGTTCTGGCAAATTGAAATTTCGTCTCAAAACGTTTCTATTGGGTTCCTTAATGGATTCGATTACTACATTATCGTTGATAATCGCGTCCAGCCGCTGCCTCTTCTAAGGCGGCCTCCCACTGAAGCAATTAGCAACTAGCAATTGGAAACACAATATTATCGCCATCGGGTTGTTTACATTGAAATTAATCAGAAGTCGAAGTTTCGAATAAATAAAAGTTCGTAATGAATTCGAAGTTTCGCTAATTTCTTCGTTGTTATTAAATTTATAAAAAGGTAAATTTAAATTAAATTTAAACAAAACACTTCCCACAACTAGTTTTTATCTTCAGATATATATTTCGCCCACCAGGTGGACATCATCAGTGAAACTAAAATGACAAACAACAATCTTACAATATAATAACAGTTAAGAAATTTTAAGCAGTGGGGAGAAGTGTGAGCAACGTATTGAATAAGGGATTTAAATCAATATTGATTAATTTGTTTTTATTTTTATGCATATGAATAGCTTCTTTTATGCTTAACAATTTTGGTTGGTTGACTTCTTCTAATAATTTAATAATTATTAAATTCATGTTCCTTAAATGCCACCAAATTAAAATCGCATATCCAGAGTTGTTAGAGGATGACATGATTGTTTGAGATTACTACACAAACTAAAAGGAACCAGTTGCTGCAGTGTGAGAGGTGGTCAAACTAATATTGTCAGTTTCTTATTGTCAGTTTCTAGTTGCTAGTTGCGCATTGCCCCAGTGTGAGTGCTTACTAACACTTCTCCCATCGTTTTGTAAGCATCGATTCATATTATTAACTCGCCTGCAATTCTCATAATGTCGGGGTTAATACCTCCGCCAGTAAATTCGTTACGTTTTCGCAATGCTTCGCTCACATCCAAGAAATAATAGTGACTATGTTTTCGCCTTGCTAATTTTCGCCTTTTGTAAATTTTACCAAAAACTCAACGCCTTTTCCTTTCTTTAAACGCAATCGCAGTGTGGGTTTATGGTATCCAATACCTTTTGCAGTTTGACGGATGAAAACACCATTATTTATCAATTCGCGTGTTTCGCGAAAAAGGGCATCTGTTAGGGGCTAGCGTTCTGAGGTCCTCTTATAGTTTCTGGAGATAAGAAAAAACAGGATTTAATTTTTTACCAAAGAAGTGAAAACACGGCCTATTTAATTTATTTAGTAACTGGGACAAAAATACGCACTCGTAGCTGCAAAAACTGTCATTTTGAATTTTACGACCTAACCTCAATTGCAATTTATGGTGTCAAAAGCCGCCATGTTTGTTTTCCTAATTCCCTAAGTTCAGTCCGTCGTAACGCCTGGAATAATACTGCTAGTTGCATCAAGAAGAGTTTGAATCCTTTGGCAGAAGCAAATTTTCCCATTATTCAATTATAAAATTGAGATTTTAGCATATGAAAAAAATTGCCAAACTAATAATGCCAAACGGTCGCTATAATCGGTCACGGTCATAGGTTAAATAAGTTAATTTAGATAAGCCACTCCCCATAATATGTTGTTGGCATTTTACGCCATCTATTGAGATGTGTTAAAACTAACTAGAAAAGATATAAACCGATATGTATCATTCCTGTATATTTGAAAAGTATTATAAAATGGTTATTAAGGAATTTATTAGGCATTAACAGAATTTAACTTAGATTGATTAGATTTCTACTTCTTTTACCTGTTAAGATTAAAAAAATAAATATATAGCAATCTGATCAATCCAGGTTAATTTCTATTAATGCCTTAAAAGAAATACAGCAAATGATTGGTATATTATTTTTTTACTTAGAGCATACCTCAAAAAATAATACAAAATACGTCCTTAATATAATAAAACTTACTAATAAAATTAGCAAATATACATAAAGATAAACAGTAAGGAAATGCATGAACGAAGGTAATCCAAATTCAGTAATCAAAAACCTAATCCTTTTCGGGATTGGGAAAACGATGTATTGAAAATTTTTTTATCATCACAGCCTACCACAGCACAAGGTACACTGCCGCCCATTTGAAAGTGCACGATAGACCAGAGTTCCCTCAGTTATATTTTCTATAACTTACTCTAAGCTGATAAATAAATTATTTTAAACAAGTATTTGAAGATAATAATAAACCTTTCATTCCGCTGTAGCTGTTATAAACACATATCCCATGGAATCCTGACTTAAACGATGTCATTTTGGAATATTACATATAAAGAGTCGTGCACTTTCAAATGGGCGGCACTGTACATAACTTGACATGGTAATATCAGTAAATATTAGATTCTGATGGGATAAAAACGTAGTACCTATTAACAAACATAATTTTTCAGATTACCACGTTGATTTAAATAATTTTTGTTACTAACCTTACAATTCACTTTTTTATTCTTAGTACACTGTTGTATAAAGTCTATTTATTTAAATAACTTACAAAAGCAGTCCAAAAAATCAATAGATGCACAAAATTAGAACGCAAACGTGATAACACCGATAATTAACACAGATAAATACACTCAAAATAACCATGCGGTCCAGATAAAGCTAACCTCTGCACGCACGGAAACGGAAACCACGTGATCATGATCATAACAAACTGCACTAGCGCTGTTCTAGCCCCTAGTGAGATGTGTTAGAACTAAACAACGTGCCAACAGTTGCTATATTCAAGTGCCCGTACCGTGGTCACAGTCGCTAAGATAATCACTTTCATTTGTTTCATGATTTCTTCGATTCTATGTTTCGACGAGCAAATCTTTATTTATAGTTTATGGAATGTAGGTTATAGGTGCATTTTAAATAAAATACACTATTTCATTATAAATTCCATTTTTATTATACAGTGTGGTGATAAAGTAAGGAACAAAATTCATAATTGCGTTATTTAATGTTTTCAAGCAAAACGCTGGGACAGGTCAATTTTATTTTTTAATTAGCCTTATGACATAAAAATTTTACTTATGATGTCATGTATTTTTGCACAATGACGTCATCATTGGTTTTTAAAGTGACAACCCCGATTTTTTTGGTGGTTTTTATAGCTGGTCCAACTACTTAAATGATGGTGTAAAAAATTGGTAGGGGAAATCAGGGTACCCTGGGGTACCCCAGGGTACCAGGGAAATCGGTCAAAATAACGTTGAAAGAGGATTGCTCAGTTTTCTCGGGTAATAGTTTAATACTAGACTGTGTCATACTACTTGAAATCTGTCCAAGGACAGATAAGTCTGTTATCCCATCAATTAAACGATTATTGCAACAGTCGGGTAGTAAATTATAGTATGCTAAAAAAATCTGCACCTATTATAGGTATAGAAACGTCAGCCACGACAAACTGCCATGAAAATCTACTACGAAGACCCAGATGCAAAGACAGCTGTATAGTTCCATATGTCTTGATGGCGGTATCATTGGCAGCACAAAGTTCGTAGTTCGTGCAATGACGCTGTTGCTTGAGTAAAGCCTGTGGATAACAGCAGAGATCAGAACTCGTGTCAATTAAAAATTGTACCTTCCATCTAGAACTAATAAACGGCTTCCTCCCCAAAGGCAACCATTCGCCGTCTCTACTGCTTGCCGTTGCAATTTGTTTGGGAAGTTACATGGAGTGGCACATTTTCTAGCTTTCTCCTTGCAATTGTGGTGATACCAACATAGACGTTGCCCAGGCTCCGTGGAATTGTTTCGATGGGAACTCTTGCTGCGGTAACGGTATTTGACTGAGGTCTGTTGAGACATGAAACACAGCAAATGAAAATTAGTTGGCATAGTTTATTGTGTTGTTGTTATTACAAGTATAAGTTTCATAAATGTCATTTTATAATGCACACTTCTTCGCAATTACCACAATTTATTATATGTGTATTCAGCAATAACTCTGTTAATTAAAGAAATTACAACAGGTTATGAAACTCAGGTACGTTGTATGCGCTGTATATTGAAAAGTATTGAATTATATTGGGGTAATCAGCACATCAAGGGAAGCGTTTATAGAGAGAAAAGTGTGCAAGTACAAAATGGCCGCCGCAAACGATTTCAAAGTTATTTTAGATAAATTTGAAGGTCCTGATGATTGGGCGAAGTGGAAATGACACATGAATATGGTATTACGCGCTTATGGACTATGCTTATGGATTAGAAAAGTAGGTATTGGGCCACCTTTGCCAGACGTTTTTGAGGGGATGCAGTCGTCGTTAAGTACGGAATCTGCATTACCGACATTCTGTATTACATTTGGTTCGTCACTCGGCTGAATGGCAACGCTGTTGCTAGGGGAAAACAGATGGCGCCAGTGTCGTTTTACGTGATTTTTGTACCGACATTCTGTATTATCGGCATTTGGTACGTCACTCGGCTGAATGGCAACGCTGTTGCTAGGGGAAAACAGATGGCGCCAGTGTCGTTTTACGTGATTTTTGTACCGACATTCTGTATTATCGGCATTTGGTTCGTCACATGGCTAAATGGTAGCGTCGTTGCTAGGGGAAAACAGATGGCGCCGGTGTCGTTTTACATGATTTTTGTACCGACATTCTGTATTATCGGCATTTGGTTCGTCACATGGCTAAATGGTAGCGTCGTTGCTAGGGGAAAACAGATGGCGCCGGTGTCGTTTTACATGATTTTTGTACCGACATTCTGTATTATCGGCATTTGGTTCGTCACATGGCTAAATGGTAGCGTCGTTGCTAGGGGAAAACAGATGGCGCCGGTGTCGTCTGACGTGATTCTCGAAGTACGGAATCTGTATTACCGGCCTTGTCAGGCATTTGGTTCGGCGCTCGGCTAAATGGTGCTAAAGTATTGCTAGGGAAAACCCAGAGGGCGCTGTTAATAGAGGGCGTCATGAAACGGGGATCTGTATTACCGGCAATCTGTGTATCGTCAATAGAGGGCGTCATGAAGGGATCTGTATGACCGGCGGACTGTGTACTACTCCTAGGGGGCGCGTCATGAAGAAATCTCTATTACTACCGGTATGATGATGTAGAGGCAACCATTTTATATCAAAGCATGTGGCGCGCGCTAAATTTGAATCTGTACTGTGAATCTGTCAATTTTAAAATTTGTCATTTTTGCATATGTCATTTTTGCATCTGTCATTTTAAAGCTGTCATTTCAAAATCTGTCAATTATGCATCTGTCAATTGTGCATCTGTCATTTTGCATCTGTTATTTATACGTCTGTCAATTTTAATCTGTCATTTTTGCATCTGTCATTTTAAAACTGTCATTTTAAAATCTGTCAATTATGCATCTATTTTTTGCATCTGTCAATTGTGCATCTGTCATTTTGCATGTCATTTTGCATCTGTCATACTTGCATCTGTCATTTTGCATCTGTCATTTTTGCATCTGTCAATTTTGCATCTGTCATTTTTGAATTTGTCATTTGAAGGAGCCATCTTGGATTTCCCCAGATTTGAATTTTTCTCGCTACGACCTACAAGTTCTGCTGCTACCTTTCTCTTTCTCACGCAGCCTGTACTTTTTCCACCGCCTTTTCTAGAAGAAATAATAAAGCCAGATAGGAATTAAAATTATGTTTATTATTATTAATATATTGTTATAACTACATTTAATTTATAATAAAATGTTGATAGATTGCTGGTGATGATGATAGCTTGAGGACTTCAGGACTGCCCTCTGTTTTCTATTTGCAGTTCCAGGGGCTGTAACAACAACAATAGAACATTAAAAAGGGGTTTATTGTAAACTTGATGTTTCCCCGTACCTTATCTGCTTCCACAAACATGCAGTCATCATAGCCGCAGCCTGTTTTTCCCAAGTACACTAGGCCCAGAGAAATCGTTTTAGCTGCAATTTGCTCATTAACTTCCTTAACCCTTTGATCTGTTAACTTGTCGCTGATCCGCTGTGGAGAAATGTAACGTAGTTTTCACCAACAACAATCACACTTTGACGTTTATCACAGCAAACGACTCTTTCGAATTGTAGTATTTCGACAACCTCTTTGACCCCGTAGTCGCACAATTTCTTGATATGTTTCCGGCTGCTGGTGTAGGGTTTGTTCAATTGTTTTAACAAATCCAATTTTTTACGTAAAAACAAAGATACACACACACATGTTAGAATTTAAATAGTAGCAAAATTTTAACACGCACAAGAATAATAATAATAATTAGTTTTAACATACCTGTTTAGTTGAAGCAAACAATAATAATAATAATAATTATCACTATCACCGTAACGTAGCCGTCGAGAACAAAACTAAAACTAAAAAACGGAAGGGCTCGACGCTTTTATAACCTTCTAATCTGCAGAAATGAACATGCGTGCAGATGCAGCTGTTCGTAAGATAAAAATCTAATTTACTACACCCGAGCAAAAGGGTTCAACCTCGTTAACGGTCAAAAGGGGTCGACGGTACACCTGCGCTGTCAATTAACACTTGAGACCAATCTAACCGACTATGTATTGCCGAGCCGTGAAAATCATGCAAGGACTTGCTCGAGGTTGCCAAAATATAAGAATGCGTATAAACGACAGAAGACCATATCTTAATGTGTGAAACTAAAAAAACGAATTGTTTGCTTATAACAGATTTAATTTAATGGTCTGCTATAGAATCAACTTAATTATTATTTTGTTTGTTAAAATGCGTCCTGTGTTTATAGCTAGCGGTCAGGTAAACCCTTTTGTTTTATGACTTTTCTTGAAACGTTATCTGATCGTCCCATCTGCCACAAGAAGAAAGAATTTTTTTTGAAGACCTAGAGATATTACGTACGAAAACGTTATATGTACAAAATACTTATGACTAAATCTGTAAATTAAAATCTTTCAAAATGCAAGTATCTCTAAAAGAAATGTAAAAAAGGTTACACAATATTGCGTAATTATATATAACCTTGATTGTACGAGTTCTAACAAGATACAAGGGGTTGACCGTCGTAAAAGTAAACAATGTAAAGAAACTAATTCTTTTTTTCTTTCAGGTAAATCTTAATCGGTAGATCGATCGATACCTTAATTAAGAGTTCGGGGTGTTATATGACGATTTGCTAGGGCACAGTCGGTTCACAAGCTGAAAGAACCCAAGATAATAGGCGTTATAATCCTATACAAACCTTTTAATTAAATATCTCTTGCTGCAAGTTTTCATTTCAACAATTTGATTTTTGAAAATTTTATAATAATAAAAATTACGATATCTTGTATAATTCATATTTTCAATGATTTTATATGGCCGTATAAGAGACGTTTATCTCTTAGAAAAGTAACAAAGCAAACATACCTGTTTGTAGTCGATGTAAACAAAATCACTATTAGAAGTAAATACAACTGTGGAACTGATTTGTTCGTTAAATAATAGCGCGAAGAGAGAGACGCTGCCGAATTTAAAACTGAGGATTTTTTATAAGAATCGACGGCTTTTATACAATAAACGACCCCCCTGGTAGACGCATATAACACGCGGGTTTCAGGTTGAATCATATCGGCTGCAAGTTTCATCTCGATTTCGGTGATGACCCCCACAGCTGCTGTTCTTAGAAATTGATTGATAGATAATATTAGAGATTTTTTTACCTGCCTGGTATTCTACGTTCAGATAACGCTTGAACGCCCGAAATCAGAATAATAAACATGTTTTTATTTTACGTTACTGGCATAACATAACTCCTTCCGTAAGTTACTTGTAAAATAATTCCTAGCTAAATAAATATTCTATTTAAACATTGATGTTTCATTTACATTTTTTAGCTTAATCGCGATTTCGGTTTTTACACCATCGTCAGAAGACTGAACATTTAAAAGAAATTACAAGAATATATAAAGACTAGGGTAACCAAGTGTTTTTAGTTATTTATTATTAGAATGTTTCACCTAGCGCCTACAAGGAATTCAATTAATCATATTTCTTTTGATTTCTTTAAAATAATTTATATTAAATTTGTCTACATCGTGTATACTACACAGTAACCTTAATGGAACATCTATAATTGATTTACCAGTTACCATTAATGATAATACAAAATTCTTAGGATTAACTGTTGATAGGCGCCTAACCTGGAGCAACCATATCGAATTATTTCGTAAGAAGCTGTGTAATGCCTACTATGCTTTGTTACAAATTAAATCTGAAGCTGTAGAATGACCTTCTATAAATCCATGTTCTTGTACTGAGACATCTTTCGAGGATTTTTTTCGAGTACTAAAAAAGGTTCTATAAATATATTTTAACGAAAATATTTGTCTTACTCGCACACACACACATATTATGGTTGGAATAATGAGATTAATTTTCCGCATATGTACAAACGTAATTTTGTTATACGCTTCAAATACCCATTAAACATCAGAATTAAAAACACACACTTAAGAAGGCTAAAATAGGTTAGAACTCGAATATATTGCGTGATTCATTTAATTATTATGCAATCGTATTTACGAAAGCCTGTATCGACAGGCTGGAACATGCAAAAAAAAAGTTCCTGCTTTAACTATTCACGCAGCTATAAAAAGGGCTGTAATCGTTTCAGATACAATCAGTCGTGCACGGACGATCGTGCGTGTGTGAGTGCAATAAGTATACTAAACACTAGTGCTCTTTAATTTGTTTATAATAATAACATATAGTAAATTTGAATTGTTTTAAAAAAAGTGGTCGACGCTTCAGCAACAACAAGGTAGGAATATTTTATTTATTTTTAAATTCTGAATCTTAATATCAACTTTCGAGTTTCCACGCATATAACAATATTTATAATTTGTTTATATTAATCATAATCTGAGGTTACGGGATCTTTGTAGTTTTTGCAAGACGAGGTTCTGTTGAAGAATAAGAACATTTTCTCCGTGGCAAGAATAATTATTTATAATATTTAATATACATTTGAATTGCTTAAAAAGCGTACAACGTTATACAAACAGTTTTCAGGCAAAATTTATTTTGAGTTTATTATTATTATTATCTAGGGCTTAATAATGTTAAATTTGAATTCCAGCAATGTAGGAATAGTTTTATATTTCTCAATTTTTCCCTAGTCTTAATGTCGATTAAAGTTCATAGAGTTTCGAAGATTGTTTTATAATATACTCTGATACACCTTACTAACTAAACAGAGCTCTAATGTTTAAAATTTTATTGTTACATACGATTATAACTTTTCTATAGTCTAATGTAATAATTTGTTCTGGTTTTAGCTCTGACCAAAGTGATGTATTAGGCAGCTTTTTTAAACAAAACGGAAATGGCATTCCAGATAGTAGATGAAATCACAAAAAGTAGCAAAAAATATAATTTCCAACGGCGTAGTGTCTGCCTCAAACTAAACGAAATTCCTCAAGACGTTATAGATCCAGAAGCGTGGGTGAAGAATGGGCTAAAAGATATCGTAGCGCATATATGCCAAGACGTCGACTCTGAAGATAAGATTGGTTTCACGTTTGGCTCAGAATGTTTCGCCAAGGGGGACGCATACATATCCTTTAAAAAGGCCAGGGACATATTGTTCGAGGAAATATGGGACTTATTGGGCAAAAATATATCAGAACAATTCTGAAGGCTTTCATTCAGATAGCTTTCGAATGACAATGACCCAAGTGAAATCCTATAGAGGCTCTGGACGAGTTAACACCTACAACATCTATGAAGAAGAATGTACTAAACGAAAGGGTATAGCAGTCATCAACAATAAAGGCAACCTATGCCTTCCCCGAGCTCTCGTTGTGGCCAGAGCTTATGTCTCAAGGATCCTCTCGTCAAACAAATCAGAGAAAACCGTGCAAAGATGCAAGATATCGAGACAAATAAGCTGATGCAAGAAGTTGGTATTCAGATTCCTGAGGAAGGCGCTGGTGTTGAAGAACTGAAGCGGTTCCAGACTCATATGAACGGTTTTAAAATAACCTTTTATGCATATGGGTCTAGAGGGCGAACCGTTCTATTTGAAGGTCCTGATGCTTCTGCGAAAATCAGCCTGCTTCACCACAACAATCACTACAACGTGATTAGCAACTTGAAAGCGGCGTTTGTGTGTAGATATTACTGTGAATCTTGCCACATTCCATACAATAACAAGAACGATCACAGATGTGCTGGATCATGCCCATGTTGCCAGCAGACCCCGCCATGCGAGAAAAGCAGGCAGGAAATAACGTGCGAAGATTGTCATCGCAAATTTAGAGGCCCAGACTGCTATAACAAGCATAAAACTAGCGGTTCATATAACAAGAAAACCTTATGCCAACATATAAAACAATGCCCCTAGTGCCTGAAGACTGAAGATGAAATATACTGCAAGATGTGCGGAAAACATCAACCTGCAGGGCATTACTGTCATATAAAACCCGATAGCAGAGAACCATCTTCAGAAGGCTACCTGTTTATATTTTATGACCTGGAGTCGAGGCAGGATAAACGAGGTCCTGATGGTGAGAAGATACACGTACCCAACCTGTGTGTCTTCCAACAACGCTGTGACAACTGTATTAATGAGGCTAACACAGTTTCCATATGCGCAAAATGCTGTCTGAGACAACAGGTGATAAAATTAAATCCAATACAAGTCTTCCTAAACTATATACTAGGGGTTAAGAAGGCCTTTAAGAGGATTGTTGTGTTGGCCCATAATGGAAAGGCGTATGATCACCAATTCCTTCTTAAGCATGTACTTGAAAACACCGATCTCAAGGTTGAATTAATTATGAGAGGCAGCAGCATTATCATGATGGGTATCGATAACGTTAAGTTTATCGATAGTATCAACTACTTCCCGATGGCATTATCCGCACTTCCAAAAGCCTTCGATTTAGGCGCCGAACGGAAGAAGGGTTATTTTCCGCATCTTTTTAACACTCAGGTCAATGCTAATTATGACGGACCTCTGCCAGACCTTAAATACTACGTTCACGACTACATGAACGAAGACACGCGCCTAAAACTGATGGCCTGCCATAAGGAACACCGAAATGACAATTTTAGAATGCAACGTGACCTAGTGGAGTATTGCATCAGTGATGTTGACATTTGGACCAAGGCTTGCCTTAAATTTAGAAAGCTCTTCTTAGAAGAGTGCAACGTATGTCCGTTCACCGAAGCAGTAACCATAGCCTCAGCCTGTAACTTAGTTTATCGCCGGAACTTCCTGCAGCCCCAAACAATCGGTATTATACCTCGTAATGGTTACAGAAATGTTGACAATAAGTCAAAAATAGCCACTCTCTGGTTAATCTATGAAGAGACTCAAAGAGGTATCAACATTAAATATTCAGCCAAGCAGCGAAAGACTATAGTAGATGGCGTCAAGGTTGACTGTTACTGTGAAGAAACACGACAAGTATTTGAATTTCACGGCTGTTACTATCACGGGCACACTTGTCTATCCGTAAGGCGAGATGAACCTGTGCATGAAGATCCCTCGGATACATTGAACAATCGTTTACAAAGAACCAGCAACAAAATCGAAAGACTGAGACAGCGAGGCTATGACGTCATCGAAATGTGGGAATGTGAATTTAGGGAATGAAACAAAGAACTAAAACAAGAACTTGAAAACAGCCCTCTAATGGTATCGACACCTCTGAACCCTCGTGATGCCTTCTTTGGTGGTCGAACTGGTTGAATTGCAAAACAAATTATCAAGTCGGGCCTGGAGAAAAAATAAAGTATGTTGATGTTTGTTCGCTATATCCTTGGGTGTGTAAGTATGGCAAGTTTCCTATTGGACATCCTAAGGTTTACGTGGGCGATGCTTGATTTAGAACATACAGACGGTCTCATCAAATTTAAGGTGTTGCCGCCGCAACAGCTGTACCACCCGGTACTACCACTCAGAATGAACAACAAGTTAATGTTTGTGTTATGCAGAACCTGCGGTTCAGAGCTTAACCAGATCGACTGTAATCATGCGGAAGGTGAACGTTCATTAACGGGTACTTGGATAATAAACGAAGTACAAAAAGCCTTGGAGATGGGGTATGTCATGCTGGAAGTTTACGAAGTTTGGCAATACAACATAGAACAGTATACCACTATGAAGAAGACTGGCGGGTTATTTACGGAAATGATGAACAAGTTTATCAAAATGAAGCAGCAGGCATCAGGCTGGCCCGGGGATTGTTTGTCCGATGCAGAGAAGAAGAATGCATATATCGAAGAATTTTTCGAGAAGGAAGGTATACGCATGGAATTCAATACTAAAGAACCCCGGATTAAGAGGTTTGGCTAAACTAATGTTAAATTCGTTTTGGGGTAAGTTTATCAAAACTAATTCATTAATTTATATTAATTATTGAATGCATGTTTTCAGGCAAATTTGGCCAGCGTGAGAATCAGCCTAAAACAACTATACTTCGTCAACCTTATGAGTTAGAGGAGCTTCTATCAAACCCGGCTATAGAAGTCAACCACATCGAAGCTGTTAATGAAGACACTCTGATAGTTGGTTGGCAATACAAATAGGATTTTCGTCGATAGTCAATGTAGCAATTGCGGCATATACAACAACTCAGGCCCGTCTTAAATTATACAGCTATCTGGAACGTCTTGGCGATAGGGTGTTATATTACGATACGGATTCCATCATTTACATTAGCAGAAAAGGGGAATGGGATGTACCAACGGGTTCCAGCTTGGGAGAAATGACTGATGAGCTAGAAGACTACGGGCCTGGCAGCTATATAGTAGCATTTACCTCTGGAGGTCCTAAGAACTACAGTTACATTATATTCAGTCCCAAGTATAACACTTACTTCACTGTGTGTAAAGTAAAAGGTATTAGACTGAACTATGATGTACTGAAGCTCATCAACTTCCACAGTATGAGGCAGATGGTTACATCCAAAGAGCCTGTTGAACCTCTATACATTGCCTCTTTGAATATACAAAACACCACCAGGTTATTACCAAGAATGGAACAAAGATCTACAGGCCTAGGTCCGAAAAACGTAAGTTTCGACTCTGTTCCCTATGGACATAAGAAGCCCTGTGTTAGTCAATGACATCCTATGAGGTTTGTAGTATAATTGTATTTTTAAGTTTTGTAAAAATTTGTATATCTTTACTTAAGTAAAAAAATGTTTGTATAGTAACTTATTTTTAACTCTTAAGTATTAGTAAAATAATTTTATAGTAATGTAGTAGCTTCAATAAGTACATTATCTGAAGCACGATGTTTTAAAGATTATTATTATTATTGTATATAATTGAAAAGTTCAATTACTTATGTATGAGTAGCAACATATTCTGTAAAAAGTAACTATTGTTCATTTGCTTATAAATATGTTAGGACAACGAAAGTCCTACTGCATCACTATGGGATGGTCACCCTGTTGGACTCTCATTGGAGCTACTGATGTTGTTGGTGGTGATTTTTGTTGTCATCGTTATAAAACACATAATACGGGGTATGTTAATCGATTTCAGCATAGTGTAGTTATAATAATAAGTGAAACTGACGAGAGTTATACTTTATGTACCGGAATTGTAATTAATTATTAAAAAAGATGGTGAAACTTGGGAGTGATTGAATGTAAATCACAGCCATCACGGGGATACTCGGGAACATGCTCATGAAATAGATCTCTTACCTAATAAACGCGATTTTGTTCTATTGTGTCTGTTAAGTAGTAGTAGTAGATCAAGACATTGTTGAAAAGAATATTTAGCATAACAAATCGTACAAGGCATTCAACTGCTCCGATTAAACAACAACAACAGCAATTTGACAATGAAAGAAAGGTCAAGTTTCAAACGTGTTACGAGTATGCCTTCATGGTTATCCGAGAACAGATTTCAACCCTAACAATAATAATTGTTTAGTTATTTAATTATTGTTTAGTTGTTTAATAATTTTGAGAAAGATTGTCATAGAATAAAAGATTAATGTTCTATCATGGTTATCCGAGACCAGATAATTGTTTAGTTATTTAATTATTGTTTTGTAGTTCAATAAAATTTTTGAGAAAGATTGTCATAGAATAAAAGATTAATGTTCTATATGTGTATTATTACTATTCTCCCCTCTGTACCAAGGCATAAAAAAGTGATAGCTATAACTAGTATGAGAGAGAAGCAAGAATGAGGTAATTACCTACACACACCTGGCGATAATGATGACGTGTCATTAAACAAGATGAGACTTGTCTGTCAACGTCGACAACTTGTTTACCGTATGCATGTTACTGAGCATGCGTTGGATCTAGGTAAGTATAAGCGACTATATAAAGTCGACAGTTGTTAGCGTGTACTAGTAGCAGACAGTACGTGTACAGCAGCAGCAATTACGATGATCGAGTATAAGCAGTCCTAATTATTGTTATGATAACGAGAGCGAATTATTTCCCCTGGAAATAGGTAAATTGTTGTTTATAAAGCTTCAAGTTTGTGTTTGTATGCTAATTTGTGTCTATTTTGCTGCTGCTTGTTTAGATGAAGGCCCGAATGTTGCAGATCATGCATCATCATCATCAACTGCAAGTACCGACAAGTACAGCGAGAACGGTCAAGCGTGGAACAATGAAGAAGAACTAGGTAAGGTGTTTAAAACTTTTGTATGTTTATGCTTATATTAATCGATTATTGTATTATTATTGTTTAGCGTTTCATGATATGTCGCAGCAGCAGCCTCTATACTACGCTGATGACTCTATAGCAGCAGCATCAGCATCAGCAAACTTTACCATTGTAGATACACCAGTAGCAGCAGCTAAAGGTGAAGTACGTGTTCAACTGCTCGGGGCTGTCCAGTATCCGTTGTATGTTACGAGACCTCCAGGTGAAGAAGAACAAAACTACGACCATATACACAACATCCAAGTAGGACCCATTCCACCAGACGACGACGACGACTACGCCTTGGGGTCTAAAGAATTTGACGTGGTGTTGAAGCTCGAATGCGTGAATAACGTATGCCAGCATGGTGAAATAGTGTTGTCGGAAAGTAACTGGTTCGAGCTGTATGATATACGAGTCGAGGCAATGTTTAAAAATTTCTTTTATGGTTGCTGCTGCCGCAAGGACGACAGTGTACTACATCGTAATAAACCTTTGAAAGTCCATCTATGTGAGAATTTATACATCGAGATTATTCACAACGAGTTTTTCGGCAACAGGGTGGCCATTCATCAGAATGATAAATAGCGGACTATAACCTTAAAAGATTACGAGTTTCAGTCTATAATGCACCTAGCACCGCTGATCAATCATCAGGCTCGAACGTTACATCACCTGGACTTTTCGCGTTTCTACCACGCAAACATAGAGAACGTAGCAGAAAGTCAACTGAGACGCCCTGAAGATGTCAATAAAACGCTTCCACCCACAGACTCCATCTTATTCACGACCGAACTGTTATGCGGCTACTACTCAGCTACCAGTTTGATAGACAACGCAGCAGCAACTGGTGGTGGCTTGAACTCGTTCATTTTATTAGAAATAATAAAACATTATCCGCAAAAGTTTATCGATGCCTTACGTACACGACTGCAATCATATCAGCAGCAGCAGCCGAAAACGTCAACGACGACGACAACGTTTGCACAGTCGTATTAAGAACACCATGGAGGAAATAAACTATCTTAGAAATAGGTTAAAAAAATATTTGAACAATTTGCAAGTGTTACGTGATGATCTCATCTCATACTGTGTAATGAATAATTATTTGTCAAATAATATGTTACAATTGTCCATTAAATGTATAGCAAAATAAATAATACGTATATTTAAACATGGATGTTTCATTTACTAGCACGACTAAGGGTGAAGAGACTAGCATGACTAAGGGTGAAGGGTGAAGAGACTAGCATGACTAAGGGTGAAGGGTGACGAGACTAGCATGACTAAGGGCGAAGGGAGAAGGGTGAAGAGCGACTATATATAAAAGGTAGATCGTTATCAGCGAGAGAGTACATGAATAAAGCCGAATCTTTCCGATGGCGTACATCCTAGGTTAAAAAGCAGCCAGTTAAGTAGCCATACTATGAGAAGGAGAGAGAAAGAGTTCCCGCTTAGTGAAAGGGATAAAAGGATCCAATCCCTGAGTTAACGCTAAAATTCAAATCTATGGCATGGGAAATCCAGGATGGCTCCTACAAAATGACAAATTCAAAATGACGGATGCGAAATTGACAGATTTAAATGACAGATGCAAAAAATGACAAATGCAAAATTGACAGATTTATAGTGACAGATGCAAAATGACAGATGTATAATTGACAGACGCATAAATGACAAATGCAAAAAATTACAGATGCAAAATGACAGATTAAAATTGGCAGATTTATAATGACAGATGTATAATTGACAGACGCATAAATGACAAATGCAAAAAATTACAGATGCAAAATGACAGATTAAAATTGGCAGATTTATAATGACATGTATAATTGATAGACGCATAAATGACAAATGCAAAAAAAATGACAGATGCAAAATGACAGATGTACAATTGACAAATGCAAAAATGACAGATGCATAATTGACAGATTTTAAAATGACATATGCAAAAATGACAAATTTTAAAATTGACAGATTCACAGTACAGATTCAAATTTAGTGCGCGCCACATGCTGTGATATAAAATGGTTGCCTCTACATCATCATACCGGTAGTAATACAGATTTCTTCATGACGCGCCCCCTAGTAGTAGTACACAGTCCGCCGGTCATACAGATCCCTTCATGACGCCCTCTATTGACGATACACAGATTTCCGGTAATACAGATCCCTGTTTCATGACGCCCTCTAATGACAGCGCCCTCTGGGTTTTTTCCTAGCAATACTTTAGCACCATTTAGCCGAGCGCCGAACCAAATGCCGGACAAGGCCGGTAATACAGATTCCGTACTTCGAGAATCACGAATCAGACGACACCGGCGCCATCTGTTTTCCCCTAGCAACGACGCTACCATTTAGCCATGTGACGAACTAAATGCCGATAATACAGAATGTCGGTACAAAAATCATAAAAAACGACACAGGCGCCATCTGTTTTTCCCTAGCAACGACGCTACCATATCTACCAACGTTTGAATATGTTAATAGAATCGTTCTTTAGAGTTCAACGTCATGAAAGTGGAGACATAAATGCCAAAATACAGAAGTTATTTGTTGATCTGAACAACGAATTAAAGAAACATAACGAAAATACGTTATCTGAGCCAATATTAAATGGAAGAATTTTATCGACGTTAGGGTTAGGCAAAGAATATGACAATTTTAAAGATTTGTGGGACACAATTCCAATAAATGAGCAAACTCTTAATTTGCTAATAGAAAAGCTATGTACAATCGAATTACGCGAAATGCAAAGTGAAATATCTGCAACTGAAGCAAAAGCATTTGTTACAAATTCCGAAAATGTCAAGAAAAAGTCGTTCCGTAACAAAAAGAAAAAATATGGCAGACATGATGTCAATCGAGCAAAGAATAAGTTTCCTTGTAACCTACTCAAACAGCTAGGATACCGGAAAGCAGAATGTCTACTGAAAAAGACAGATGGCAGCACTTCCAATGACCGAGAGAAGTGCTAATGTAATGCTGTCTTCGTCATACTCGTAGATAACGAGAGTAGAGCATAACAAAACGAAAGTTCTGTGATAATTTTTTTGCACAGATGACGCAAAGCTCATCTTTCGGTGGACGGATAGTATTCGTATTGTACCTTTCTTAACTTTTTTTCTTTTTATTTTACCCTATATTTTTATATTTTATATTTTTTTTTCGTTACCTCAGTATTCCTTGTCCGTGCTTGTGTCCACGTCTGTCTGATGCTACGAGTTTTTTAAAATTTATCTTCTTGAAATCCCTTGTTAGCTAAAATGCGTTTATCAATAAAAAATATTTGATGGGTAAGAAACAGGTAAGTAATAGTGAGACTATGCAAATTTTAAAAGGATTGGCAGCACTGAATTTCGTATTGTAGCTAATATTCATTACGACAATCTAACATTTCTAACCTCAATTTGCTTTGCAATAGTGAATTACGTCTGTTAAACGGCATAGATTATGTGTAGCTTTATAAAACAACACTTTATAATCTCATAAATCACTTCCATACACCTAAAGCTATTTCTATAGTATTCCTTGTTCTGGCATGACAATTGTAAATTCTTGCGGTTTCAGTAGTGGGATTTATAAATGACGTCATATTAACAATATGACTAGATTATAAATAATTCGATACAGTATATTTACTGTCGCCTGGATATAACTTACATGCATTCAAATCTTGCATTCAGAGCAGAATTAATAAAAATATTAGAATCATGGCAAGACACAAGCTAAATAGGCACAATATTTCTAAATTTTAGTCAGTGATCAAATGCTGCTTGCACATTTAATGAAAAGTACCCATTTCTGTTACGAAATTGCTTAGGTTGTTTCCCGCCTGGTTACTGAACTCTAAATGTGTGTGCAGTTAAAGCCCAATAACACTCCAAAAAATGTCATCCTATAAACCCCTTGTTGCATAACAGGTACGTCACTTCTCTCTGGGAAAATCCGAAACCTTTCGCGTAAAAGGTACATAGGCACTTGAAACTCTTATGGTATGAGAAACTGCAGATTTATGAACTCCAGCGAAGTCACCACATAGCATAACTAGCATTTCCTGATGCATAAAAACGTAGACATGTTAATATGCTGAAGTGGTGTAATAAATGAGTTTCCAAAATAACAAAGTAAGAAATTTTATAAAAATATAACATCGCATTATTTATTGGCAGGGAAACTTAACATATGTTCTATATTATAAAGTAAGAATTGTACTACTGATTTTTGCTTAATCTAAATCGAGCTATAAAATCAATGTTATCCCAAATTTGAAAGTGATTTAACCATTTCCTAATTGTATATGGCAGTGGCGTATTTTGGAGTTTTTTCGGAGGGGGGCTATTCTATAAAAATTCCGAATCAAAACACTAAAATTGTCACATAACATAGATTTTGACACTATTAAAAAAACTCGGGGGGTTTTCTGCCCGATAGGCCCTCCCCCTCCTAAATATAGTCTTCTATGTAATATGTTTATAAAATCTACTATATCTTCTTCATCACCTGAGAATATATCAATATCATAGTCTGCCATTATACTTTAATTTCTATATGTTAATGAAGGCTATAATAACAACAAAACATACAACTACCTACTGAAACCGTCTGTTACTTAATCCTGCTGTTAATGCAAATTTATCTGTTTGGTAACTTTACCAAATGATTGATAAACTCAAATAAGCACTTAACAACCAGTTAAAGTTAACAGCAAACCTTAACAAGGTATTGATAAACTGTACCCTAAGTCTTTTAATTGAATTATCTAACTCGAAAGTTTGATATAATATTTCATTCAAGATTAATTTAGTGAAATATAAAAATTCATTGTGAGTAGCTTGTTGAATGAAAGTACAATTCTGAAATTGATTAAAATGTGTAAACGTTCTTTCGTTCGATTGTCAGGAATTTCGAATTTCGTTATCGATAATTTGACTGTTTAGTTGTACTAAGGTTCCTTGATCTCCTTAAGCCTATTTATTTATCGCTTCATCATATAATTTGGCGTCATTATAATCAAGATTACCTGTCAAGAATTTAACTACTGACCCTAAACCATCAAATAATCCTCTTTTGAATCTAATGTCAGGTATAATTTCCGAAAACTTTAGTTACTATGTCTAGCAGTCTTCTAGAGTCTTCTATCATAATATAAATCTTTTTTAGATTATCTAAGTCTATTTCATACATATTGTAACGAAATTACTTATGTGGGGGTATAATTATTTATTTGTATATGTATTTACTATTTAAAACTGCCATGCAGGTTTCGCCGCGTGACCTCGCTCTTCTCCGAGAAGAGCAAGTCTCGCGTCCCCACCCGTCCTTTCCCTCTTAGCCGTTGGCACTCGCTAGCGCAACGCGCAGCCCCACCTATTCTAGTGGGTATATAACCTGGCTCGCCGGACTATTAAGTCCCGCGGAGGGTGCGGTTCTGAGAAATTCCGTTTTTTGTTTAAACTGAAACGTCGCCATTTGCATTTCAATCATTCTTGTATCTTATACTCCTCTGACGCGTCAAGCCAACTACCATCAACATCGGGGAACGGAGTACGGAACGAACAATCCATCCATTTATTTGAATTCAATCGGCTGAAGAGGCACCGGCCTATAATAGCCATCACTGCGAAGCAGGGTGTAAAGTAACGTTTATCAGTCAGTCAGTCACTATTAAGTCAGTCTCTTTCCATTCTAATAAAGAGTCTCTTTCCGCTATACTTAAAGAGAACAAGCCGAACAGAAGAACCGAATACCAAGCCGACCTACCAGAGTCACTTCAGACGAGCAGTAGAATATTTATAATACACTACCAAGTATAACCGAACCGATCCGAACACTTCCGAATACAACCATACCGAACACACCGAATATTCCCGAATACAACCGTACCGAACCGTACCGAATACAACCGTACTGAACATTCCCGAATGCAACCATACCGAACATTTCCGAATACGACCATACCGAACATTACCGAATACAACCATACCGAACATTACCGAATACAACCACTCCGAACAGTACCGAACCGACACCGAGATACGAAGTTATAGTGTATAGTGTATTTGACCGCCTCACCCTGCTTGCATATAGTTGCACCGTCACCGTTTCCAACCTTTTCCTGCAACCCATACGATATTGTGATTAATAAACTAAAGGTTTGCTGAAGTGGAGTTTTATTTGAATGGTAGTAATAATAACACTAAATGTGAGCCGTTTAAACCTGGACGAAGAGCCCTGGACACCGAGTCTTCACTAAAGCTGCCATGGGTTCCGCCGCTGACGAGTGTACTCTCGGTAAAAAGTACTGGCATTCGAGGCCGAACCGCATCAACGATACATTCTCCGACCGAAGGGCGTCGCAAAATATGCATACTAACTATCCTTAACTTTACCTTGTCCTAATTGAAAGGGTAGGTCACCATATTTATTACCTAGATTTATTACTTGGAATTCGATATTTTAAACATTTGGAAGTATCACCAATAGCATCAAAATTATTTCCATTGGTTGAAAATATCCGGACCTTTCAGTATCTCTTGTGAATTCGCTTACCTTGTTGATTGGTTTATCCTTTTCTTTCAGGATTCTCGTTTGCTCTATTATTGTAGTGTGGACTCTTTCTACAATAGGATTTCCTGTTGATGATCTAACGGTGGTAAAATGATATTGAATGCTATTAGTTTTGCAAAATTCTTTAAATGTAACCCTATTAAATTGATTGTCAGAGACGTCTCTTATTAATTTGCAAAATTCACCTGGCCCCAGTGGAGCCGCAATAAGAATGTTCTGTTTTAAGTATTTGTTAATTGGATCTTTCGATATGTTTAAATTCGAACCTATATTTTCTTTTTGTAAGTGTTGCGTTTGGATTGATGCATTGTCATTATCATTTTGACATTGGTTTCTTATATGTAATTCAGTTCGTTTATAGAATCGTTCTGGTTTTCTATTCTGGAGAGACCTCAGCGTTACTATTAAGGGCCTATACTATGCACGAGGAGTCATCGTTTTGAACATAACCTCGAAATTATCTCCTGTAATGTGGGTGGATTCGTTTGCTAAAATGACACGCCCACATTGAGTAGTGGGAATTAGTTGTAGCCGTTGTAGCGCACATGCACATTCCTAAATATTACGTTGACCCTAATGCATCTCCCGCGTTTGGGGTCAGAAGGGTATAATATATTATATCAGCAATCAGCATATAGTAATGATGTTTGAGAAAAGTATAAATACGCTGGATTGCCAACCCAGTGTTATTTGTTCACATATCCAAACGAAACTATTTCTTTTATCAAGAAAATAATTTCTATTTTCTATGACTGATTTTGTAACGAATGAAATAACATTTAAATATTTAGTATGCTTTATTTTGAAATCAATACACACATATCCATTCGACTCCGAAAGGTACAAGAGGTATAATAAAATGTCTAATTTTATTGAAATCTATGAAAGCAAAGAAAAAAACATATTTCATGAACAAATTGAATGACAATTTTTTTAAGTACAACGTAAGTATGTTGGATATTGTATATCTATCTCTCAAAAATCAGACTTGTTTTTTATTGATTATTTAGGTAAATAAAACATAAACTGTATTCATTAATAACAAAATAATAACTATCCATCAAAGACAAAACAAAAACATCACTTTCAAAGTCTTTTTCACTACCATTCTAAAAGTAATAACGCACACGATATACAGATCCGGGTTCGTCAAGATTGTGCTCTAATAATAACAGTGCATACATACATAACGTATTTAGTATTTACGTATTTAACGTATTAACGTATTTATACATACTAAATACATAACGTATTTAGAACAATATAACGACATGTTTTGCAGTGCTTGGGTTCGTTCCCGTATTCACCGGCCGCCTTGTTTATAAGACTCATTAGAGTATTTACTAAGTAGTGACCTATAAAAATTAAACAAATTGAAGTAGCATAATAAATTAATCAACTGTCTTTGTTTATTTTCAAAGATTAGGTATGCTCACTTTTTAGAATTTTGTCTTTTTACAATCTTCGTTGTATGAAAAAAGAGTATCATGTTTTATTTTAAAATCAAACAACATTATAATAACATAATAACATAATAAGTAAAAAATTTATGTTTTCATTAACAAAATTAATTTTTAGTTATTAGTTTTTTGGGAACGTCCAGTAAATACAATAGGTATTACAGGGCTAAAAACATTCTTTATTTTTACTCTTTCTTGACTTTTTTCGTTTTGATTTTTAGCTTCTTGTGCTAATTTGATGTACTCCGGCTCTTTTATAGGCATATTTCTCTGTTTTCATGGATCTATTAATTCTGGTAGAATACAATTGAAATAAAACTTGTGTAAATGGGGAAACATTTTAGTCGACCAAGAATGGCGGTCCCTATTTATTTTTTCAAATTTAATGCCAAGTGGTGTCCAAACACAGAACCAGCAATAAGACCGGTTGCTATTTCCAAGGCTCCCTGTATTTGATAATAATACGTGTTTGAAGTGTTTACATCCAGGTTATCTTCATGTTTTTTCCAGAAAGTAATTTTTTTGTAGCAATTCCTTCTTCTGGGGTCATTTCTCTAGCAGCATGGGGGCATTTTATTTCCACAATGGCATCCAAACCTATTAGTCCGTCCGGAGTTGCTCCGAAATAACTAAAATCAGGATGAATGTGCAGTCCTGCTTCAGTTATTGTTTCAGATATGGCGCTACTGAGCTCTTCTCTAGCGGTTGCTTCATGCAGAGTACCCCACTCTGTAGATTCATATTTAGAGTAAGAACTGTACAACAGTTCTTCAACTACTTTTTTACAAGATGTTGTGGGTCTTCTTTTACATACTCGCCCAAAGTTCGAAGCAGTTAAAATTTTTCTTCGTTCTTCTCTCCATTCAAAATTCTCGCTTTGATCTTTTGTTCTTTCCTCAAGCTCCTTTTTTTCTCTGTCTGATCGATACAGGGAACTGATAAAAGCCTGTTTTGATATTTCAAATTCTTCTTCAGTCATATCAGGCTTTTGACATTGCCCACCATAGTCTTTATCGGAATGATTATTGTGTCTTTTAGGGAAGTCATTAAAATTCAATCGTTTTTTCTTCAATTTCTGCAATAAACCTACTATATCTCACACCGTACATTTCTTCACTTTTTCGAAAGCCTTCTGATATGATAGCGCACTCCACAGCACTTGAGCTTCCGGTCCAATTTTTATAACATGCATGATCCGGTATTGCCGTATTAGTGTTTTCATGACGGCGACATATGACACAGTATTTATTTTTAACTCCTAAATACAGAACCTTTTTTGTTCGGTAACCTATAATAGCGGCAGCACCTGATAACGCATTGTAGTTTTTTTTATAAGACCTTTTACCCCAAGTTCCATCGCAAACTACTGTAATTTTTGGTACTCCGTCCACACCAACTTCCTTTTCCATTATGGCCAACCTTTTTTCTTCTTCAGCAGCCTCTGTCATCAATTCAGTCGAACGTTGATCATAGATTTGAAAGATTTTGTCTTGAACGTCCTGATACTTTTTTTGTGTCATGTTTGGGATCTCTATAGAAGTACAGAATTCTTCTAAGTGGGAAAATCCAGAGCCAATGGATATCATTCCATTTACATCACTTTGGTTTATTTGGAATTGAGAAGTGGTATCGGCCTGAGAGTTGGTAAAAAGGCTGAATTTTAGATTACACATGTTACAAGAAGCAATAAACCTATAACATCCCAAAAGAGGTGCATGTTCGCTAACAACTACTAATTGGTCAAAAAAGAATTGAAAGTCGATAATTCTACGACCTTGCACTGACAATTCCTCCTCAGTGTCTTGTTTATTGGTTTCAATTTCCATAAAAAATTCTTCTGGGCTATCATGATTTTCAACACTGGACGTGCTCTTCACTATACATTTTTGAATCTGGAATTTTGGTACTTTTAACTCTATTGGTTCTTTTATGAGCGATAGTAAATAAGCAATGAAGGCTTATTTCTCCAACTTGTTAGCGTATATCAAAAAGAAACTGTCTGTTATATTTTCTTCGAGGACCAGCCGTTTTCGAGATATTTACAAAAACGCGTTTATCAAGATGGCAGCTGAAGCATACCCGCCTCCGCCGCGTCAACTTGGTTTTATACTCAGGATCGACCCACTAACAAATTCCAATAATAAAACTGCTGTTTGAATTTGGTGCATTTTGGACATCTATCTTTCGGTCTGCCGGGTGGGGCTATCAGTCGCAAGGGAAACCCAGAACTCCAATTGCTGTTGGAATTTGATGTAAAAAACCTCTGCCAACTGTTTTGAGAAATTCTTTTCATTTTCATGAAGCATATTTTGTGTAAAATTGTATTCGTATTTATCATTAATGCGATATATAGGTTTAATAACGATAACTAACTTAATGTGTATAATTGTTACAATAACAATAAAATAGTTTTTTAATAAAGATTCTGAGGAAAAAATTGCGATGCAAGAGTTTAATATTATATGTATCTACTAGTTACGCCACTGCAAGCTTGCAACATTCTTTCACTAAATAGTTATTTATGACTAAATATTTTATTATTCTTGTGTTCTTCCATTCTACAATTTAAGACACAGGTTACGCTATTTTCTAGTTTTGACCATGTTTTTGTTAATTTCTTCTAAGAAAGGCTACAGCATGCAACGCAGAATTATAAAAAACAGGTGAAAATGATTTCGCGAGGGCAAACTTTCGATCGAACAAGTGTGTAACTATATATTAGTTTTTATAATATCGCATGTTGTGGTATTTTCTTAGTGAAGGGCTTGCGCGACATATTTATTAGTCTATTTTTTAGTGTTTATGACATACCAGCTAAACTTTAACAGGCCCTAATATAAATAACATCCTATCTGATCATGCTAAACGATAATTAAAAATGAAAATATAAAAAAAGATACCAATAGTTCTTCAGATTTTTTCCAGGAGGGCGACGTTTTGCTGATAAATACAATTTGCATTTTCCACCTTTTCTCGAATCTTTCTTATTAGAATCCATTGCACACAAATAATAAATACTTATAAATATTATACAATATTGATACAGTTACAGGTTATACAAAAACACAGTTTATATATCTGAAATGAATAATTCATATAAGGTATAAGCATAGGTATAACTGATCTTGACTATTAGAATTGTAATCAAATAGTGCGGCAGTGTTGCCAACCTTTTAAAGTAAAAATTCCCACCACTCGACTGAAAAATTCCCTTTTACGGTCCACAATTCCCTTTTATAATAAAATTGTATTAATGTATATAGTTTAAATAAAAATTGCACTATTAAGAGAGCATCAGTATTTATTAAAGATAATACGAAAAATAATGAAACGCTTCCTTAACGCAATTTAAAAATTTTTCAAAAAACATTAAAACTAAGACTATAAAAAAAACTTAAATATAAAATACATAAAAAAATATTTATCAAAACCAAACAAAACATCTAAGAAAAAACAATAACAAACATAGAAAATTCAGAAGACTTTAAAGTGAGCTAGTCACAAGAAATATCACTTATTGGTCTTCTTAAATGTATACATTCCAATATTATGCATTTTTACATGTTCATGGTTTATTTCATATTCAACTGCATTTATCTCCCTAGCCTGCAAACTGCTTCTAAAAACAGCTACTGCGTTTAGTGAATCTTCGCTAATTCTATTCCTTTTTTTAGTTTTAGTATCGGTTACAATTGAAAAAATGCGCTCTGTTTCAGCGTTTGAATGGGGTAATATCAAAATAATATCTACTAATTTACCTAAATTAGGAAAAGCTAAAGTTTCATCAAATCTTTTTTTATGTATTATTTCCAACCACATCTCAACTAAATCTAATGACTTTAACCTGCCAAGTTCATATTCATTAAATGCTAATTGTAAATTTCTCCATTCTAAAGCAATTTGTGTTTTGTCGGTACCATTCCCGAACTTTTCACATAATGCACTGAAATTTACCTCTCTCTCACTATCATTTTGATTAAAAGCTATAGATGGACTAAGGAATGCCATTTCCCTAAATATTTCATCAGGTAACCGCTTTTGTAAGTCAGTAGCTGCTTCTACATAAAACGTTAGACAATTCCTCAAAAATATTTCTTTGCCTTCTGGTGGCATTTGATCTACAAGTTCTCCAGCTTCAGGTCCAACATATACATTCAGTAAAGGTTTAAAATACCTAGGATTACTTACATTAAGTTTTGATAAGTTTTGTTCTAATACAACTGCACTGTCAAGATAATTTTTACAAAGTTGTTTCATTAAACATATACATTCTGAATATAACACATGTATAAGTGGCTTCCTGCTTTGAAACAGAGCATTAAATGAATTAAAAATATTCAAAATGTATTTCAAAAATTTCAAGTATGCTTCTGTATATATGTTATTCAATTCATGTAAAATGGATTCAGACGTTTTCAATTTATCCTCCTTCACAGCGACAACAAAATATTGTTGTAAAATTTTCCAGTTTTCTAACAACCTAGTAACACATTCATAATGACTCAACCAGCGAGTTGTAGCTAGTTTCAGCATCTTATGCCTTTTTTGATTAAAAAAATCCTGCATCTCAGTTAGTTGTGCGGATCTTTTAGAGCTGCCACTTACATATGAGTATACATTTCTCACAAGATTTTCAGGACTACGTGGAAGAAAACTACATGCATGAGATGCGACTAAAGAAGCTGAATGGCAAATACATCTGATCATTATCACATGAGGCACATCTGATTTTAATAACTGAAAAAAGGAGTGTTTTTTCCCAACCATGACACTTGCACCATCCGATGCAACGCCTGTAATAAAACAGAAAATTAAGTTAGGTTATTACTTACTACATAAATATGTAGGTTGGTATATATCTACCTATTATGTTTCTGTATGTTATCTCTATTTTATGTTTATGTTGTAAAGGTACTTCAAACTTCTGAAAACAAGACTTGAACTGATCATACAACTGTGTTGCTCCTAAATTTCTAGCATCCAATTTTAGAAGTTGCAGTAAACGAGTTTCAATTTTGTGGTTCTTTTTATATCGTACAAGCACTGCTAATAACTTAGAATCAGTTACATCTGTAGATTCATCTAATAATATTGAGAAATTATTTTCTCTCAGATGTATCACCAAATCATTTGTTTCTTTTGCCTGTAAAACGTTTTTAATAATTTCAGTGCATTTCGTCCTCTTTAGGTTTATATTTTGGCATATTTGACTATCAGGAAAAATCTCTTTCAAAATTGGCTCCAATTCATCAATTAATTTGAAAGCCACATTGTTTGCGGCAAAAAAAGCAGACAATTTAAGTTCTGCTCTTTTAACAGGCTCTTTATGTTTGTCATTATTTTTGAACAATTCATCAATTGTTTGAAGATTATTTATGCATTTCATTTTCTGTGCATGTTTGGCTGATTTTGCATGTTTTTGCAAATCACTCTTCCCTGCATTGATAAGCACATTACAAACTTTACATCTGAAAGTAATTTATTCCTGAACATAACACTAATAAATATTTATCTACTTACTTTGCTTTATATATCGAATTTTTGTCTGCTTCTAACCAACCTTTGAATGCCGAGTTTTCAAGCCAGTAATTTTTAAACACTTTATGTGAATCGACTCTTCGTCTTTCAGAAGGCTCAGCAGAAGAGCTTGGAGAGTTCATATTATTTTTATTATTGCACACAACTCACACAAGGTAATGTAAAAAATATAACGCCTACGCGCCTACCCCTACGCCGTACAGGTAAATAGCATAGGTAAATAGCACAGATTATTGTAAATAGTAACTAGACTAGGAAGTAAGCAGTGCTGGCAGTGCCAACATACTAGTCGTATTCTCCCCAAATAATTAAATAATTTGGCTCCAAAGTAAAGGCTCATACACATTGAACGTAAACGTTATTTCGATTGTTCACAAACTAGTTACAATTGTTACTTGAATTGATTTATTGATTTCCTTTACGTTCAATTCAATGTGTGTGAGCCTTAAATTCCCTCAAATCGACAAAAAATCCCTTTTTCCCTTTTGACTCCAAAAAATCCCTAAAAAGGGAAAATTCCCTCGAGTTGGCAACACTGTAGTGCGGGATTGCATCGGATCCACGTGCGAAACAAAATCGTACGCATGCCTTTTATAGAGTAGGAGGTACCAAGTTTGCTTTTAGCAAATACAGCAGGCGTAGTGGCCTCTTTTGACGCTAATAATAACTAAAAATCGAAAAAAAAATTGATTTTCAATTATACGTCTCCTGATCTTATTAATGCATCTATAAGAATGTAACAAAAAGCAAATTGAAGTACGATTAATAAGCTACACCAGTGCTTTTGTCTTTTTCTAGAATTATGCTTAGTTAATATTTTAGGATTTTTTTAAATCAATTTACTTTTCTATGTTTCTTTTATAATCTTTTTTCCATGAATACTACTTTTTTCCTCAAATACTAAAACGCGCGGATGTAGAATGGACTTTCCTCTTTATTTTGGTTTTAGTAGGGCGTGAAAATTTTAAGAAATAACAATGAGAAGCATAGAGCGAAAAGCATTTTAGAGATCATAAATTCCTACGTACTGTAGACCCTTAATTTTGCCTTTTTACATAATATTTTGTAATTATACTTCTACTCTTCTAGTTTAAAACTCCACCTTACTAATTTTGAGTTTGTTTCCTTTAATATGAAGAGCCAAAGTAGCGTTTTGTGATCTGTGATAATATTAATAAATTGTCTTTCGAAAATCTAAGGCCTGAAATCGTTAACGGCCCAAATGACTGCCAAACATTCTTTATCTATCGTCGAGTAATTTATTTCCGCATTGTTTAATGTCTTACTGCTATAAGCTATGGGTTTATCCTACATATAGACCCTTGCGATAAAACGGCGCCTAAAGTAAATTTCGAGGCATCAACTGTTAAAACATGTCCGGGAAATAGGAACAAAATGTAAACGTTTATTTGAACTACAAAAATTCATTTATTTATTTTGATAACTATATATTTTAAAATTACATTGCTTCTTAATGTTAAAAATATTTTATGCTCTGCATTCGACTCCATTTTTAGCTATATTTCTCAATTCTTCTAACGAATGGCACATCATACGTTTTCCACTGTCTTCTGCAACTGTTGTTGAAATTCTTTTCCATACCCTTTTGAACCTTTTCTGGGATTCCTCGCTCTGAATATTTGCTTTTACAAGCAGACCAAAATTGTTCAATTGCCCTTGCTTGGGGCAAGTTTGGAGGATTATTGTTTCTTGGTACAAATTCCACATTTTGTCGTTTTAGGTATTCTTGCACTGATTTTGCATAATGCGAGGTTGCCAAATCAGGCCAGAAGAAAACATCCTTGGTGTTATGGTGTTGACGTATAAAAGGTATTAATCGTGCCATAATACATTCTTTTAAATATATATTTCCATCAATGGTTCCCTCACCTATGTATGGTTCCGAAATTCTTCCTTCCACGGCCATCGCTTGCCAAATCAGATATTTCTTAAAAAAATTAGCTTTTTGTTTGGTTTTTTGTTTATAAGGTACTTGAATAGGGTCTACATAGTGAAAAAACTTTCTTCCTGGTACTTGTAATGGATCACAAGGTACATAGGTCTCATCATCAATGATTAGAATCTTTTGATTACATGATAGAATACATACTTTGCTCCAGATTTAGCCCGGTCTGCCTGATCTTTTACGTATTTGGGAACGATCTTTTTTGTTCTTGCTTTGATTTTCAAAGTCTTAACTTTAATATCAGAAACTGTTGATTTAGGTAAATTAAGTTTTTGGGCTAATCTTCTGACCGATATGCCAGGATCGCTTTTATACGCCTTAGAAATTGCACTTACTTTGCTTTGGTCTATAGACCTATTGCGACCAGGTATTTTCTTATAAGTAGTGTCATTATTCTTGTTGTATCTTCGGATGGCATTATAAATTGTAGATCTTGAAATACCTTCTTGTCTAAAGTGGTGAATGGTGGATCGTTTACAAGACTTAGCTATATTTAAATAATAATTTACAATATTTTTAGCACGAATCTCATTTTCTCTACGCTGCATTGTTAACAATGGTATGTAACTGTCAAATGCTCTAATAAAAGATAGTCAATTGTTTGAAGTTTACTACGATATATTGATTTCAGCTGTAGTAACAGTAAGTACGTAAAAATCTTTATTCAAGTTTTGTTCCTCTATTTCCCGGACATGCTTTATGTGAAAGGTTTGAAAAAAAATCCTGATATTGTAAAATTGGATCATTGATCAAACACTTTTTTAGGGTTTCGAAAGATTGAATGAAACTCGGAGTATGCTCTATATTTACTCCTTTTGGTTTGGCCAATTTGGCATAATTCTTTTTGAATTTTCTATAATAACCTGTGATACCCAGGAACGATTTAATTTGTTTCACGGTTGTTGATAGTTTAAAATTTTGAATTTTTTTGTCTTCTTGTTTTTATTTCAATATCAGGAATATTCATTGTTGAAGAGTTTAAAAACTATGTTGATTTTCTTTTCATTATGTCTTCGGGCATATCTGGTTGTTCGGCTGCCTGTGAACCATAATCTTCATCAGGAAGGCATACTTTTTGTTTATTCCTACATTTCTTCTCCTATTTGAGGAACAATCTTGTTTTAGCAACATATGTCTTCGGTTTATCATTCTTTGATCATATTTTTGGGTATGTTGGCCGGGACTGTTATTTGTCAGAGCCTCATGAAGTATTTCATGTACTTTCCTTTGTGTTGAAAGATATCATAGCAGCTTCGCAACGGGCTTGAAATGCACCTCTTTATGCTTCAGCTGAGATGTTTTCAATGTCGATAATTAGACTTGAAGCGTTGTGCACCAATCTATTCACTGCACATAGAATGTCGTCTAACATTTCACAGGTTTGTAACTCGGGCATTCCATTGCAGTCATTTTTTGTCTATTCTCTGTACAATAATATCCTATATTACAGCAATTTTTGTGTTCGCTAAATACATGGCACGAGCCGTTTAACAAGTCTCCCGATAAATTTAAGATTTTTTGTTCAAAACATTCTACTACCTTGACGACGGCAGATCGTAACCTTCTGATATTTGTCTCTATATCTTTGCGTAGCGATCGTAGAACCAATTTATTTGAACTACTAAATCTCTTCTGAGCAAGCTTTCTCAGTTTCGTACAGAAATTACGAATAATAGATTACCGAAAGGTTTGTTTTCGAGAAGTTTTTTAGTTACGCTACTATTTCCATCTCCTACTAATCTCGAAAAAAACTAGCCCGTGAATATTTATGGATCGTCTGAGATCTTCTAGAATTATATCTGATTTCATAGATATCTCTTTTCGTTTTTACTAATTTGTCTTTTATAATGTTCCATATCCATTCCTTTCCATCTACTTTTATTTTTCTATAATTTACTGTTACTCTCTTGCCCATCTCTTTATCCTTTTTTTGCATACTCATTTATTGCTTTCTGTAGCCTTCTTTCGTCAACTGTTAAATCAAGTGTCAAATTTGTAACATAGCTTATATGTTACAATTGGAACATAACCCTATTTATGAATGTCAGAAAGCTACGAACTAATTAATAAATGAAACTTAAGTAGTAAGTAAGTAAAGAAATTATTTATTACAGCAAATGTTGTTATTACAACATGCCCACACCTATTTCAAAGCACTTTACAGTTCTACGCTTTAATGCATTTAACACATTTCCTAACATCTGTGGAGTATTGTTTATTTCTTGAATCTTCTGCGTAATGCGTTCTTTAAGTAGATCTAAATTATTAATTGGAACAGAAAATACACAATTTTTAAGGTATGGCCACAAAAAAAATCACATGACGTTAAATCACAAGATCTACTAGGAAAAGGAATTTCGGTAAATTCGGCTTATAATGCGATTATCGAAAAATTCTCGTAGCATTGCAAGTGTTTCAGCCGTACAGTGAGGAGTTGCACCATCTTGCTGGAAGTAACCTTGCTGGATTTCATCATCATGTAATTGTTCCAAAATTTCTTGTCTATATCGCACGCGTTGATGTTACCTTCAAAAAATATAGGTCCAACTATTCTTCTTGCACTGATGGCAGCCCAAACACCTATTTTTTCGGGATGTAAAGCAGTTTTAACAAATTCATGAGGATTTTCGGCACTCCATATTCGCATGTTTTGTGAATTAATGTATCCTGTCCTATGAAACCATGCTTCGTCAGTAAAAACAGTTCTTCGTAACGCATCGTCATCATTATTAAGAGTGTTTAAAAACCACTGGCAATATTGTAACCGTTGCGGGATATCAATGGGTAGCAGCTCTTGCAGCACCGTTACTCGACAAGGATAAAAATGCTATGTTCCTATAGAAAGCTCAGTTCGTTATGATAAACGTCGAATAGAAGTTTTAGGATCGTTTTCCATTATTTCTCTAGCTGCAGCTACAGTTTCTTCAGTGCGTTTTAATGGTCGTCCACTACCGGTCTTTCGGTTAACGCTTCCTGTTTCACGGAACAGTTTTACACATCTGTCTAAAGTTACCTGAAATAGCTTGTAGTCAACTGCTTCTGGAAATTCATTTCGATATTCTTCCAAGCAGCTTTGTATTGAATATGTCCAAATGCCATTAACTTTTGTTCCATTGCGAAAATAAGATTCGATCATAAACACTTTCTGTTCTGCACTAAAAACCATCGTGATTCGTGAAAAACTGAAAATTTGCTCGCTTGCTAGTTCTAAAAAGAACTGGTGGGTCAAGCAATAACTTTACACTACTTGTTTGCAAAATAGGTAAAATGACGTTTGACATTTGACAAAAAAAAGCTCCAGCTGTGGCTCTAGTCACGACATACGGTAACGCTGACAAATGCAAACACCAGCCAACTTGACCACAGGTTTTTTTGAACGCTTGTTATTTAAACAGCATCGATTTACAATGACCGTATCCAGTTGTTATACGGTTCAGTTTACTGCAAATCCTTGAATGGTCAAGGTCGGGAATTTTGCGTGAAGAAAGATTGGTAGGTAGGTATGTTACTTACTTGAAGAGACAAAAGTTTTCTTTCGCATGCTGGTTTTAGTTCTTCATCGGATATTTTTGGTTGCGTTGGCATTTGTGCTACAATGCGAGTTATGTTCCAAGTTAGTTTTTATTTTCCGACAAGTAATTGCAGTTTTTTTTTTACAAATAACCGATGCTGTCAGAAGACAGCTATTCTGTGTTACCATTTGACGTGTAACGAAGTTTTTAAGGATTTTATCTGGATTGCGTTTTGAGATACGGCATACAGGATCTAAATGCCACGAAAATTTCGAATTATACATATATAAGCTAAGTTTGCCCTACGCTCGAAGGATCAACGTTGAATTAAATTCAGTCTTTTTCCCATACTGGAACGAGCCATTATTGTCATAAAAAGTTCAGCACAGTTATTTGTTTCATTGCTAATGATTTGGTCTATTTTGTGAACTACTTGCTCTAATGCTCCTGAAATTTCATGATAAATATAGTATTTTTGGAATTCATTATAAGGAATTCACAGAAGATTGTACCTTATATAATGTAAGGAATTTTCAGCCTTCAATTTTTTATATCATTTTTTATAAGATGTAATTGTTCCCAAATTTTTTTCAACCTTATAAGATAATAAATTTAATGTATTAAATTTTTTTAATCGATACCTTGAATCTACTTTGGAGCCATATTTAAGCTTTTCTCTAATTTTGGAAAACACAGATGTGTCACCGTCAACTATAAAAGTTTTGAATCGGATGCCATGCATTTGAATACTCTGGGAAAATTCCTCAAAAGTAACATCCGATATCACTGCACAGGACGATCCTGACCAATTTTTAAAGCAAGTATGCTCAACAGGTTTGTTACTTTTGTTATGGGCTCTCGCCCATTAAATTGACGCTGGCGCGTATCTATTTTATAACAATACTGTTTTCTCATTTCTACTAGCATTAAGAAATAGTATTTTAATAGAAAAGTTGCAGATTTCTATTTTGAACTTATATAAATTATAAAATTTATGAATATATACATAGCATGACGTCATAGTTTCCACCAGTTCTTTATAATTCTCTGCTTTGTGGTTTCCAAGGAAATTATTTGCTACCACCCTGAAAACATGCCAAGCTTCTTTTTCATCACCCCATAGTACCCCATCAAGGGGTGTATCCTAAACGAGCTTGAAAATCTGTGGAAAACCCACGAGTATCCAGTTCTTAACTTAGGCCTCACTTAAACATGGAAGCTTATTTCTGAGAAAACGAAATGCTGTGCCATGACGGTCCATGGCTTGCCAAAGTTCTTCATAAATCCTAATTTTTAAGTCATACTAATTTTGTAATTGAGTCTTCGTCATTGGCTCATGATTATTGCCCATTAAATCGGAATTAATCAGCCGGTTGCCAATTTTTTTCCCATTGGTAGTTTTGCTCCTCTTGCATACTTAGCCAAAATTGATAGCAGTCAACCTTAAGCTTCGTTCTTTTCTCCATCAACAAACAATTGCGTTTCTCTCCAAAATCGATATTTTTTCAGGTGTCTTGCTCCGCTTCCTAAAAATTGCTTTCTCGATTATAACTCCGCGATAGAGACCACATCACATCACGCTTCTACAAGACCATGGCCCTGATCGGCCTGGGGTCTTGTAGTTTTTCTACTTGCCTTGGACCCTTTAAAAACCTACCCCTTGATTTGACGTACTCCCTTCTAGTGCGCAACCGTGCTATATACGCCTTGGTGTATTTTCCTGGACTTCTGTGGTCATCTCTTTATGAATAGTACTATAGTATTCTTCACCTTTATTATAAGAAATACCAGCAGCGTGACATTTCTTTCCCCTCCCACAAATTAGACCACCACCGAATTATATGTTTCTGCTGCGTTACTGTTCATATTTAGAAGCAAACTGTAGGAATCTTGAATAAGACGACTACAACTAGTAGTATCATCTAATAATTATTCCTGCAACTGTATATTTACTTCGTTGAATTTTGAGCCATTGCAAAAATAAGCCTTACAATTCGAATGGTCTCCAAATATACTGTTAGGACAATTTAGTATGTCTTTATTGAGGCAGCAGTGCTTTTTTGTTTCTTACGTCTATAATTGATTGCCGAATTAATGTCTCTTCTAATCCTCTCTATATTAAACTTGAGCTAGTTTCTCAATGCTGGCGCCGCAATTTGGAAGTAACACTCTTCGCAGTAAGGTATCTCAGTTTTGAGCAAAAAATTCTTAAAGGATGGGTTTTCCATTCAACTTTCTGAACCAGATTATTATTTCCGCAAGGTTTCTGTATGCAAATTTTCTTATATACGTTACTGTCACCATCGCCAAGTAGCTGCCTGTATTTCAATCTATGCATTTATATACCTCGCTTAAAACCTTCCACAATTATATCGGATTCCATGGCTGTGGAAATTCCCATCCAGTTTTTGAAGCATTTGTAATCGGAACACAATGGATGTTTAGTCTTAGCACGTTCACATATGGATCAATATTTGTTCCGAACTGATGTAAACAGTAGTTTAGCAGTTCTAGCTCTCACTATACATGCTACTCCTGAAGCAGCATCGTATTTCGCTTTCTACGATCTCTTTGACCAAACTCCGCCCGCCTTAGGATAGCTATCATGGCCAACTTCACCAACTTCACATGCTAAACTTACTTCTTCCTTAGTCTCCCAAGAACTAGCATAAATTGAATCGACTACTTCGTCAAAACGTTTGTATTGCCTTCTAGATAGTGCTGGCATATTGAAGGCACCTAAAATTTGAGCCGTCTTGAAGCCTAGACCAGTCGATATAGTAGCCAAAACGATAGATCCGTTTATGTCTAAAGTTTCCCAATCATTTTCGCTTTTTACGAATTTTATTACTCCACACATTTCATATTGGAATTGAAGTGTACTTCGGAGCCCTTTACGATTTTCTGCTATAACGTTCATGTTACTAAAATTACAAGAAAATGGAGAATGGTCATTGGCTTGTTGAATACTGTGCAAGAAATCTTATAAGTTAAAGAATCGCTTCCTAGTAATCTCACTTTCCCTTGTTCTAACAGCTGTAGATTCTCCTTCTATTTCAATGGCTTGATCAGAGCTGCTGATATAATGTATGACAATTATTATGTTGTTCTGTTGTTGATAATTTGCATTTAAATTATAAAGTCTCATCGGGGTTTCATCGTTTTCTGCGGGAGAAGGGTGTTGTTCCTTACATGCAGATGTTTGCTCACTAATCCCAAACAACATCTAAGTAGCAGTAACTGAGATCGGAACTTTGATTGTGAGGTTGTTTAATTACTTTAGTTCGGAACATTTTAGTAATTATGGATTGGTTTCTACTATTTATTTGAACTATGTAGTTCCATTACTTCTGAGTAACTTTTAAAGTATTTGGATCGGTATTGCCACTTGCACTTCTGACGTAATTCTTTATTAAGTTCTTTAACAATTAATATTTCAATAACTACTCGACAGAATGGAATGCAATAATTTTATATGCAAGTAGCTAATAGTGTTGTACGTATGTTGCAAGTAATTTGATTTATGGATTATTTCTCAAATTATTCTATAAAATGGAGAGTTAAGCATTCTGGTGTTCTGGGGCCTTAATCAAAATCTTCTTTTACAAAAGATAGTATTTTCTAACAAAACAACAAATACGTCAAGAAATTTTGGAAATATTCACGGATTAATTAAATAAATATTTTTTTAGAAAATATGTACTGACTCCAATGCAAAACGTTGAGTGTATAGAATAACTTGAGAAATAATCCATATATCAAATTACAAAATTTGTCAAATACATAGTACACCACTATTAGCTACTTGCAAAATTGCATTCAATTATGTCGAGGAGTTATTGAAATATTAATTATTTTAAAGACACGTTTTGAACAAGAACTCGTGAAAATCGGACTTTTTGCAAAAATTCAGCACCTTATATCTAATAATTTTACAAATTTACCATTTTGTACAAAAATAAATTGTCTATCTAACGTTTTTGTCTGAATTAATTTGAACGGTTATTTTTTTTTCTATGCGCATTCAAACTCAAGGGTCAAATCTTTTGCAAACGATTCTACCGTGTTTCTAATTTAAATATTTGTATTTACAGCCCATTATTTCCTTCTGGGACATAGGGTGTTAAGATATTTTCTCCATTCTTCTCTTTCTTTTGCGGTGACTGTGAGCTGTTCCATTAATTTCTCAGTTTCCCTCTCGATGCTTTTTCTCCATGTTGTTCTTGATTGGCCGATTTCCCTTTTTCCTTGGGTATTCCATTACAACACTGCTCGGCAAATTTCACTTTCTTTTTATTCCTAAGATATGCCCCAACCACCTATATTTTCTTCTTTTAATTCTATTGAGTTTTATTTCACAGTTCTTCATTTGATAACACTTCAAGCCATGGAATGTGTAAAATTGATGTTAGACATCTGTTTGTAAACACTTGTATTTTATTTAAGCTTTCCTTTGTGACTGCCCATGATTCTGTACCATACAGTATGAACATATGCCTTCGGGGATCCTTTACGAAATTGAGACTCTCTTTAAATATCTAGGGGGTTAAGGTTGGCAATCAAAAGAAATTCACTACTTGAACACTAAAAGCTATCGGATGTATTTATTGTTTAACACACACAACAATCAAAGGGTACTTTGATCATCAGATTACAATCGCGGGTTTTACAGGTAAGATTTTTAGAAATACCTTAACATTGAAAGGTATCCCCCAACACATGACAAATCACTGTTTTGGTTTGGTCCGCCGATATCGCCAATCACTGCAGACTCGTATCCAATGGAAATTCCCCGTGCGATCTACCACCAACTAAGTGATGCGGTTTTATGTTAATTTAAAACTAACAGGGTCGGCACGTCACAAGTAACACTGGTTACACTGTTGTATTATAAATATTTTATTTTAGTTTATTCTGAGATGTTATTTGAAGGAAAGCTGCTCTTGCCTTATTTATTCTATTTTGTATGTCTTTGGTTACAGTACCATCTACACTCATTATACTTTCTAGATATGTGAAGTGTGATACTCTTTCCACTGGTATTTCCTCTATAAAGATAGATGTGTGTAGCATTAGACACATTTACACAAAAAAGTACCGTTTTTATTTTATTGATTTTTAACCCTACCTTCTTTGACTTTTCACCTAATTTATTAATTTTTAATTACATGTGTTTAGCATTGTGTAGCACTAAGCAAATGTCATCTGCATAGTCTAGATCATCCAGGGTGTTTGTAAGTCCCCACTTGATGCCAGCATCTAGATCAACATTAAAGTTAACAGTTACGACATTTCACACCCTTGTCTTACCCCGCACTTGCTGTAAAATTCATCTAATAATTTCCCTTCATGCATGATTTTGCACTTGTAATCTTTATATCTATCTTTTATAAGGTTGATGATTTTCTGCGGTATTCCGGTATATCTTAATATTACCCATATACAGTGACGAAAAAGCTCACTCAAAGTGACGTCAAAAGCTCGCTCGTAGTCAACGAATACCAGATAAAGTGGAGCCTGAAATTCTATAAACTGTTCAATTATTGTTCTTAAGGTGACAATAAACATGATCTTCTCTGTCTGAACTCGACTTGTTACTTACGTAGATTTTGGTTTAAAAGTACCCTAATTCTGTTTAATATTATAAGAAATATTTTACTCACCACATTTAGCAATGTTATCCCTCTCAAATTTTCGTTTTTTTTTAAGTTACCTTTATTTGGTAATTTCATGATGACCCTCGTTTTCCAATCGTTTGGAAAGGTTTCTTCCTTCCATATTTACTAGAGGTTGTAAAATTTCTACAGTTTTGTTGATGTCTATTTTTAACTAGTAAATAGTGGTTTGATCTATACCAGTAGCTTTTCCTGATTTCATATGTTTTATTGCTTTGGTTATTTCTTCTACTGAAGGTGGATTTATTTCTATGTCCTTTATTTCTTGGTTTTTATTCTCTACACTATATGCTCCCTTTCGTTCATTCATTAAATCACAAAAATACTCTTTCCATCTGTTCATGTCTTCATCAATATTATAAAGAGCATTTTTGTTGCCCCTTTTATCTTAGTATTTAGCTGTAACAAATTAAGGCTTTTGTATTTTGTGTGACTTAATACTTTCAAGCAAGTATCAAACAAAAATATAGTCAAATTTTGCATTTTAATAGTTTTAAAATAAAAAAATATTACTACTTATATTAAGGTTATATTTAAACAGTCCTGAACTATCTGCTGGGGGGCAGCGGTAAGGGGACAACGAGAGGAGAACCTCTCAAATTAGGCCCCCACCACACATTATTTTTGGAGAGGGATATATTTAGAGAAACTTGGAAATTTTTGATACCAGAAACAGCGTGCGTAAATGAATTAATATTAATTGTTGATTAATTAAGGTGGTTGTACCAGTTATTGATACCTTAACACCTTTAACCTTACTTGGCTAAGTTCATAACTATTGTGACAATTGCATTATTTAAATTAAAATTAGGACAAATTACGTTTGCTTTCTACAATATTAAGGAATTTACGTAATTTTGTTGTTTTGTAAAAAAAGTATCAAGTAAGACAAAAAAAATCTTAAATTGAAGGCTACGTCGGTAGCAATCATTGACATAGTCAAATTACATTAATCACCTTCTATTGACATGGGTTTGCACCTATTATTGACATAGCGGATCTTACATTATATTAGATTAAAATTACAAATATATTTTGCTTACAAAGTTTTATTACTAGTAAAAAAAATAACAAATACTAAAAAAGCTGAAAATAACATTCCAATATTTTACAAAATAAGTATACTTGGTAATAAGTAATAAAATAAAATATTTTCCAACATTTGAGTAACAAAGTTTAATAAATAATCATTGATATTTTTTCATCTCCGCATCTTCATAATTTCCACGCTTGTTTTTTAATTTTGGTTGCTTTATCACCTCAATAACTTCTTCTTCTGAGTACCATAATGTATCTGCATGGCTTGGCCACTTCCAATTAATTCCATTCTTTTCCATCGAACTCGCTTGATACTCATTCTTACCATTATTTTTTTTCACTTTTAATACTTTTGAAGAAAAATAACTGTCATTGTATTCAACGATAATATAGCTGCCAACACTTATATTAATATTTTCCTTGTCTTAATCCGATGCGTTGCAAGAGTCGGAAGAATCTTCTTCTGAATCAGGAGATTCGTGCTGTATTACACGTTTATTGGGTCTAGTTGCAAGCTTTTCCAATCGTTTTCTCTTTTTTTCGAGCTTCTCCAGTAGATCTTTCTCTTTCTTCTCTTCTTTGTTTCTATAATAAATTTGCCAGGCTTCACCTGACACAACGGAAGGAATTTTTTCTTTGACTTTTCTCTTTACCCCATCCACTTTAGATCTAGACCGATCTGGCCAAAACAATGATTTCCGAAAAGGAGTTGGTACTTTTTCATTCTTGGTGTCTTCAGATTTGTTGTATGAAGTCATATCTGAAGTACTGTTGTTTTTTTCTGGTGGAGTTCTATTTTGTGAGAAGATTTGATCTTGCTCTTCATTTTGATAGACTGTTTTAGTTTGGTTTTGAGATGATTCATCACTATTTGGGTTTTCCTGAGCTGAAATGAGATCACTTTATATTTAATAATAATAATAATAATAATTACTACAACCCATAACCTAAACCAAGGCCCCAGAAGCTATAAGCTTGTGCGGGAGGGAGGGGGCGATTATTATTATTATGTAGGCCCAACGTGCGGCGGCAGCCGACTTATAGATGGAACAGCGCAAATCCCACATTTGTGTTACAGCTAAGGAAAACTGCAGAAAACCTTAACCAGACCTGCCAGCGCCGGGATATTTCATTGCAATCTTGCTTAGTATTTCTATTATCTATAGCAGACTTGTTGAATACAGCTTCAGTCTTACAATCTCTGTCTTTGATTTGAGTGCTGTTGTCAAAACTATTATGTTTGTCATCTAAATTATTTATCACAGCGTCTTTATCGCAATTTTCAGGTACAGTTTGTTTAAATACGTTTTCTTGCTCTGCAATACTCTCGTTATTAGGCATCTCATGTGCGTATTCTTATTACTTTCATTTTTAGATTTATCTTGGTCAGTCTCATTAATCACAGAAATATTATTTTCATTAGGACTTGTTATCAGCAGAGGCTCGTTGGTTTCATTTTGATTTGAGAACACTGCTTCATTGTCAAACAAAGCAAATTCATCCTCATCCAAAAGAATATACAACATGTCATCATTTACTTGTACATCTGTGTTCTGAAACTGTCCATCTGCTTTTTTTTAAATTTAACCAAAAATAAAAAAGATTTTGGTCTCCTAAATCACCAGTCCAGATATCTCCAGACTCTTCAAACTGGTTTATTTTGTCTGGCATCTCTTGCATGAAATATGTTAAAAACTGGACTAAATTGGGTGCATTCGTAGAAGCATCAGAAGCATTAATTTTTTCCAAATTTTTGTCTAAATTTGCAACCTCTATTTTCGATTCTTTACAAATCTTCCTGTAGTTTATATTATCCGGATTTAAGGGAAATAGCCCACAAGTTCTAAAACCGTTTTCACAAGTGCTTTTAATATTCTTCATATTTTCTAATGCAGTTTCTAATATTGGAGCAAATTCATCTCTGCTAAGCCCTATACCGTTATGCTCTACTCTCCAATTATGAACCGCTTTCTTCCATTCATTTTTCAATGAATGGAAAAAGGCAACATCCAGCGGCTGTAGTACGTGATTTGAGTTGGGAAAAAGGGCTATGAGAATGATACCATTTTTGGAACAGAAATCGCTTAATGCTAACGTCATGTGTGATGTATGACCATCAACAAACAAAATTATCGGCTTTGGAATGAGATTTTTTACTAACCAGGGATTGAACATGTTGGTAATATATTCATAAAAGCTCTCGCAGGTCATCCACCCACTGTTTGTTCTTCCTACTCCCCAAGATGGAGGGATTTTTTCGATAACTTTTTGAGGAATCCGTTTATAAGAAAAAACTATCATTGGAGGCGGGAGATTCCCGGAGGCATTACACATAACCAGTGTAGTAAGGCATTCTTTTTCGTCATTATTTATGAAGTTGTAAACAACTTTCTGTCCTTTTTTAACTATGACTTTGTCCTCCTTAGGGCTAAGAAAAGAAGCTGTTTCGTCACAGTTATAGACACGTTTGGGATCACTAAGAACTTCAAGATAGTCATTGGCCTTTAGATAATTATTAATTTCACCAAATCATTTACGGATGTTTTCTTCGCTGACATTAGCTCTACTATTGGTTAAATTTTGTGAAACTCGAAGTGTTAGCTCTGGATGCCTTCGCATAAATGCTTTGTACCATTGCCTTCCAGGCCGGCCATTAGTAAATGGTGTCTCCTTTTTTAAATTTTTTACTATCATTTTGACACTGTCCAATAATTGAGTTTTAGTGGTTGGGAACCCACATTCTGCTGTATGGAAGATCCACTGCACGAGAACTTCTTCATCTTTTGTCAAAATGCTATCTGGGCCGATTTTTCTCTCTGTAGGTGTTTTTCCCCTGTGCTTATAAAGCAGTGTTGTTCTTGGAACTTTATATAAATTGCTGGCACCTTTTATAGACATACCGTCCTTTATTGCCTGTAAGGGATTTTTCATGTCATCTTCTGTATAATTAAATCTTTTTGTAGCCATTGCTTGGCTTATTAGCTCTGGAAATAAATTTATCAGTTAGTTATTGACGTATTAGAGTCCAACTATTGATAGCCATAAAACTTGCTAAGATACGAAGATTGATTGAAAAAAATGCAGTGTCAATAACTGATCCACACAAAATTTGCAATATGTTTACCTGATTAATAATAAATTTAGCTAATTTTAGGTGATTTTTTTATAGAAGTGCAGAAGCAAAATTAAAAACTACTTTGCAGCAGATATTGAGACTGCATTAAAAATAGAGGTATCAGTTACTGACCCATCAAAGTATCACCTATTGACACAACAAAAATCGTTGCAGTATTAGAGATTTGTTGTGAAAATAGGGTGTCAATAACTAATACACTTACTAGTGATGGTGTTTAACACTAGTTGTAAAAATATTACGTAATCTCAGTAGAATGAATAAGAGTGAGAAAGATAAAAATCAAATGCATCTTCGCAGTAGTTATTGACACACCTGTCAATAGCTGGAGCAATGTACATTTTTATTTGTTTCAGTTATTGACACCATTGCTTTGTATGCTTTTATAAGTGATAACTATTAATTCATTACAAAAAGAGTAAATTTCAAGTTTTTCTACTATTATTTCTATTCAAGATATATTATATATATAGCTAATAATTTCAATTTAATTGACAATACAAAGTTACAACTTTCCTTAAGCTTACCTTTAGGCATCCAGCCAAATCACATTCATGCACTGCACTGTCCCTTTTCAATAATTTTTACTCTTGTTTATCCCCACTTAATCCACCATGTTTCTTACTATACTTGAACAAAATACATACAGATGGCACATTAACCAACTACAGTTTCCATATATTTTACAAGTTTCTTATTAGAAGCATTTAAAGTCTAAGTGTGTCAATAGCTGGGGTGGTGTTATAACGTCGAAATTCACAACCCATTGTTTGTTTGATGGTCACTGTTTAAAAACAAGCTTCTCCGTTGTTTGCTTGTCACTGGTTTTCCCTTTCTTTGTGTTTATCGTAAAGTCATACTTGCGCGGTTAAGCGCTCTCCGATTGTGCCGTTGATTGAACAAAATGGCTGGTTTTGGTACTAGAAGTTGAATGTTCGAGATATGTTAGAAACTTGATTTTGGATATTAATTCGCTTTAGCGGAATAAATCTTGCATTCAACAGAATGATCGCTTGATTAGTTATATGCGATCAATCGTCAAATTAGACGGATTACGTTCTGGTGCCAACCATTTTAGGTAAATTCTTTTCGATTCATTTCCATTGCGCTAAAATCTTACAAATGCCTTTTATTTTAGGTAATATTATTTCCCTAGCCGTCACCTTGAGGGAATTGTATTATAAAAGACCTTTCAGTTTATAGAAAGGTAAAAATCTTCAAATATTTAAAATTAATACAACATACTTTCTTTGTAGGTCTTTTTTTGTTTTGGGTTTTGTTGTTCGTTGTCGTTTATTTTTGTTCCTGCCTCTCTGATCGTTGGTTCATTTAGAAGGTCCTTCCCCTTTGGGTCCGTACCTACATCTATACATGTACCGCGTCGGAACAAAACAACCAAATATCGAAGGGTGAAGCGAAAACCCCTAAGCAAGGCTTTAAATAAAACAGCCGTGGGTCTTCGAATGGTGGGATGTTTGTCTAAACTTGTATGTATTCTGTGTCATTTTATTTATGTCTATATATATTTACAATTTACAATGTGTGTACAATGTATTCATGCATGTTAATTTTAAGCGCACTTCTATATATATATATATATATATATATATATATATATATATATATATATATATATATATATATATATATATATAAATTAATTGGAAGTAACGACCGGCACAATGTTAGATTTGAGATTTAATTGGGATATCGGTCTAGTATTTCAATAAAACTACTGCTTTGTTCTGTACCAAGCTTTCGAAACGTTTATTGTTTCTTCGTCAGGGTCTACATTGTAATAAATAATGAGCATATGTATTATTTATGTGTTAATAGAATTTTAGTACTTACAGAACTGTGAGTAAATGAAATTGATATAAATTAAAGTTGTTACACATATATATAGTAAATGAAAATGATATAAATTAAAAATTGTTACACATATATATGAAAGGTATATGACATTTTTGTATGTCACAAATGAAAATCGTGTTATTATAGGTGGCAATTTTTGAAAATTCAATACCGAACAAGATGAATTTTAATAATTTAAAGAAGGCTTTCATTGAAAGATAATGTATTTTGATTAAGTGGTTGTTTGAAATTAAGTAAGTAAGAGTAAATAATGCTAAGACCTTCTACATCAGTTTTAAAATTAAGAGAATTATCAATATTGTTTAGGATGTGTGTCATTTCAAGGAAAAGTCTACCGTTATAGTTTTGTTCTTTTTCAAGGATTTTGCAATTATTGAAATCAGGATAGTGGTTTGCTTCATTAGTGTGAATGGCCAAGGCGCATGTTCGTTTTTTTAATTTACAGTCACTATATATCTATAATATATATATATATATATATACAGTGAGAATTTTATTTCACTGAACATAGGACTATTGACATTCCCTATGTTCAGTTTTAAAAAAGCCAAGTCAATGCATTGCGAGCAATTAAAACATATCCAAGCAACCTATAAAACAATTGCTATTCGTAGTGTCATTAGAAAGTGTCAAAACTGTGTTTTTTTTTCAAAGTTTTTGCCAAGACAGCTGCAGATCCTGACCTGACCTGAAGCTGTCTTTGGCATCAGTGAGGACTTTATGCCTTTATTATGATTAATTAATGAATATTCTGTCGATAATTATTGTCAAGGATTACAATCATGTTGCAAACATTGTCGCTGGGTAGGCAACCAAACTTGCAGGTCTGCTGGTAGCTGGTGTTTTTTTTATTGTACATTCTTTTGACACAACTGAAATTATTTAGTTTTAGGTTAAGTATAATTACATCCAAATAACAAGTTTAAACAGAAACTTTTATTTAAATTACTTTAACAAATGTTCAAAGTGACCACCCTCCTGTTCCAAACAATATGCTAACCGATTGTAAAATCCTTGTACACTATTTCTAAAAAAATTTGGATTTATTTCGTTGCAGGCGGTAAGTATTCTATTCTTTAGCTCTTCTGTATGCTATATTACTCTATTATTGTAGACTTTGGATTGGATATAACCCCAGAGAAAGAAATCATTTGGTGATAAATCTGGGGACCGAGGTGGCCAAGCTATGGGGCCAAATCTTCCAATCCAGCGATCCTGGAATGTTTCGGTTAGGAAGCGTGTAATAGGGCCCGTGGAATGTGGTGGAGCGCCGTCCATTTGAAACCATGGGTTTTCAATATTTAAAACTTCTAGTCGTGGTATAATGTTTCTCCGCAGAAGTTCCAGAAATTTGGCAGCGTTTAGGGTGCCATCGATAAAAAATGGACCAATAAGGGTACCGTCAACTATTCCAGTCCAAACATTAACACTCCTATTGTATTGAGTGTGTGTTAAATTTTGAACGTGCTTGTTTGTACGTGACCAATACCTGTAGGAATTAGCAAAGAAGGATAAGGAGAAAGGAGAGAAAAGTGTTAGATACAAACCGATAATTCTGTTTATTGACAGTGCCATCTAAACAAAACGACGACTCGTCTGTGAAAACTATTTTTTGTAGAATATCTTCATTTTCATTTAGTAAATTAAATACTGTTTCACAAAAATCTGTTCTTTTAATTTTGTCAATAGGAAAAAGCTGCTGGTGATTGGAAAATTTGTAGGGTTTGTATTTATACTTCTTGAAAGTTTTAAGCACAGAGTCTTTCGAAATGCCAAATTGCTGTGCTACTATCCGCGAGGGGGTAATGGGATTTTCTTCTGCATAACATAATATTTGTATTTCTCGTTCTTCTGTTAAAACGGGGCAAGCTTTTCTTCTTTTTTTATGTGAATTTATTACACAACCTTCACCATTAAATTTTTTAATTATGCTATGAATAGTTGCGACAGATGGTATCGGTCTTTCGGGATAACTTACGGAAAACAAATCGCGCACTTGTCTCATACTATTATTGGAATTGTACCAGTTTACAATGGCAATCTTTTCATCTTTTGAGTACATATTGCAAAGCACAAGTTGAAAAACTTTTTAAAAAAACAGTTTTGACTTTTTAATGACATTAATGGCAATTGTTTTATCAGAGGTTGCTTGGATATTATGTTGTAATTGCTTGTAATGCATTCCTATGCATTACCTCTGATAACACAATTGACAAAATTAAATGAACAGATTTTTGTGAAACAGTATTTAATTTACTAAATGAAAATGAAGATATTCTACAAAAAATAGTTTTCACAGACGAGTCATAGTTTTGTTTAGATGGCACTGTCAATAAACAGAATTATTGGTTTGTATCAAACACCTCGCTTCCCTTTCTCCTTATCCTTCTTTTCCAATTCCCACAAGTATTAGTCACGTACAAACAAGCATGTTCAAAATTTAACAGTCCTCTGGAACTTCTGCGGAGAAACATTATACCACGACTAGAAGTTTTAAATATTGAGAACCCATGGTTTCAAAAGGATGGCCCTCCATCACATTCCACGCGCCCTATTACACGCTTCCTAACCGAAACATTCCAGGATCGCTGGATTGGAAGATTTGGCCCCATAGTTTGGCCACCTCGGTTCCCAAATTTATCACCAAACGATTTCTTTCTCTGGGGTTATATCCAATCCAAAGTCTACAATAATAGGGTAATAGAGCATACAGAAGAGCTAAAGAATAGAATACTTACCGCCTGCAACGAAATAAATCCAAATTTTTTAAGAAATAGTGTACAAGGATTTTACAATCGGTTAGCATATTGTTTGGAACAGGAGGGTGGTCACTTTGAACATTTGTTAAAGTAATTTAAATAAAAGTTTCTGTTTAAACTTGCTATTTGGATGTAATTATACTTAACCTAAAACTAAATAATTTCAGTTGTGTCAAAAGAATGTACAATAAAAAAAACACCAGCTACCAGCAGACCTGCAAGTTTGGTTGCCTACCCAGCGACAATGTTTGCGACATGATTGTAATCCTTGACAATAATTATCGACACGAATATTCATTAATTAATCATAATAAAGGCATAAAGTCCTCACTGATGCCAAAGACAGCTTCAGGTCAGGTCAGGATCTGCAGCTGTCTTGGCAAAAACTTTGAAAAAAAAACACAGTTTTGACAATTTCTAATGACACTACGAATAGCAATTGTTTTATAGGTTGCTTGGATATGTTTTAATTGCTCGCAATGCATTGACTTGGCTTTTTTAAAACTGAACATAGGGAATGTCAATAGTCCTATGTTCAGTGAAATAAAATTCTCACTGTATATATATATATATATATATATATATATATATATATATCTATATATATATATATATATATATATATATATATATATATATATATATATGTAGGGAAATCTTTTGACTTTATTAATTAATATAATTGCTATTGAGGTTGAAGTCAATAGTATTTCAAAGAAAACTCTTAGTTAATAAGTACTAAGCTTTCGCAATATATTTATATGCTTCTTCAGAGTACTATAAAGTAATAAAGATGATATAGTTTTCTAACATAGAAAATAATTATAAATTACTTACATTAACGTGAGACTATGTAATAAAGGTCGCAAAACTTATCATAAAGATCATTAGGTGTATAAAGTATTATAAATCATCAAATTTGTCAATTTTTAAATTTTTTTCTAACACGTCAAAAAAGCATAACATGGGAAGCCATGTTAATTCTTATATACTACAATAAAGGTGAAATGAAAGGTAAAATAGAAATTAAGGGAAAAAATTATATTCACATATGCAGATTTAAAATTATAAAAAGGATGAGCAATATTTTAAATGAATGCAAAAATAGTAGTTTAAATATTCAAAGGAGATCTCAAAATAAAAACGATATTAAATAAGAGTAGAATTGTTACTAATAATCCTAAATTTGTTAATTTCCAGATGTAACAAATAGTTATATATACTACTTAAGTTATGTAAGTCAGTTTTTTTATTTACAGTATTAGTATCAGCTTTTATATAAAACATTTCTAAAAATGATCTCTTTGTGAGATTGTTTTGTGCACAAAGGACTCTTGCATTGTCAAAATCCCACTTATGTCCAGTATTAATAGTATGTTCTGTTAAAGCACAAGTATCTACCATTCTCCGACAATCACTTTTATGTGAAGTTATTCGCCCTAATAAGTTTCTAGATGTTTGACCTACATAAGTACTAGTACATCTTAAACAAGAAATACTATAAACTATGTTAGATTTTTCAAAATTAGTCAAAGGACATTTCTTATTAGTGTAAACTCTAGATAAGGTTTTAACATTTTTGGTAGCAATTTTAATGTTTGTGTTTTTGAAAATATTTGAAATTTTAGGAGTAAGTTGTTCAACAAAAGGTAGCGAGCTAAAAACGGGCAATGGATCCTGATCAACATTATTGGATGCAACTATGGTGTTCTGAATGACGTTATTGGAATTGGAATCAGGATTTTGATAGTTATTATTATGTTGCTGGACTTGAAGGATGTTAGAGTAAAAAAAAAAAATATATATATATATATATATATATATATATATATATATATATATATATATAAATCTATTAACATCAATGGAATAAGCCTATATAGTTATTTTTATATCTGGTTTATTTTATTTGCCAATATTTCGAAGAATGTTATTTTCTCTTCATTTTCAAGGCGCTACGAAAAACAATAACAGTAAAGTATAAAAAAGTCTACAATATATATATATATATATATATATATATATATATATATATATATATATATATATATATATATATATATATATATATATATATATATACGTGTCAAGCTATCAGTGTGGCACCCAACATATATTCCGGTAAAGTAGCACCCACTTGATAGAGTTGAGATAATGGTGTATATTTTACACCAATTGACTCATCGCAAGTAGTAAAGAAAAAGTAAGTTGAAAAACTGCAATAATCTTTTATACTGTCTAAAAGATATATAATGTTAAACTCGCACCCAACATACTAACTGGTTAACTGGCACCCATTTGTATAATAATTATATAAACGTCGACCAAGTTTGCCAATATTTCGAAGAATGTTATTTTCTCTTCATTTTCAAGGCGCTACGAAAAACAATAACAGTAAAGTATAAAAAAGTCTACAATATATATATATATATATATATATATATATATATATATATATATATATATATATATATATAGATATATATATATATATATATATATATATATATATATATATATATATATATATATATATATATATATATATATATCTATTTTCCTAACAAGTTGAGATCCGAATAAATTTAGGACAACCCGAGATCCACCAAAAGATAAAGAGTTACGTATGTATATTTTCTGTTAATAGATTTATAATTTACGACTTAACCACTACCCCCTCAGAGGGGCACAGATTTTGCAATTAAAATTTTATTTATAAATCCATAACGAAGCGAGATCCGCAACAAGTCGAGGTCCATTTTTGTATATAGCATAATATGTATACCAACGTGAGATCCTGCAGCGTTGCCACCGTATTCGACAGATATTTACCACAAAACTCACAAACGAGGGTCATTATGACAACCAGATGTTGTAAAAGGGACTGTTAAAATGACTTGACCTGGAATTTCATACAATAGAAAAAGGACAAGTTTTGTTTGAAAGTATAAAATTATTATTCATGTTATTCCGCATGTTAGGTTTAATATGATATATGTTAGTTATCTGTTAATAATTTTACACAATACAATTATTTAAAGATGTACTATTGTTTTCATAATGATCTAGGACAGCAAGGCTATTTTTTATTATTTTATGCTATACGTTTACACTAAAAGAAATAAATTAAATAGCATTATATTAGCCTTGTTGCTCGAGATCATTATGAAATCAATACTACATATTAACTTTTAATGTTTTTAACTTCCTTAAAAATATTTCATTTAAAAGTAAAAGAAGCGAAAAAGTTAAAAATATGAAAGGTTGTTATGTACATCTTTAAATTGCATTATATAAAATTATTAACAGATAACTATATTATATTAAACCTAACATGCCACCCGCCTTGAAACTATTGATTTTAAAAATAAAGCAAATAAAGATTATTGAAATTGAAAGACTAAAATATAAGATTGTTTTTAATTAATACCATTTTCATATTTTATTTTTGCACATATGTATAATTAATCGCATCACGCACAATACAGCTTTACGTGCATTTTGTTTCAAACCCTAATATTATCTCCCCTAATTATGTCAAATGAAAGATATTAAGGAATGCTATAAAGAAAAAAATACGAATTGAATGATGCCTTTGGTTACGGATTGCATTTGATTCAAACCGGAAAAGGTAAAGAAAAGAAAACTTCTCTTTATGCAAAAAACCAGCTATGCCAAGGAAACATTGGAATGATCAGAAATCACTTATTTCAATTTGAAAACATTAGAACGGCGGAGAAAATATTTGCTTCATACTTCAAAATTATTTTGAAAGATTGAATTCGTTGTGTTTTGCGGTATTTTTGAATATAATATCAAGGGATGTACTTTGTTTATAATGTTTATATGCTCTAATAAAATTATTGCTTTCGCAACCTTTAAGAATCTTTATTTCAAGAATCTTACAATTTGTTGCCTAAACTATCAGTCATAAGTACATATTGTATGTGGAGTGCCATTCGATTGTAACTTCGTTCGTTATATGTAATGCAAATCCAATAGTCAAACAGTTCAATATAATCTAACAAATGACATTTAGGTGGCAAATATTTTCCCTTAATTGTTCCAATGTGTTGTTTCCAATACTGTTGTATATAAAAATAATACAGTCAGAGAATCGGACGTTATAAACTCCATTATCAACAATGGGAATAAGGAAATATGAAAATAATTATGTTAAAAGTTGATATTGATAATTTAATACAGGAAAATAATAAAATATAATATTAAATATACGAATCAAAAAAGACCTTAACAAATATAAAAATTGTAAGACAACGGCAATTATATCACAAAAATCAACCATAAATAATGCAAACTTTAATGATAAAAATACAAATATTAAAACCAAGGTTTTGATATTAGCGGACAGTCATGATCGAGGATTAACGGACAAATATCAATTAAACCTTGATAGTATGTCGGTGTGATAGATCGGGTATGTTCTGATTTCAAAAAGGAAGACTATATTATAATTTTCGTAGGTTCAAATAATTCAGTAAAAGGCAATAAGATTAGAGCTGATTCTGTACCGAAATTACGTAAAATTACTCATACAAACGTGATAATTGTAACTGTTCCGTACAGGACCTTCAATCGTACGGGTGTTTAATAATTTCATCTACGAAAATAACGTTCATTTGTACAGTGAAATTATTGTAAAAACTAATTTTCTTCTGTTTGATTTAAATCCAATAGTTACGAAAGCTGATTATACTATTCATGGTCATCTTAATTTGAACGGTAAAGAAAAACTATGCTGTAATTTGGTTAATTTTATTATGAACATTAAAGCCTCAACAAAAAGTGAAACAAAAGCGAAAGATAACAAATGTGCATGGGTAAACAATTCAAATCTAATAGTTGCTATTAGGTGTAACCGAAATGTGGGTGACAAAAACAGTTTCGGCTCATATTCCCAACAGACTGCATCACTTTATCCTAATCTACCACGTTCGAATGAAGAATTACAACCATCTTTGCTCAACAATCGGTTTTTTTAAATTGTTCGTCGTCAATACATTCAAGCAAATTGGAACCTACATTTGGGGTATATTACTTAAACATTTGTAGTTTCTTAGCACACAAATATGAAGTACATCGATTTATAGCTGAGTTTCAACCTTCAGTGTTGTGCTTATCAGAAACTAGAGTTACTGCGGATATTTTAGAATGTGAGACAGAAATAAAGGGGTATCACGCTGTTGTATGCTTTTCTGATAATAGGTACACGGGTGGTGTTATAATGTTTATAAACCGTAAATATAATTTTAAGATTATGGATAATATTACTGTTGCCAATACGTTTTGGTTGTTAGTTGTAAACGTAAATAAAATAATGGTTGAAACTGTATATCGCTTGTCGAATTCAAGTGCTATATAGTTATTTTATAAATTATTTCAGTAACTTGTTGGATGACGAGTCTTACTATAAAGATCGTGTTATTTTTACATGAGATTTTAATATTGATATGAGGACAGATAATTTGGACAACAGAAAATTAAAAAATATTGTTAATAATATAGGTATGAAACAAATAGTTAACGTCCCCACTCGTACTACACCTAACTCGTAAGTACAATTGATCTTGTGATAACGAACGATCCTTACTAAACGTTACAGTAAAAGATACGCCAAAAATTACAGATCACGATATTGTGCTTGTAACAGTTATTAACAAGCAATCTGCGTCTATTGAAACAGAAAAATATAAAAAAATGTAATAAACGATGAGGTAATAGCGGAAATGAGAAACAAACTATCTGTATGTAACTGGAAGTATGATACGTCTAATGTTAATGTTATTATCGATAATTTTCGTAACAATATTGTCAATTTGTTAGATACATATGCTCCACTTAAAACGTACAAAATTAGAAGTAATTTAAAACCATGGTTCAATAAATAACATTAAGAAAATTCAAATAAAGCGGGATAAAGCATATAAAACTTTTAAAACTACTAATGATCCTCAAAACTGGATTAATTATAAAATTTTGAGAAATGAACTCGTTAGTGTAATAAGATCAGAAAAATTAGAGTGTTATAGATTACAGATTGATAACAATAAGGGGAATTCTCGCGCTATGTGGAAAAAATTAATTGGAAAATCAAACAACGATCTCCCAGATGACATTGATTTTAAAAAAATTAAACTGAAATTACAATACCGAATAAATTAAATGAATACTTTATTAGCAATTTAAATGATACTGTTAATAGCATAATCCCACTTAATTGTGATAATCCTCCTGTATTAAATAATAGATCTTGTAGGTTAGTCAAATTTGAAAAAAATTGATATTAAGTTTTTAGAAAAAATTATAAAACTTGAAACGGTCAAGTCTAGTCCAGATGAATTCGGGCCGTCCATTATTAAGCCACTCATTGACAGTTTAAGTTATACATTAATGCATCTTATTAATTCTTCCCTGGAAACTGGTTGTTTTCCAGATAGTTTAAAAGTTTTTATTTTTACAATAAAAGTAGTATTTTTATATTGTGTATTACTTAAAAAACTAGAAATTTCCTATAATAATGTAAATAAATTACTGTAATCAGATGTTTAGATCATTTAATCACACTTTTTTTAAAAGGGCAACATAATTCCCATTCCGATACTTATACCAATATTTTCTGTTTGTAGGTTACCTTTAAACTTACTAAAAGTTCTGATAGTTATGCAAAAATGTTATAGAAGGTTCCGCAATGGTAATTGTTGCTCCATCATTGGATTTGATATTTACTTTCAGAAAAGAAATGCTGAAATAGTGATAATTAACCTTGTATAAAAGAACATCTTAAAAACTATACGCCATCATGTGCAAATAATACTTGATAAGAATATAAATAAATACAATATTCCGTTAAAAGTATATAAGAAAATTATTACAAATTATTGTATAAAATTATTAACAGATAACTATATTATATTTAACCTAACAATAACTATAATCAGTTTCCGACTACGGTCAATGTCAGAAGCAGTTAAATTTACGGAATAAGTAAAAGCCCGTATTGTAAATATATGGACATATAGCAAAAAATATTTTTGTTCTCATAAATACATTAAATCTCTGGTTAGGAAATTTCACGAGGCCTACAGAGCACCCTGAAGTTTGTTTATAATAGATAAAAATGAAACCCTCTGATAACTAGTGTTTATTTTTACAATAAAAATAGTACTGTTATATTGTGAATTACTTAAAAAACTAAATTTCCTATAATATTGTATGTAAATTACTGTAATCAGATGTTTAGATCATTTAATCCCACTTTTTTTAAAAGGGCAATATAATTCCCATTCCAATACCTGTATCAATATTTTCTCTTTGTAGGTTACCCTTAAACTTACTAAACGTCCTGATAGTTATGCAAAAATTTTATAGAAGGTTCCGCAATGGTAATTGTAGCTCCATCGTTGGATTTGATATTTACTTTCAGAAAAGAAATGCTGAAATAGTGATAATTAACCTTGTATAAATAACATCTTAAAAACTATACGCCATCATGTGCAAATAATACTTGATAAGAATATAAATAAATACAATATTCCGGTAACAGTATATAAGAAAATTATTACAATGGTGTATCACCAAAAGAGTATTGAAGAGAAATTCTGGTTATTAATTAATTTGATAGGTTATTTTAATGAACTACTTTAGTGAATTTGTATTTTATTTTAATAATTAGTACATATAAGTTATAAAAAAACATTTGAATTAAAGAAAGGAAATCGATTTATTCATTTCTTAGCTAAATACGACACTTTTTGATTTGATGCCTTTTTCCTAAAGACAACCCATTTGAGACAAGGCATTAATTGTGCTACTGGGATATCTACATACAATTTATTATAAAAACTGCACTCGTATTACACTAATGGTCGTTGTGACGCTCATTTTTCAATATACTATTTTCAAGCCAAAATTTAGCCAAGGCCTATCAATGTTAAAATAGTTTTCAGCTGGAATTCTGTTAATTCTATAAATTAATTTTAAAAAGGAAACTTTATGGGGTTCAGTCTTTGATGTATTTTATTAATTAATCCATCGAAATATCAACGTTTCGACAATGATTTCTTGTTTTTATCAAGATCTAAAACAATTTTAAAATAATTACGCAGAAATTCCTTTTAAAAGAAAAAATTTCCCTTTTAAAATTAATTCCAACAGTCGTGATATTAACAAAATCTATAAATTAAGTTAAACAATATATATGGACTGGATAGAAACATACAGCGCGTATTTAAAACAAGAAAGATAGTGCTTAAATGTGTGCTTTTTATAAATCAAACATTGGAATTTTTCTCTTACTTTAGACAAAACTAAAAATATATTTGTGATTCAAATGTTAGTTAGATAATGCTAATAACATTTGGGATAGCACTTTCTTCCCATTTAATAGAGTTTATACTATTGCTTTTTATAAGAATCGCATGACCACGTATAGAAGTCATTTTAAAAATAAACAACCCAGTTCGATGACTAAGAAGGGAAGTGACAATCTCGTTTCCCAAGAATTCAAGCTGCAAATACATCTGCGATGTTGTCAAGCATACCGGATCTCGACTTGACTGTAACATACATTTTGAGGTTTTATACATAAAAGGCGCTGCAGTGCCCCCTACAGTAAGGTTAGATGAACTGCCAGAGTATAAAATTGCACAAAATGGGACAAAGTGAGCTCCTACCAAAAATTTGAATTTCCTCTTCCCTTCACATCGCCTATTGAATGAGTAAGATATACACACAGATACAAGACGAGATCCAAAATCGGATCTCGCCTTGCAAAAAGGATCTCAACTTGTATAGTTTCTAACTCCAAAGGATCTCGTTTTGTGCCGAAAATATATATATATATATATATATATATATATATATATATATATATATATATATATATATATATATACGTGTCAAGCTATCAGTGTGGCACCCAACACATATTCCGGTAAAGTAGCACCCACTTGATAGAGTTGAGATAATGGTGTATATTTTACACCAATTGACTCATCGCAAGTAGTAAAGAAAAAGTAAGTTGAAAAACTGCAATAATCTTTTATACTGTCTAAAAGATATATAATGTTAAACTCGCACCCAACATACTAACTGGTTAACTGGCACCCATTTGTATAATAATTATATAAACGTCGACCAAGTGGCACCACTCCAGTGATTCCATATTTATGGGTGCCTTTTTACCTTTTGCTTTATTATTTATATACAGTATGGAAGCTTATGTAAAATTTTTGAATAATTCACCTTACAGTTTTGGATGCCAGATTTTAACTTTTTATTGTTTACCTCGGATTGTTGCATTTGCCTTGCCTAAAGTCTAACTACAAATACTTTTAGATGTTATAATAAACCTTTCCAATCTTCGTGAATTATGGAATACTGACGGGGATTAAGGGAAAATGTGTAAACTTTCTAGTCATTGCATGATATAATCAAACATCTAGTGCAATTGCCATTATTGCATGATTAATATAATTTATTTGATATTTTGGAGCTTACATTAATAAGACTTTATATTATTGACATATTAACAATAAAATAACTGAGATTAGAATATACTCCATAGTTGTGAACATCATAAGCAAACATTGTGCACTACTAATTAATAAAGGCAGCTTTAAAAATCATTTAATTTTACTCAAAACAACAAACTATTCTCAATTCAGTTAATTATAAATATAAATCAAAAACAAAGAATTCTTAACATTTGAAGATATTTTGCTTAGCTTTATTTTATGTCAATGACTATCCAACAAAAGCAAATTAACGGTTATTAAAATAAGTAGATGTTGAAGTTCTTAATATTTCTGTTTATGCATCCTCATGAAAGCAAAAATCTTTTTCGCAAAACCTAATAGTACCGATATTTACAGATTTGTTTACCGATCGGTAATAAAATTTTATTGTTTTATTGCTTTGTTACTTTTAGTTGCACATTTTGGCATTTCTTAATCTGTTTGCCCATGATTTTGTTTAAAGCTACTTCAATATATATTTTAAAACCAGCCAAGTTTTATTAAATGTCCATAACGTAATATTTGTGTATATATATATATATATATATATATATATATATATATATATATATATATATATATATATATAAGTTTAAAAACATATAAGTTTAAACCATTTCTTGGGTATAAGCAGCAATTAAAATAAAAATAATGATTATCATAATATTTGAGAGGTACAGAATTTCAAACAAAACACCCCTAGACAATTGTTTCGCCCTTTCTTTGGGCTCCTCAGTAGGGGAGGCTTTGTCTGAAACCCTGTACCTCTCAAATCCGTTGCTTGTTTATATGTAAATACCGAATTTACATTAATAGCAACATTTAATACTGGAGACATCTATAAGATGCCATCCAAACTTCCATTTAACCCGGAAGTAGATATAAAATATTTGCGTTTTATTAAAAATAAAACAACAGTTTTCTTTTGCTGTAAAACACATAAGACATAAACCTACTGAGGAGCCCAAAGAAAGGGCGAAACAATTGTCTAGGGGTGTTTTGTTTGAAATTCTGTACCTCTCAAATATTATTATAATCATTATTTTGATTATTATTTTAATTGCTGCTTATACCCAAGAAATGGTTTAAACTTATATGTTTTTAAACTTATGTGTTTTACAGCAAAAGAAAACTGTTGTTTTATTTTTAATAAAACGCAAATATTTTATATATATATATATATATATATATATATATATACATATATATATATATATATATATATATATATATATATATATATATATATATATATTACATATATATATATATATATATATATATATATATATATATATATATATATATATATATATATATATATATATATATATATATATATATATATATATATATATATATAAGAACGAGTTATAATAATGGGATATCGCGCAACAGAGAAGAAAGAAAACATAAGTTGCAGCCGTCTACACGTGTTTCACACTTATTAGTGATCATCAGGACGGCATAGCAGATGGAATAAATATAAATGCAACTAACTCAGAAAGATGTAACAACACAAGCTTTCACTGATAGCAGCCAACCGCACATTTGCAGTATCGGCCTGAAGACACTGAGTTTTCAGTGCAACAACAAACGTCACTACGGAGGCAGCTAAAGCCACTACCGTGAGACAACCAAAACCTTGTGTTGTTACATCTTTCTGAGTTAGTTGCATTTATATTTATTCCATCTGCTATGCCGTCCTGATGATCACTAATAAGTGTGAAACACGTGTAGACGGCTGCAACTTATGTTTTCTTTCTTCTCTGTTGCTTGATATCCCATTATTATAACTCGTTCTTGTATTTCTCTACGCGCATTATTACTTCTAATTATTTATATATATATATATATATATATATATATATATATATATATATATATATATATACATATATATATATATATATATATATATATATATATATATATATATATATATATATATATATATATATATATATATATATGTGCTTTTGTATCGTGTTCGCCTCCGTATACTGAACAGACGACCACAACTCCGCCATTAATAATGATTGTATATTAATTATTCTAGTGTCACAGACTTTTTCTTGAACTAACACTCCTAAATCCACCAAGAGGGGTAATTTTATTTAATTTTTTAGATATACATGCTTCTGTATAGTGCGCGTTCGTGTCAGCCTCCGTACATAGACCGCTCGTATTCACCTCCGTGTATATAATTTTGGCAAATCAAGCGTTCGAGTACGCCTCCATCAACGTTGTCAAGTTTACAAGGTATAAAACTATGGTACTTATCACTATTCAGCATATTCTGTTTATCAAGTCCCTGTTTATGTCTGCTATAAGTGCTGAGTTCGAGGACACCTGCTGAAAGTATGCCGTTAAACAAAATGGACCTTTAAATTTATACATATAAGATATTTCGAGATATAGTTCTGTTAGAAACGAATTTTCAGATTATAATAATGTAAATTTGTTTCGTTTATATTCTAATGGAAGAAAATCATAAATGTTTAATATTTTATTAAATAATATAATGTCACGCCTACAATTTTTTTGTATTTTTAAATAATTAACAAAGGATGACATTCCTTACTGTATAAGGTATGTGCAATGTGGTAAGTAGCTAGAATCATTTCAGAACTACATTTCTAACAACAAAGTGGTTGAAAACAATTAAAGTTTATTCTTTAAACCCATTTCTTTGCTTTTGCTTTCTCACAATATATGTACAAGTCCACAGAATGAGAACGAGTTTTTGTAAAAAATACCTTTTTTTATTTCTCGACGTTATATGACCTAAATAACACGACAGACATCCCTGGAGGAAGAAAATCCTGTTGTTTTTGTCTTTGTCTGTACACCTGTTAAGTTTTGAAATTATTGCAAATATCAATGTCAAATTTGAACCAAAACTATTTGGTCTGAAAATACAAATCCAGCTCGTAAATAACCAAAATATAAACAGTGTAGCGTCAGGGTTTTTTAAGGCGTTTACAGCATTAAAAAGTCTGTTGCAATTTAATTTTAAAAACGACAATCAAATTTAACCGAAAAATTACATCAACCATTACCATTACATCAATCATTATCGTTGAAATACATATATTAAAAATAAAAACAAACAAACATGGACGAAGTTCCAAAAGGTTTTAAATCTAGATAGATAAACACATTCTCGTTTCAAACACATAAAGTATACCAGGGTTCAATCTTTCAAAGAAATATTGATCATTTATTTGTTAATATTCCCTGAGTTATCTGTTTTGGGATGGTATTTTGAAATCTACGCCAAACAAAAAGTTACATATTGAAAGAATGTGTAAAGTTTTTGAAATTTTAGGAAAAAATAGGTATCGATAAAAGCATAATTCACGGGGAATCGAGAAAAAAGGCGATTCTGGAAGTGCCACTACCCAGTAATGTTACCTAACTCAAGTTGTTTTCCGCTATAATAAATCATTATCATCTATTTATTCCGAAGGTACGAAATACTACATACATGAGCATTAGCTTATACCCATAAGTACTATTAAAATTTATTGGATGAAATTAAGCCTAATCTTTGAAACTTGGCAAACAGGGTGGATATTTGCTTAATCTTTAAAGATTAGACCATCTAAGTGACCCTCGCCAACTTCAATACACTTTTTACGTCTGGATATAAAATTATTCATTACCCAGTGGAGTGAACCTTCATTTATTGCAGCGACTTCTCTATTGTAAATTTTTCTGAAATTGAAATTCTGGAAACAACATTTATTATGTTATATTTGTATTGTATTAGAAAAAGATACGTACTAGAAAAGATGAGATTTTGAAAGACATATAACCTCTTTCCAAAAAAAGATGAGGTATTGGCGAATGCAGCTTCTGGGAAGCTCGATCAAACAATACAAATCCTAGGTCAAAGATTAAATATTGCAATAAAGTATGGTAGCATTTACTACAAAAAAGGTTTGTCGTTAGCAACTTAAAGATTTATATTAAATTACAATCAAATACCTACTAAAAGGTTTGTAAAAATACTCTTATAAACTGGTACAACTTTTTGACAATTCCATAAATCAATTAATAGCGTGAATATTATAAAAATCTCAAACGAAAATTGGCTGTAAAGATTAGAAGACCTCAAGACAGGGATTTTTAAAAAGAAAAAGTAACTAAAAACTCCGACAAACTCAACAAATTTGCCATTTGTAAGACTAGTAGGGAGCAAAGACAAAACATCGTAAAGAAATTGAAAATTTAAACTATAAAAGATTTATAACACCATTAACCCACAGTAATAATAAAATATCTAGAATTCACAAGTGATACTTCAGGGTAGACTGTTTCAAGTTTGTTGTACGCTCATCAGCTGGAGCTAATCATCTGTGAAACCTAAGCACATCATCCTGGCTTATTTACAAACCAATGACTAACATTAGCACCAAATGGTACCCGATGCGACAGCTATAAATAAAAAGCCAACCGCACCATGCAGTAAAATTACAGTCTCTTTTGGTTGTGAAAAAGACGATAACCGAAAGTTTCTAAGGTGTTCATTCTGTTGTATGAACATCTCATCAGTTTAAAAATTTCAACTTATCTAAACTCAATAGTAAAGAAATTAGTTATCTTTCAAATTTGTGCAGATTTCTTTCTCTCCACACACAATATGAAAAAATATTCTTGTACCCTGCTAAATGTATCGACAATAGAAATATATTTATAGTCATATCTTTAACGAATCTACGCTGAATGATGATGTCAAACGAATGCGTTTTCAAAACAGAATAGATTTTACATTGCATGCCCCCACGAATTGGCAAAATGATAGAATCAGATAAACAGTCGAGGTTTAAAAAGTAACGTCGCCTCACTACACTAATACAGACAATGTTCCAGATTTTCCTTTAAAATGTGGTATATGCTTTGTTTCGACTGCATCCAGATAAATCTGGGTGAACGGTCAAGCAGTCGTTTGAGATGTCGGACTTCATTCCTAGTATCCGAGACTAGCCCGAAGACAGAGGGAGGGCAGTTGTTAGAGATGTCGGGAAGCACTAGGATTCGAGACTAGCTTGAGGGCAGACCACACGGCGTTCACCCTTAGAACTGGTCGTTGTCTACCCAATCCCAGGCTTGTCTGGGTAACGGATGACGCGATCAGAATCAAATGTGTGGTAGAGTTATGCCGAGGTGTTGCGTTTACGTTTCACCGGAGTGTTTCTCGACGATGACCCTAAAACGTTGCAGGGGGAGCTCTGTTAACAAGGGGGTCCGGTGTGGGTGGATTGAATCTTACCTGACGTCAGGGTCTTTTAAGGAGCTAAGTATCCCGCTGTCTTCTACCCTTTGGGTGAACGGGAGACCACACGACGTTCACCCCTAGAACTGGCTGTCTACTACCCTATCTCTATCAAGGGCAATGGACGAAGCTGTCAGATAAAGTGTGTGGTAGAGAAATTCGTGAGAATTCTCGACGGTTACTCATACCGATCAGGGGGAGCCCTGGTATGTGATACCGGTGTGGGCGGATTCGAATCTCGCCTTGGATAAGGTCATTTATGGTCACCAATGGAACCCGCTGTTTGACCGAGGTTATTTATGGTCTCCAACAGAACCCGCTGTTTGACCGAGGTCATTTATGGTCACCAAAGGAACCCGCTGTTTGACTGAATCCTAAGTGAGGAGAATCGAAGTGAGGTTTATCCCAGGGCAGATGAGAAACTGCATGCCGCCAGGTAAATGTGCTTAGGAGCTATCCCGACCACCCTATGATCCGGACTGCAGCCGGGTACAGCGGTTGGGAGAAGCTCTGAAAGCCATTACACTTAAGGAGAGTTGAAGCGAATACATAGCCTCTCACAATCAAGACAACTTCACCTTATGGGGTACACACTGGGAGTCTATAACGTGTTGACTTAAACGAAGCTCTGTCGAGAGCCCACCAAACCTATAATTTGGTAGATCGGGGTGGCAAAACCATTAAAAAACCAAGTCCCGCCACAATTGAGGTTGGATTCGATCGGGCAGTGGCCCCAATCCCTGTCTCCGGGAGGAGCTTATGAAGGTATGAAAGAGGACTGGAGCGCTCTCTCTATTCAACTGAGTTAAGTTGGGGGGATTGTCCTATTGCTGGACGAGGTACTTAGCCCCGTATGAAATAGGACGGGAGGGTGCCGGCGGGTGAGCACGTGTTAAGTCAATCGCTCCGGTACTAACCTAGATAGCTAGTAGAGGGTGGATAGGCAACCTCGCTCCGGCCAGTGAGCTGACTGGGAGCAATTGCTATGCAATTGCGCGCTGATTGGGCGTATCCCAATCACTTCCTTCTGGAAGGAACGTGGGGGTATGTTGATACGGGTACCCCACGTAAAACAAATTATAATAATCTGTCTGGCCTAGACGTTGGCCTATTGGGTGGACGGGAGACCACACGACGTTCACCCTTAGAACTGGCTGTCTTCTACCCTATCCTGCTGACGGGAAACGGATGAAGCTGTTAGAATAAAGCGTGTGGTAGAGAAATTCGTGAGAATTCTCGACTGTAACTCTGACCGATCAGGGGGAGCCCTGGTAGATGAGACCGGTGTGGGCGGATTCGAATCTCGCCTAAGGGACAAGGTCATTTATGGTCACCAAGGACCCCGCTGCATGACCGAGGTCATGTATGGTCACCAAAGGAACCCGCTGTTTGACTGAATCTCTAGTGCGGTGACTAGAAGTGAGGTTATCCCGCTTTTGGGCAATGGGAAACTGCAAGCCGCCAGGTAAATGTGCTTAGTAGCTATCCTGACCACCCTATGATCCGGACTGCAGCCGGGTACAGTGATTGGGAGAAGCTCTGAAAGCCATTACACTTAAGAATAGTTGAAGCGAATACATAGCCTCTCACTATCAAGACAACTTCATCAAATTCGGGTACGCACCGGGAGTCTATAACGTGTAGACTTAAAAGAAGCTCTGTCGAGGGCTCACCAAGCCTAAAATTGGTAGATCGGGGTGGCAAAACCGCTTAAAAACCAAGTCCTGTCACATTTGAGGTTGGATTCGATCGGGCAGTGGTCCCTCTTGATAACAGCGTCAAGTTGGGGAATAGTCCTATTGCTTAATAGGACACTAAGTATATTAACAAAGTAATTCCATTTAAATCTCAAGATTTTTATTTTAAAACAAACTCAACCTGAAATTTTGTACTTGAAGTAAACTACAACAGGCAAGTGAAATAATAATTGTTAGTGGCTAAATAAATAAACGTCGAAAGGAACTAGCGTTGGCCGCTTATACCTACTTCATGTAAATATTTATTGGTATAATAATATTTTGATTGTGTTGGATAGTTTTTGTTTTTCCCTACTTTTTAAAAAACATGAAGTTGATGTTAAAAACATTTTATTATTAAATGATTAAAAACATGTAGTTGATTAGTGGCCATGTTAAATGTAGGTACAGTGGCCACTTCTTTGTTATGTAGGTCCCTGTACTATTATTTAGTACAATATTTTATTTATTTCAGATATTATTTCCTAGATGTTCCTGATGATTTGTACATTATTTATATCAACCTGTAAATATAGGCGACACTACTAGAACAGCAAATCTGTTTTTTTTTTCATTAATTTATCTATGTATAATGTTTGTTAGCTTTTGCCTGGTTTTTTAAATTTAAGTTGCCTTTTTTAATGCAAACTATTTTTTACAAAATAAATCATTATTCTGTAAATGGCTGTGTACTTGTCTTTACTATTCCCATCTTCCACACAGTAGTGGCCACAGTACCATACTCTAATGGCCACTGTACCATCACTGTAGGTACAGTGGCCACTTTTATCTTAAATTCTTCCAACTCCAAAATCTTTGTTATAATTTTATTTTTTTCAGTTTTGGAATGCAATGGTGTAGAAGTAAAAATAGTATTTGTTATCTAATGGTAACAGATTCTATAAAAAGGGTTAATTTTGATTGTTGTTGATGTTATTAAAAAAGGTGGCCAATGTTCCAGACTCTCCCGGCTCCTGACTCTAACTAAAAACTCCGAAAAACTCCAAAATTGCCATTTATAAATCTAGTGAATCAGCAAAGACAAAACATCGTATAGGAATTGACAATTTAAAATATAAAAGATTTACTAAGACTTTTAAGACGATTAACCCAGAGTAAAAATGAAATGTGTGGAATTCACAAGTGATACTTTAGGACAGACTGTTTTGAGTTTGTTGCATTCTCATCAGCTGGAGCTAATCACCTGTGAACCCCACACACAGATTCCCGGCTTATATACAAGCTAATGACTAACATTAGTACCAAATGCTAACCGATGCGACACCTATAAAATTACGGTCTTTATAGGTTGCCAAAGAGAAGATAACCGAAAGTTTCTAAAGTGCTGATTCTGTTGTATGAACGTCTAGTTATCTGTTTAAAAATCGCAGCTTATCTAAACTCAATAGTAAAAGAATTATTCATATTTCAAATTTGTGCAGATTTATTTCTCCCCAGACACGTAGAAAAAATATTCTTGTACCCTACTAGATGCAACGACGATAGAAATACATTTATAGTCATATCTGTAGCGAATGTACATGTTGAATGATGTCAAACGAATGCGTTTTCAAAACGAAATAGATTTTATAGTGCATGCTCCCACAAGTTGCAAAATAGCATAATCGGACAAACAGTCGAGGTTTAAAAAGTAACATCTCCCTACTACGCTTGTACAAACACCGAGTCAGGTTTTCTTTAAAAATTGTGGTATATGCTTTGTTTCCTGAAATGAACTGGTTTCTTGTAAATCTACAAGACAAGATTCAACAATGACACTTTCATTAGACATTTACAACTTTTTCCGGAATGTGAACGACTGCACCTAGATAAATATTATTATAGTTTTTGGATAGCAATACATCGCATCGTTCTCGACAAGCTTAAAGGTTCTCATAATTAATTTACTAAAACGTTGTCCTAATTTTATTTCAGCCAAACATTGGCCTTCAAATTCGCCAGACCTTAATTCTTTTGATTACTAAGTTAAAGCTTTACAGAGAAAAGTGAGCAGTATCCTGAAACCGTTTAAAAATAGGGAAGAATTGAAAGGGAGAGATTTAGATTTTCAAGAAACTATTCCGTGAGCTATTGTGCAGTGGAAAGCACGATTGAGAATGATCATAACTGAAAATAGGGAAAATAGTGTCATTTTATTGGTGAAACTAGTATATATAAACTCTAATACAATATATCGTATTAGAAGTGCTATTAATTAAATATGTATTGTAATTATGTAGACTTTTAAAATTATACTTTAACGAACGCGCAGCTATTTTGAGGTTGGTAACAATCGTCATTGAACTCCAAAGTATGAAGCGTTTTATCTAGGCCATCCGGTATATTTTTAAAAATTTTAAATTCTATTGATGGTATAGGAAGATATAGATCTACCAAAAAAGAAATACTTAACGAATGTCTCAAGTTTTGACACAATCTTTAGGTCTTTGGAATTTATTATTAGCAAGTTATTATTGGAAACGAAACAAGCTTGTTGTTACGTCATTCTAATATCTTCTCAATTTTGGGATATAAATTTGTCATTATGTTTTATTAGATAGAAATTTTCAAGAGTTTCTTCAATCTTGTTGATCGGTTCCAAAACCTCAAATTGTACTATTCTTTGCGAATTAGTTTATTAAGTTTTTAAGTAGTAGTTTCAACAACTCTTGTATTATTCAAACAATTATTTAAAAAAGTTAATAAAACTATACGTTGTTTTCTTGTAAATTGGAAAATCCCCAAAAAGTTTTATTTTGTTTTTTGATAATTTTAATATTTGTCAAAAATACCTACACCATTCAATATTATTAGAAAATATGCTCTGCAATTGTTGCCTTCCTACTCCTTTAAAGCATTTTTAATGATTTCAAAATAATCAGTAACGGGGGTGTATCAAAAAATGTTAAAAAAGGAATTTTTCATGTCGGGATATTTCTTCAAGCCCGGTTTGTGAACGTAAAATGTCATTAGGAATATTTTTTCTTAATAAGATTTTTCTATATTTTAACAAATAAGGTAATCTCGATTTAAACACCTATTGTCACTTGTAAACTTTGACATGGCGTATTTCAAGTATTTTTGGAAGCAGAAGTGATTGAACAACAAAGTTTTTTCCTTTAAACAAAGAATATTAAAATGTTTTCCCATATGGATCGAACTTTATGGCACACACTGTATAGTTGACCACCTGCAAAATCTGCCGTTTCTTTTCATAATTATCAATTTTCTTAATTTGTAAGAGAATCCTTTAAAATAAGATATTTTGTTAATTTTGTTTGCTGTAAAAATTTGTGTATCCTATTATTGTTTATAAAAATATCATATTTGATAAAAACATTTGCTTCGTATTGTATATTTCTTTATACAGATATTTGCCGAAAAACATTGATTTTAATGTTTGAGTATCTTAAAAACGAAAGTTTTCCTGAATCGTTGTGTAGAAACGTTACTGTTCATAACTCTCAATAAATCAATAATTTTATAAAATCACTAAGCAGTAGCTGTTATGCATTAAAAATGCATTAGTATGCATTAAAAATAAATTCTTATTACTGTAATAAGTCCTAATTTCGTAATAATTTGCAAGAATTTTAAATAAGAGTACAGTTTTAATATAATATAATCATTCTTTCCATTTAAAAAGATGTAATTATATTTACTAAGAAATACAGACAGAAACGTGATACCTTAGATAAGGAAATGACGCGTTTTTAAACGGGCTTCAGCAAAACAAATCACGAATATAAACTAAAAATATGCTAGGCAGTGTTGCCGCGAATTCGGAGGCAAAAACATCCTTTGAATGCTTTTATACAAGCGGAGGTAAACACAACCGCGTGGCGTATACATGTATATCTCGCAGCGACTCTGCGGCAATCGCTAGAACTAAAATGTATATAAGTATACGTAAATAGGTCCCGTTTGACTCCGGCTGAAAATAGGTGGAAAATGATCCTGGAGGTGTCCTGATGCCGAATAACATGGTTAGCGCGTTCGACTCCGATACCGACGAGTTGCCTCCGGATTTTGAGTCCGACTCGTACGCTGTATATAGCGTTCGGAGGTGTATAAGTACTAAAAGCATATATATATATATATATATACATATATATATATATATATATATATATATATATATATATATATATATATATATATATATATATAGTTTGTTTGCTTTATGACCTTTATTTATTTATTATAATTAATTAATTAATGGGTGAAGGTCTGTTTTCAGTAATCGATTTATTTCTTTGCTAATATTTCACTGAATAGTTTTCAGCATTGTCAAAGCCTATTTAAAACATATGTAAATGATATATATATATATATATATATATATATATATATATATATATATATATATATATATATATATATATATACATATATATATACATATATATATATATATATATATATATATATATATATATATATATATATATATATATATATATATATATATATATATATATATATATATATATATATATATACATATATATATACATATATATATATATATATATATATATATATATATATATATATATATATATATATATATACATATATATATATATATATATATATATATATATATATATATATATATATACAGGGTCTTCATTAAGTTTGGAACCGGCTTAATATCTTCAAAACTATTAACTGGATTAAATTGAAATTTGGGGTGTGCATTTTATAAATTAATATCTATTGTGCCTAATTTTTTCACCTGCTTTGCATAGTTACTTTACGAGATACACAGCCAACTTGATTTTTTTTAAATAGCAATGGGGGTCAAATTTGACATCATTTGAAAGCTTATTTTTTTCTGAGTACTATTATGTAATACACGTGTTGTATCATTTTGACAAAAATCGCCAAAAAAATTAAAATCAACGAAACATGTTTTATCCACAAAATTAAATTTATTACTTAAAATTTACTTTTACTTAAAATTACTTAAATATTTACTGTCAATGTGTAACTTTTGACATTTCTATGAATTTTGTAAGATCACTAGATATTTTAATTTTTAATTTATTCAACACTTTTGATTTTGTGAATAAAACATGTTTCGTTGATTTTAATTTTTTTGGCGATTTTTGTCAAAATGATACAACACGTGTATTACATAATGGTACTCAGAAAAAAATAAGCTTTCAACTGATGTCAAATTTGACCCCCATTGCTATTTAAAAAAAATCAAGTTGGCTGTGTATCTCGTAAAGTAACGATGCAAAGCAGGTGAAAAAATTAGGTACAATAGATATTAATTTATAAAATGCACACCCCAAATTTCAATTTAATCCAGTTAATAGTTTTGAAGATATTAAGCCAGTTCCAAACTTAATGAAGACTCTGTATATATATATATATATATATATATATATATATATATATATATATATATATATATATATATATATATATATATATATATATATATATATATATATATATATATATATATATATATATATATATATATATATATATATATATATTGGTTTAATCGACGTTGTCGGACCCGCTATATGATAGGGTCGTTAGTAGACCCGCATTTTTCCATTTTTTAAATGTGTATATTTTACATAATATTGATCCATTTCTGATAAGCAATATTTTAGATCCTCGAGGGGTAAAAATATATGAAAAAAAAATATTGGTGATATTTGACAGTCGTTCTTGAACCCGATACATATTACAGTGTTTACAGACCCATTTGTATAATTTTAAGCAAGCCTACCTACCCTACCGAACCCAGCAATGTTGCCGAATGTATCAGAGATAAAATTACGATTGACGTAATGATTTCGGGATGCTAAGCACATAAGTGATCTTTATTTTTGTTGATTTGTTCGTAAATTCCATAAACAACCTTAAACGCAGAAAAATTAACGTTTTCCGTAAAACGATGTAACTCTGAAAATTATTATTAACATGAGAAAATAGCATTGAACCTCTTTTGTTCTAAAATACATAAGGTTTATGCAAATAATTGTTTTTTAATAATTTTTTTTAAATCATTTATTTTAACATGATTATTTTTGTTTACAAGAATACAATTAAAAGTTTCGAAGACACGTCATGTATATGTTTTGAAAAAATAAATGTTATACCCAAATATTTTGACCTCCTGAACATTTTACTGTTATGTTTTTAGCACAAATGAACAGTTTCTAATATATGTATATTTTAATGCCACGGTAACAGTTCAGTCAAATTTGTAAAAATAGAGAGGAATTGTGGTAGATCCTTGGATTTTTGATAGGCCTTCTTTGTGATATGTTAAATAACCCCTTAAAAGTTACTACTCAAAAGTGGTGAACCAGAGAAGCTGATGAGGGTAAGCCATGTCCCCAGATGGTTTTTACTGTTTTTTCAGAAACTATTAGGTTTATCAAAATGGAGACAGTTAGGTAAAATAGGATTTTATTTAACTTACATACCAAAAAGCTAAGAAAACTTTGTGCATGTTGTCTTGTTTCTGTGTTATCGAAAAACGATCATATGTCACACAGACAAATAATTTGTATCGGTACATATTATACGAGAAGCTTCGAGCATAACTTTGTGTGATTTGATGTTCATCATGAAATAACTATGGAAATTTCGTTGAGCATCGAACGCGATCCTGGTTCAGTCTTATTCTATCTCAGCATCTCCAGCAAAATCTACGAGGCGATATTATCATTATTATTTGGGGCTAGTCATATGGTTATTCTCGTATTGGCAAGATACATTTTAGGGGTATACCCTGTACTAATCAATCTTTTTAGTGAACCTAAAACGTACAGGGTACTTCAGGGTTTTTGGATCTCTCTTCGTTCATTATATTGATATTCGTATCGAGTAATTTTTTTCTTTAATGGTTTTTGTTTTGGAATTCTAAGTTCACGACTTAATTCCACGCCTGCTTTAAAATGTAGCTAGATATTTAACATTAAATGGGACTTCACCCATTTTACATGTAGGATATCTCGAGCAGACGATGCCAATTCCTGAGGGTCAATGCATTTGATCAAAATAGGCCATTAAGCACAACATATCTATGTTTAAAAATGAAATGTTACAAAGCTATAGACCTTCAAAATAAAAAAGTCAAAAATGCAATTTGGATAAAATTATGTTTTCAAGGACAGTTGTTATTAGAACATACATTAGTGTTATTTTGTGCTTGTGGTAGCTGTAGCGTACCCGCAACCGCTAGATACGGAATTATGTGCCAGTGATATGTTTAATGAATACACCATTGAATGCAAAATTTAATTCTTCACGAAACAGGTATACTTGACCCAAGTCGAATAGTGACAAGTCAAATAATGCTCTATAAATTGCAAAAAGAAAATAAAGGTAAAACGTCATGCAGTATGACGTACAAACAAGTAAGAAAGATTTCAAAACAAGGTGAAATGCCCTATACGTTTTGGTTTTTATAAAATAATTGTCCAGTACAGGGCATTCTCCTAAAGATATTCTTTTTACTGCAAAATTATCATAATACTACAACCAACAATAACAACAACATCGCTTCATGAATTTTGCAGAAGTGATGCTAAGGTTGCACTGCGAACTCAACATTTTTTTTCTTAGCTGAGTACTTGATGACGAATACAAGATCGCAATAAGTTATGTTCTGAAGTTGCTCCGTCAAATGTATTGGCAGAAATTGTTGGTCTACATACAGGGTGTTTTACTCAACTTTCGTATAAATTAGGAATAGGAACAAAAAACTTTTTTTGTTTTTACGCAAATCGACAAAAATTTGCTAAAAATGTCAACTTTTGGAAACTGCTGGAAATTATAGTCAAAACAAACTGCGACATCACCTAGCAGCAGCTGCGTCAATGTATCAGATAGGCACATCCAGCTCCAAGTGCGATTCTTAGACCAGTGACCTGCTACCCACTTTTCAAAAACCATTATTTTTTCGGTTATTATGAAAGATAGACACTAATGATTTTCAGCTTTTTTGTTGCATTTTATGTGTACTACCACCTATTCAGAGGATACGAATCTTAAGTGAAACAACCTGTATGATATATATTCATGCGCCAATTAAATAAGCTTTATTTTATCTAACCCACTTAACAACCAGTCCATAAATCTAACAGTTTTTGAAAATAAAACGACAAAATCCATCTGAAGGCGTGGTTTAATATTGATATTTTACAAAGTTCAGGATATTATCTACTCGTAAACATGAACAAATCAAGCATAAAGTCATTTTCAAGTTTAGCTGACCAAAATAGACTACATTTGATTAGTTTAACCTAGATTAAAAAATAGCAGTTTCTATTTTTACTGTGCGTTTGTACAGTTACAAAGAAATTATGGAATATTCGATTCCTTACTTTCTGTTTAATGAATTTGAAGGTACAAAACAGTATACACTATATGGTGGTTAAGTGCCTTTAACAGAAACGTCGAAAGGTAACGAAGAAAAGAAGAAGTTTTTTCAAACCTTGCCTAATTCCGTTATATTGCACTTGTACTAAGTTAAAGATCAATTTTTATTGTATTCTGAAATAGCTATTTGTGAATTGGAATATGTATTATATTCTTAGTGCCGAATTGTACACCAGAGATTTTCTGATTACATTTGAAATACATGTAGTTCTAAATATAACAGGCGCAAATCATATTAGTCCACCCAGTTTCATTTTTGTTAAAGAACGTCCCACAGAATTTATTCCGTTTATCTTTTGTTCTATGAGGTGGCCGTTTCTTGTTGCTATAGTGAAGTGCTACTTACTACTGCATCTACCCCATACCAATGTTCATGACATTCAATTGGGGGTTGCAACATACACTGCCCCTTTCAACCTTTTGAGTGCCCTGTTTCCATTAAAAGTTCCATTAAGTAATCTTACAAATTACAGACGAGAAAGTTTTCCTTCAGCGTTTTAGCAAAAAAGTCACAAATAATGCTCAACTTAGTTCGCCCATTTTAATTTTTGATAAAGAACACCTCACGATTTATACCCTGAATGGTCTACGACGTTGTTATTTATTGGTGGTATATAGTACATATCGTCGCCATTAATGCATATGAACTTAATTCTTTGAAATGTTGTAACTAGCAATGTTGCTAGTTGCGATTTCAAAGAATTCATCATGCCATCTGTAACAAAATTTTTATAAGCATTTAAACCGCGCTCCTGGAAAATTGCTAGAAAATAGTTCCGCTAGTATGCATTAACGTCGACGATATGTATGAGTACTGTGATCCAGTGATATGTATGTGTGCGTGTAGTATCCAATGCAACGAATATAAACAAGGAGTCAGAAAATAATTCAGAAAACAAATAGTTCAAGCATTGATTCTCTCATCTTAACAGTAAAAGAATAAAGCATTCATTTACCACAAACAGTCTTTCAAACAAACAAACACAGAAGATATTACATGTGGTGACAGCCGACTTTAATTGAACACGCAACAATCTGTCAAGAAACTTACTCTTGCAAGCATATCATTCAAGATACCAGGATCCTATTTATGAAGCAGATGTCGAGAAATCAATTAGCATAATTCCAGTAGAGGATCAATACTCTCTCAGCACCACCACTACCAGTACATGGAGAAGTTCCATCGCTGAAGTCATAATCTATCTGAAGTCACGGTTGTATAAAGTTTTTTCTGTTCTAAATTTTTCAAAGCAGACTATCTACAGCATTTAAAGAAAGTATTTCAGCGCCTATATCATTACGGTTAACTATCAAATTAAAAAAGAAACAATCTTTGAAGCCAAAGAACTAACTTGTCTCGACCACACAGTGAACAGTGATGGAGTTACGCCGCAAGTTTCAAAAGGAGAAGCTAGTCATAACTTTCCAATCCTTAGAATGCAACAAGAATTATGCCATTTCGTTGGCATAGATTGTCGATTTAAACCTGAGCTAAACCTATTTATTCCAGAAAAAGTTTCAGAACCCTACAAGAAACCCACACAACAGTGTGTCGCAAAACGTATAATTACAAATCGGTTGTTGTGAACTTCAATAAACGGTCTTACCAAAAATTCGTTACTTCGTATGATCGGGAACACAGGGAATACATAGCAGATAAGCTCGGATGCAGCCCATTACAAATCCTTATCTTTTTTTGTGCCGTTCATGTATAGAACTTTCGCAACTACTTTTTGTTCCCTGTTAGACATATTTGTGTACATACATTTACTATTTTCCTTTTATGTTGCATATACGATTATAATCCAACCAACAACCTACAAGTCCAACAGAATCCTCATACGTTCCTCTTAGGTTAAGTTTTGTAGTTTTTAGTTATTTACATTTTGCAACGAGCCCTAGAATTTAGAATCTGCTGTCTTAATTTTAACCGTTTTCAATTATCTCATTCGATTCTCACGTTATTCTTATTAGCGCATTTCTATAGGTTAAGTTCTTATCATTGTAACGAACATTAACATTAAGAGCCCTGTACTAACTTTAATCAATTGTAAAACCAGCCAAAGAAAAAACGCGGTTTTTTACGTATCTATCAAGTTGCTTTACAATCACAACCGCATCTTATGTGTACATTCACTAGTTCTTTCCAATCCTGTCCTCAAGCAAGCTGATGGAGACTATTTCTGCTGGAAAAATTCTAAAAACCAAGGGAGCAATAAATGTGATGATCACCGTTGCCTTGGATACTTTGTAGTATCCAAGGAATCGAATGTAAACGAGGGATCAGAAAATAATTCAGAAACCAAATAGTTCAAGCATTCATTCTCTCATCTTAACAGGAAAAGAATAAAGCTTTAATTAACCACAAACAATCTTTCAAACAAACGTACAAAGAAGATATTACAGTACTTTAATACTAAAAAATTTAATCAAGTTCTTGAAATTTATCGTTTGATCACTACGGAAAATAACATATGTACTTTTCCACCTTATTTGGAAACCATCCACTTTCCCCAGAAATTAACTTTTCCGTATTATGTTGCGTTGTCTCACTTGTTCGAAAATCCTGTTAACCTTACTCTAATCCTTTATATAAAAAATGAATTCAGTTATAAAGTCCTACTTAAAGATACCATTGATATGAACACATGGATTGTAGGTATTAATATATGCTTTCAATCATACAAATATAACTTTATAAATTTATATCACTCTCCAAACTCTAGTGATGCTCAATTTCTAATGAAACTTGAAAATTTGTTTGATGTATATGCTAGTAGATCAGAGACCTTACTAATTATCAGAGACTTTAATATTGACCTATTAAAGGATTCATATTATGAAAATAGGCTGAGATCTTTAATTAAAAATAATGGACTACATCAGATTATCGACCAACCTACAAAAATCACTAAGGACAGTGCTACACTCAGATCTTCTTGTATCTAATGAAAAAACCATTGATGTCCAGGTACACCATGTTCCAAAAATAACCGATCACTCAATAATAACTGTAAATGCAAAAGTGAAAGAAAAATATGAAGAATATACAATACAACACAGAGACATGAGCAACTTCAATGAAATGCAATTTCAATTAGATCTAATGGATCAACCATGGAATCCGGACTGCACAAACACCAATCAACTAGCAGAAACATTAGTTAAAACCATAATGGACACACTAAACAGGCATGCTCCAACTGTTAAAAAAACCATTAAATGTCAATGGAGTTGTAAGCGTTGGTGGACCCCAGAAATAGCCTTGGAAATTGAAGAAAGGGACAGATTATATAAAAGAGCAATCTTTACACAAGAAGAAAGTGATATGAATAGGTATAGACAACAAAGAAATGGAATTACTAGTTTGATCAGGAACCACAAGAGAAATTATTATCAAGAAAAAATAGATGATATGAAAAATAACTCAACAGAAATGTGTAAAACAGTTAAAGAATTAATTAAAGGAGGCCATAACAGACAAAAAAGGAATGTATTATTTTTGACAATGAGTTAGAAAAAGCTGATGAGCTTCAGTACATCATAGTTCAGTCTAATACCTTTTACTTTACACACAGTGAAGTAAGTGTGATACTTAGAACTGAATATAATGTAACTGTAGTTCTTAGGACCTCCAGAGGTAAATGCTACTATATAGCTGCCAGGACCGTAGTCTTCTAGCTCATCGGTCATTTCCCCCAAGCTGGAACCCGTTGGTACATCCCATTTCTCTTTTCTGCTAATGTAAATGATAGAATCCGTATCGTAATATAGCACCCTATCTCCAAGACGTTCCAGATAGCTGTATAATTTAAGACGGGCCTGGGTTGTTGTATATGCCGCAATTGCAGTCCTCTTGTTCTCGTTGTATTGCCAACCAACTATCAGAGTGTCTTCATTAACAGCTTCGATGTGGTTGACTTCTATAGCCGGGTTTGATAGAAGCTCCTCTAACTCATAAGGTTGAGGAATTATAGTTGTTTTAGGCTGATTCTCACGCTGGCCAAATTTGCCTGAAAACATGCATTCAATAATTAATATAAATTAATGAATTAGTTGTGATAAACTTACCCCAAAACGAATTTAACATTAGTTTAGCCAAAGCTCTTAATCCGGGGTTCTTTAGTATTTCCGAGAATTCCATGCGTATACCTTCCTTCTCGAAAAATTCTTCGATATATGCATTCTTCTTCTCTGCATCGGACAAGCAATCCGCGGGCCAGCCTGATGCCTGCTGTTTCATTTTGATAAACTTGTTCATCATTTCCGTAAATAACCCGCCAGTCTTCTTCATAGTGGTATACTGTTCTATGTTGTATTGCCAAACTTCGTAAACTTCCAGCATGACATACCCCATCTCCAAGGCTTTTTGTACTTCGGCTATTATCCAAGTACCTGTTAATGCTCGTTCACCTTCCGTATGATTACATTCGTTCTGGTTAAGCTCTGAACCGCAGGTTTTGCATAACACAAACATTAACTTATTGTTCATTCTGATTGGTAGTACCGGGTGGTACAGCTGTTGCGGCGGCAAGACTTTACATTTGATGAGACCGTCGGTATGTTCTAAATCAAGTTTTTTGCAAGCATCGCCCACGTAAACCTTAGGATGTCCAATAGGAAACTTGCCATACTTACACACCCAAGGATATAGCGAACAAACATCAACATACTTTATTTTTTCTCCAGGCCCGACTTGATAATATGTTTTGCAATTACCAGTTCGACCACCAAAGAAGGCATCGCGAGGGTTCAGAGGTGTCGATGCAATTAGAGGGCTGTTTTCAAGTTTTTGTTTTAGTTCTTTGTTTCGTTGCAGCATTTCCCTAAATTCACATTCCCACATTTCGATGACGTCATAGCCTCGCTGTCTCAGTCTTTCGATTTTGTTGATCGTTCTTTGTAAACGATTGTTCAATGTATCCGAGGGATCTTCATGCACAGGTTCAGTAACACCCGTGAAATTCAAATACTTGCCGTGTTTCTTCACAGTAACCATCAACCTTAACGCCATCTACTATAGTCTCTCGCTGCTTGACTGAATGTTTAATGTTGATACCTCTTTGAGTGTCTTCATAGATTAACCAGAGAGTGGCTATTTTTGACTGAATGTCAACATTTCTGTAACCATTACGAGGTATAATACCGATTGTTTGGGGCTGCAGGAAGTTCCGGCGATAAACCAAGTTACAGGCCGAGGCTATGGTTACTGCTTCAGTGAACGGACATACATTGCACTCTTCTAAAAAGAGCTTCCTAAATTTAAGACACGCCTTTGTCAAAATATCGACGTCACTGATGCAGTAACCCACTAGGTCTCTTTGCATTTGAAAGTTGTCAGCATTGTGTTCCTTATGCCATTCCATCAGTTTGAGACGCGTGTCTTCGTTCATGTAGTCGGGGTCGTAGTATTTCAGGTCTGGCAGAGGTCCGTCATAATTAGCATTGGCTTGAGTGTTAAAAAGATGCGGAAAATAGCCTTTCTTTAGCTCTGGACCTAGATCGAAGGTTTTTGGAAGTGCGGATAATGCCATGGGAAAGTAGTTGATACTATCGATAAACTTAACGTTATCGATACCCATCATGATAATGCTGCTGCCTCTCATAATTAAGTCGACCTTGAGATCGGTGTTTTCAAGCACATGTTTAAGGATAAATTGATGATCATATGCCTTGCCATTATGAGCCAACACAACAATCTTCTTAAAAGCCTTCTTGATTCCCAATATGTAGCTTAGGAAGGTTTGTATGGGATTTATTTTTATAACCTGTTGTCTCAGGCAACATTTTGCGCATATCGTAACTGCATTGTCTTCATTAATACAGCTTTGTTGAAAGACGCACAAGTTAGGTACATGTATTCTTTCGCTATTAGGACCGTGTTCATCTTGCCTCGACTCCAGATCATAGAAGATAAAGAGAGTACCTTCAGAAGATGGTTCTTTGCTATCGGGCTTAATATAGCAGTAATGCCCTGCAGGTTGATGTTTTCCGCACATCTTGTAGTATATTTCATCACAAGTATGAAATCTTTCGGCCTTTATTGTCTTCAGACACTCGGGGCATTGTTTTACATGTTGGCATACGGTTTTCATACCATATGAACCGATAGTTCTATGCTTGTTATAGCAGTCTGGGCCTCTAAATTTGCGATGACAATCTTCGCACGTTACTTCCTGCCTAGTTTTCTCACATGGCGGGGTCTGCTGGCAACATGGGCATGATCCAGCACATCTGTGATCGTTCTTGTTATTGTATGGAATGTGACAAGATTCGCAGTAATATATACATGCAAATGCTGATTTCAAGTTGCTAATCACGTTGTAGTGGTTGTTATGGTGAAGCAGATTGATTTTCATTGGAGCATCAGGACCTTCAAATAACACGGGTCGCCCTTTAGACCCATAGGCATAAACGGTTATTTTGAAGTCGTTCATATGAGTCTGGAACCGCATCAGTTCTTCAACACCAGCGCCTTCCTCAAGAATCTGAATTTCAACCTCTTGCAGCAGTTTGTTTGTCTCGATATCCTGAATCTTGGCATGGTTTCTTCTGATTTGTTCGATGGCGGGGTTATTGGTAGCGTAAGCTCTGGCCACAACGAGAGCTCGGGGAAGGCATAGGTTATCGTTGTTATTGATGGTTACTATACCCTTTCGTTTAGCAGTCTTAACTCTCCCAGAATCTCTATACGATTTCACCTGGGTCATTGTCATTCGAAAGGTGTCTGAATGAAAACCTTCAGAATTGCTCTGGTATATCTTCCCCAATAAGTCCCATATTTCTTCGAATGTTACGTCTCTAGCCTTTTTGAAAGATACATACTCATCTCCCTTGCCGAAGCATTCTGAACCAAACGCGAAACCAATCTTATCTTCAGAGTCGATGTCCTGGCATATATGCGCTACGATATCTTTGATTCCGTTCTTTACCCACGCTTCTGGATCGGTAACGTCTTGAGGAATTTCGTTTAGTTTGAAGCAGACACTACGCCGTTGGAAATTATATTTTTTGCTACTTTTAGTGATTTCATCAACTATCTGGAATGCCATTTTAAATAGTTGAGCTGCTTCGATATTATGATAACTGAACTAATAACCGATAATGAATGTAGCAACTGATGTTGTCAACACGAAGGTTGTATTAACAATGAGCTAGCGTAGATGTTGATGTTTCTTATATACTCTCTACACGTACCGCCGAGAAGATGATGTAAAGATGCGTCGATAAATTTAAGAATCTGTGAAAAATATTGAATATTATAGTAGGCAAGATAGTTAAAGAAATGAAGTATTCTAGTTTGACAATAAAGGTTTGATACACACATATAATAATTTACACAATTTTCCATATTCATACATGAAAACGAAACAATCTATATATGGAAAAACAACAACTAACCTAACGTTAGATAACAAAGAGCTGCTTTAAATATAATAATTTTTAGATTATCAGAATAAATGAAATAATAGAGCATGTTTTATAGCCTATCTATTATTTATCAGTAATATTTAATTTATAATATTAATTAAATTTTCAAATTAATTACTCGTAAGTTAACCCTCAACCAGCACATTATGCTTAGATATGTTAATTTATTCACATTCATCCAGAATCAATTCAATGCAGGGTTCATATGAAGTATTAGCATCGATAATATAGCGTTTAGGTTTTCGAGCAGACTAGTTTAGTATTTGCTTTACTCTTAAGATCGAATATTTATTTATGATATCATTTTCACATCAACCAAGATTACAACCTAGAAATCTTTTTAAATAACAATATAATTTACAAAAAAGATGAATAAGTAAATCAACCCATATTAATTCATAAGATTGAAAGTTGTGTATGCGTCAACTTAGAAAAACCATAAATGATTACACATACGATACAAAACATGCTGAGAATGAAAAAAAATTTAACTTCAACAATTCATACAGTCGAAACATAATTTATATAATACAAAAAAAATAATTACTTAAACGGATCATACCTTTTTTGATGTAAAGGATAGCGCTGACGACGTCTTTTAACGATATTATGATAAGTGAACTAATAACTGATGATGAACGTAGCAACTGATGTTATCGACACGACGGTTGTATTAATAATGAGATAGCGTTGATGATGATGTTTCATTTCATATATACTCTCTACGTGTACCGCTGAGACACAGGATTCTAGCACCACACTAAAAAAAACTGAAATATTCAATATAAGAAGCATAAAGAGAAATAAAGCATTACATAGGGTTTTTATCACACGCTTAACGTTAATAATCGAAAAAAAAATACACGCGCTACAGAGTACACAATAAAATTAAATAATAAAATTTTATAAAATGATTAATTAACATCGGTTAAAGCATGGTTGAAAGTTAATTAGAAAATCTATTATTACAGAGATATCGTTTATTTAATTTTATTTGATTCCCACAACCGGTTTTGATTAATATATTAGTTTGTTATCATAAACTTTATTGAAATCAGCTAAGAAGATTATAATAATTGAAAATATTAACATATTCCATAAATAAACAAATCTATTAGAGTCTAAAATATAAAAATGGGAGAACGTACATATTAAAATTAACTGAAGTCAACAAGATATCACTTCTCAATTTATACTGTTTACTAATTCCTATGCTTAAAGAACACTCCAAACGACGTGTTCTTTAACAAAACCACTTGAGAGATTATAATTAAAAAAATATTATCGAACATTCTCCCTAAATAATCTATTCAAGCATCCGAATATAATAAAAAAAAATGAATGAACATACCTGCTAAATTAGTTAACAAAAAACCACTACACAAATTAACGCTAATTATAAAAACGATTAATTTAAATCGCTCGAGAAATATACGCACAGTAACAACTGAAGAAACGCTGCATAATGATTTTAAGAAACGAGAATCTATTGCTTTATGAAATATAAATGACTCATTCTGCTAAATGCTTTTCAAAGAATTTCAATTATTTTGTTTATTAACGCATGAGTAAATACACATGTTTCTTCACGAAAAAATTGGTTTCTGGTGATTAATTGTATTGTTTCAATCTATAGGCCATCATGTAATTCTGCGAAAACAATTTAACATGTAGAAACATCTAGGTGTTTTGTCAATGTAGACAGATTTGATGTACGCTTCATTAACTTTTTAAAACAATAATTTATTATTATTGTTACTTAATACAAAGTGGTTTTATAACTAACAGATTTCTTTGTGTTATTTTAAAAATAATAATGTTCATGACGTGCTAATTACGTAACACATTATCTGTAACTAAAACTGTTTAAGAAGTTACTTTCAAACTAAATGTTTTTGCATGAAAATACGTACAAACAAAAGTAATTTAGATTTTCTAAATAATTTGTTAAGAGATCATCATCTTAAAAGCGGCATAAATTATTGTTTTAAATGACAATTACTCACCCTTGTGTTCATCCGTATAAGTTAGATGTGTAGAAAATTTGAATACGGATTAAGTACACTATCTATTTAGCTGATTCAATAAAAACTTCGTTATTTTTTAAAATTCCTAACAAGGGTTCAAGGTTCTTTATCTGTTTTAGAATATTCAAAGACAATAAAACAATAAAAATTTATCCTGTGTATTGGTGAAAACTCAAAGATTCACGGAAATATAATAATTGGTACATATAACGATACTAATCAGTCTAACGCTGAATATATATTTTATATTATACAAACGGCTAGAAAAGAATAGGTACAATCGGATTATATTCATATCGTCCTTTTTATTCTGTTAAGATGTTTATAATAATCATGGTGAGCTTGGTATGAACATAATCCGTTCATACCATAATTGTTCATACCAAGCTCACCATGATTATTATAAACATCTTAACAGAATAAAAAGGACGATATGAATATAATCCGATTGTACCTATTCTTTTCTAGCCGTTTGTATAATATAAAATATATATTCAGCGTTAGACTGATTAGTATCGTTATATGTACCGATTATTATATTTCCGTGAATATTTGAGTTTTCACCAATACACAGGATAAATTTTTATCTCTAATTTTATATATATGACGTTTTATATAGAGCAGGAGTCTCACGATAATTTATACATATATTGTCTTTGAATATTCTAAAACAGATAAAGAACCCCGAATCCTTGTTGGGAATTTTAAAAAATAACGAAATTTTTATTGAATCAGCTAAATAGATAGTGTACTTAATCCGTATTCAAATTTTCTACACATCTAACTTATACGGTTTAACACAAGGGTGAGTAATTGTCATTTAAAACAATAATTTATGCCGCTTTTAAGATGATGATCTCTTAACAAATTATTTAGAAAATCTAAATTCCTTTTGTTTGTACGTATTTTCATGCAAAAACATTTAGTTTGAAAGTAACTTCTTAAACAGTTTTAGTTACAGATAATGTGTTACGTAATTAGCACGTCATGAACATTATTATTTTTAAAATAACACAAAGAAATCTGTTAGTTATAAAACCACTTTGTCTTAAGTAACAATAATAATAAATTATTGTTTTAAAAAGTTAATGAAGCGTACATCAAATCTGTCTACATTGACAAAACACCTAGATGTTTCTACATGTTAAATTGTTTTCGTAGAATTACATGATGACCTATAGATTGAAACAATACAATTAATCACCAGAAACCAATTTTTTCGTGAAGAAACATGTGTATTTACTCATGCGTTAATAAACAAAATAATTGAAATTCTTTGAAAAGCATTTAGCAGAACGAGTCATTTATATTTCATAAAGCAATAGATTCTCGTTTCTTAAAATCATTATGCAGCGTTTGTTCAGTTGTTACTGTGCGTATATTTCTCGAGTGATTTAAATTAATCGTTTTTATAATTAGCGTTAATTTGTGTAGTGGTTTCTTGTTAACTAATTTAGCAGGTATGTTCATTCATTTTTTTTTATTATATTCGGATGCTTGAATAGATTATTTAGGGAGAATGTTCGATAATATTTTTTTAATTATAATCTCTCAAGTGGTTTTGTTAAAGAACACGTCGTTTGGAGTGTTCTTTAAGCATAGGAATTAGTAAACAGTATAAATTGAGAAGTGATATCTTGTTGACTTCAGTTAATTTTAATATGTACGTTCTCCCATTTTTATATTTTAGACTCTAATAGATTTGTTTATTTATGGAATATGTTAATATTTTCAATTATTATAATCTTCTTAGCTGATTTCAATAAAGTTTATGATAACAAACTAATATATTAATCAAAACCGGTTGTGGGAATCAAATAAAATTAAATAAACGATATCTCTGTAATAATAGATTTTCTAATTAACTTTCAACCATGCTTTAACCGATGTTAATTAATCATTTTATAAAATTTTATTATTTAATTTTATTGTGTACTCTGTAGCGCGTGTAATTTTTTTTTCGATTATTAACGTTAAGCGTTTTTTAGTGTGGTGCTAGAAGCCTGTGTCTCAGCGGTACACGTAGAGAGTATATATGAACATCATCATCAACGCTATCTCATTATTAATACAACCGTCGTGTCGATAACATCAGTTGCTACGTTCACCATCAGTTATTAGTTCACTTATCATAATATCGTTAAAAGACGTCGTCAGCGCTATCTTTTACATCAAAAAAGGTATGATCCGTTTAAGTAATTATTTTTTTTTTGTATTATATAAGTTATGTTTCGACTGTATGAATTGTTGAAGTTAAAATTTTTTTCATTCTCAGCATGTTTTGTATCGTATGTGTAATCATTTATGGTTTTTCTAAGTTGACGCATACACAACTTTCAATCTTATGAATTAATATGGGTTCATTTACTTATTCATCTTTTTTGTAAATTATATTGTTATTTAAAAAGATTTCTAGGTTGTAATCTTGGTTGATGTGAAAATGATATCATAAATAAATATTCGATCTTAAGAGTAAAGCAAATACTAAACTAGTCTGCTCGAAAACCTAAACGCTATATTATCGATGCTAATACTTCATATGAACCCTGCATTGAATTGATTCTGGATGAATGTGAATAAATTAACATATCTAAGCATAATGTGCTGGTTGAGGGTTAACTTACGAGTAATTAATTTGAAAATTTAATTAATATTATAAATTAAATATTACTGATAAATAATAGATAGGCTATAAAACATGCTCTATTATTTCATTTATTCTGATAATCTAAAAATTATTATATTTAAAGCAGCTCTTTGTTATCTAACGTTAGGTTAGTTGTTGTTTTTCCATATATAGATTGTTTCGTTTTCATGTATGAATATGGAAAATTGTGTAAATTATTATGTGTGTGTATCAAACCTTTATTGTCAAACTAGAATACTTCATTTCTTTAACTATCTTGCCTACTATAATATTCAATATTTTTCACAGATTCTTAAATTTATCGACGCATCTTTACATCATCTTCTCGGCGGTACGTGTAGAGAGTATATAAGAAACATCAACATCTACGCTAGCTCATTGTTAATACAACCTTCGTGTTGACAACATCAGTTGCTACATTCATTATCGGTTATTAGTTCAGTTATCATAATATCGAAGCAGCTCAACTATTTAAAATGGCATTCCAGATAGTTGATGAAATCACTAAAAGTAGCAAAAAATATAATTTCCAACGGCGTAGTGTCTGCTTCAAACTAAACGAAATTCCTCAAGACGTTACCGATCCAGAAGCGTGGGTAAAGAACGGAATCAAAGATATCGTAGCGCATATATGCCAGGACATCGACTCTGAAGATAAGATTGGTTTCGCGTTTGGTTCAGAATGCTTCGGCAAGGGAGATGAGTATGTATCTTTCAAAAAGGCTAGAGACGTAACATTCGAGGAAATATGGGACTTATTGGGGAATATATACCAGAGCAATTCTGAAGGTTTTCATATAGGTAAGAAAGTCAAGTCACGTTACGTTCAACGAAGCCAATCCCGACGAGTTTTCAAGGTCACCAGAGTTTAGCCGAACATACCCGAACAATTATTACACAATTCTAATCATTCTAGAACATTCCAAGGGGGTGGGGGTAATCCAATAAAAGCAAAATTTCTCTAGCCTAAATCCATTTAGTAGTGATCGTCGAATCAGTTAACATGGACGCTCCTAAAATATACAGTGTTAGTCAGCTCTTAGGAGTTAAAGTAAAACCAACAAACGAACGTTTTGGTCTGTGGTTATTGACGGAAAATAGCAGGAATAACAATCTAATTACAGATGTTGGCAATATAAATTATTCGGAAGGTGAACAACTCCTTAGCGGTAGTGATCTAACACCGATTACAGATCCCTTCTGTGATAACATAATGTTGGTTAAAATAAGTGACATTGTGGACTGTGTTGGACAAACTGGGAAAAGTGAAAAAGGTGGATTTTTAGTTAAGAAAAAGATATGTGGGGCATTTAATAGCTACTTACGAGGAAAATTCTCCAAGTTTATTTCCGCCAGACATGGTGTAAAAGCAAAACTACCTTTTCTCTTACAAGGTGGGAACAAAATGGCCGATGGAGTACTAAAAGTTATTGGACAGGAAGGTATGGAAAATATTATTAAAAAATATGCAAACCCATTAGTTATCCCTTACAAAGTAGAACTAGCAGATGTTAAAATCGAAACTTTGTTAGAAGAACTACCAATCATCTTAAAGGAGCTCCAAAAAGAAGATTTTTACCTTATGGATTTGGATATTACGCAAGACTTCGCAGGAATATTTAATAAAAAAGAAATGTGCGATTATTTAACAGCTAATTATAACTTCTGTTACCAAGGCGAGTACAAAGAAGATTGTAATACGATTGTAGAAAATAATAAAACAGTGGGAATAGATTGTCTAACATGGATAAATTCGAATGCAAGAATTAAAATATACAACAAGTTTATCTGTCAAATAACAAGCGCAGGGAATTTAGCTAAGGAACATGGAATAACCAGATTGGAAGCAACAATCTATAACTATACAATTGGAAATTACTGTAAACCATCTAGTGCATTTGATCCCCTAGAAGATTGTTTAAGTTTATTAGAAAATAATAAAAGTTACTTTCGAAATGCTCCATTTTACTCTGTGTCGATTTCTAAAATGTTGTCGAAATTAAGCGAAAGTTTACAGAACAGTTGGTACTCTATAATAATCTTTTACAGTTTGTATTTTGGGCAAATTTAAATACACGGAAGCTGACTGGATTACAAATTAAGCTGCCTGGTGATCTAAAATAACGAGAAAAGATGGTTAATTACGTACTTTCCGCTTTTAGCTTTAACTATTTACCTATTAATTATGTAGAAATTGTGGAGGATGTTGTAAATAAAGATATTATAAATGTTATACACAAATGTTATATTAAAGCTGGCGAGACCTTTTTTTCTCGGAACAGCACCATTTTCTCCACAATCTCGGAAGATATAAGTATCGAAAACACCGGTTTGATCAAAACGAATAATGTAATTCCACAAGTTTTAAGGAAGAGAACCAACATAACTAATAGGTTGTCACCATATCCAATTAAGGAAATAAAACCTCTCTCATCTGTTTATCTATTAAGTATAAAGAAACGAAAAATGGACCTGGAAGAAACAGATGCAAAAAGAAGAAAGATCGAGTATTTAGAAAAAACCATAGCTGTAAAGGAAGAATATAAACATTTACTGGATAAAGAGCAAGAGATAGAAGAACTTAAAGATATGTTGGCAAGTTATTTTGACAGAAAATGGATAAATTTGGACATAACTGGATTCTACAAAGTATTTGCATTTACTGTTAATACCAAAGGAAAATATCCACATGTTGGAGTACTGGCCGAAAAAGATGGAATTAAAAGAGTTTACTACTTAAAAGGATTTGATAAAAGTACCCTTATAAAAGTTTATCAATCTCGAGAAAACTTTAAAGAAGAAAAGGAAGGCGTCATGGTCATTCCTGTTAATGGTCTGGATATAATACGTTTGGAAACTGGAGAACCATTTATAACATTTAAAACGAATGGACTTACATCTTACAATAGGAACACATTCGTTAAGGCGGAGGAATTTAAATTTTGTATCAAAACACCGCAAAACTTGGATAACTTATCTTGCACACAGGAAGATATAGAACAAATAAATATTGTTACAATGCAATCGATTAGCGGGAGTGTTAAACCATCCCAGTGTCGAAGGTTAGAAGAATTGCAAGAAGGGACAGAGTTAATAATTATTGCCATTAAAGAAATATATTATAGAAATAAAAAACGTTATATTTTAAAGTTCGAAAATTTAGAACCATTATATATGTCAAATTACTTTTTAGAAAAAGAAATAGAGGATCTTAAAAAGATATTAATTATAAGATAAAAATTAAATTAGATAAAATTAAGACTACTGTAAATAGAAATAAAGAAATGTCTGTATTTTGCGTATAAATATGTGCAATGTTAATATTGTTTATAAACTTGAAAAAAATACACCTAATTATAATGGATTATTTTGTTGTTGTCTTTTTACCGTCACCCACTCTTCCACCAATTGTACAGGTATTAAACAAGTGTCTAACAGGCGTTAAACAAGGGCCTAACTGGTGTTAAACAGGTATTAGACAGCTGTTAATATCGATTGCTTATAATAATATCGGTTGTCTATGTTTGGAATTGTGTAATAATTGTTCGAGAATGTTCGGCTAAACTCGTTGGATTTAGGCTAGAGAAATTTTGCTTTGATTGGATTACCCCTTTCTTACCTATATGAGGCAGATGGTTACATCCAAAGAGCCTGTTGAGCCTCTATACATTGCCTCTTTGAATATACGCCGTACAAAACCACCAGGTGATCACCAAAAATGGAACAAAGATCTACAGACCTAGGTCAGAAAAACGTAAGTTTGACGACAGTTTCGACTCTGTTCCCTATGGACATAAGAGGCCCTGCATTTAATAACATACGTAAGTATAAGTATATATATATATATATATATATATATATATATTTACGGCCAGTGTATAAAGTGAGGTCCGTATGAACAAAGTTCACGTTTCAAGTGAGGTCCACAAACAAAGTGAGGACAAATATACGGACCTCACTTTGAAATTCGATAATATTTCGTGTAGAGCTTTTCGAAGGTATAAGTTGGCGATACTGAAAAAATGGGCTGGACCTCAGATGTTGCCAAAACGGCTAGAATTATACAGATTAGTTCAAGGAGTTGACGCCTGGAGTCGCTGCGCCAGATGTATATTTTTCAGACGTATAATTTCTTGTGTGAAGCTTGTATGAATGATGCGCAAAGTGAGATCCGAACAAGTGGCAACGATGGAAATGAAAGTTATACAATATTGATTTTAATTCTATTACAGAAGAGAACGGAAATACCCTAAATAGCCGATTTTATTTCTTACGAGCTGAAATCGGTTTAGAAAAGTTGTATTATTGTGCTGTTACAAAATTTCGATAGGGAAATTTTTAGATTTAATTTCATCGACGTCTGATTATTTGTAATTAGGCAATAAAACTAAAATACATTGTAAAAGAGATTAATAAATCTTCGAGGACTTGCAGCCTTTTTATTTTTTGTATTAAATAAGAATAAAATATTTTTTTTTCGAATGACATTTCGCCTAATCAAGATTAGGCTTTTTCTAGTCTTTAATAGTATATTAAGGGCTTAATTGAGTGTCTTACAGCCCGTCCAGTCAGTTAGCGCCTGAAGCGAAAACCGAAGGCGCTAAGACGATAAAGGGCTCTAAAACACTAATTAAGCCCGAAATGCGTACTTTAAATGTGCGGTCTAAGATTAAATTAAGTTTAATTTAAAAAAATAATAATTTAAAAAGTCCTAAACTTCAAGTAGGTAGGTGCTATGGTCTATAATTATTCTTATTACTATGGAGACGTCGTAAACAAGAGTAGTAAAAGGGGGTGCTCTAATTTAGCGATTTACGCTCTAGAAACAGTCCGCAAAATAGGTCATAATCATGTCATAATCACCCGAGCGGACATAATGTATATTATATATTCAGGGACTAAAATGCATTTTTTAAATTATTAATTAACACTTAAAAAACACTTTTAGTCCAGTGGTATATACGCTATTTTTTGCACGTCTAAAGGACTTAATCGCAAAAATTCAAAATTTCGTTACATGTCATTCGAACAATTGCCAAAATCACATAGTTTCAGGATAATAAATCCCAACATGTACCGCGATTACTTTTTTTTGTTGTTTACTTGTTGTTGTTGTCAAGGAAACACTTTACTCCCTCAGGGAATTCCACCCCAAGTAGGGATTTTTAACGTGCCAAACATCGCATTGACACGGGATCTACAGTTTTACTTCCTATCCGAGAAGAAGGCATGTTTTTAATTTTTCTCCGCTATTAAACATTACCAGCTCAGCCGGGGATCGAACCTGCGGGGCCTGGCCACAACGGCCAATGACCACAACGGCCAATCGCTATTTTGGCCGTTGTGGTCATAACCACAACGGTCTCCGTGACCATAACGGCCAACAGCCACAACGGCCAATTTGACCATATCGCCCAACTCGAAACTTGACCATAACGGCCACCATGACCACAACGGCCAACTAGAAACTCCACCCCATCCGCCGTTTTGACCACAACGTCCACCGACGCTTATGTATTGGCGTCGCTGGTGACGATGACCACAACGGCCAAAATGACCACAACGGCCAACTAGAGTGAGTGACCACAACGGCCAAAATGACCACAACGGCCAACTATGGAGCGTGACCACAACAGCCAAAATGACCATAACGGCCAACTGTGGCGAGTGACCACAACGGCCAACTAGGGTGAGTGACCACAACGGCCAAAATGACCACAACGGCCAACTATGGAGTGTGACCACAACAGCCAAAATGACCATAACGGCCAACTGTGGCGAGTGACCACAACGGCCAACTATGGCGAGCGACCACAACGGCCAACTTTTTTCATACTGTTATTTTGGTTTAGTTAAAGCTCATTTCTCTCTTTTAACTTAGCCTGTATTTCAATAAGGTACGTCCAGAATTTAACAGCGAGGTCTGATGTCAAAGTAGCGCCGATTTAACGTGACTTACCTATTAGCCCAGTAACCTAGTACATTTTACCTTGCATGAAATGGGGTAGTAGATTTCTTTTTTTATATTGTATGTGATAGTACCGAGATGCCAAATCCAATTTTTCGACCTCCGCGACCTTCCGGATCACCGCCAAAAAGAGGTAAAACCGCCGAAATTTTGCACTTTTTTTAGATTTGGCCAATTTTGACCATGAAGGAACACTTTTCCGAAAAAGACAATTCTATTCATTTTGAAAGCACATTAAATTTGCTACAATTTAAGACTAAAATGGTTCCTTAAGGTCTAATAGTTTCCGAAATATCGCTCCTCAGAATTGGTCGAAATTTACACCCATGCTATTTTTCAAGTATTAACCTATAGAATTGAGTTCAAAGGTTCAAAATAAGAATAGAATAGAATTGAATAGAATAGAAAATCTTTAGTCTTATTCAAACAAAATCATTTTTTACAATGGAATCTTAAAAATAATCCCTCGTAAATGGCTCATGTTGTCGAGTGGGTATTACCAGAAATATGAAAAGGCGACAGGGAAAACGCCTTTCAATTTGGTTTAAACCTCTTGGAAGGTCCAGGTTCAAGATACTCTTCAGCCTCTGTGTCCATGTTCTCCTGTACTTCTTCAGCCTGGTCAATTTCCTTATCTGGAGGGCTGTTAGGATATACAAGCAGTCCATCTAGCTCATCGTCATGTAGTAGGTCATCGAGCTTGGCAGTATCCATGTCAACGATGATATCTGGCCGATTCTCGCAGGACTGTTCACTACATTGGCTACATACAATAGAGCACTTCAAGCCTGCTTTTCTGCAACAGCATGCATTGTCACACCCTTTCTTGCAGTTGCAGGAGATCATTTGCATGAGGTGGGAAGGGACCGCATCCCTCGATATCATAAAGGCCGTGAGCTGTAAGAACCCACCCCCATTCGAGCGGATCGATTCACAGCTTCTTGAGTGGGAGGTAGTCTGGCAAGGTTAAAGTTCGTCTTGGTTGCAGCCTTTGTAAAGAGCTAATAGCTCAGATAATTGAGGCTTTTCGTTGAGTTGTTTTCACCCTACAGCGCAATGATAATTTGCTCTCCTGCTTCAGCTACTTCGTCAGGTGTTGCTTCTGAGTTGGAAAACTGCTGCTTTCTCCTTGAGGTCCGAATTCTTTTGAATTACTGATAACTTGTTTTATCCCTGACCAAAGAAGCATGACGTAGAATCACATCCACTAAAGGCATGGGTGAAGGGCTTGAGGTGACGGTAAGAAGATATCGAGGTGGTTGAATAGAGGACATCTGGTATTTTACCTCTTCCGCACTTCTGAAAGTAGATGTTACTGTGTTAGTAGGGACAGAGGATATGGTGAAAGCTCGTGTGTGAAGTTCTTCAGTTCTTCATCCGGCTGTTTCATAACGCATAGCCTGTGATACAGTGTTAGAGGGTCAACCGTCACCTGTCTCTTGCCAACAGTCACAGTATTCACAGAAGAAAGTGATACCACTTTATTCTTCCTTTTGAATTTGAAATTTTCGTAGTTTTCCCCTACAACCTTCAACATCGCTTCCTTACCCATATCTCTAGCCATGTGACAGTTGAGCTCTTCCACTCCAACAAGTCCACTGCTTATAGACATGACGACATTCGTATTAGGGAATGGAGGGTAATGCAGCAACCAGTCGCAAAATGCGTTTGCATGTTAATGTAACCCGAACCGAATGTTTCATATACTAAATTTATACATTATTGAACTATTTGAGAGGTATTATTAAAGGTTTGATGCCAATTCTATAAGTTAATACTTGAAAAATAGCATGGGTTGAAGTTTTGACCAACTTTGGGGTGCGATATCTCGAAAACTATTAGACCATTAGTAACCATTTTGGTCTTAAATTGTAGCAAATTTAATGTACTCTTAAAATGAATTGACCAGGCTGAAGAAGAACAAAAGAACATGGACACAGAGGTTGAAGAGTATCTTGTACCTGGACCTTCCAAGGGGTTTAGACAAAAATGAAACGCGTTTTCCCTGTCGCCTTTTCATATTTCTGGTAATACCCACTTGACAACATGAACCATTTACGAGGGATTATTCTTAAGATTCCAATGTAAAAAATGAATTTGTTTGAATAAGACTAAAGGTTTTCTATTCTATTCAATTCTATTCTATTCTTATTTTGAACCTTTGAACTCAGTTCTATAGGTTAATACTTGAAAAATAGCATGGGTGTAAATTTCGACTAATTCTGAGGAGCGATATTTCGGAAACTATTAGACCTTAAGTAACCATTTTGGTCTTAAATTGTAGCAAATTTAATGTGCTTTCAAAATGAATATAATTATCTTTTTTGGAAAAGTGTTCCTTCATAGTCAAAATTGGCCAAATCTAAAAAAAAGCATATTTTCGGGGGTCTTACCGCTTTTTCGATGAACTCTGAGGAGCTATATCTCGGAAACTATTAGCCCTATAGTAATCATTTTGGTCTTAGATTGTAACAAACTTAATGTACTTTTGAAATGAATAGAAATGTCTTCTTTGAAAAAGTGCTCCTTCATGGTCAAAATTGGCCAAACCTAAAAAAAGTGCAAAATTTCGGCGGTTTTACCTCTTTTTGGCGGTGATCCGGAAGGTCGCGGAGGTCGAAAAATTGGATTTGGCATCTTGGTACTATCACATACAATATCAAAAAGTCTACTACCCCATTTCATGCAAGGTAGACCCCCCTTTTGATGACAAGGTTACTGAACGATATATTGAAAAATGCTTTCTCTATATACAACTGCAGCCCTATGCAGTTGACGACATTTTTCTTTCTTAGTTTCTCGGCAAGTATCCCAGGCAGATTAAATTCTGAAAATTTGATACAGGTACACTATAACTATTTACAGAATCATGATACTTTAGTTCACAGGGTAGTTTATCTTTAACGTCAAAAGAAGTTTTTTTTTTCTATTACTTGTTTACCTACAGCAATCTTTTCATTTTGGGGACGTTTAAAAAAGTACGAAATAGAACTATAAAACAACACGTTTGACGTTTTATTTATAGATTTCCATTGCATTGAATTTGAAGATTTCGCAAGATAACTGTAATCTATAAAGGGATATTAAGGACGGGATACTTCTCTGGCCAATGGATGGTGGCCCAAATAGCAATGGTCCCAAAACCGGAGAAACCGCCATCAGATGTGGCCTCATACAGACCTATTAGTCGTTACCCGTCAATGGTTTGTAAAAAATTGTTCGCCATGCGAATGTCGCCGCTAATTGACGAAAATCAGCGAAAGCCCAACTAACAGTTTGGATTTCGTCGACAATACGCTACAATCGAACAAGTACACATAATTGCATCAAAAATCAGGTTTGACCTGGAGACCAAAACATTCTGTTTGTTCAGCGGTATTCGACACAAGCCAAGCATTTGACAGGGCGTGGTATGTATGTAGATCTACTCTACAACCTCAAGTGACATTTACCGTATACCTTCTTTCAAATCCTCACGTCATACCTCACTAAAAGATACTTTTTCGTGAAATATTCAGACTCCACTTCAGCCCTTCTATCCACAACATCTGGTGTCGCGCGACTGGTCCGACATTATACCTAATCTTCAACTAGAAACACGACAATAGCAACCGTCTTGGACTACATGGCAATACTGGCTTCCCATACTAATGCAGATATAGTTTTCAGAAACTTACAAACCACCTAAGCCTTTTTGAAAGATGATGGAACAAGACGCATTAAAGCAAATATACAAAAACCAACACAGGCCACTTATACTACTAAAAAAACTACTTGCCCTCTAGTTCACCTTAACGGAAACTCACTACTCAAGAAGATTAGGTCAAATATCTAGGGTTCCACCTAGACAGACGTCTTACATGGTCAAAACATAATTGATACATACCACGCCCTGTCAAATGCTTGCCTTGTGTCTATGAATACCGCTGAACAGAATGTTTTGGTCTCCAAGTCAAACCTGATTTTTAATGCAAGTACTTGTTCGATTGTAGCGTATTGTCGACGAAATCCAAACTGTTAGTTGGGCTTTCGCTGATTTTCGTCAATTAGCGGTGACATTCGCATGGCGAACAATTTTTTACAAACCATTGACGGGTAACGACTAATAGGTCTGTATGAGGGCACATCTGATGGTGGTTTCTCCGGTTTTGGGACCATTGCTATTTGGGCCACCTTCCATTGGCCAGAGAAGTATCCCGTCCTTAATATCCCTTTATAGATTACAGTTATCATGCGAAATCCCTCATATGAAAGTTCCTTTAGGAGTTTTCCAGTTATTACGTCGAAACCTGGGGACTTCTTCGAATTTATTTCAGTTTCGATGACCTTACTTCGCGCTTGAAGGAAGTCCCGTATGAATTTTTCTTCTTCAATGGTAAGAGAGGCGTAAACACGATCTTTATGACGTTCTATAATGCAGCCAGTTGCTTTAGTTGATGTTAGGCAGTGGAAATAGTTCTGGAAATCTTGATTTCTCTGCTCATCTAATAATTTCTTAAACTCTTTGACGGCCCTATTAAACTACGTTTTATCGCCCGGTACGCGAGTAAGTAATCTGTCATTACTTTCTAAGAGCTCGTTTTCTTGTATTTTTTCTCGGATACGTATGGAGCAATACTGTTTTGGATTATTGCGGTTTGTTTCTGGGGTTACGTCCCATGCTGCTCCCTAGATTGATTTTATTAAGTACTGGACAGATTCGTAGATATCGTGTTTATTTTTTAGGAGAAGATTTACATTTAGTTTAAATTTTAAAACTGATAAAAACAGCTAATTACGTACTTCAAATTCAATGCAATGGAAATCTATAAATAAAACGTCAAACGTGTTGTTTTATAGTTCTATTTCGTACTTTTTTAAACGTCCCCAAAATGAAAAGATTGCTGTAGGTAAACAAGTAATAGAAAAAAAACTTCTTTTGACGTTAAAGATAAACTACCCTGTGAACTAAAGTATCATGATTCTGTAAATAGTTATAGTGTACCTGTATCAAATTTTCAGAATTTAATCTGCCTGGGATACTTGCCGAGAAACTAAGAAAGAAAAATGTCGTCAACTGCATAGGGCTGCAGTTGTAACATATATAGAAAAAGCATTTTTCAATATAGGTAAGTCACGTTAAATCGGCGCTACTTTGACATCAGACCTCGCTGTTAAATTCTGGACGTACCTTATTGAAATACAGGCTAAGTTAAAAGAGAGAAATGAGCTTTAACTAAACCAAAGTAACAGTATGAAAAAAAGTTGGCCGTTGTGGTCACTCGCCACAGTGGGCCGTTATGGTCATTTTGGCTGTTGTGGTCACGCTCCATAGTTGGCCGTTGTGGTCATTTTGGCCGTTGTGGTCACTCACCCTAGTTGGCCGTTGTGGTCATTTTGGCCGTTGTGGTCACTCGCCACAGTTGGCCGTTATGGTCATTTTGGCTGTTGTGGTCACGCTCCATAGTTGGCCGTTGTGGGCATTTTGGCCGTTGTGGTCACTCACTCTAGTTGGCCGTTGTGGTCATCATCACCAGCGACGCCAATACATAAGCGTCGGTGGCCGTTGTGGTCAAAATGGCGGATGGGGTGGAGTTTCTAGTTGGCCGTTGTGGTCATGGTGGCCGTTATGGTCAAGTTTCGAGTTGGGCGATATGGTCAAATTGGCCGTTGTGGCTGTTGGCCGTTATGGTCACGGAGACCGTTGTGGTTATGACCACAACGGTCAAAATAGCGATTGGCCGTTGTGGTCATTGGCCGTTGTGGCCTAGACCCGAACCTGCGATCCTTGGATTATGAAGCATACATGCAAGTCACTAATCCACCGAGGCTGGCAAGTTTGTTTGTATTATTGCTTTTAGAAAGAAAAGTTAGACGCAACATACTCTGCAGACTATTTTTCTGCATTTAATACACCCAATAATTAAATAAGTCATTTATTAAATTCATTGAAAAAAAATTTCATTTCAGATTTAATCTTTAAATGGAAATAGTAATCATTATGAACAAATAAATAACGGTAGGTAACCCAAAATAGTATATTAAGTGGAATTCTGTTATAAGTTGTAACCTCAAACTGATCACCGGGTGACGATCAGATGAGGGCTTTCCTACACAACTACTAAATGTTCTCAACTTTCATTGTATTATAAAAGCTCGCAATGAATTTAATTCTTACTTATCAAGGCAGGCTTATAAAAATTGATAACTATAAGTACCAAATATTACAATCAAAACGTCTCTTTTTAAATTAATATTTAATAAAACTAACAATAAGAATAATTTATTAGAACAGATTTAGAATATCAATTATATTTATTATTCACTATGTGATGATGGATGATGAGGTCGTTCCCAACTTTATAGTAGAGTCAATTTCTGCATTAAGTTCTTATTTTTTACTATCTAAAGATAGAGACTTGAAATCTTTTGTAATGCCTTCAGTACTGGACCAATATAAAATGTTATATGATTAAAATGGGGGCACGCCCCCTCGGGGGGTTGAAACCCGCATTTTGTACCCCTAATTTAATAACGCAACCAAATTGAGTGAAATTTATGTTGGGAGGGTTCTTGGAGTCGCTGATTATGAATCCAATGAGAAAATTGAAAAATTCAAAGTGGCGGACACCAAAATGGCGGTCCTAAAATAACGGCATTTGAGATTGAGAATGCGATTTACGCCGTTTCTATTGATTTTAGAGAAAAGCTCAAAGAGTCAAAAAGTGTTTAAAATGTGATTTTGCAAAGTAATACACCATTTTGGTTACCTTATTATGTAATCCTTTCTCTCTGCCATAGTAGTAGAGTAAATTTTTGCATTACGTTCTTAGTTTTTACTATCTAAAGATAGCTACTTGAAATCTTTTGTAATGCCTTCAGTACTCGACCAATATAAAATGTAATCTGTTTAAAATGGGGGCACGCCCCCTCGGGGGGTTGAAACCCCCATTTTACACTCCCAATTTAATAACTCGGGAAGTTTTACATCAACTTGAGCGAAATTCATGTTGGAGGGTTTTTGGGGTTGCTGATTATGAATTCAATGAGAAAATTAAGAAATACAAAATTTTATATATATTTATACATATATATTTTTAAATATAGTTTATTTAGTAGGTACTTATTTATTATTTTATTATGTTGTGAACAATTTATAAATATGACTGATGACATAATGCAACACTATCATTAAAAACATTAAAAAGTATTTTATATTGGTACAATACGAGGGTTGCGCTGAAAATTGTTATTAGCAAAAAGACCGTTGCATTTTTTAACAAACAATCTTTATTGTTTTTCAAAATAATCTCCATTCAGACTAATACACTTGTGCATTATTTGAAACCACTTTTTAAAACATTCGGAAGATTCATTTTCTGAAAGGTCCTCAAAAATTCTTTGAAATTCTGTAACTGCTGCATCTGCGTTGGAAAATCTTTTACTTCGCATCATTTTTTTAACAGTTGGAAACAAAAAAAAGTCGCACGGCGCCAGATCTGGGCTATACGGCGGATGAGTTACCAATTGAACTTCCGTATCTTTCAAAAAATCCAATGTTCTGGCAGCAGTGTGGGAGGATGCGTTGTCATGATGGACTAAGATGTTACGCAAACCGGTCCTTTGGCGACCTGCCTGTAATTTTGCAAACATCTGTGGTAAAGCCACTTCGCAGTACCATTCAGAATTAACAGTTCTGCGATCTTTAAGTGGAATAACAGCAACAGGACCACATCGGCGGAAAAAACAGCAATCATTTTCTTCTTGAAGCTTCTGCCACGAATTACTTTTGTGGGCAAGTCTTCATCTTCGAATACCCAAACACTAGACTGCTGTTTAGGTTCAGGGTCGTAACTGTATACCCAAGATTCGTCACTAGTTACAATGTATGCCACTTGCCTGGAAGCTCCTCCGTCAAATTTTTGCAACATACATTTACACCAGTCTATTCGAGCCTGTTTTTGACTTTCTGAGAGCAAATGCGATATCCAACGGCTTGCTGGCTTTCTTACTCCAAGATGTTTATGCCAAATGGTATTCACCGCCGAGGATTCAATCTTCACTTCCTACTGAATCTCCCTATAAGTAATATTTCGATTGGAATGAATCAAGCTTGCCACACGATCAACATTTTCTGAACAGGCAGCTTCTGCAGGTCTTGCTTCGTCTTCTAGCAGTTCTCGCCCTCGTCGAAATTCGCGGAACCAATGACTAACAGCGGATAATGGAGGGGCAGCATCGCCAAAATCTGCTATCAAATTTTCATGGCTTTGCTGGTATCCTAACTGTCTTTTATAGTCGTAGAAAATCATAGCTCTAAAGGCAGTTCGCGGAATGCTCATCTTAACTGAATTAAAAATGCACAACTACTTACCTTACAAAATTAACTACGTTTCACAAGAAATCGAAACGTTTGACAATTGTGGGTAACGAATGCCAACTAATGCGACATTCAATTGTTGCAATTGTTTCTAGCCAATTGAGCTTCCATGGCCTGCTACTAACTATTAACAGAGCATCCCTCGTATCAACATCCGTATGTCAGATGCGTTTGTTAATTCTTTGCTGGAACTTTTCGATCCTAAATTTATGATATTTGTGACGGTAGAAATTCCTTGATAGAAGCTCTTTCAGATCAGCAAGTGTATGTATATGTTGTATTATTAGCAACTACATGTTTCACTTGTGCCTATACCAATTCTATTGTAGTTAAATAAAATATCCTCGGTTGAAATGACCTTACCATAAAGCCAATCGATACTACCACTTTGTCAAACTTTATGTTGGCGATTTCTCAGATAGATAGATTAAGGTACGAGTTGCATACAAAGCTTTATGTTGGACTGCTATAATTAGTCTAATCAATTTAGAAAAAATAGCGGATAGTTGAGGTAAGTCCATGGATTTTTGCATACGGTTTCCTTGTGGGTTATTAAACAACTCCTTAAAAGTCAACACCTGTAGGTGGTGAGCTCGAAGAAATAATGAGGATAAACCACGCCCCCTACCGGTTTTGTCGTTTTTCTCGGAAACCATTAGGGTTATCGAGATAAAGGAGGTTAGGTAAGATAAAGCTTATTTAAATCCCTACCAAAAGTGTTCGAATTTTTTTTCGTACTTCGCCTTCTTTCTGTGTTATCGAAGAAAGGAGATATGTCATACACGGATCAGCAATTTGCTCAAGGAACTTTCTGGCGTAACTTTTTATGGTCCCCTATTGCCATGAAGTAGCTAAGAAAAATTCGTTGAGAACCGGACGCGATCGTGGTACAGTCATCCTTTATCTTAGCATCTCTTCGGCAAAATCCATCAGGCGATATTATCGATATTCTTGATAGCAGTCGGCTGAAAAATTCGTATTGGCAAGTTAATTTTAGAAGAGTACCTGCACTACTGAATTTTTGAATCTAACCCAATATGCACAAGGTGTTTCGCCTTTTTTGAAATCCTAATTTCCTTTATTTATAAGTTCTTGGTACTAATCATTACGCCTTAAAAGGAGAATTAACGGTACGTTTCAAGCAGTCTTTATGGAATGCTTCGTGTTTAGCTCTGATCAATCTTTTGCGAGAGTAACTAACAGATACACCAGACTTTAACTAGTTGATGAATATGACCTTAGACCAGCATTTCTGCCCAGGACAACTTAGTTTTAGCCCATGCTACTCGTCGTTTTGCAGATACTTGTCAGCGTTAACTATGCTGTTTATGAACTAAAATCTTCTTAATCCTCTAGATAACATACAGCCTCAAATCATTATGTCTTGAGGAAACTTAACATTAAGCAGTTTTGTTCTAGTTTTACTCTCGCAAAAGAGTAATCAGAGCTAAACAAGAAGCATTCCATAAATACTGCTTGAAATCTAATGTTAAGTTTCCTCAAGGCGTAATGATTTATAGCTATATGTCAGCTGGAGGATTAGTAAGATTTGAGTTCATAGACGGCACAGTTAATGCTGAAAAGTCATTCACAATAATTATTGGTTGGTTAAATTTAAATGGCAGATTCACATACGGTTCATTACAAGCATTTAAAAAATAACTAGAATTAAATATTAAAAATACCAAGAGCTATATTAATCCCCCTTCTTATATCTTTTTACACGGAAATATAGATTTTATATGCATTCTTTTGGCCTAATAAATACCCTAAATATAGAATAACCACTTTTCTTTGCTACAAGCCAAGATCGGTTTAGGTAGGAAGATAAATACATATATTCTTTTTAACACGTACCGTAAGGAAATTACAGACAAATTTTTAAATTTAATTAAAAATGAGATGGAACAAACTCAGCATTTTAAATTAGGCGACAATATTTACTGATTTTACTAGCATTTTCAGAATAATTAACATATTATACAGATTTACATCTATGATTATTAGTGAAACTAATCTAACTATTAATAATAATTAATTATTAGGAGTAATACATTTAGATTTTAAAGTAAAGTATGTGGTACTTAGCTATCAATTCACTAATCTGTCCCACTAATAGCAGGCTGTTAATATTACTAGCACAATTACCATTAAAATGATGAGAAACACCAGAATCTTAATCAATAGTTAAATCTAATTTTTCGTCTAAATTTAATTGATCTAAGCGGTCAAGCATTCGTTTAAACATTCTAGAAGGCAATGGAACAGCCAACAGGAAATAGTTAAGTTAGGGAGCCAGTAAATAATCCAAATAGTCTGGAGAAATAGTCTTACGAAGAAAACAGAACAGACATTTTTTATAGAAAAATTAATTATCTATCTATTTTATTTAAACAATTTTTTTGTTAAATTAATATTTTAAGAGTTATTACACTGCAATGTTTTCCTGTTTCAGTGAGATGTTAGCCGTTTGCGAATTATTTAGCAAAACTAAAAAGTGAAAACTTTGCTGTGTAATAACTCTTAAAACATTAATTTGCAAGCAATTAAAAAATTGTTTTAATAAAAAAGATAGATAATTTATTTTTCTACAAAAAAGTCTGTTATATTTTTTTTTGTAGAACCAACCGTTCTCGAGATGTTTTCAAAAACGGGTTTGTTAAAATGGCTACGGAAGCATACCCGTCCCCGCCACATCAAATTAGTTTTATACTGACGACCGACCAACTAACAAATTCCAATAATAGAATAGCATGCATTTTTGCTGATGATAATGAAAGCAAATGATGGCAACAGCGCCGGTCCTCATGTTATACTTAAAACCTGTGTATAATTTGATATTGGGGCTCACTTTGCGATTAAATCGTATCTAATTATATGGTCCTCACGTCGTTAGTAGTATAGTGTAGCCTCACTTGGTATTATTATACACAGCAAATAAAACTTTTTTAAATTCAAAGAAATCTGTGTATATTTGCGAGATACATAACTAGAACAAGTAAACAAGTGATGACAAAAAAATTTGCAAAGCTGTGACCATTTATAAGGGTGGTCCTCATTAACTATGGTTCATGATATGTCCTCACTTTGATAAGTGGCCGTAAATATATATATATATATATATATATATATATATATATATATATATATATATATATATATAGTATCTAAGTATATAAGTATAGAATAAATATATGTATTCAAACACTAGAAAAAGTTGTATATATGTATTTAAGGCTGCAATGTATCATAGTTAAATAAAATAAAAAAGCGAGTCGGCATTGTGTGTGTTTTATTTAAGAGTAATTTTGCCATTAATACGTTCTTTCAGGGCTCATAGCAGTGATACAGTTTTGTTAAGACATAAACCATGTCGGAGAAGAATATGACCTTTTCCTATGTATGAGCAGTAGCAGCATACAAATCTCTATTAGGTTCAAGTAACTATTGTTCATTTATTTATAAATGTGTGTTAAGACAAATACATAGTTCCAAAACATTTAAAAAATCCCATATAATATCTGCAGAGCAGAGCAGACAGCAGAGCTACCGTAGAAGCTTCTATGTCCGCTGAAGATAGTCACCTAAGTTGCAAGACAGAGACCTACCAAAACGCCACTAGACAGAAACATGCATAAAAGTCCCTAGGTTCCACAGAGATACGTCCTAGATCGAAAGAGACCGGTGTCACCAGTCGCAACAGCCCGATTTAGCAAAGACCCGAATCTGTTAAGCAACAGCAACACTATTACATGCATAGCAGAGTCTCGAACGCTGCAAGAGCTACTAGCCTCCTCTATTAGCCCCTAGCAATTTAGCAGAATCCTGAACCAACACCTGTAATATAGAATCTTGACAATTCCCTAGATTAGAGAGAGATCGACATAAAAAGTCCCCAGATTAGAGAGAGAGATCGACATAAAAAGACCCCAGATTCGACGTAAAACGACACTGACGCCATCTGTTTTCCCCTAGCAACGACGCTACCATTTAGCCAAGTGACGAACCAAATGCCGACAATACAGAATGTCGATAATACAGATTCCGTACTTAACCACCTGACTGCATCCCTGTCAAAAACGTCTGCCTCAAGTGACCCTATACCTACTAATGTATATCTGAGGTATAGAACTTTGAGCTGAAATATTGCAATATATTCACACGAACAATTCATTAAAATAACAAAGCAAATCGACCGAAATGTTATCCTTATGGGTGGCAAGCGTAGGGTACTTGTCTCGTTAACGTTTCTGTATAACATGTATTTGAAAAGTCGCTTTTTAACATATAACTTTAATTATTATTTAGTTTTATTATTAATTTAATATTAAAATTATTATATTTTTAATTGCATTTTATATTTTAATTATTATAAATAATGTTCTCAGTACGTTGGCCTCCTCGGTTTGAGAGGCGAACGTCTCTTCACGACAGGACGACTGGGAAAAATTTATGTTTTTGGCAGGAAAGATATTCTGGCGCCATCTGTCGAGTCCTGTAGTGATTATGCAATATTGACGCGCAATCTAGATTTCCTTTTGTTTATTTTTAATAAACATTACAGCTTTTTTTAAAGACATGAATATTTATATTAAATAATAAATACAATTATCACCCCTTTGAAACTTTCTTTACAGAATTATCTTAGAATATACTTGGTATGGTTAAAAAGGGTGGTTTAGTAATTTAAAAAAAATACCTTCAGAGCCTGCTACTTTTTTTTACTGTGCAATGTCTTTTGCGTGTTTCTTGATATACTCTGAAACATAAAAACTAACTTTAATTTGACACCTGGATGAGCCAGATAACTAAAAAAATAAGGGAGTTATGACAAGTTTAGTTAGATGATGTAGTGTCGAGTAGCTGAATTTGCAAAAAATCGAAATTTTCAAAAACTTCTACTTTGTCCATTTTTAATCCAAGAAATCTGGAAAAAATAATTTAATGTCATTTCATATGTATATATGCAAGGAATAAAATTGTAATAAAATATGAGAGATTGAGCACATGCCTCTAGTTGATTTGGCATGAAATTAGTTACATAAGTAACTACTTATTTTTATTATGTTAGTTTAGAAATAAAATATGTCTCAAAACATTAAAAGTGTAGTACAGGTAGGCTCTTATAAAAAAAAAGTTGCGCAGTAGTCTGCATCGTCAGTTTTCATAACAACCCACGTGGAAGGTCCTACACTTAAGTGTGTTACTAGCCATTCAGTCAACGTTAGTTACCGGCTTGACGCGCTAATGTGGTTTGTGTTGTTAAAGTGCGAGTTGTTATCTATTATAATTATTTTGTGTTAAATACAGTGTTAAGAAATGAGTACAGGTACTGGTCGAGGCCTACGGAGCCAAACTTGTGAAGTAGTTACAAAAGTTTTTGAATTTTTACAAAAAGTTCGTGATGGTGTCGAAGAAATTCCAGGAAGCGCAACAAGCACGCAACTTCGGAAACTTTTAGCAACTGCAGCAAGGATATCCCTCAGTTCAGTGAATACAATTTTAAAAGCAGCTTCTGAAAAGCCGGAAAATACACCGTTTAGTTCCCCAAAAACGAAACTACAACGAAAATGTGCTGTAACGGATATTAGTAATGCTGATGTGGCTGTTATTAGGGAAACTATTTATAATTTCCATAAAACGCAGTAACAGCGCGTAACTTTAAAAAAGTTATTACCAGCCGTCCAACAAGCCTTAAACGTTTCGTTTAGTAGAAGTTCTTTGCAAAGAATCATTAAAAAGCTTGGATTTCGCTGGAAATACGTGCAAAAAACAGAAAACTGCTAATAAAAAAAACGATATTAGACTGTTAATAAACACATTTTTAAAAAGAATGCGCATGTATCGTCGAAACGAAGGGGCAATTGTATACCTCGATGAGACGTACATTTGCAGCAGTCATACAACCTCCAATATGTGGTCAGATGGAAGCAACAAAGGTTTGTTGGCTCCAATATCCAAAGGTGCCCGTTTAATTATAACTCACGTAGGCTTCGAAGGAGATTTTATTAATGATATCTTGTTAATTTTTAAATCGGGATCGAAATCAGGCGACTGGATCACCAGGATATGAATTTCGAAAATTTTGAAAATAGGCTAGAAATAAATTATTTCCAAATTCGCGACCGAACAGCGTTGTTGTTATTGATAACGCACCTTATCATAATACGCAAATTAATCGTGCCCCAACACGCAACAGCAAAAAAGCGGACATGATAACATGGTTAACTAATAAAAATATCCCTTTTTTTGTGAAACTATGCTAATTTAAAAGTCGAAATTACACAGTCGGAATAGACCGTTGAAAGTTTTTCGGCCGCAACTGTACATATATTAATGTTGCCTATTTTATACTGTTTACAATCACATTTAAGTTTATTATTTAATATAAATATTCATGTCTTTAAAAAAAGCTGTAATGATTATTAAAAATAAACAAAAGGAAATGTAGATTGCGTGTCAATATTGCATAATCACTACAGGACTCGACAGATGGCGCCAGAATATCTTACCTGCCAAAAACATAAATTTTTCAGTCATCCTATCGTGAAGAGACGTTCGCCTCTCAAACCGAGGAGGCCAACGTACTGAGAACATTATTTATAATAATTAAAATATAAAATGCAATTAAAAATATAATAATTTTAATATTAAATTAATAATAAAACTAAATAATAATTAAAGTTATATGTTAAAAAGCGACTCTTCAAATACCTGTTATACAGAAACGTTAACGAGACAAGTACCCTATGCTTACCACCCATAAGGATAACAACATTTCGGTTGATTTGCTTTGTCATTTTAATGAATTTTTCGTGTGAATATATTGCAAAATTTCAGCTCAGAGTTCTATACCTCAGATATACATTGTGTCCAACATCACATATTGATATGGAAAATGCTTTCTTGCAGCATACACTGGTCTGGTTCTCTTCATAAATTATTTGGCTGCAGATTTTATGAAAGTGTTTCCAAATGTTAATATTGCTCAACAATTAATTAACACATAGCGCCTGTACTAGCTTTGTATCGATGATTGTATACTGTATATAAGGTATGCCAAAACTTTAATACTTATTCCTTTTCAAGTAGAAGTTCGAAGAGATTTAAATGTGTTATGTCACAATTTTTAATATCTGATAAGTGTATTTTTATTTACAGTAAGAAGAGGTGTGCTAATGTCTCGCTGCTCGCATCTGGTAGCAAAATTAATTATTTTACAACAAGAATTAATAAAGAAAACTACACCAAAGTGTGAATGTATAACATAACATGTACTTATAACTCTTGTTTTATAAGACAAATTTCAAAATCACCTGTGTGTTTCTGCCACTAAAAATGGTATGTAATATAAGTCACTTAATCAAGCAAAATATACAACACACACGTGATAAGCAACTCTTTGCATGTAATATAAATGTAATTATAAATGCTCACTAAAAGAAAGTTTTGAAAAGCACATGCTCGCTCATAGTGGTGAAAAACCATTTGGATGTAATATTTGTAGTTATACATGTTCACAAAAAACAAACATGCAAATGCATAGTGGTGAGAAACCATTTGAATGTAATATTTGTAATTATAAATGTTCACTAAAAGGAGGTTTGCAAAAACACATGCTCACTCATAGCAGTGAGAAACCATTTGAATGTAATATTTGTAATTATAAATTCTCACTAAAAAGAAGTTTGCAAGACCACATGCTCACTCATACTGGTGAGAAACCATTTGAATGTAATATTTGTAATTATAAATGTTCCCAGAAATCCTATTTGCAACGGCACATGCTCACTCATAGTGGTGAGAAACCTTTTGGATGTAAAATTTGTAATTATAAGTGTTCTCAAAAAGCATATTTACAAAAACACTTGCTCACTCATAGAAGTGAGAAACCATTTGAATGTAACATTTGTAATTACAAATGCTCACTAAAAGAAAGGTTGCAGAACCACATGCTTACTCATAGTGGTGAGAAAACATTTGGATGTAACATTTGTGCTTATAAATTTTCTGAAAAATCAAATTTGAAAAAGCACATGCTTACCCATAGTGGTGAGAAGCCATTTGTATGTAATATTTGTAATTATAAATGCTCTCAGAAAGTACATTTGCAAAGACACATTCGCACGCATACTGGTGAAAAACCATTTGAATGTAATATTTGCAGTTGTAAATTCTCACAAAAGACAAGTTTACAAAGGCATATGCTTACCCATAGTGACGAGAAAGCATATGAATGTAATATTTGTAGTTATAAATGCTCAATGAAAGAAAGTTTGCAAATACACATGCTAACTCATAGCAGTGAGATTTTATTTGAATGTAGTATATGTAGTTACAAATGCTCATTAAAAGAAAGTTTACAAAACCACATGCTTACCCATACTGGTGAGAAACCATTTATATGTAATATTTGTAATTATAAATGCTCACATAAAACAAATTTGAAAAGACACATACTCACTCATAGTGGTGAGAAACCATTTCGATGTAATATTTGTGGTTATAAATCCTCGCAAAAAACACATTTGCAAAGCCACATGCTCAGTCATAGTGGTGAAAAGCCATTCGCATGTAATATTTGCAATTATAAATGCTCACAAAAAACAACATTACAAAGACACGTGCTCACTCATAGTGGTGAGAAACGATTTGGATGTAATATGTGTAATTATAAATGCTCACTCAAAGTAAGTATGCGAAACCACATGCTTACTCATAGCGGCGAGAAACCCTTTAAATGTAATACGTGTAATTACAAATGCTCACTAAAAGGAAGTTTGCGGAGCCATATGCTCACTCATAGCGGTGAGAAACCATTTGGATGTAATATTTGCAGTTATAAATGCTCGCTGAAAACAAATTTGCAAAAACACATGCTTACTCATCAGCGGTGAGCAACCATTTGGATGTAAGGACTGTTCTGGAAAAAAAAACCGACCACTAACAAAATTTTGACAGTCAAAATACTAAACTAACTAATAACTGGTATAAATAAATTTATATTATTTTATATAAAATTATCATTATTTTCTATGAAATATTACAACTTTAAATTTTAAGTTAGACATTAACGCTTTTACACCATTTTGCCCTATGGGTGATTCTACGGTATTGGGTTTCAAGCTCATCACATTTGTGACAAAGTAAAGGAATGTATTGCAGTGATATCAAATCACTCTATTGAAAATTTATCAACGATCGAACAGAAACATTAATACAAATATTTTTATATCGGATTTAAATTAAATGAGGGACATGTTATGTCATGGGCATAATTAATATAAATGGTATAGATAGGACCACAGTTAGGTTCATTAATACTTAAATTAAAACTTAAGAAATAAGACTTCATGCAAACATAACCTAGCTTTCTCATGCATAATAATAAATAGGTTTCATTTTCAGAAAAAGGATATCAATTAGTTAGGTTGCTTGATTATAGGTACGTTTATGCAACCCATGTTACTTTGGGACGGTTTTCCACTTGTTAGGAAGAAGTAATTTCCATATTAAAATCTACACATTACGATGTTTAGCATTAGATAGATTTTTCTATATTCCACGACACCAGCTCAAGTTTATGTTGCTAATTTGCTGAAAATAGATAAATTAGGTCAATCTTATTATGACTGATACAATACAATTAATCTTTGAATTTGTTTATAAGATTTCTGGTCACTTTAATTATTGAAGGTATTGAAATCCTGTCGTTCGTGTTGATATGACTCTTATAGACTTTTATCCTGCTTTTCCTCACTATTGTTTTGATGTAAGTGTTTAGAGCATTGTATGCTGGACATTTTGAGTATAAATTGATTAACGTTGATTTAATATTTAAGCTGGCACTTGTCTATGCCTTAATTGGTGTATTTATTGTAGTTCGTACTGTAAAAATCATGTTTATATTAAATTGTAAAGATGTTTTTATGGAGAAATTGTTAATTTTACCTATATCATGTAATCCTGTAACTAGCTTGTAAATGATGAACTTTGATTTGTAGAACTTTATAAGTAATTAGATCGTAATGAGTTTTGTACATTGTCAAACGTTTTTCTTGAATACCTTCGTTACGATACATTTTGGGACTATGAATGTATTATACTTTATTGATCTTCGTTTCAAGGGCTACAATCCTATAATAACGGAATTAGGATTAGTGATGATCCATATCAGCTGTCCCGGATTAGTGACGTCACGTGCTTGCTCGATATTCCGCTGTTTTGAAAAAGTGTCATAGTTTTCTTTTGTTCTGGCAGAAACTATATAAGCTGGGGCAAATTGTAACAAAGTCAGTCGATAAAACGTACAAGGCAGAACCTATGCCCGGCTCCGGATAAAATATCTGTAATTAATTTGAGGTTAGATAGTTAACCATATGTTTTGACATAAATGTCACAGTATAAATAAAGCTTTAAAATAAGTTAAAGTGTTACCTGAACATTTTTTTAAAAGGATTAGAAGAAGATTTGATTATTGTGCAACAATTATTGAAAGTGAATGTGATTGTTTTAATAAATTCGGATTGAATTTATTTTTTGACATCGATCTACATATCGATTTTATAAACAAGAAGTCAGCTGATTGGTTTCATCGCAGTGTTACCAATAATAAGGATTAACTTTTAAAAAGGAAAGTATATCGTAATATACAAGGTTGGTTGTAATAAATGATTCTTGTTAAGTTCATAAATAATAATTAACTTGTAAAGTTCATCCTCAAATATAAAATTATTTGGTTTAGTTTATTAAGTTCTTTTCAGAATTTATTTGATTTGAAGTAAATAAAACAACTAAAAGGACAATGGTAAAAAACTGCTTATTTTGGTATCGGAGAGGTCAACGGACAAATTATACATCAATTTGTTTGTCTTGATGCATAGATTCTAATGGTACCAAAATCAAGACCGAGCCCCTTAGGGAATGCAAGATATTAATACATTTGTGTGTTCGCGCGAAAACGAACCTTGCGGAAGTAACCCATGCGGCTGCTTTTCCCGTCACATCTTTTTAAATAGCCGAATGCATGTATCATATTCCTCATAATAATATGCTGATTCTAGTAAAATAAACATTTTGTCACATTTATAGATGACCGTTTAATAAATTCAACCGAATCTCATGTAAACTGATCGGTCTTAATTACAAAGCATATTTACAATAATGGGTCATAACCTTGGAAGGATACTACAACCTGTACTGCTGATCTGAGCACTTTAACCACCTGTTTTCTTGTAAGTAGGTATTCCGTTCCTTGAGTCCATCCCCCTCCCTTTTTATGCAAATGACCCGCGATCTAATTAATATTCAAATAAGGCGTGGTCTAATTAAATGCGCGAATTAAATTAATTCACGGTATCATTTACATATCTCATCTCTCATATGCATGCGCGAATTAAATTAATTGATCAAATTAAATTAATTCACGGTATCATTAGCATATCTCATCTCTCATTTACCTAGCTCATTTTTTATATGCATACGCAAATTAAATTAATTCACGGTATCGTTTGCATATCTCATCTCTCATTTACATTTATCATTTCTCATATGGATGCTCGAATTAAATTAATTCGCGGTATCATTAGCATATCTCATCTCTCATTTACATTTATCATTTCTCATATGGATGCTCGAATTAAATTAATTCATGGTATCATTAGCATATCTCATCTCTCATATAAATTTATCATTTCTCATACGGATGCTCGAATTAAATTAATTCACGGTATCATTTGCATATCTCATCTCTCATTTACATTTATCATTTCTCATATGGATTCTCGAATTATATTAATTCACGGTATCATTAGCATATCTCATCTCTCATTTACATTTATCATTTCTCATATGGATGCTCGAATTAAATTAATTCACTGTATCATTAGCATATCTCATCTCTCATTTACATTTATCATTTCTCATATGGATGCTCGAATTAAATTAATTCATGGTATCATTAGCATATCTCATCTCTCATTTACATTTATCATTTCTCATATGGATGCTCGAATTAAATTAATTCACGGTATCATTAGCATATCTCATCTCTCATTTACATTTATCATTTCTCATGTGGATGCTCGAATTAAATTAATTCACTGTATCATTAGCATATCTCATCTCTCATTTACATTTATCATTTCTCATATGGATGCTCGAATTAAATTAATTCATGGTATCATTAGCATATCTCATCTCTCATTTACATTTATCATTTCTCATATGGATGCTCGAATTAAATTAATTCACGGTATCATTTACATATCTCATCTCTCTCATAAATTTATTTTAAAATAAATCTTATGTTGTCATTCCTATTTGATATTTAAATATAGATCTATACGTCATATGATTAACATACGTGTGATATAATTAACACGTAGAAACATCTAGAATAATATAACGAGAAAAATTTACTTTCAAGTATACCAGGTAATCACCTGTCGGATTATCTCTATTGCATAAAATTTATTTAAATGAAACTTTTAAGAATATAGAATACTGTAGAGCATTCTTTTTAAAATTCAGAAAACATTCTCTGTAGCTAAAACTGTTTAAGAAGTTACTTTCAAACTAAATGTTTTTACATAAATTATTATTTACATGTGTTTATTATTCGATTTATAAATAAATCGCTGCTTTGGACACACATTGCATTATTTTACATTCATTTCCTTATCAGCTTTTTGTTTTCGGCTTTGGCGATGATGATAAAGATAGCAACGATTCTGACTAGTGGATAAGTGGACTTATTTGTTGTTGGGTTGTCTAAATATATCAGGACCGAACCTAAACTTAAACTGAAATATTTTTAATGAAATTTATTTTCAAATTTCATTAAATTCGTCGGTTTTATTTGAATTAGAATACCTATACGAGTCTAATTTTATGTGTCTTTCAGTGTACAACGATACCGAATGAAAATTACAAGAATTTTTGTTTTCTAAAAAAAACTGCATGATGGATTTTACTGTTTTACACATAAACCGATTAAAGTTTTATACATAAACTAATCATTTTTCTGAAATTTAATTTAAAATCTGATTTCTAATTGAACCGTTTGAATTCATACAAATTATAACATTCAACTCCCGCGTAACGATACCTCGGAAGCGTTCGTTAAAATTTCGATTGTGTGATAACGATTTTAGTAAGAATTTGTCTTACAGAATACAAAAATCACGAATTTCGATATTATAATGAACTTCGATATTTTAACGTTCGTTATCTCGTCAAAGAAGCCTTACAGAATAAGGGGGTAAGTGTGTTTACAAAAAATTACTAAATTTGCTCGACTGGTTACCAGTGGCGGATTTAACGCTTAAGCGTTACAAATTTTTGGGGCCCCATAGTATAAATCAATTACTACAATTTATATATCTTTTATTTATTTATTAAAAATTAAGTAGGTACATATACTTATTAATATACTAAATATAATTAATTAGATACTATCTAAATATATCAATATTTTGAAATTCATATATGTATGTAAGCGTATCATTTAAATTTTTTTGTATAACTGACTTATTCGTAAATTGACATTATACCTACTAACTATTATTAGTATATTGTGTTACAAGTGCAGAAAAGTGACAAATTATCACGTGTAGAAAGAAGTTGCGGCATGAACTGAAGTCGAATTCCGCAATTACGAGAGTGCAGTAGCGGTGAGTGCATACGTCAAACCCGGGGCACTCGCAGTGCAACACATGATGATATACTGCTTTAATGTGTGCGTACGAGCATGATAGCGATATACCAGTTTGTCGTGTGCCCCGAGTTTGACGTATGACGCACCGCCACTGCAAGAGTGTGAAATTGGCGTTTTTGCACATGTTACACACTACACTTACGACCGCAAAAAAGTAATAAAACACCAAAAGCTAAAAAAAATATTTAACCTAAAATATGATTTGAGATGTTCTGGATTGTCAAAAATGGACAATGGTCACATTTTGTGGAAAACAGGTGTTGTAAAAATTAAGAAATGCTTATAACTAAATGTAATAATCATTTATTCATAAAATTAGTAATTAAATTTAAACAATTATTTAAGTTAATAATAGTAGTTCTGTTGGCGTCTTCAATTTTCTTTAAATGTTATAGACATATTTTTAATAGTTATTTACGTGCCAAGTTTTGTAAATGAATCTTTACGGGTGAGCTGGGAAGTTTGTGTGGCGAGCGACAAAGGAGCGAGCCTCCATAATCCAATGAGCCCAGTAAAGATTAAATGCAAAGTATGTCGCGTACAAAGTTTTGTTTCCACCTTCACCAGCTTTTTTATGAATTGAATATTTTTTATAAAAAGACATTTTATAATCAAAGGCGGTAGCATAATTTATAGCTAGACGCTGTCATGGTGTTGTGGTTAAGCAACAAATTAGTTTCCATAGCTTTTTGTTGATGAGCATTGTAAAATTTTACAGGTCTCTTTTGCGAACCCGTAAATTTTTACAGGGCTGTAATTGTACATTTATTTTGTTACCATAAATGCCTGTAAAATGTCATTTACATAGAAAGTGGAACTAAATGTATTTTGGACGTCGTGTTGTTCCACCGCTGCTTTTTTATTAAAGGAAGTAAATCATAACCTCAATTTTACAAATACATTGAATACGTAATACTTCATTTGTATGGAATTTTAAATAATGATTACCCAAAATATTTTTAGATTTCCATGTTATAGACCGGTTATTCTTAATGCATGGATTAAAGCCATTAGAAGGATATATCGTGTTTGAAAGTGCACGTAGTACGTACATATTATGGCCGCGACCAAAGTGACCCGCCGAGATACTAGGGCGGCCGGGAGTCGTTCTCTGTATATACGCACTTTACGTTTCAGGATACAGGGAATTAGCAAATTATAAAAGCTAGTATTGTTTTTATTGTAATTTAGCAATAATAATGAATAATATTAATATATACTAACAATTCTATAATAATATTAAAATTAATTAATTTCACGTTAACTCAATAACAATTTTATAATAACTTTATATAATAGTAATAACTTAATACGCTAGTAGTCGACACAGAGCTCAGAGATAGAGAGATGTCGCTCGGAAAGCGGAAGGTCCAGGGTTCGATTTCCAGCCGGGGTGATAACACTGCCTGCATTTTAATACTTTATAAAATGTGAATTGAGTTTTCCAACTGATTTTGGGTGTTTGAGTGGTGCTGATTTCAAATCTGTTTTCTCTATCACGTAAGGTTTTTGTAAGGAACAAAATAGTAAAACAATCGCAAAAATAGAGATATTTATATGTATTTACCCTTAATATCACCAAACAAAAATACCAATCGTCGGTGGGTGTGATTTCCTGGTTCTCTCCAGACCACTGGTATTCCAAAACGCAGACTTTTCTTGTTTCTTTAAACCAATACTTTAAGTGTGCCCAAAGTTGATCAGTATTTCTATTCTGAATGTTTCGGAAATGAAAAAAATATTTAATTTGATTTGAGCAACAAGAAATATCACAATATTGGTTAACAAAAAAATGTACATGATGAAAACAAAAATGGGTTTGTTTTAATCAAATATACGTCCTAACTAAGCTAGAAAAAATAAAATAGTTTAATCACAAATTTCTCGCAGGCCTATGTAATTTTTTCTACATGGATTTGCATTCAAAATATAATGTAATGTAAAACATTAATTAAACAAAATAAATTAACCTTTATTTAAAAGTTATAACTTTACACATTTCAAATAATTAGAAATATTGCATGTGCTGACATCTATGGCATTTTAATAAAACCACTGAAAATATGAAATCATTTACCAGGGCGATTTCCATACAGTTTAGAGATTGTGAGCTATGAGTCATTTTCATGGTTAATAGACTGTGTGAAATGTGTTGTTTTCTATAGTAGTAGATAAATACATTTATTTCATAATCAATTCTTTTATAATGGAGCTTTTCTGATTTTAAAAGCATCAAATTTATCAATAATATTTTCAAAACATAAATTTTGCGTAATGTCATTTTCAATAAACATTATTGATAACTTTTTTAAATTAATTTGTCCAAGATTATTTCTTAAATAATTTTTTACACGTTTAAGAACGGAGAAAGATTGTTCTCCAGTTGCATTACATATCGTCATATTGGTAATATTAAAAATGTTTTTAAAATTGTTTCAACATTGGGAAATCGCTCTGAATGCTTGCCTATTCGCACGAAGCTTTATTGCGTCGACCGTACACCTTTTATACCCGACTGTACAAGATATGAACTGTTTTATGTTTCACTCTTCGCGACAAACTTCCCATTCCAATATTTTTTAATTGTCGCGTGTCCACTGCGGTTCTGAACAGGGGTCGTCTGCGAGGCCTTCTGACTTGTGGGGTCTGAAGCGGCCGCTTCCAACGCTTGTGTCTAAATCCGCCACTGCTGGTTACATAATTTACTAATTATTAGTTTAGCAAGTAAAAAATAATAATTTGCCATTTCATTTCAATTTATTTAATGTCTATTTAAATTAATTATTAAGTTTCTTAAGAAACGTGTTACCCCAATTATTGAACATACATGCTGATATGTGGTTGAAGCAATTATTTAAATGAGGTGCTTGAGAACGGTGATTGGTCAAACTGTCCCGATAAACTGGCCTCCTTAATCGCCCAATTTGACTCCCCCTTGACTTTATCCTATGGGGGTTTTATAAAAGAGGAAGTTATTATTACTACAGAAAATAATATGAAAAATCGTATTCGACATGCTTGCCAACTAATGATGTCTAAATGATACACAGAGTACGAAATTAATTTTTCCTACGACCCCATACGAAAGTGAACAATAGCAAACGCTACTGACATTAAGAAAGTGAGTCATATAACATGCGTGTGTTAGGAACAAACATAACACACTTGTGTGTTAGGAGTACATCGCAGGCTAAGCATTATCTAGAAATCCATGAATTTTGTTTACCTTAAAATCAACTTAAAATGATGACATTTTAACCATTATGTATCTATTCTTTTCTTATAAATATAACTTTAATTAATGTTTAATTCGTAATTTTATCTATCAAAAAGAAATATTCAGTACATTATACCTAACGTAACCTCACTCTAATTATAAATGAAAATTGTTGATGCAAGCTTAAAATCAGCGATGCCAACTGGGAGAAAAAAAAAGTAATATCAAGTAACTTAGTTAGGCAACCTCTTTCACACCTAGCATTATTATTGAATCCTTGTTCTTGGGTGAAGTTATGTTTGTTAAATATTAGGAAGAAATTATTAAATATAAATCAAAAATAAATTCTGAGTCTCTCAAATTATTATATTATAAATTGTATTAGTAATTGATTTAACTAATTTTGCTGTTATAACCAAGATTTAATTTTATATGTTTAAATAAGTTATGAAAATATGATTTTTTAAAAATTAAAATCTAGTAAATAAAACGTTAACAAGCTCCCATTCATTTTAGCAATTGCCGTAACAATACCTTTACATTTAACTTCTATTCAGCTCCAGAAAAATGAAATTAAGTTATCAAGTGTTGCGTTTGGTATTTCAACTCTTTTTGTTCCTAAAACTCTGTTGCTATAGTACAAATTATGTTCTTGAAAATTTTAAAAATCTAAATATTTTTCAACATTTGAAATTTGGGGGGTCGTAGGAGAAATATTGTACATTACTCGTTGGAAAGTGACTTTCCTGCACTCGTTTGATTTCCGCACTCGGCTTACGCCTCGTGCGTGCGAAGAGTTTAGACCCCTAAAACAGGGTAAAACATATCCCGTTGCAAAACCAATTTAAAAAAGTTAAAAAGATTAGAAAAGTATTTTTTTTAACGGAAACGCATTCTTCGTCAAAAAATAATTTGTTTTTTAATTTCTTTCCTAGAGTGCTTCAATTTCGAGCAAAATTGAGAACAACAATTTGCGGTTTTTGAAAGTTTATTTTTTTTCATGGAAAATGGTGTCGGCTAGATAAAAAATGATAAGACTAAAAAATGCTTATTTTTTACTCAAAGAATACAAAAAAGAAAATGCAGATTTTGAAAATTACAGTTATAGGTGTCACCTATCTATGGGTATGAATAATTTAATTAACACCTTCTATAATGATGTCACTTATTTTTGATCGATTCTACGTATAAAATAGTATATTTTGATGTGGGGCCTAATATTTTGTATAGGGTTATGGCATCTAGAGTCGGAGCAGGTAAAAATTGGTTTACATAAATATGCTGCGAATTCTTGCTTCCCGGCTTTCGATGATCTAATCCGATACAAAAATATTGCGGCCGTGTAGCTAACTTTTTTTTATCTGCACATAAAGGCTCTTTTATGAGGTTAGAAGTGGTCGAAAAGTCGCTTTTTTCAAAATGTTTGTTTACATTATTACATTTCTCTCATTTGATAAGAGTTTTGAATATATTTGAGCATAGGGTACTAAAATAAAATTCGTTATGGAAGTCATACAAAAATAAGCGACTGTTTTACGGCCGTTTTTACCCCTCAAAAGAGGACATTTTACTACGAGTACTAAATTATCTACGTTGCGCAAGTGTTACACACATTGATTTTTTAACTGGTGGGCTGAACGTACATAGTGCAAGATTGTAATTAGTACTGTAGTAAATATTATAGTAGGTTCCTGTTCCAGTCCCTGGTTTGTATAAACCTATCTGATCGATTTATTATATGCACCAATGCTGCACGAACTAAAACTGATGCCATGCAAGCGTTCGGTTTATACTTTTCGGTTCACACTAACTCGGTGCCAAGTGTTCGATTTAACGACAGCTGATGCACAAAATATGCACTCATGCAAGTTTATTAGCACGAGGTCGAAGAAATGAACTAAGAAGAACTAAATATAATAATGTAATAGAGCAATACAGCGTGTCAAATATTTATTGTACAGTAAAAACAGCTCTGAGCACGTGTTGTGTCATAGAGTTGAGATTAGGTTGTTTTGTTTATTGAAGCGCGCGTGTTTGATTTATAGATCGTTTTTATATACTGGCTGTTCGTGCTAATTTGCATTATTTCAGAACTTGCTCGGTGCCAGGCAGGGGCGTCGGGGGTATGGGCCAGAGGGGGCGCCAGAAACAAGGGTGAAAGTTTAAAATATATTTATTTTAATTAAATATGCGATTAATTTGTTTTTACTAATACAATTATTATTATTATTAAATTGAGTTTAATTATTGTTTATTTATTTTCTCTTAGTTACTCATTCTTACTGATTTACAAATTATCTTAATTTTCCGCTCAGTCATTTGACATAAAAACAGGGATGCAAAAATGGTTCAATTTTTTCGTATAATAGAGCGGTCAATACTTGAGATTAAATTATTTGGATGGGTTTGCTAGATGGTAAATCTATCTGGGGATATTCGTTAGTTCGCCCATCGTTTAGTGCGGTGGTTCTTAACATGTGGTCCGTGAACTCCCGGAGGTCCGAAATGGCCCCAAAGGTGGTCCTCGAAAACTGTAATTATTATAGTGTTACATTATTTAAAAGAATAAGTACGAAGAAAAGATTGCGACGAACATACTGAACCGTATTACGAGCCACGATTAAAGGTGTCTCTAACTAAAGTTTCGTTTAAAATCAACAAGAACAGAGACAGCTTTATCTAATTTTAATAGGTGGGAAAAGGTTAGAATTGGTCACTATGGTAATTAAACATGCTGTTAATTTAATAGCGAGATGCGAATACAGCTCAATGTCTTTACGTTTTCAAAAATTACAATCATTGTCAAAATGTTCAAAATCGACAGATTCACAAATTATCAAAAGAAATTGGGAAGCATCGTACGCTTGATGATTTGCCTAAATTGAGGCGCACACAAATGTGAAGCGGTTCACAACAGTCAGAAAAATGTTTGCCTGTACGTAAAATAGCTAAAAAGGAAGGCGTTAGCGTTGGTACTGTACATAATATCAAAAAGAGATATAACATACCAACTTAGAGAAGACAAGAAATGCATAAGAAAAGTGAGGAGCAACAAATACAGTCGAAAAAACTATGTGGAAGGTTGTGCAACGTTTTGATTTAAACAAAACTCGTTGCGTTCTTATAGATGACTAAACGTACGTCAAAATGGACAGCAGTACGTTACCAAAGGCTCAATTTCTACAATGCAGTTGTAGTCCATCAGCTTTAAACAGCTCATGTACAGCTTTAAACAGCTTCTGTCTAACCCGTATGCCACTTGCTTATATAGCAGTTACACTTCTTTCAGTATCTACCTTGGTCAGAATCTTTATCTATAAGCAGAAACCTGTATAGGTTCTTGCAGCAGTCCGAACATACGTGTCTAAACTCCTCGAAAGACATATCTGCCCCACACGATTATCGATCACATGTCTTAGATTAGGGAGTACAACTTTAAACAGTTTCTGTATAGTATTAAACAGTTCCTGTACTGTATTAAACAGGTCCTGTACAGCTTTAAACAACTTCTGTCTATTCCGTCTGACCTCACTTGCTTATGTAGCAGTTGAACCCTTTTCGGTATCAGTAGTTAGGCTATGTGAGTTCTGGCTCAAAATCCCATGTTATTTTAAAGGGGCCTCAAAGTTAGCTAAAATACCACAATCCAAGATGGCGGCGGCTCGATGGCTCCTCCCCTTGCTTCTGATTGGCTATCCCCACTCCTGTAGACACACCTACTTCTCTCTGATTGGTCGACGCCATCTTGGATGATACGCCTACTGCTCTCTCATTGGTCAATTAAGTCACCCATACTGCTCTCTGATTGGTCAATTAAGTCACCCCTATAGCTCTCTGATTGGGCAATTAAAATAAGAGCGTTGTCCGGATTATTGATTGAGTTGATCGGCTTCGCCCCTATAGCTCTCTCTGATTGGTCAATTAAAAATAAAGGCGTTGTCCTGATTATGGATTGAGTTGATCGTCCAATAGAAACCTACTACTACTACTACTAGCCGGTATTGATTAAACATAATAATAATAATAATTGAAGGGTGGTGCGCGCGTTACCCTGAGTATTGATTTGTAATAATAATAAGCGTATATGCAAAGCATGAAAAAATTCTTGTTTGAAATTACCGAAATACCAGTTGAAAGGGTTATGAAAAAGTACATATTACATGATAATAAAAGTATGTCGGTTGTCACTGTACATGCTTATAGGTATACGATATTTATTTATCTTTATGTTTTGAAGGCGAATGAGGATATTTATCATAAAACGTATGCAAAATACTTAGAAATGTATTATCCTAGATATCAAGTCTTTCAAAACCTTAAGTATTTATATTGTATTAGATTATTACCAAATGTAAAGAAAAAAAGTACATATTACATGTTAATAAAGGTATACAGCAGTAAGTCATATAAATCGTTTACGCAATGTTAATATTTTGTCATCTTACGCAAATTTCTTTTGATCTTGTCGCTTATTTTCAGAGTGAGGTTAACATCAATTAGAAATTTATAACGAAATACACTCATTGAAAGATAAAATCTATGTTAACGTATTAACGTAGTTAGTTCAAAATATTCGAGCTAAAATGAAAATATATTTATCATCTATATGGATTCACATCAGCCGGTAATAGAGTACATAGTTTTACACCGATAACGTACTGTAACATGTGTGTTGCCGATAGGGCGATAGGCGTCGTGATATAATGAAATAAGGGTGACCTGAATAACATGTTAAATACAAAGGATGAATTTGCAATGCATGCATACATTTATTGATTTTTGATTTATGATTTTGAATTAGATGAAGAGGGAAACTATTTACTACTCACCCTAATTTATCTACTAACCTGATTGCTGCACTTTGTACATTTAGAATATATCTCGTTTATAGTTAGTACTAATGAGCTTTCAATAAATTAACCGTTCAGCTGGTATTTCAGTCATTTATCCCTTTTAACAGATGTTAGTTAACCCTTACAACTCTCCTTTCGACAATTTAACACGTTATTCAGGTCACCCTTATTTCATTATATCACGACGCCTATCACCCTATCGGCAACACACATCACGCACTCATCGATGATCCTGGTACTACGTCTATCATCACCTTGTCGATCATACTTCATCCTTAATTAATTCTAACTAAACGTCCTTTAGACCTTAATGCAACATTTTACAATTCACACACATTTTTCAAATCACGCACCTTTTACAAGTATTCCCATACACATTTTACAAGCATTCTCACGCACATTTATAGCGTATAATTAGTGTACAATATGTCAGACCGTTGATGTACCAATAAGTTTATTAGTAATGTTTTAAGGGGTTTAGATGGAATAACAGGGTTCTTGCGTAAAAGATTGTCTAAGTTCCTGCTTATAGAGCTCGGCCATCACAATAGTCGTCGTCGAGTTTGTATATAACCCCATTGTATATAATTTCACACACCCTAGGTTATACGTTGTTCAAATTATGGGGTGAATAGTCAATTGAATTGTATTGTAATAAGTATTATTGCTTAGTAGGGACATGTATTGATTATACGTTTAATGAGACAGTAGTATATCTATGTATTGATTCTTACGTCAGAGCGACAGAGTGGAAATGATTTCCTATATAAACGTTTATGGTTTATTCTTTAGATGTAATGTAATAATTAAATCGACCCCATTGTAAAAGCATTAGTATATACAATCAACCCTCCTTTGTTAAGAGTATTGATTTTCTAGGGCACCCTTTTTTTTCACCCCAGCTCAATAGGTAATTAAGATATATGTATAAAAGGGGGTCTGTATGTAATATATACAATAGTTGCATCGTTTTTAAAAGCATATTCCAGAAAATAATTATCATTTCTAACAAAAGAATTTAATTAACAGTCCTTCGTGGTCGAGTCGACCACCCTCGGCCCTGTGACGTAATATCATAACCGGCGTGTGTGGTATATAAGGAGCGGTCTCCCATGTTTTTTTTAACTATTATTAAATTAGTCTTTCTAGAGTAGTGACTTCATTATTATACTGTGAAAGCGTTTCAATTGTTTATTAATAATTGTGTAGTGAAAGTGCTTAAAACAATTGTTCCTAAATTATCATTAAATTGTATTTGCTAAAGTATATTATTTACAACAGTGAAAAATAAGTGTCCAGGTGAGTTACTATTTTTATTTATTTAAAACTCTTTAAGTGTTATACAATAAAACGTGGTAATCAAATTTAAAAAAAGGGTACATTATGTTTTGTTTCTAAAAATACATTATTTAAACAATCAGGAATTTTTGACTTATATGATATAACTACAGTGTTACCGTAAAAAATCTTCAACTCTTATTAAAGTATTAATTACTTATCATATCCTATCTACGTAATAATTTAAAAAATAATTATTTGATATAAGAAATTTTAACACTAATTATCCATTGAGTTTTTATTAGTATTAATATTTAATAACTCTATTAACCAAACGACCAGTGCTTTTATTACTGTTCTCAAAATCTTTTTTCCTAAAATTTTTCCCCCCCCAAAATGTTTTCTAATTTTTTTGCTTTTTGCATTTTAACAATTTTAAATTACAACTAGCATAGCATTTTAATATATGAACTGAACTGATTTATGAATCATATTATCTAAATTCCGCTTCAAGACACCTAGTAACTAGGTAATTTTTTCGGCTTTTAGCTGTTTTCTCAGCGGTACGTGTAAACAAAATATAGAACGAAGTTCTAACTCTAGATTTCAGTTTTAGTGCAGCAACTGAACGCGTAACACTTACCTCTCTTCGCATCCGTACTTAAACGTCTACAAGAAAAAAAAAGATGTCATTCGCAGTTCAGCTTCTTGATAACCTAAGGGATCTTGCATACAACCCGCAGCTACAAGGTAATGCTCGAGCCATCTCTAGTGCTTTAAAGCACTGTAGCACTGCAGTATGGAGAATCAATAGGGTACTGAAAAAAGAAACATCCATAGGGGTGAAGAACCATCTATCAACCTGCCTGGCCCAAGCGAGATCATACAGGGAGATTATTAAAGCCTTAAAAACTATAGGTGGAAGCAATAGTCGGCGAAAAGAGACCGCTCGCGATCGCGTGAAGTGGGCTGATATGAAATCAGCTTTTAAGTCACGTATCAGAACTGCTGTAATCACCAACATCAAGCATATTGATCCGAAGGCATTCATGGAAGACTGTTCAGTTATTTTTCGGAGACGTGTTCTGAATTCGTTGAAGAAAGATGCGGCGTTAAAAGTAAACGCAATTTTAACTGGATTATTCGAGATCAAGAAGAGAGATGAGATCATAGAGGAAATAAAGTACTTGAATACAAGAAATGCAGCCATTTATCAGGATAGTGATATATCCCAGTGGTTCGTAGACAATATTCAAAACTCTATACTGAAAGATCTCGAGGAATTTCAAGTAAGTTTAAAAAATCTCATAAGTTAGAAATAAACTAATGCGCACATATTTCTTTATCTAGCAAAAGGAAAGCGGATGGAGCCTCAAATCAATCATCAACCTCCAAGTAAACATCAACAAGTTTACCCAGCAACTAGGCTCATCATACATTGAGCTGCCTGAGCAAATAAAAAAGAAGAAAGCTTGCATCAATGTACAGAATAATGATGAAGCCTGCTTCGCATGGGCTATGGTGAGCGCACTGTATCCCGTTGAAAAAAATCATTCACGCATCTCTAAATACCCTCACTACTCTACTGTCTTAAACTTGAAAGACATTACAATGCCAATGACGATTAAACAAATACCCAGATTCGAATGCCAAAATAATATTTCCGTTAATGTATACATCCTGGAGAAGCAGAAGGGTAAGAAAAAGTTAAGCGTGTGCCCCACCTATTTAACTAAAAATAAGCAAGATAAACACGTCAACTTGCTGCTTCTCCAGGATGTATATTATGATGATGATGAACAGATAGCTGATGGTGATTTTAAGCCACGCTTCCATTATGTTTATATCAAGAATCTAAGCCGGCTACTATCTTCACAGCTTAGTGGAAATCGTAGTCATAAGTTCTTTTGCGATAGATGTCTCCACTACTTCCATACACAAAAAAAATTACAACTTCATACTGAAGACTGTATAAAAATGAACGAGTGTAAAGTTAGGCTACCAACAGCTGAGCAGACACAAGTACTATTTAAAAATCATAAGCATAAAGAATCAATGCCATTCATCATATATGCCGATTTAGAATGTCTGCTGATACCGACTCGTGAAAAGGACAAGGTACAAGACCATATCCCCCATAGTATAGCATACTACGTTAAATGCTCCTATGATGATACCTTGTCCTTTTACCGGGCTTATCGTGGCGATGACTGTCAAGGATGGTTTGCTCGAGAGATGAAGCAGTTTGCTGAGAACGTTGAGACGGTGTTTCTTTGTCCTCTACCTATGAGCACTCTATCGCCTGAGCAAGACGCTGAATTCCGTACTGCTACACATTGTCACATATGTCTGGAGTCATTTTCTGTAGATAACAACAAAGTGAGGGATCATTGTCACCTTTCCGGTAAGTACCGAGCTCCTGCCCATACAAAATGTAACATCAACTACAAGGACAGCCATATCATACCCGTAGCTTTCCATAACTTAAGCGGGTATGACAGTCATTTCATTATTAAGAACCTAGCTTCAGACTTTGACGGACGAGTAGATCTCCTTCCAATCAATAAAGAGCGCTATATATCTTTTACTAAGAATGTAGACCACAATTTAGTAAAATTCAGATTTATAGACTCTTTTAGATTTTTGGCTAGCGGTCTAGAAACTTTGGCATCCTATTTAGATGTATACCCAAATTTAAAATCACAATTCCTAGACTTAGACGAATCAAAATTCAAAATTCTGACTAGGAAGGGGGTCTTCCCTTATGATTACATTAATGACTGGACGAAACTTGATGAGACACAATTACCAGACAAATCCAAATTCTACAATAGCTTAACAGATACAGCTATAACGGATGAATGCTATACACATGCCGAGAATGTATGGGACTCTTTCGGTTGTCAAAATTTAGGCGAGTACAGTGATTTATACCTGAAAACAGATGTATTGCTTCTTGCCGATGTGTTTGAGCAGTTTCGTTCAAGCAGTTTGAAAACATACGGCTTAGACCCGGCGCATTACTATACTCTACCCGGATACACCTGGGATTGTATGCTTAAGTCAACCAAAATTAATCTCGAACTACTTACGGATATCGATAAAGTTTTATTTATCGAACGCGGTATTCGTGGAGGTCTAAGCCAATGCTCAAAACGGTATGCTGAAGCCAACAACAAACTTCTACCAAATTATAATCCTCAAAAACCAACAACATTTTTAATTTATGATGATATTAATAATCAATACGGTTGGGCGATGTCTCAGTACCTACCATATGGAGGATTTGAATGGGTAGAAGATGATTTTGATTTAGACAACTTTAATTTCAATGTACCGACAGACAATCCTGAAGGATACATTCTCGAGATTGATCTAGAATACCCTCAAGCCATTCACGACTCCCATGTAGATCTTCCATTCTGTCCTGAGCATCGCACACCGCCAAATTCAAAAGAGACAAAATTAATGGCAACGCTTACTGATAAGAAACAATACATCATACATTACCGGAATTTACAGCAATGTTTGGAAAATGGGTTGAAGTTAACCAAAATTCGCCGCGTTTTGAAATTTAAGCAGAACAACTGGCTAAAGTCATATATCGACTTAAACACTGAACTTCGTAAGCAGGCTAAAAACGAGTTCGAGAAAAACCTGTTTAAACTTATGAATAACGCGGTTTTCGGCAAGACGATGGAAGACATTAGAAAACACTCGATAGTCAAATTAGTAAACAAATGGGAAGGACGTTACGGTGCTGAAGCGCTCATCTCAAGGCCAAATTTCAAATCCAGCACAATTTTTACCGAAGATTTAGTAGCTATTGAGTTGAATAAAACCGAAGTTTATTTCAACAAACCCATATATGTAGGCATGTGTATATTAGACATATCAAAATTAAAACTGTATGACTTCCATTACTCATACATGAGAAAGCGTTACGGCGACAAGGCGCGAATTTGCTATAGTGACACAGATTCTTTTGTATATGTCGTCGAAACGTCTAATCTGTATGAGGATATTAGACGTGACGCTTATGAACATTTCGACACCAGTGACTACCCCGAGAATAATATATATGACATCCCGCGCGTTAATAAAAAAGTATTGGGTATGATGAAGGACGAGAACGCCGGTAAGGTGATGACGCATTTCGTCGGCCTTCGATCAAAAATGTACTCGACGAAGGTTTTTAGAGATGAAGATGAGGAGATGTTAGATCTACAGAAAATGGTGCGGGCGGGCAAAAGTGATACGGAGATTCGACAGGCTCTTGAAAACCGAAGAACTGTTAAGAAGGCGAAGGGTGTTAAGAAACATATAGTTAAAAATCATATCTCTTTCGATGACTATGTTAACTGTTTAAACGAAGGCAAGGAAACATGTGTGCAACAAAAACTATTCAGATCCGATAAACATCGAGTTTCAACAATCTCTCAGACTAAAATCGCGCTCAGCCCTCACGACGATAAGCGCTATATCATCCCCGGCACGCATGACACTCTACCATGGGGACACTATCGCATACATGCTTAACATAACTGTATAGAGTTAATATATAAGTTAAAGATAAGTTTTTATTCTTCCGGCAACAAATAATGTAAATGCTAGAGTGTTATCATATTTTCTAATGTATATATTTCTTCTTTAATAAGTCATCCTCATAAGTCTTGTTAGTTATTGTATATATCTACATAGTTTTGTATATTTCTTTTCTTTTATAAGTAAATGTGTGTACGATATTTGTATATATTCTTTCACATCTTTTTTATAAGAACTTTTTTAACATAGATGTTTGAATGAATTTTTATGTATAGCAAAAAAAATGTTTTATATATTTTCTTTCACCAGCTTTATGTAAAATCTTGATATAAAAAGAAAATGATTGTATATATATATATATATATATATATATATATATATATATATATATATATATATATATTTTTCTCATATGTTTTATGTGAAAATAAAACTCGATAAAATGATTTTATTGTTTTTATTTATAAACTATTATACTGTGATTATGTGAAATAAATTAAAGCTAAATAAAACCATGTATATCACTTGATGTTGTTTCATTTAAGGTGTGAATTAAACCATAAACGTTAATATAGAAAATCATTCCCACTCTGTCATACATAGGTCTCTAATATATAGGTATACTATTGTCTCATTAAACGTATAACGCGTACGAACGAACTCTTACAACATAAAAAGAGTTTATAATGCAGGCGAATAACGAAATTTACTATCAGCTGACCAGAAGAAGAAGAAGAAGTAAAGGACGAATACATAATCATATTGATATGAACACTATTTTTATTCTAGTTTTAAGTGTATTATATCAAATACCTGATTAGCGCAGATAGGAAATGCGGTGGGCTGGGGCGATGTCTCAGTACCTACCATATAGAGGATTTGAATGGCCTGAGGGTATTCTAGATCAACCTCGAGAATGTATCCTTCAGGATTGTCTGCCGGTACATTGAAATTAAAGTTGTCTAAATCATCATCATCACCTTCTACCCATTCAAATCCTCCATATAGCAGGTACTGAGACATCGCCCAAGCCCACCGCATTTCCTATCTGCGCTAATCAGTTATTTTTCTTCCTCAAACTAGATGTATCGTTGAAAATCTACTAACCTGCTTGTTGCACTTTGCACATTTTAGAATATATCTCGTTTATAGTTAGTTAGTACTAGTGAGCTTTCAATAAGTTAACCGTTCAGTTGGTATTTCAGTCATTTATCCCTTTTAACCCTTACAACTTTAATTTCGACAATTTAACCCTAAACAATGTTTATTTTTACTGGTGTAAATACCTTTAGCAATATTGGTAGTAACATTAACAGTAGCATTCATAGTCAGTAGCAACGGTTAGTGTAAGTAAAAAAGAAGTAAGTTAAGAACACATTTAAACCTTTTATTTGAAGCAATTTAGAACAGATTGTTGTAAAAGCACACTACAAAAGTATCATCATCATCAAAAGGTATGATTCCAAAATATAGAGTTGCTGAATATATTTGATACGAGATTAATGAAAACAATTAACAAAACATGACTACTGTTCTAGACTTATTTAATAAGATTGCATAATTCTCTATAGATTTCATAAAGCGACTGATTAATTTAAATATTTTAGAAGAGGTGAAATACGACCTTTAGTTTTGTACGTAGTTGTATGCAAACACCCTTTAATGAATCGTGCTATATAATGTTACGTAATCGTTTTATCATGTATTACGTCTTTTTACGGGAGAGTTATACAATCTAATTCATGAAAAGTTTCCTATCTAAGTAATAATTTAATAAGAGTTGAAGATTTTTACGTGTTGTACATCGTAAAGAAGGATGATAACAGCTGTATCGAAAACGAGCACGAAACGTTTCAATTATAGCCGGAGAGATATCATAGAATAAATAATATTATTATTCAGTTTGATGTCATACTTCTAATATATTCTTTACGATTCAGTAGTTCATATACTTTTTCAATTAGCTTTTATGATTGTCAGGGTTTGGGTATATACGCATAGAGCCAACGAAAACTAAATTTAATACACGTTCGTGCAAAGAGAATACACTACAATGGTTGAAGTTAATGATCCGTACACCTTGCTCTATGTCAATAAGATATAGTGTACCCCTGCGTTGTTTTTTTCTTTTTCCCCAGCAAGTCAGAAGGGCGGGATTTCTTGCAGGTGCATATAAATAGACCTATTAACTCTCTTGTAGACATTATTTATTGTCTAGAGATCACATCGTTATCCGATATCGGTTCACCTATATTACATATCCTCCTATCTTTAGCATGATAGTATGAGTCCAGCCCTTTATCTTCTCGACGCAAACATTTAGATAGTAATTTTCTTTCAATATCAACAGATACAAAGGGTGAATTTGCAAAGTACGCATACATTTATTGATTTTCGGTTGGTAGTAGGACCCTCTTTAGTACATTAACAAAATTAAATGAAGAGGGAAACTATTCACTACTCACCCTAATTTATTTACTAACATACTTGTTGCACTTTGCGCATTTTAGAATATATCTCGTTTATAGTTAGTACTAGTGAGCTTTCAATAAGTTAACCGTTCAGTTGGTATTTCAGTCATTTATCCCTTTTAACCCTTACAACAACTCTAATTTCGACAATTTAACCCTAAACAATGTTTCTTTTTACTGATGTAAATACCTTTAGCAATATTGGTAGTAACATTAACAGTAGCATTCATAGTCAGTAGCAACGGTTAGTGTAAGTAACAAAAAAAAGAAGTAAGTTAAGAACACATTTAAACCTTTTATTTGAAGCAATTTAGAACAGATTGTTGTAAAAGCACACTACAAAAGTATCATCATCAAAAGGTATGATTCCAAAATATAGAGTTGCTGAATATATTTGATACGAGATTAATGAAAACATGACTACTGTTCTAGACTTATTTTAATAAGATTGCATAATTCTCTATAGATTTCATAAAGCGATTGATTAATTTAAATATTTTAGAAGAGGTGAAATACGACCTTTAGTTTTGTACGTAGTTGTATGCAAACACCCTTTAATGAATAGTGCTATATAATGTTACGTAATCGTTTTAATTACCTATTTGTTTATTCTAATTTTCTCTTCCATAATAAAACAACGTATATGTAGTTTAAATCCGTCTTCGGCGATTCGCTGCCAAATAATGAATGTGCATAATGCTACTCTAGATACGTCAGCCAGCGTGTCAGTGATAAGATAAGTTTTTTATTCTTCCGGCAACAAATAATGTAAATACTAGAAGGTTATCATATTTTCTAATGTATATATATTTTTTCTTTAATAAGTCATCCTCATAAGTTTTACCTTGTTAGTTATTGTATATATCTACATAGTTTTGTATATTTCTTTTCTTTTATAAGTCATCGTTGTAAGTCAATACTTACCTGTATATAGTAAATGTGTATATTATATTTGTATATATTCTTTCACATCTTTTTATAAGAACTTTTTTAACATAGATGTTTTAATGAATTTTTATGTATAGCAAAAAAATTTTTATATATTTTCTTTCACGACTTTTATGTGAAATCTTGATATAAAAAGATGATTGTATATATATTTGTATATATTTTTCTCACATGTTTTATGTGAAAATAAAATTCGATAAAATGATTTTGTTGTTTTTTTATTTATAAACTATTATACTGTGATTATGTGAAATAAATTAAAGCTAAATAAAACCATGTATATCTCTTGATGTTGTTTCATTTAAGGGTGTATGAATTAAACCATAAACGTTTATATAGGAAATCATTTCCACTCTGTCGCTCTGACGTAAGAATCAATACATAGATATACTACTGTCTCATTAAACGTATAATCAATACATGTCCCTACTAAGCAATAATACTTATTACAATACAATTCAATTGACTATTCACCCCATAATTTGAACAACGTATAACCTAGGGTGTGTGAAATTATATACAATGGGGTTATATACAAACTAGACGACGACTATTGTGATGGCCGAGCTCTATAAGCAGGAACTTAGACAATCTTTTACGCAAGAACCCTGTTATTCCATCTAAACCCCTTAAAACATTACTAATAAACTTATTGGTACATCAACGGTCTGACATATTGTACACTAATTATACGCTATAAATGTGCGTGAGAATGCTTGTAAAATGTGTATGGGAATACTTGTAAAAGGTGCGTGATTTGAAAAATGTGTGTGAATTGTAAAATGTTGCATTAAGGTCTAAAGGACGTTTAGTTAGAATTAATTAAGGATGAAGTATGATCGACAAGGTGATGATAGACGTAGTACCAGGATCATCGATGAGTGCGTGATGTGTGTTGCCGATAGGGTGATAGGCGTCGTGATATAATGAAATAAGGGTGACCTGAATAACGTGTTAAATTGTCGAAAGGAGAGTTGTAAGGGTTAACTAACATCTGTTAAAAGGGATAAATGACTGAAATACCAGCTGAACGGTTAATTTATTGAAAGCTCATTAGTACTAACTATAAACGAGATATATTCTAAATGTACAAAGTGCAGCAATCAGGTTAGTAGATAAATTAGGGTGAGTAGTAAATAGTTTCCCTCTTCATCTAATTCAAAATCATAAATCAAAAATCAATAAATGTATGCATGCATTGCAAATTCATCCTTTGTATTTAACATGTTATTCAGGTCACCCTTATTTCATTATATCACGACGCCTATCGCCCTATCGGCAACACACATGTTACAGTACGTTATCGGTGTAAAACTATGTACTCTATTACCGGCTGATGTGAATCCATATAGATGATAAATATATTTTCATTTTAGCTCGAATATTTTGAACTAACTACGTTAATACGTTAACATAGATTTTATCTTTCAATGAGTGTATTTCGTTATAAATTTCTAATTGATGTTAACCTCACTCTGAAAATAAGCGACAAGATCAAAAGAAATTTGCGTAAGATGACAAAATATTAACATTGCGTAAACGATTTATATGACTTACTGCTGTATACCTTTATTAACATGTAATATGTACTTTTTTCTTTACATTTGGTAATAATCTAATACAATATAAATACTTAAGGTTTTGAAAGACTTGATATCTAGGATAATACATTTCTAAGTATTTTGCATACGTTTTATGATAAATATCCTCATTCGCCTTCAAAACATAAAGATAAATAAATATCGTATACCTATAAGCATGTACAGTGACAACCGACATACTTTTATTATCATGTAATATGTACTTTTTCATAACCCTTTCAACTGGTATTTCGGTAATTTCAAACAAGAATTTTTTCATGCTTTGCATATACGCTTATTATTATTACAAATCAATACTCAGGGTAACGCGCGCACCACCCTTCAATTATTATTATTATTATGTTTAATCAATACCGGCTAGTAGTAGTAGTAGTAGGTTTCTATTGGACGATCAACTCAATCAATAATCAGGACAACGACTTTATTTTTAATTGACCAATCAGAGAGAGCTATAGGGGCGAAGCCGATCAACTCAATCAATAATCCGGACAACGCTCTTATTTTAATTGCCCAATCAGAGAGCTATAGGGGTGACTTAATTGACCAATCAGAGAGCAGTATGGGTGACTTAATTGACAAATGAGAGAGCAGTAGGCGTATCATCCAAGATGGCGTCGACCAATCAGAGAGAAGTAGGTGTGTCTACAGGAGTGGGGATAGCCAATCAGAAGCAAGGGGAGGAGCCATCGAGCCGCCGCCATCTTGGATTGTGGTATTTTAGCTAACTTTGAGGCCCCTTTAAAATAACATGGGATTTTGAGCCAGAACTCACATAGCCTAACTACTGGTATCTACCTTGCTCAGAATCTTTAGCTATCATCAGAAACCCGTACTTGTTCTTCCAGCATTCCGAGCACATGTGTTTAAACTCCTCGATAGACATATCTGTACCCACATGATCATCAAACACATGTCTTAGGTTTAGGGAGTCTTGCTTAAACAACAACAATATATTAGCGTTGTCTCTTATTAGCTGTTTAGGTATGCGGTAATAGGTTTGACAAAGATAGAAACAGTCTATCGAGTTATGTCGCCCCATGCTGAAATATTCCCTCATCGCGTTTTGCTTATCACAGGCTATGTCGTCGAATATCACGATCGAATTGGGTCTAGCGTCGTTAGGAGCGATCACGTCCGAGGTTGTAAGAAAATATTTTAAAGGAAGTCTGAGTATCTGCTCTAAATAAATGTACTTAGACTGATTAAGCGATTTAGAATACACGTACACATTTTCGAATCTTAATCCGTTAGGATGTTCAATCAGACTTATTATTACATGACGAAGCCTGCAGACAACACGACATCGCTTATTCACAGCATAAAGACTTGTCGTCTTGACACGAGGCAGACCGTATTCTTCAGGAACTTGTTTGGCGGAGAGTCAAGTCTAAGGACGCTAGTTTTGGTGAAAAGGTTGCTGCCTGGGGTGTCACCATAACCATGCGAGCTAAATGAGCTATAGGAGCGGGAATGAGAAAAAAGAAATGTAATAGACGCATAACTTTTAAGGGAGGTTTACTAAAACACATAAAAGCAGCGGTAAAGTTCGGTAATAATCCGTTAGCTGACTCAATTAAGACAGCTTTGAGTGTAGCTAAAAAGTTTATTAAAAGTATCGGAGGAAAGAAAAACATTTTGCTTCCTAGAGTTATCCCTATACCGAAGCAAGGAGGGATCATACCTTTTCTCATTCCCTTATTTACTGGCCTTTCAGCGGCTGGGTAAGTATAATAACGATAATAATTGCAATCGTTATAAACTATATCTTCTTCACAGTGCAATTGCGGGAGGGGCTTTTGGTATCGCCAAAGCTGTAAACGATGCTAAAGCTGCCAAAAAACAGTTAGAAGAAAGTAAACGACATAACAAAACTATGGAATCGATCGCTTTAGGAAAACAAGGCTCTGCTCTCTACTTGAAACCACACAAGTTGGGCACGGCTCTCTACTTAAAACCTTATTCAAGAAACCAATAAGGCTGCCTCGGAGAGCTCTGATAGATCAGGATTTAAGAAAACATGCTAAACGTGTTGCATACTTCAGAAACGTTTTCATGCGAGACAAGTTACCTAACAAGCCTTGGATTAACGAGAGTGTAATAGTAAACTTGTATAATGATAACGGTCTGGGTACTCATTGGGTTGCCTACCAGAAGCGAGGTAACTTGGTAACATATTACGACAGTTTCGGTGATCTAAGACCTCCTCTGGCGATAATACGCTACTTTAGAGGATGTGACATTCGATATAATTATGATAGAGAACAAAACTACAACTCCGTCATCTGCGGACACCTGTGTTTGAAGTTCTTATATAAATAAGCATACCTGTATCCTTCGAGCTTAATTATGCCTCGAACGTTCACCTTGACAGGTGTAGGTAACGTGTTGAGCCGTAACTACTTTCCTGCGATCCACTTAAATCCAAGATATAAGTACGTCTTGGGACTGGTAGGGTTTTTTGGCTGTAATTCAATACGGAACATTTTCCCCGGCAACAACAAGCTTTATTACGAAGATAAAGTGGTCATCAGTCCTTCGGGGGCGTACGAAGTGGAAGAAATCAACAAGTACATTCAGTCAGTCGTTTGCCCCGGGAAGAGATTGTGTTTATTACTGCTTATCCGAAAGATGAAGTACGACTAGTCTATATCCAGGACGCAGCAATTGGAATTATTCTGGTACTGGTATTATTAGTAATTATGCAACAAGATTTTAGTTTGCATGATAAACATTACGTAAATTATGGAAACATGCATGTAAAATAGCTGTTGCTTCTTCAGCTCGATGAAATTTACATCCATTTTTTACAACAGTAAGAAACGTGTACTAAGAACGTGTTGATTATTTTTGATGGATTTGTAATGATTACAAATTTTTGGAAGGCTCAGTTGCATCGAACTTTTAATTGATGAATTTATAAACTTAATCTGTTAAAATCTGTTAGAATCTTATTACTGTTAGAAGGTAGGAAAATGATTGTACACAGTTATGTTGCAAAAATTATTTTATTGTAAAATTAAAAAGTAAATCATACATAAATATTGTTAAAAGATTTATGAAATTTAAATATTATTAGTACCAGCAATAAGTAGTGCAATAAAAATGTTCAAAAATGAATTTTAATAATTTAATAAATTTAACCTAAACTAACACAAGCTTAATTTTTCTTTCTAAAATGAATAAAGTAATGTTTGGGGTAACTCCACAGGTAAAGGGATCAGTTATTGACTCCTATTTCTAATTTGAGGCAAAATTACTATAAAATGAATACTGAAGCATTTTTAAGCCATAAAGCTTAATTTAAGGAGCAATTATGCAAATATTATATACAAATCGGAAATTTTGAAATGCCACGCTTGTAGATAACTAGCGCCACGGCAGAAATTTGTACTAATCGATTATGTGTCAAATACATCTACTTGACAGGCTTTTAAAACTACGTGTTTTTTAATCAACGCAGGCGACGAAAATTGCTGTTGTATTAATTTGGCCGTGCCATAGATGTCGGTCTCAATGATTGAAATTTGACATACTCTTTGATGTAGTCAGGCAAACGTAGTGAAGTGTTTTATAAATATTTAATTAAAATTATAAAATGTAAGAGGATATACCTAATAATAAAGGCATCCAACGTCACATATTAAAATAGAAATGCTTTATTGTAGAATCCTCTGATTCAGTAAGCATAGAGTATTTGGCTGCAGATTTTATAGAAGCAATTGCATCTTATTTACATTAAGAAGAGGAGAGCTATAATGTCATTTCACTGCCCACATCATGTCGGGTAGCAAAATTGTCAGTTGGTTTGTAGTTAATTACAAAATTGTTAGCAATAACAAGAATTAATAAAGGAAACTACACCAAAGTGTGAATGCATAACATGTGCTTGTAAATCATTTCAAAAGCACTTGCATGTTTAAACATCATAGTGGTGAAAAACCATTTGGATGTAACAAAAAGTTATACATGCTCATAAAAAAATAACATGCAAAGGCACATGCTCACTCATAGTGGTGAGGAACCATTTGTATGTAATGTTTGTGATTATAAATGCTCAATAAAAGGAAACTTGCAAAAGCACATGCTCACTCATAGTGGTGAGAAACCATTTAGTTGTGTTATATGTAATTATAAATGTACACTAAACGGAACTTTGCAAAGGCACATACTCACTCATGGTGGTGAGAAAGCATTTGAATGTGTTATATGTAATTATAAATGTTCACTAAATGGAACTTTGCAAAGGCACATGCTCACTCATAGTGGTGAGAAACCATTTGTATGTAATGTTTGTGATTATAAATGCTCAATAAAAGGAAACTTGCAGAGGCACATGCTCACTCATAGTGGTGAGAAACCATTTGTGTGTAATATTTGTGGTCATAAATTCAAAATCAAAGCACACTTGCAAAATCACATATTCACTCATAGTGGTGAGAAATCATTTGAATGTAATATTTGTAGTTATAAATTCTCACTGAAAGCAAGTTTGCAAAAACACATGCTCACTCATGGTGGTGAGAAACCATTTGGATGTGTTATATGCAATTATAAATGTTCACTAAAAGGAATTTTGCAAAGGCACATGATCACTCATAGTGGTGAGAAACCATTTGTATGCAATATTTGCGATTATAAATGCTCAAGAAAAGGAAACTTGCGAAAACACATGCTCACTCATAGTGGTGAGAAACCATTTAGATGTAATATTTGTGGTTATAAAGGCTCACGGAGAGAAAGTTTGCAAAAACACATGCTTACTCATAGTGGTGAAAAACCATTCGGATGTAATATTTGTGGTTATAAATTTTCACAAAAGGTAAGTTTGCAAAGGCACATGCTTACTCATAGTGGTGAGAAACCATTTGAATGTAGTATTTGTAATTATAAATGCTCACTGAAAGGAAATTTGCAAACCCACATGCTCACTCATAGTGGAGAGAAGCCATTTGGATGTAATATTTGTAGTTATAAATGCTCACAGAAAACAAATTTGCAAAGACATGTGCTCACTCATAGTGGTGAGAAATAATTTGGATGTGATATTTGTAGTTATAAATCACAACAAAAAACAAATTTGCTGTTAAATTATTTATTTTGAAGTCTATAGATCCCAATTGTGCACGAAGGCCTATCCTGACCTATTCCATCTCCTGCTGTTATTTGTCTGTAGTTTCCAATCTTGCCCCATTTCGTAACACTAGTTACCCTGTTTGCAACCTGTTATACATACTATATCAAGAGTGAGTTGATACCTTTCACAATAAATACTGAATCACCGATCAACGACGGTAGCTTTCAGGTAATTTCGTCTGGCATGCTAGAAATACTTTGTAACGAATTTTCTAGTGGCAATGTGTTTGACACAGGAATGATATCGAACTGAGAAATGGATCAGCCAATTGATAAAATATAAATTTATAAATATTTTGGTAATGTTATATAATGGTCTGAACTATTAAAACAATGTTTAATAATATCATATGCAAAATTTATTGCATTCAGCAATAATGGATTTCCCTATTATTTCAATTAAAGAATATTTGCAGAAATAAACGGAAACATTGCTGAAATAGTATAATGTATTGCAAGTGCAGAAAAGTGCCAATTTCTCACTAGTGTGAAATTGGCGTTTTTGCACGCGTTATACACTATACTTTATTTACAGCCACAAAAAAGTAATAAAACACCAAAAGCTAAGAACAATATTTAAACCTAGAATTTATGCTCGCATTCATATTTTTTAGGAAATCTTTGGCAATAAATTAAGAGATGTAATGTGGGCAGCTTCCACAGGGCCGGATTTAGAATTTTGAGGCCCTAGGGCCAGTATTTGGTGGGGGCCCCTTAAATTTCTAAACAATTTTTAATCTCTGAAAAATATAACTCCATAGTAATTTTTGTACATTTTTTTTTATTATTTTGCTTACTTCTAAACGCTTTGAAGTACTAAACTATGGTAGGTCTACACGATTTTTTATTTGCAAATGTATTTATTAGATCAAAATTCAAATCGCGAAGAATATCACTTTCCAAACTAAGGATCATCAGATTGGTCCAGCGATCTTGCTTCATACTTGTTGGCAATTTATTTTTGATGATCTTTAGTTTGGAAAATGATCTTTCCCCACTGCAGTTCGTCACCATCGAATTTTAAATGAAATGTTTTACATTGCAATTTAATAGGCCTTTTTATTTTAGTTAAAAAAGCGTCACGTGATCATCATTCTGTCTCTATTACACTTTTAGTAATCTTTCTTTAGTACCTGCACGGAAAAAAAAGTGGGTGCCACAGCTGTATCTGTAAGCACGTTTTTAGCACCGAACATAGGTACGGATATTGTACTTGTTTCGGAAGCGCTGGGGCCCCTGTTCGGTGCATCCGCAGTACTTACTTTTAAATTCAACGGCTGTACCGATTTTAACCTCGTTTAAAAATTGTGTCCGGACTGTCCGTACAATCTAAGTGCAAATATCGTACAACAGTTCAGCTGTTGCACCTAATTTTTTTCCGTGTGGTTTCTTTATTTTTTCGGATTTTGTTTTAATTGAAAAGCTTCATTGCATTGGTGGAGGCCCAGGGGCCGTGGCCCCGCCGGCCCCGTGCTAAATCAGGCCCTAAGCTTCCACGATGTTTGGAGGTGTACATTCCATTTTCTCATCGGATTCACTCATAATAAATCTAAAATTTAAAAAACAAAAGTAAATATAAAATTTTTAAATATAATAGTAATACAATACTTAAATCTGTATAATTTCAGTCAGTCTAGTAAATTAATTATACGTGTTAACGTATGTACTCATTTTCAAAAGTAAATTTTTATAAACAATCACAATTCAATCGTCAATGTTATGTTTCAAAGCAAACTTAAAGTGATGGGAGTAGATTATAAAACAAAATAGGACTATAACCAATATACTAGTTAAACAAGACGTTCAATCTTTTTCTGTCGCCTACGTCTGCATAGTGCTATCTTTTAACTAACCCATTTTTCGCGAAATGTAAATATATTTTGGCGTGCATTGCAGGTGTTGTGGGTGACAAGAAAAGATAGCTTTAAGTCTACCCATCGCGCTTGCACATGTGAATTGTATGAACGAAATGTTGCAAATTATGAAAGTTCTAATTTTTATTGTAATTTAACAATAATGAATATTTAATAATAGATATTAACAATTATATAATGTTAAAAGTTTAAATAATTTTACGTTAATTAACCAATAATTTTATAATAACATTATATAGTAATAATAAATAAATTACGATAAGTCGCCTCGATAGGTCTATGGTACAGACTTCGCTAAGCAAGCCAAGCCCAGGGTTCGATTCCCCGCCGGAGTGATAATTTTTCTATTGGATTTGCATTCAAAATATGATTTAATGTAAAAGATTCATTAAACAAAAGAAATTAACGTTTATCAATAATTTTTAAATTTCAAATAATAATAATATTGCATGTGCTGACATTTATGGCGTTTTAATAGAACTAGTGATCGTGCGATATCAGTTTAGAGATTGTGAGCAATGAGTCATTTTCATGGTTACTGGAATGTGCGAAATGTGTAGTTTTCTATAGTGGTCATCTTTTATTCGAAACTTTTTTCTGTATAGTGCATAGGTTTATATTTTTAGCGCGTGAAACTTTTTCCAACATGGTTATTGCTATATTTAGCAATTTTGTTATTACAGATTTTGTTATGTAGGAAACCGTCAAATTAACAACCAGCAATATTCTGCGAAAAGGTATTAGAAGAAATGCATTTTAAACTTTCTCACGACTACACTCCTTTTGTTAAAGAATTTTCGGCAAACTTTGCAGCCTCATTTAAAAGGTACACTTACCACCTTTTTACTGACAAAAGAATCCGCAAATGTTACGACAAGTTGACTTTATGACGTACAGTTTAAGAAGGGAAGACGTTTTTAAAGAGTCAGTTACTTTTGGTTATTGAAAGCATTCGCTGTAAATGTTTTGCTGGTCTTAAGTATTTTAATAGTGTTAAATATATGTTGTTAATTTTATTGCATTCGTGTATTATTTAACCATCATACCAAACGAATAACCACTTATAGTCTAAGATCCGTTATTGATGTCGTTGAGCACCGATCGAGTAACCGAATAAAATGTATTTTTTATGAAATAAAATATGTTAACAAAAGTAACGTAGATGAGTTGCCTAAATAAATTTGTTCAAGGATATTTTTAAGTAAAAATTCAATATTTAATTTTTAAAATACTTTCACCGATCTCGTAACCAAAAGAAATTAACACTAATTGAAAGTGCAAACCCTATAGAAGACGCAAACATAGGGTTGCTTACCTTTTTCTGTTCAAGGCTGTACAGTTGCCAAGTTTAAATAAGTGAATTGAAAGTGATACCTTCACCGATCGAGTAACCAAATAAATTATATGTCAAAATAAAGCTTTTTTTTGCAAAACGATAGTATAAGGTTGCTTGCAAAAAACCGTTCAAGAGTCAGGGTTGCAAGAGTTTAAAATTTTTAAATCGAAGCGTGCGAGAGAGAGATAGACCCATTCTATTCAGTGCGATAGAGGGGGACGCAGAATGACAGCTGCTCACACTACGTCCGTCGTTTGAAATTGTGCGAGAGAGAGGGTCTATGCCTACTGTCCAATCCGATAGAAAAGGACGGGGCATAGCAACTGGGCCCGCCTCTTGTGACGTATGACAGAGAGTGCGCTTGCTCTGTGCGGTTAGTAAACGGCAAGCGTTCTGTTGGAGCAACTGACAATAGTCAATTTATAGAAAATTTCTCTGGGGGGCTCAGGCCCCAGGTTTATGAACGGCCCCATAGAGCGCACACTGGACCGTTTAATACAAGCTAGACGTAAAAAAGTCAAAGTCTAATTTCATTACCAGCCCTATTTCAAATCGATCACACATAACCACTGACCTCAAAAATGCATTTACCAATCCTGTATCCCGAATTGCAATTGAGTAATTACACCCCAAAGTTGTTTTACAAGATAAGTGCAGCAGACGACTTTATGAACTTGCAGTTGACGCGCTCTCAAAGAATATGCGTTTTAGAAATTTACAGTAGCTTAAGTGTTTGAGAAAAATGCCCTATATAGGTGAATGTATGTATTATTTTATTGGCTTAATTAAAAATTTGTATCTTGTGTAATATTGTTTAAAAAAAATCCAAACTCAAGGTATATCTCAGTGTTTATAAAATGCATGTTGATGAAATATTTTGGAAAATCTAAGTATGTATGCCGCGATATGTCACGATCATATATAGCTTAAATGAAAGTTTGAAGTGTCTACTTTCCAATACTGTAGTCGGTTAATTTCGCTTTTTTTAATTTTCAAGGAGTACGTTTTGTATTTCCCGCATGGAGTATTTTGAAGTTTGGTACTCTACTTCAAAATGTGAAAGATATGACAATTTATTTGCACACATTTCCAATAAAATAAACCTACCAGAAGCTAGTGGTGACTTTGTACGAAGGATTAAATCAAAAATCCATCAAAAAAATTAACCAGAAAGGGAAGTCAGCTGGTTTCCGTAAAAAATATACTATCTACTGTAACAAAAAAAGTATATTACAGAAACGTATTTATTGCGTTCGTACTGAAAGCAGTACCAAATGTGTCCGCTTCTGAGAAAAAGGGCACAATTTGTTCTTTGGTTCTGCAAAAATCTCGAAAAAGCAAATCAAGTTGACTTCGGTAGAAATTTAAATCTGTTTATGTACCTATCTATATTATATATTCAATTATTAATGACTGATAACAGCACTCTCGCGCTTTTAAAATTTAGAAATTTAAATCTGTTTATGTACCTACCTATATTATATATTCAATTATTAATGACTGATAACAGCACTCTCGCGCTTTTAAAATTTGTAAATTCTCTGAATTTTCCAGACAAAGAATTTTCCCTGACAATTCCAGGTTCTCCAGGTTTTCCAGGTGTACAAGAACACTGGCACTGCTGGTCTTATTGGTTTCATTACTACAAATCATGAATTACTATTTTCTACTTCCATATATGTAAGTTGTCAAGTACAACGATTTACTGGACAAGTAAGGTGTCATTGTGAACACTATTATGTAATGAAAAGGACAACTGTTACGTAATATGTATATTATGCTACAGTTAGTGGGAACATTTTTGTTTATCACACATTTGTGTTGGCGGCATTGCCAGTTATTTTGTCAAAATATTTGACAAGTACAAAAATCCAAACTGTTATTTAAAAAATGTCACACTTTGGCAATCAATTTAATGTGTGGTCGGAGAAAAGATATCGCTCTAGTTGTAAGTCAAATTATGCACGCATGAAATTCCAAAGTGTAATATGCTACTTACAACCCTCGAAATGTAATATACTATTTCTTTACAACATTATTTAAATCTTTTTGTTAATAATTACAATCTAACTAGTGTAATAAACTAAATCTTAAGAAAGAAACTTTGTTTTTTTTTGTCTGCACAGATGAGCTTACTATGTACACTTAACTATTTTTTTCTAAAATAGTTAATTATCCTTTAACGACTTATACTGAGCTATATCTACACAAAATATGACGACTACAATCGTTTAAAGTGATATTAGAATTATTTACGTCTAGCTTGTATTAAACGGTCCAGTGTGGAGCGCGGCGAGTTTTTTAAATATCCAGTCGCTCAATTGGCTTTTTCCTGGGGGGGGGGGGCATGGCCATTCTAGGGAGGGCCGGGCCCACCCTGGACCCCCCATAGTTACGCCTATGGATGGCATCCAATGTATCTGGCACATTGTCGAATGTGTGTCCACTACAATTCGAACAAATAATGGAACATTTTAAGCCAGCTTTTCGGCATTTACAAACAGCCCCGCAATTTAACATATAGCGTTATAATCCCGTGGCTATTGTGCGTCAACTCGGCATTTACAGCGTTATAGCTCTTAGAGTATCAAAAAACTTCAAATAAATTTTATTGAAAATTTTGTGTTCTACAAATCTGGTTACCATTTTTAATGTATCATCAACCGTTAACTATATATTTAGCAATAACCATGTTGGAAAAAACTTAGCGAGCTATAAATATAAACCTATGCGCTATACAGAAAAGAGTTTCGAATAAAAGTTGTAGAAAATGTTATTATCTACGAAAACGATCTGTACTATTTTTGTCGTACGCTACACGGTTCACGAGATATTTGATAAAACGTGTTTTCCAAGATGGCGGCTAACGTTCAACCCCCCCGTTCCGACAACTTGATGTTACATTCAGGTGACACCCCCGAACATTTTCCAACAAGAAAATCAATTCTATAGAAGATTGCAGAAATAAATTACTCGGTTACTGGCCTATGTGCTAATCTAACATGTTGCAATTTCAAATTCTTGGACTTAAATTACCATAATCTATGTAACATGACAGGTGATAAGTGATACCTCGACATTGACGCACACCTAGGTACATGTAAGTGCGGTACGTTGACAAAATAAATAATACATAGTTAACTTGGACCCTTGGATGTCAAATTTTAAAAACATTACATGCATACATACATAATCCATTCCCCTTTTTACAGCATTTCGCAGTGTCGGACTTCCACACAAACTCTTATGGGAATGCAACGAAGGTATTGGAGCTATTGTAGCAAGTACATTACGCTCCCGCATACTTTATCACTCATACAACTTTCATAGCTTAACCTAAGGAGCTTAAACACGATAGTATTAAATTTTTAAAATTCAGTCGCAACCGAGGTTTGAACCCCTGTCCCTCTGAACGAGAGGTAGGATCTCTACCACTCGACCACGGAGGGCCAGAACATTACATGCAATCATAACAATAATGTATTTTTTATTTAGGGCGTAAATATGAGTGGGCCTAAAAAACATAACCTGGCCCTGATTGTCCAATTTCTCCTCAAATCCGTTCCTAGGTTTGATCAATCTACAAGATCGTGGTTGCTTAAAATACTCTAGTACAGTGGTTCCCAAATTGTGTTCGTTCGCGGAATCCTCGGGTTTCGCGGGACGAGTTGCCATAACATTAGGAAGAGAAGGTACAATAACTTTATGAAACGTAATTTTACGAAATAAATTTTTATATTAATTTAATGTTGTAATATGAAATTATAAGTCCTGTAATAACACAAAAGGATACCAGTTGCAAAGCTTTAAACTCTGCTACAATAACGGTCTAATTACTATTTTATTTGTTGTTGCCTTTTGGTACCACGTTATCGTCGTTCTCATCAACACCAACGTTACCATGTTCGTTCATCATCCGCATCACTATCTTAATCAAATACGTTTTATAGACGGTCTTCTAAATATAAATTATATGGCAAACGATGTATCTATTCCTCGAGCAATAGAACTTGAATTTCCACTGACCAAAAAGTCTTTCAATACAATTTTTCCTTTTAATATGAGCACGATTATAATGCTCCTGCTGGGGAATGGCTGCATTAAGCATCGGTGTAAGCCAGAGTATACAGTATACCAAAATAAATAAATAGGTACTTTGATAAATATACTTATCAAAAACTTAAGACACAATAAAAAACTTTTTAGTCTTATTAATATGAGAACTAAACTTAAATAAAAAAATACTCCTACTTTAACGACTTTATTCCCATCATTCTCGGTAATCTTCATATATCTTCGATATATATTTATATATCTAGGTATAATTTTCACTATATTCATATTCATCAAAGCCTTTATTCTTCTTTATTATTCTTCTCAGATTCAGTTTCTGTGTCCCATTCTATCGTCCCATTCAAAATTCCGATCTTCATCAGACGCCACTTTGCTATCATCATTCCCAACAAACACAGCAACATATTATTTACGTAACTGAGAGTAACAGTGCCTACATTATTATGCAGCAGCTAAGTAAAATTCAAGTCATCTGGAGAGCGTTATGTCCGCCTCAATATGCATCTGTTATTTACGTAAATTCTATGTCACTGCTATCATGTATTAGCATTTGTGAGTTATAGTTATATATTATGAGTTATATAAACACATTTGTGTTTATATAACTCATTTTACTTGATTCTTATATAGCAGACAAGTAAATGTCACAGTTCTGTATACTGGGTTATAACTATTAATTTCCAGTCTAGTCTTGTGATGCTTTTAGCGGTAAATTTGAATGTTGAAAAATTTCCAAAGTAGACCCGGAGAAATTTCCAGAAAATTTCCACTTTTGGAAAATTTCCTGTAAACGTGTTTCTTGTAACACGTGTACGAAAAGTGACGCTTTTGATGCCTATGTAGCGGACTTAAAGCACAATTTTCTAGCCCTAGAGCAAAAACGATACTTCTATACACATTTTATACCTCTACACATTTTATACTGTATCCCCCACTCCGCGATCTATTTTTAATATCACATTAGAATCGCTCTTCTCGATATCGGGGTTAATATCGCGATTACTTTCGAACACGATACGTCGAAACTCGAATAGCGTAATCAGAATCCAACTGCACATGCCTCACCATCTGATATTTAAGAACCTTATATTGAACAGTTAATATCATAGAGAATCTACTACTATTAATTAATAATGTAAATTTTTTAATGTAATGACTATATAGGTAGTGGCTTTGCCTTCAGGTATTAATTTGTTTGCCTATATGTATCAACACATATTAATTTTTAAATTTCTTTCGTACAGGGAATCTCAAGTTGCATAATGTACCAACGTACCTACTGTATACTGTATTGTATGCTGATAGTCTTATATAGATAGTGAAACCAATTACTTCATATGGCGTGCAAACTTACTTTTTAATTGTTGCAGATTGTAGTCATTTTTCCAATATTAACACAATGGACAATGAAGAGGTAATTGCAATAAAAAAAGAAACAGATGTAAACATTGACTTGCATGTAGTGGAAGGCTATAACACTAAAACTGAGATGAAGAGTGAAATATACATCAAGAACGAACCTTTCCATAACATCGATATCTCAGAGATGCGTGAACACATGAATATGGATAATAGCAAACTTTATAAATCTAACAAATATCAACAAAAACTTTCCCAGAAAAGTGACAAACAATTTGTATGTAATATATGTAATGACAAATTTAAAACGAAGGCTTTTCTCGATAGACACATATTCACTCATAGTGGCAAAAAATTATTTAAATGTAATATATGTGATTATAAATGTTTACGAAAGAATAGTCTTAAAAAACACATGCTTAGTCATGGTGGTCAAAAATCATTTGAATGTAATATATGTGGCTATAAATCTTCACGAAAGGGTAATCTAAAACAGCACATGTCTACTCATAGTGGCGAAAAGCCATTTAAATGTAATATATGTTGTTATAAATGTTCATTCAAGTGTAGTCTCAAACAACATATGCTTACTCATCTTATTGAGAAGCAGTTTGAATGTAATTTATGTGATAATAAATATTCACAAAACTCTCATCTCAAGAGACACATGCTCATTCATAGTGGTGAAAAACCATTTGAATGTGATATATGTGGATATAAATGTGTGCAAAAGAGTAATCTTAAAATACATATGTCCACTCATAGAGGTGAAAAGCTATATGAATGTAAAATATGTCATTATAAATGTTCTCAAAAGAGTCACCTCAAAGTTCATGTGCTTACTCATAGTGGAGAAAAACCATTTGAATGTGATATATGTGCTTATAGATGTACAGTAAAGAGTACTCTCAGAAGACACATGCTCACTCATAGTGTTAATGAGTAACTGTTTTACTATAATTGCGGGTATGAATAGTCAGTGAAAAGAGACAAAAAAATGCTGTCTAGTAATAGTTGCGAAAAGTCATGTCATAGGATTATAAATATTTATGAAAGAGCAGTCTCAAAAGATGCATGTTTTGTGTGATGAAAAACCACTTGACTTTAATATATCCTGTGTTCCTTTGTAGGTTTTACAAAAGGAAGAACTTTCTTCTAGGCAGTTCTTAATTTCTTCCAAGTTCCAAAGTACTACTTACTAATTGTTATAAATATAACGGAATTTGAATTTATAAAATAATGTAGAAAATCTAAAAAAGCATTTTACTCCTCTACAGAAAAAAAACTTTTACATTTATCTAAAAATAAACCTTATTTGAACAAAATGTAATCAAAATGGCAAAAGTTTAATTCTATTTCTCAACATGTGTTACAAACATATTTGAGCGTTTTATTAAGGTTGATTCAGACCAGCGGTAGCGAAGCAGAAGCGGAGCGGTTTCGCTTTGGAGCATTTTAATACTGCACGCGGTAGTTGGACGGAGGCGGTTTTGCAGGCATTCATAGACGTGCATGCGGCTTTTAAAGTATAATAAAGAATATAACAGATACTAAAAATGTTTAGTAGCAGTTCATATCGTACAATAAATATGTTACAGAACCTTGAAAATGCAGAAAAACCTCTGCGAAATATTGGCAGTTTGAATAAATTGTATAATTAAAATGCAATTAGCCAATTCCCTTAATACATAGTCTCATATTTAACAAAGGTCATTAAAGCAATATATATGTACTTATATACAGCTTTTCATTCATTCATTAAATCCATCAAAAATGTGACACCCTATATAACAAGTATGCAATGCATTACTTTCTTTTTTTATAAATGTTTAATAATATTTAATAAATAGTAAAGTCTAAGTGCTATTGAGTTGATTAAATAGTTCTAATTTATTAAGTATTCACTAAAAATTGAGTGTCCTTTTTAATGTAATAATAAAAACTGAATTACAATGAAATACTTACGTGTTACTTTAAATTTTTCGCAATTCATTCCAAATATTTTCCTTTAGTTTGAGGTTTGAAAAAAGTGCTAATCGCATATCATGAATTAAATTTAAAATACCTAATAATAAAGTAAGCAAAAAAACCTGCTTTCAATGCACTGCACTGAATGACGCTGTTGCAGTCAAAATCATAATTCTACCCTTCTCTAACCGCGCGGTTTCTTGCTAAAAATCGCTTCTAGATGGATTCAAACCGCTCCGCTCTCAGATCGTCGGCGTCGGCTCACCGCTGTGTCGTTTCACAACGCGCGGTTTTACTTCGAATCATCCCATTTAAAACTAAGGAAAGCGATTTGGGAGAGGAACCGCTTCCGCTCCGCTATCACCGGTCTGAATCAACCTTTATGCTATATTGATTCAACTATGGCACCATGATCTTGGACTAAATAATAGGATTTTTCAGGCCATCTCTCCAACAAAAAATAATGCAATCTTTATATTTTCACTTTATAAGTAATACTGGAATTTTGTTATAATGATTAATTAAACAGGTAAAATTTATAGGAATGGTCTATTTCATAAAATCAGTAGGGTCCAGTGAGGCAATTAGATAAATCTTAAAACTCTTCCTTGTGTGTAACTTAAGGACTGTATCGAACAGAAAGTTGACATCTTCAGACTCGTATACCGTTTTTAATCGCACTGTTGATACAAGACTTAAATCGTAAATTCTTATCTACAATTAAAGCTAAACTTTTAACTTCCTCATGAATTCCCACTTTTACGCCATCTATTTCTAGTTTAATATCATTTATCATATACATAAGAACTGCAACTTAAAATTGCTTTAGATGTATCTGGATTTAATTTTAGTTAATGATTGGCTGAGATATCAGATATTAATTGTAGATCCTGATTTATCTTTTCACGAGCCTGTTTGGCATCTGAACACTGACCAAAAGAGTAATACAGCTGCAGGCGCGTGCTGGCCCACCGGGAATTTCCCGGTGGGTCTTTATAAAGTTGCCTTGATGGGCCCTACGACACGGTTGAATTTAGGTTATCAACAATTAAATTATGTTTAAGTAGAAACAATATACCTCGCCGATGTTCAACTCGACCACACCTGACGAATAGCGACGATTTAATATAATCTTCCCTGTTTTTAGCCTTGCGAATCATTCAAGAACTTGCAAATTTAGAGGAATAGAATTGAATTTGGGGATATGATTTTGTAGGTTCTGCTCAAAAACTTCAATTGGAGTTAATACAGGTTCTGCGATCTGGTGGATTCGAGTTGTGAAAGTGAACAAGTAACTATCCGGAATTTCTTGCGGCTTCAATTCGGCAGAGAAGAACCTATCTTTATTAAGGTTTAAGGTCTTCATTGGGACCCTATGGCTGACGTTTTCTCCACTTGTGTCGCCCTATAGATATAGATCGTCCTTGCACAAAAAGAAATATCTTATCGGAAGTTAGCTTATCTTAGCGCAAAGCTACTATCCTTTAAGATTTTGAACTCCAGCGGTTCTCTTTGCAAAAAGGTTCATTTAGCATATGGACGGCAAAAATAGAATGAGATTACCCTGTTCCTGAGGCAGTAACCAATAACTGGAATTTGTTCAAATTGGAACTTCCTAAACTTTCAAATTTAAAATTGTCTAAATGTATTATATACTAGTAAAATTAGGTCCAAAAAAGGAACTGCCTTCCAAAAACTGGTGGAGATCTGGAAACTGTTTTAATCACTGAAGCAGGTCTCTGATATGAATAATTTCAGATTGCCCCGATTTCCGACCCAGCAAGCAGACTGCATTTTAACGTTGATTATCGGTCAGTCGTCATTTTCACCTTTGAAGTAACGTTGTAATGATGTTAACAAGATGAGTAAATGTCACAGCCCAAAGACGTCATTTTATGTCGAAAAAAAGACGTATGACATAAAGAAAACCTCATATAATCATTTAAATGAAGTTTTATTGATGTCTTAAGTACCTATTTATTTCTACTTCTGCAAATAAAACACGTTAATTTGAAAAAGATTTGTTATTTAAAATTCTGAAACCTAAATATAATCACTATTATTATATTATTATACTTATTTGGCGGTCCTATAAAATAAAACGCCTGTTGTTTTCGAGGCGTCAGCACGTGTACTTCCTCCATCCTTTTCGGCAATTTGTATAAAATGCCATCCTAATTTGTTTTACCAACACCGACACAAAACTGCAAGAAATGCCCAGAAATAAAATACCACAAACTCATATTTTTAATAAAAGTTGTACACATCAAGCAGCTGAAAGCAGATCAACCAACTTTTTGCACGGATTCGGCTGTTCCTTCGTTGCGTTGTTTTTCACGATCTTTACCGATACCGGTCACGTGATGCTAGAACACGCAGAGTTTGAATTTTTGAAACGTATGCACTACATCTGTTTATTTTATTTATAAAAATGATTGACCCTGCAACAATAATAAAGCTAAATATCAAGTAATCTTTTAGCGCTAAGTGTGCAAGATATTTTTAGGTTTATTTTATTTATTCAAAATAAATACTATACCTATTAATAAATTTACTGTAAGAATTTTGTGAAAAGTTTCCAGCAAAATTTTGGTTAAAATCTCCACAATTCTCGTGTATGTAGAACGGGTCTTACTTAAATTTTTTTAAGAAAATTTGTCGGCGTCATTGAGACTTCATAACTCTACATTCGTCATACTGGTATGGCGTCATTATAACGTTATAACTGGACATTCGTCATCAGCGACCAAACATGTCTAAAAAATCACATAAATAAGACGGCAATCTGCTTATTGGGAGTGGAGCTTCAAACGCGATGTTAAAAAAACAAACACCAAATTCTGCGTCGATTGAGCACCAATACTAATTTGCCTGGCCTATTAATTTAGACTCGGCCGTCAGAAAAGAACTTCATGCATTCTCGAAAATGTGTCTCATGCGTCTGAAATTGTTTACAGTGCTGTAGCGCAGCATTCCGCAACCTTTTTTATTTAGCGACCCAAACATATCAATAAAATGATAAGGCGCCCATACGAGAGGGAGAGGGGAGGGTTACTTAAAATTACAGGACCATATAGCATATATTCTTAACATGAACCTAAATGATATAGTAAAAATAAATATTTATGCGACCCATTTTTAAACTGTTATTGGGTCGCGATATAATAGATAATCTAATAATTAATCTAAATAAATAAATTATTCTTAAAAAATTAACCGAAGTGGGGTGGTGGAGCCCTCTAAGGTAGTATTCTCCCGGGCCCTAGAATTGACCCAGCACGCGCCTGTACAGCTGTGTATCATCAGCGTAAAAGTGAGAGTTGACGTGGAGAAGTTGTGTACAAAAATTGGAAGTGTAAATAGCAAATAACAGTGGACTTAATAACGAACCTTTAGGCAGGGTTGCCAGATCGTTCGGCTCAATTTTCCCAGTGGAAAGCTAAAAATCCCCAAAAAGAAATAGGAAATACCTTTGTTTTCGTAAATATTATTTGTTATTCCTGGATTATAAATCTTCGTGACTGAAATATTTTGCGCCTGTATCTACAATACCCCGAAATAATGTGTTACAGGCAAATTCCCCAAGAGCTAAAAAATATGTATTGCAAATCAGGTCAGTGGGTGATGTAAGTCGAAATGTGAATATAGTATAAAAAGAAAAAGAATTATTATTGTTATTGGAAGTTGTTTCTTAATGGTAAGTTAGGGTGGTTGTTACGGTTTATTTTGTTTTTAAGTATTCTGTTAATAAATTGGAAGTTTTGCTAATTTTCTCGTTGTTATTATTTATTACACCATGATTTATCAGATCTACAAATGCCGGATTAACCCGATATTTCCTGCTTTTGTGCTTTCTGTTCCTTATACGACACCAAATTTAAATCGCATAATTCGAGTTGTCAGATGATGACATGAGAGAGATTAAGATTTCTACACAAACTAAAAGGAATCCGTTGCTGCAGTGTGAGAGGTGGTCAAAATAATTAGTTGCGCATTGCTTTAGTGTGAGAGCTTATTAACCATGGACGTTACTAACAGTACAAGAACGGTTGCTAACTTTCTATCGTAAGCCGTAATAATATCATATGTGATTTTAGTCCAAGCGGTGGTGCAACCGTTACTACGTCTAAACCCAGTCCGTGTGTCAGGGAGTATATACCCCTCTACGAAATGGCGTAACTGAGTTTCGATTTTTCCAGAACTTTTGATAAGATCGGTAAAATAGAAATTGGACGTAAGTCATTAAATTCTTAAGGTTGTTTATTTTATTCAAGGGAATTGTGTACGCTTTGAAAACTGAATTAACTATACTTAAGTTAATTGTAAAACACAGAGTTGGGAGAAGACGAGGTAAGCACAGATCCAACATGTACTTTGTAATTCTATCGTGACCAACAGCATTAGTTTTTATAGTATGAATGCATTTTAATTCTCCGCTTCCGTTACAGGATGGAAATACAACGTCTGGTTTGCTTTTAGGTTGCTCTTATAAAAATTATTTAGGTATTGTTAGATGAACGTTGTAGTTTTGGAAGGGCGTTTATAAAAAAATTATTAATTTCATTTACGTTTTTCAGATAAGTGCTCAAGGACTTAGGGATAGACACTATAACATGAGCGAGGTTGAACATTTTTACAAGGTATGTTTAACGAAAAAAAAAATGAAGGCGTTTTCCCACTAAATAAAACTGTTGTATTTAATAAAATTGTGTAAATATTAACACATTTGGCTAATAGCTAACACCCTATATTTTATTTCAAAGGCTGAAAATCTAGGTGCTCTTAGTGGATTTTTATCTGGAGGTGGCAACACTGTGGTGTTTGTGTACACTCTACACTACATACTATAACTTTGTCGCTAACTGTACCGACGCTAACAAAATCTGTTCGTTGCTTCATTCATTCTTCTTCATTGGGCGGTTATTCTACGCAGTATCTTTCTTATTTGAAGGTTATTATAATAATAGAAACATGCATAGTTTTTTAATTTTTATAATTCCAAATCAACTATCAAGTCTTATGGTCGAATTATTTATCGATTTATATCATCGTATGTAGAATATGATAAATTATTTGACCTAACTGGTATTTAGTTCTTTATTTCATATTTGAGGTTATACTTATATATTTTTTATTGTCATTGTTGAAAAAATTATAATTAATTGCTCTCAAATAATATTATAAAAGCAAATTTCTACTTTTTAGGCTGTTGATGGGTTGGATGAGAATGTTAGAAGATAAGACGGATAAAAACAAATCCAAACAATCCTGATGAGACATGAAGATAAGGCGAGCTGTTTATACACCTAATACGGTTATTATGCTAGTAGCTAGATTTTCTAAGAACTTTTATAGTATATTCTTTGATGATAGTGTATTTTTTGTAGATGTTGTAACTGGTAGAGGATATAAAGACTTTGCTGGATATATAAACTATGTTTCGAACCTGTACTAATGATAAATCATGCAAAGGTAATGTGGAATGTTTAGTAAGTTATTCTGAAACAAAATAATGGCTGTGATAAATACTAACGTACTACAAGATATTTTTATCTCAAACTATTCAATTGACAAGACCACGTTTTATGAAAACAATAATGATATAAACTGTAATTAATAATTTTCACAGTGTGTAATCGTTAGTTTTCTGCGATCATGCATGAGGTTTGGCATTTATGATAATTGGAGCGATAGATACAATTGATACATCAGCGGTTACTTAGGTCGCCTACCTTTTAGTTAATTTTAGGAGGAAGTTTGAAGACAAACAGTTTGAGGCACTAGTTTTAAAATTATAAAGACTTTCTAGAAATCTGTTTTGTCCATTCAGTAATGTGGATAAACTCGAGCAGCCGATCCAAACTGTAGATTTGGTACATGTTAACTGGTGCGAGAAATACAATTTTCAGGTTATTCCTAGTATACATGTACGTATTGGTTGTCTCACGTTGAGACTACAGTGTGCTTATGGACAACGGGGTTGCCAAACATCTTGCAAGCAACTTTTAAAAACACTTTCTAAATATTATATTTGTAACTGCATAAACCTTTATAATCCCTATTGTTCGAGCAAGTTATATTGCAGGTAGTCACTTGTTCTGACAGCGGTAGTAAAACAAAATTTCAAAATTTGCTGCTTATCATGTAGTGCGCATATAAAGTCTGGAACTATCGAAATAAATCTTTTATTAAATATTTTTGAGAAAAATCCTTGAACTAGTTGATTTTTATCTTAAAGGAGACATATTTTAGTGTAATCATTATTTGTAGATCATCTTTTGTTTACAAGTTATGACGATAACGAAATTTTTTTAAATGGAAACCCTAATTTTTTTATGATGGATTTGGAAAGATAATGTAATGCTAAGATCAAATATGCTAAAAAAGTATGATACTGTATTAAGAAATTTCTGAGATAATTACTACTCTTAAAGTTTTAAAACAAAAATTAAAAAACGAGAGTTCCAAGTTATAATAAAAAAAAGAATTCTTTGAAGAACTGTCATAAGTTTAATGCTAAGTAACTGAGTGTCAATTAAATTCAATTTCTTCGACTTCTTCTCAACATTTTCATCCATTTAGAATAAGAATAATTTATTAACTATATAACAATTACAACTGCTATGAGATTCATATCAATTTCATAAGTTTAACAAAAAAAGAAATGCAGTACTGTTATATCACATTTGTAAATTTAAATGCTAAACACACCTAACAATATATATATATATATGTATTATAAATTCATCAATTATTTGCAAAACATTAATTTAAAAGCTGAAAACTGAAAATTTGCCTCCGTGGTTCAATGGTTAACGTTCGGCTTGCTAAACCGCAAGGGCTCGTGGAATGCAAGATCGAACTCCGTTACAAGCAAGACTTTTAAAATTTTATTTGTCATTAATCTTTAATTTAATAACAATATAAATAATTTGTTATTATTCTTTTATTCGAAAAACGTACAAGAAATAATAAATTAGAAATAAAAAATAATGATACCCAATTAAGAAAATGTGAATTCATTAATATCAAAAATTTTAAACGTTGAAACACCCTTATTTCATTCTGGTCTCTCAAGGTGCAGTTTTTGGAGTATTTTTAGTAGAAATCCAATTTTAAAGTACAACTACTACTTTAAAATTGAATTTTAAAGTCCTAGAACTTTTAAACTTAAATCAGCAGTTCATCTATAGGTTGTCAACAACGTCTGCTAAGATATGTATGCAATTTAGCCAACTACTTTAGTAAATTGCAACTAAACAATATCCTAGTCTGTCGTACATGTTTCATCTAACTTTTGCTAATGTATTTTTCTTAATACGGTTGCAGATTTCTTGAATTGTGATTTTCAATTCTTCTTTGGATTGTGGCATCACTTCATTTATCTTGTTTTTCAAATATCCCTAGAAATAAAAATCAAGAGGGGATAAATCTGGAGATCTTGGTGGCCAAGCTATCGTCCCATTACGACCAATCCAACAATTGGCAAAACTGTTATCTAAGTATTCTCTGACCTGTAAAATTACTATGTTTAAATGATAATTCTATGTAAACTCAAATTTAATACAACTTACTTCTCTTGCATTATGCGATGAACATCTATCATGCTGAAACCATATTTCTTGTTCCTGTATACCGTCCAGTTCTGGCCCAACGTGATTTTGCAATAAATCTAGATAGCTTTCTTTATTCATATTTTCGACAAAAAGTGTCAAATTATTTTATTAGTAAAAATTCCTGCCCAGACATTTAATTTTTCATTGTATTGCGTATGTACATCAGTTTTGGCGTGCGGATTTTGAATAGCCCAGTACCGTACATTTTGTTTATTAAAATTAGATTTTAGAAAAAATGTGCATTCGTCTGAAAAGCAACAATAACGTAGGAAATTAAAACTATTGTTGATTCTTCTGAATCTTATCTTCCTCGAATATCTCTTGATGTTTTTCAAATTTGTAGGCATGAAATTTATGCTTCTTTAATACTTTTATGTACGTAATTAAATTGCAATTCCAATTCATTCGATATTTTCCTTAAACTACTTTGTGGATTTTCGGTTATTCTTAATAAAATTTCTAGCTCTGTATCTTCATTGCTCTTCTTTGGTCACTTTTTCATATGACATTAACAGCAATTCCTTGTCTGCTTACATGTTTATTTAAAAACTCTCGAAAATGAATACTTATTTGTTCTGGGCTTAATCCACCATAAAAAATCTTGATTATCTGAATATTATCTTCAATATTCATGTTGGTTAAAACACAAACAAAAACCACACGAGATAAACATTTAGTGATATTCAATTGTTTTACAGGGATACTACGTGAGTTCAAGAATTGTCATTACGTATTTATTTCAAACTAAAATAAATAAAATGTAAAATAAGTCCTTGTCAATACTGAAACTTTAAATGTATTTAAGTCTTCAGGATTTTGAGTGTTAATAAACTAATATCGTAAAAATTGGTTTTTGTAGTATGCAGTATGAAAAAGCATGCCTGATAGCTTTAAAGCTGCAGCCGTTTTCTCATTGAAAACATTCAAAACAAGTTTAACATTTTGTTTTTCAAAATTAGTGGGGTAGCACGTTTGAAAATTTAAATTTGGGGCACTTTTATCAGTAGTGTTACTATAAAGAGATGTTACGAATGAAAATTTAGCAAAGCAGGTTTTAATCGAGCTTCTCAAATGAAGGATATTGAAAAGTAAGTTTGGTGTCATTTTGATTTAACCAACTATTTCTTATATTCTTCATTATATGTACTGTATCAAACATAGTAAATATTGTATTACCACTTAAATTAAAGAATGATTGATCTATTGAATTTTCTGTTAAATCTTGAAAACACTTGACATTGACTTTATTGTTGTCTGAAATTATACTTAGTATTTTAAACCCACAATTAGTCAAAACTTGTATTTTCTTTACAACCAATTCATGCAGTTCATCGCCTTTTTGGTTCATTACTGGAGTAAGTGACACTATTTCTATTAATTTTGAGAAAGCTCATGAAATTAGAAAAGCTTGGACTGTTTGGGCTTCAATAACTCCTGAATTTTGATTTTGAGAAAATTCAACTAGTTTACCACATTTATATTGAATGGCAGAATTTATATATATGTGTCCGGCACTTCGACACCAAAAGGTATAAGGCGTTAAAGATTATGTATGTATATATTTCATCAATCAGTAAATTTACAATTTTATCTTCATCAGAAAGATTTTTCGCAATCTGATTTAAAAAATTTAGATTTTCCCTGTCTGATATCGCTGAACAATTGAGTGATGATGTTTTGGATGGGATAGTTCTAAAATTCTATCCATGCGAATTGCATCGTATGCTGCTGGAGACTGATGATAAATTATAAATGCTTTTACAATTAATTGTATTGAATATCTTTTATGTTTTCTATGTTGAAATACTAAATTAAACTGTTCCAAGATAAACTGAAGATTTTTTGTTCTAACGTCGGTGTCTTGGTATATTTGTGACAGATCTTCAATATTCTTCTGAATTTGTAATATTAAAATAGAGTGATTATCATTACTAGCAAATTCAACATTTTTCAAAAGCTTTAAAATATTTTTTAACTGTTTCCAACTTTGAATGTGATTGCTTGAAAAATGGTGGTATTAGTAATTCCCGTGATGATGATACTCTAAATTGCAAATCTGAATTAATTGATATAAGAATTGTAATAATCAAATCTTGAAAATCCACTTTGTAAATAAAAATATTTTTATCTTCGCAGCAATATCTCCACTTGTCATTTCTTAAAATTCCATTTAACTTTAACCCCAGATTTTCAGAAAAATCAGAAAAACTTCCTATATTATCTTCAACATCTTCTAATTTCACGTCTGTGACATGTGCAACTTTTTCGTTAGCATCTTCTTCATTAGATAGTAGCTTGATTGGATAAGAATTATATTGCAATCTTGTTCTACTGCAATTTCTTTTTAAATTATTTGCTGAAAAATGTTTTTCACAAACTCTAGAACATTCTGTAGTCTCCCCTTCAGAGACTAATAAATTTTTTAGCCATTTTTCTCTAAGCTGTTTTGGCTTTGGAAATGAGAAATATGCAAGATTTTCTTTTGTAATCTTTCTACAGTTTAGGACACAACAAACGTTCGGCATATTAAAATCTAAAATTGTATTTCATTAAAAGGATATGATTGTTTATAGTATTGTTTTACTTGTATAATACCTTTTTTATTTAAGAGGAAGACTTAAGTCTATTTGTTAAAATTAACAATTTAATGTTAATGAAATATTTTAGACTGATAGAAAAAGAATATGGATACAGAAAGTACTTTAAAAAGTACAAAATTCAAACCAGTCGGATACTTCTATTTAATTTATTTTTATTTAACAAGTACCTGAAATTGATAATTCTATATTAGGTATTTATTATTTACAAGCAGATGCATTGCTACCTCGATAATATGCTTAGAAATATATATTGTTTTTTATTTCATTTCGTATTTCAAACAATTGTTTATATTCTACAATTAGTAAAATAAAGTATAACTTGATCTCCGTTGTCAATGACACCGGAGTTCAAGACGTTCTTGATCTCCGTTGTTGTTGGCAACGTAAAAATCATTTGATGTTGCATAACAGCCACACGTGGCATGCTGCTTTTTATCTCCTTGGTTACGCGTATGATAACACAGACAAGGCAACTTGCTTCATTATACAATAAATTCGGATGAATTTTAAAAGGGAGAAATTGGGATTGAAATACGAAATAAAATAAAACAACTTATGCAATACGGAGATCAAGCTTCTTTAAATCCTCGAATATGTTATAACGCCTAGGCTGGCGCCTCGCCTCAAGTATCGCTTGATCTCCTAATTACATAATATATATTAATATCACAAGTGTACATCAAATACTATGACAGTTGTTGACATTATTCTAACCAAGAATTTAGATGACAATTTTTGTTTCATACTTTTTGAAACCAATATTGTAATCTAGTACTCCTTGAAAATATGGGTAAAATTGTAGTGTTGCTTTTTTACAGCTCCTGTCTGGTAGAATAAAGTGCCATGCCTAAATCCGTATTGGTTATGGAAAAATAAATTGTTGGTTTCAAAATGTTCTACAATTTGCGATTTCAGAACTGTTTCTATTATTTTACTGATAACAGGCTAAATAGAAATAGGTCTCAGCTTATTTACATCATCAACATCCTTTTCTTTTGGCAGCGGAGTTACTTTTGCTGTTTTAAGACCATCTGGAAATGTTCCTATGAGTATTATTTCATTTATTATTTTGGTTAATGGTATTATTAAAATGTTTTTTACTTTTTTTATAAGAAAGTTATAAGTTCACCCAATAATTTCAGTTTTTCTGTCATTTCATTAAGTTCGCTAGTGAACCATTTTTTTTGTCCTTTTTACAATTTATAGTTTTGCTCCTCGGGGGAAAACATGAGTCAACACAATTCTTCAGTATTTCAATAAACATATTGAATATTGATATCTAAGGATTTGTCATCTAAAAAGTTCCAATTTTACGAATCAACCGCTTGAAAAAATTTTAACATACCTTCTTCGGTATATGGCCTATACTGAATTTCATTACAGTTAATAATTTTTTTTTATCATTTATCGTACATTCAATGAGCGTCGCACGATCTGCAAAACTGCATCCCACACCTCTGTGCTGAAATGTGTATTAAAATTTATTAGCATGTTATCAAGGGCATTCAATTTTCGTGTTTTATCAAAAATTGTTACCTTGAAATCAAAAGATTTAATCATATCCTTAAACCTGATATGGTTTGCATCTGTATAATTATTGAACAAAATGTTGTAGTCACCATTAATAATGACATGTCTGTGTTTTTGTACTTTACATAACAAACGGTTCAAACGTTCCATAAAAATATCAAAATCCCAAAAGTAGAGCGGTATACTATAGTAACAATTAATAAATCTAAATCTATAAATTCAAACTGGAATATTTTATTTTCTTTGGTTTGGTTTCTTGGATTATTAATTTTTTTTTGATAGATGAACGGTTTTACTACTATAACATTAGTTGGCCACAAATCTTCTTTAAAGAAATTATCTACCTCCATCGGGGATAACGATACTTTGAAAGATGCTTTATACAAATTCCTTTCTTGAAATTTATAACATGATAATATTTTAACCTTAAAATTACTTAAATGATCGTTTATGTTTTCCACACTTGTGTCCGCAGCAAGATTACCAATATAATACCATCTTCGCGATACTGCCGCTTAGAGCATTTTTTATTATTTAATCACTTGGCTATATTTTTTTCCTTGCATTTCTTGTTTATTTTTGTTTTGTTTGTGTTCATCTTTTGATAGAACCAATGTTAAATCCGACTCCAAGTTGATTATTTCTTTGATTTTATTTTCTGCTTGACATTGCATATCATTAATATCTTGTTTACAATTTGTGTCTGTGACTTTTCCTGTAGTGTTATCAACAGGAGTTGGCTTTATTGTTGATTTATTTGTTGTTCCTTTCGAGATAGTAATTTGAGCTTGTTTACGTTCCATAAGTTGCATTTGTGTTGATAAATTTAACTTGTCTTGTATTTCATGCTCCATGTTTTAATTTTTTCTTTCTAATTCACTACACTTTTTACTCAGAACTTCATTCTTTTCTTTAATAGATGTTACACTATAAATGTTATTACATTTCTTTCACTGAAAGTGATACCTTTGTTAATGTAATACCAGGAGATCATTTGAATTTATAATTAAAGTTGGCTGTAAACGAATACAAAAGATATTATCCGATATGCCTGCACTGCCAATTCTCAGGCTCTTGGCCTTTTTAAAGTAGTTAGCACTCCTCGTGGTTTAAATCTGCCCTGAGCCTAAGAATTGCAGTGACTGCATACTTGTACGAAAATGACTACTCCTATTAAATTTTGATAAATATCTTAAGTGACGTATTTAAGTTTTTTCGAATTTCTCTGTATTCCATAATCAATCAATCAATGCAATTTATTTAGCAAGAATTTGCTATTTACAAGTAAATCTAATAAGTAATATAAACATTTTAATTTTTTTGAATTGTGGGCAGTTATAATTTAAAAAGGCTCTTAATAAAATTTTTCCAAGTTCATTAAAATTTTTGTTTTTAATTTTTTAATGAAAGTGTTAAGATTGGTATTTTTTAACTCACTTTCTAATTTATTATATTCCATTACCCCTATAAAAAAAATAGATGTTTTCAATCGTTTATAATATAATATAAAATTATCTTTTCCTCTTGTAATATAGCTGTGAACTCGATTAAATTTAATTAGACAATTATTATAATATGTTGCTGAAATATTTAGATTTTATGTAGAAATACTAGTGGTGGGTTCGCGATACCACCCGCGTGTCACGACACTTGAGAGTCGAAACCATTAGCCGTGTGAAGTGTCGACTCCTTCACGACTCTTTAACGATACTTCGCATTTACACATCATGCATGCGCTAGTTCATATAATATAATTGAAACGAGCAGTCAAGATTCATAGCTAATACGTAAATCATAAACTAGGGATTAAAAAACAATTAGGTATATGAGTAAATTCTGTTATGGTTATATATTTATGCATCAAGTACATTAAAAGACATTAAATTATTTATACACCGCATTCGTTCTAACATTTGCTATAGAAAATTAGTATGGGAAATCTGAAATATGCCAAATAGTTCGTTCTCGAATAAAAGTCGGTGAGATTAATAGTTGCAATCGATAGATAAGATATTCTAACGTACTGTCCAAAAATATTACCCTTAATAACAATCCCAATTCTTCAAAAATTATAAATTCATGAATTATTTGCAAAACATTAATTTAAAAGCCGAAACCTGAAAAGTTACAAGCATAACTTTTTTTTAAATTTTATTTGTCATTAATCTTTAATTTAATAACAATTTAAATAATTTGTTATTATTCGTTTATTCGAAAAACGTACAAGAAATAATACATAAAAGTCGGTGAGATTAATAGTTGCAATCGATAGATAAGATATTCTAACGTACTGTCCAAAAATATTACCCTTAATAACAATCCCAATTCTTCAAAAATTATAAATTCATGAATTATTTGCAAAACATTAATTTAAAAGCCGAAACCTGAAAAGTTGACGCAACGCCTCCGTGGTTCGATGGCAAACCGTGGCTTGCTAAACTGCACGGGCTGGTGGAATGCAAGATCGGACCCCGTTACAAGCATAACTTTTTTTTGAATTTTATTTGTCATTAATCTTTAATAACAATTTAAATAATTTGTTATTATTCGTTTATTCGAAAAACGTACAAGAAATAATACATTACAAATAAAAAATAAAGATACCCAATTAATAAGACAATGTCTTATTAACGTACGTTTCCAATTAATAAGACAATGTCTTATTAATTGGGTATCTTTATTTCTTATTTGTAATGTATTATTTCTTGTACGTTTTTCGAATAAAAGAATAATAACAAATTATTTAAATTGTTATTAAATTAAAGATTAATGACAAATAAAATTTAAAAAAAAGTTATGCTTGTAACGGGGTTCGATCTTGCATTCCACCAGCCCGTGCAGTTTAGCAAGCCACGGTTTGCCATCGAACCACGGAGGCGTTGCGTCAACTTTTCAGGTTTCGGCTTTTAAATTAATGTTTTGCAAATAATTCATGAATTTATAATTTTAACTAAAAAAATCTACAACAAAATAGTTTTATATGTACGTCTTATTCAATGATTGTTGGCCAGTTCAACAAATCTGCCTTTAATTTCTTTGTAAGAATGATCAAGCAACTTCGAATTACACTCTAATAAGAGTGATACTGTTCGACACGAAGTGTCGCGACACTTCAAGTGTCATGACCACGAACAGTATCACGACACTCGACACCCAAGTTCCCATCACTAAGAAATACCAAAACGCGAAACAAAAGAAAATTTTCAATATTCATCCAGTTCAAACAATTTAACATGAATGTAATTCTCGTGTATTTATCACATCCCAAGATTATTCGCATGGCTCTGTTTTGTAATATCTGCAATCTATTTTTATTCATCTGTGATGATGTATACAAAATAGAACTGCAAAAAGTAAAATGCGGGAGAATTATACAATTATAAACTAATTTTTTACTGAATGTGCTTAAAAAGTTACTTACTCTACTTAAAACATAAAAAATAAATAACGATTATTAAAAGTTTCACAGTTTTATTAAAATACAACCTGACAATATTGTTTCGACAGCTATGCTGTCATTATCAAAGGTAATATAATTATAAACAAACACGTCGCTAAGGTAGATACAAAAATAGGTAACTAGATAAAATAATAATAATAATCAGAATTAAATATCTAATACTTCCAGTAACGGAGAATTCTTTCTTTTTTCTTTCTTCTTCTTCTTTCTTTGATCCTTAGCTGGCGGCTAGAGGAGGTTGCTCACGCAACCAGTACGCTGCTGTAGGTGCCGCAGGATTTCGGACTTGTTCTACGATCGCTTTCCACGCTTTCCGGTCCATAGCGGTGGTTCTAGCCTGACTGAGGTCGAGACGCCGGTTCTTCAAATCGTCTTCTACTTGCTTTGTCCACGTTTTCTTTGGCGCGGTACGTTGAACTCTCCACTGGACGGGTCGCTGTTTCCAGAGGAGTCTTTGTGGTATTCGGTTTGCGCCCATTCTGCAGACGTGGCCAAACCACCTCAATCGTCGTTGCTGGATCTGTTCACCGATGGTTGGTTGTTGTTGACATGTTGTCCAAATGGCTTCGTTGGTAATGCGATCGCGTAATGAAATTCCCAGGATCTGTCGCAGGCATCGCATTTGAAATACCTCGAGTTTGTCCAGATCCAGTTTGAGCAGGGTCCAGGTTTCCGATCCATAGAGGAGAATTACTGAGCTCAAGTTGTTCATTCATTAAAGGTACCCTGAGTTTGTGTTTGTATATCTCAAAGGCTTCTAAAATGTCTAATTTGCGTTTGTTATTACAAAAATGTAGGAATTTAATATTATTTTGAGGAGTCATTGTGCGATTTTGTTCTAAAAGGTGTTGGTGTAATTCGATTTTTCAGGATGTTTATTTTTGTAATGACGTACGTGTTCTTTATATCTTATGTCAAAATTTTGAAGTGTTTGTCCAATATATACCGAACTACAAAAAGAACTATTTAAACAGTAAATGCCCGATTTCATGATATCATGTTTTCTGTCTTTAGCATTAAATAAAAATGAAAAAGTGTTAGTGTTGGTTTTAAATGTTATTTTATAATTGTTGGTTTTTCTTAGTATATGTGCAATTTTTTCTGATATTTTGCCAAAATATGGTATAGATATGTAATTTGTGTCTTCTGTTTGATTGTCAATGGGATATATTCTTTTGATAGCTAACCCATAATCTTTTTGTTTAATTAAATTGTCAATCATGTTTGGATTGTAATGATTTGCATGTGCTAGTTGTTTAATGGTTGATATCTCTTTGCTAAAATCTGATTTTGTTAGTGGAATAGTTAAAGCTCTGTGTACTAATGATCTGTAGGCTGCTATTTTATGTGTATTATGGTGACAAGATTCATTTGGTATTGTTATGTCTGTTTGTGTTGGTTTTCTGTATATGGAAAATTCAACTAGATTGTCTGCGTTAATCTTGATATTTAAGTCTAGAAAGTTTATAGCCCTGTTTTGTTCTGTTTCTAGTGTAAATTTTATATTAGGATGGATATTGTTTATAAGAATTAAAAATTCATTGATAACCTCAAAAGAACTGTCAAAACAAGCTAAAATGTCATCAACATAACGAAACCAGAAGATAATGTGTTTAGAGAGGTTTAATTCAAATATTCCTCAAATTTGTCCATAAATATGTTAGCTAATAGAGGACTTAGAGAATTACCCATAGGTAAACCATCTTTTTGTAAATAAATTATGTTATTAAAAGTGAAATAATTTTGACTTATACAATGGTCAAATAATTGAATTAACTCTAACCTTTTAACTAATTCTATATTACTATTGATCAAGAAACTATCTAATAAGGGAATACATTCTTGTGGGGGTATTCTGGAGAACATGATGCAAATATCAAAACTAACAAGTTTTGAATGTGGTGGAAGATGTATGTTTTGCAGCTTATCTACTAATTCTAATGAATTTCTAACAGAGTATTTTGATTTGTAACCTATCGTGTTAATAATCTACATCTTCATTGTACTTATGCATCAGATTAATACCGATTATTTTTATTTTTCAGAGAAACTACTGTCCTTGTGTATTACGAGATGTATCATCTTGATAAGAGACAGCACTACTCAGGACTACAATAACTAGTACCGTCAACGCAGGTGACTTCGGACGATTTTCCGCATATTTTAGTTGGTTCGAATGTGGATTCTTTATTAAAAAATCTGAAAAAAATGGTAGGGATACCTACATCCTTCCTCTATGTATTGCCATGAAAATAAAATCAAAAATTTGAGTCGATCATATATATTTTTTTACTTTTTTTGTGTCCGAAGCCACCTTCAGTTTTTAGGTGACTTCGGACATCGTTTAAAAACGCCTAAAAACGAAGCTATTAAAAGTGATATTAGCTTCGGACCCAATTTTATGTAAAAAAAATTGTACTACGCTATAAAAGTTGAAAAAAAATTTGTTCTCTTTCATTTCAATAGTTTTATTTATAAAAATTACAAAAACTCAACTTATTTTTGACACTAGGGTTTAAATATAAAAAGTCAACATAAGTCTCATAAGGCACATCACTTTTTGGCATTACAAAATAAGGAACAATTCTATAAAAAGTAAAAAAGTAAAATAAAAAACCATTCTTATTCTATAAAAACATCGCTTGGCAAATCACTGAAATTGTATCGTCCTCTGCGCAAAGGAAGTGGACTAAGTTTTTTTAATACTTCAGTCCCGCTAACTATTCCCTCATCAATTACATCTGGAAAGTAAAAATAACTCTCTACAGAAGACCTCTTTCTTCTTAAAAATTTAATCAAAAAATTCTTGTAGACATCGTCTTCTCCAATAGATTCAACAATTTGGCCAACATAATATTTGTACTTTGATGAATGTTTTAAAGGAACTTTAACGATCACAAAATTACCTTCTTCTAAAGCCACTTGGTGTCTATGTTGGTTGTGAGGATCATCCTCTCGAAGACACTCAAATTCTTGTTGTTCTTCGAAATCATCTTCAAGAGACGCGTTAGAGACCATATCAATAGGCTCATCATTCGTATTGCCGTTTCTGAAATTACTTAAAGGCAAATCCTCATCTGAGCTGTCTAGGTTGTCAAGGTTTGGTTCTTCACTTATAGTGGTTTTTTTTGTGACGGCAAGTCTTTGATAGTTAGTGCTCTGCCAGCCTTGACATCTACATGCTTTCGCCTAGTTTTAGATCTTGGTTCTGGCATTCTGTTTTCTTTTAAGAAGTTTACAATCGTTGTCCCCAACAAACTAGCGCACTTCATTTTCGGAATCGGTTTGTAAATCTTTGGGTAGTCTCTTTAAGCATTCTTGAGGATTGAAGGGGTATATCCCACAGGCCCTAAATCCAGACAATATTTTTTTTTGAAGATGCTTTTATGCCGTCTAGAGTGCTTTTTAATATTTTTGGAAAATCTGCCTTTTGGAATGGCCCTTTCTTTTTCATTTTCCAATTGTTTAATATGCTGTGCCACTTTTTCTTAAGCGGTGCAAAGAAGGCAACATCAAGAGGTTGACAGAGGTGTGTCGAATTTGGAGGGAGTAGAACAAATCTTATCTCATTTGCTTCACATTCTTGTATCACTTCATAAGTTATGTGACTAGAAAGGTTATCCCCGATTATTATTTTGGGTCCTGGTTTATTCCTAACATAAGGCAACAATATTTGCCTAAACCATTCAACAAATCATGCACTTTCAAACCATCCGGACTTGCTTATTGTGTAACGGCATCTCGGAGGACCATCCTCCTCCCACTCTTGATACCTATGTTTGGCCTTGTAAATTACGAAAGAAGGCAATAACTCTCCACTTGCTGAAGCTGCCATCATTACCGAAATGCTCGTTTTTGACGAATCTATAATGCGGTCACAATGTTTGGCTCCCCTCTTGCAAATTACTTTTGGGTTCCCCGGATTGCCACTAAAATTTGTCTCGTCATAATTAATTATGTTTTCTGAAGGCACATCTTGTACTTGGACGCTAAGTTCATTAAAGTAGTTTGTGATTGTTTGGGCAGTTACTTCCGTTCTGCTTCTTTTAACATTTTGAGAAAGCCTAATCGACAAATTGGGGTGACGCGTCAAAAACTTCTTACCCCAAATTCGTCCAGGCATATTGTCTCTAAATTTCATAACCACCCCTTTTCTGTTAAAATAATGCTGTACGATTTTCCTTACGTCTAGTTCAGTAAGTGGGAATCCCCATTCTGCAGAGATTTCAATGGATTCAACAATCTTTGCTTCTTCAAGTTCTGAAAGAATAGGTTGACCTCCATGTTTTTTGCTATGAATGCCTTTTAATTTGTCGGAAATTATTGATTTCGGAACTTTATAAATTTCTTCGGCCTGCCTCATTGTATATTTTTTAATTTGACGTCCCTGATGGCTTTTTCCAAATTTTCGGAAACATAATTGCAGTAGTTTCTCCCTCCCAATACTCTTTTATATATATTCAGCATGTCCGAAGTCGCCTGCAACAATAGTGAATTTTTTGTTATCGCCCTGTATAAAAAATACCATCATAGATGGATTCATGATTTTTATGTTTATAGTTCACTATACATGTAGCTTCAGATTGATGCAAGTTAGAATTAATTATGTTAAATACAAAAAATTGTACACCCCTTTGCAACGTGCAAAAATTGCACGTAAAATCACGGCTTATCTGAACAAGATCCACACTCTGACTATGCATTACCCATACTGTTTATTGGCCAACATCAGCGACTCATTTGTCAAGGTCGACATTAACCCCTCCATAACATGCGTCGAACATTGAAAATCACGGGTGTCCGAAGTTACATGCACGGTCCGAAGTCACCCACGCTGACGGTATATAGGATACTTAAAATTAAGATTAAAATAAGCTAAAAAGTTATATTTTTATACTTAACTACTAACTACAAATATATGCTTGCTTTTGTGGTGTTTTATTTATCCATCATTACTATTACAGAGAAATATGTATTCAACTGACTTCGCAGGACCTGCTGCTTTCCAAATAAAACTACCTCCAGAAGTTAATAGATCAAAAAGCTACATTCTTTAGTACTAATTAGCAGAACATAAGCTCAAATGTCTTAAGTGAAGAATAAGTTTTAATTAAGCTACAATAAAGAAAAAAAAACAAACAAATGAACATAGTTTGTTGCTTTAGTGCTACGATGATTGACTTACTTGTCATGTTCATTTGTTTCTTCTTCCCTTTGCCTTAAAATTGTTTTTTGTAAGTATATTCAACATATTTAGAACAGGCTTTAGCAGAAAATTAGTGCTTGGCTTTTAAGTCATTATGACAGAAGAACAAAAAATATGGGTCATCTTAACTTTTTTAGTGCTTCAAAAAAAGAATCAACGAAACTATCGTCAGCTCCATTAGGTCTAATATTTATGGATGGAAATTGTCCTAATACTTTGTTTCTGCCAATCGGGACTTCCACACTTTTCAAATGTTTGCTTTTACTTTTATTGAAAATGATGCTTGCATGAATGATTCACCTCTTGGATCTATTCAAACCTGAATCTCTTGAACCTTTCATCTCTTGGAATCATTGGACAAATTTGTTTCATTACAATTGGCGATTGAGGCAGCTCTTATACTTCTTTAAGGTTTCTTCTAAGCTGTCGAAATATTGATTATTTCAGGACGACAGCAGCTCTACTGCGCTGTGCTTTCTGTCATTATCTTTATCAACTTGCTAACATTTTTCTCTATAAACATCTTTCAATCTAATCTTGTCCAGGCATATTTTTGTTTTTCTTTAATACAGGGTGTTATGTACGTCGATGTAAACCTTTTAAGAGCTGATTAAGCCTTTGAGAGCTGAGAAAACGTTATTTAGAACCTATTTAGTCGCATAGTATACCTCCGCACAAAGCTTTGTGGTTTTTGAGATATTTGTCATTTTGTTTTTTTGTTTGCTTTTGCAATTTCTTCACTAGCAAGATGGTCTTCAGTCTGATACCTCCTGATCAATGATCAGGAATGATCTTTCCATATCCATCACTTTAAAGAATCTCGGGGAATTTGAAGAAACGAACTTCTAATTTCTTACTCGAAAGCATTTAAAGTTGCCGTGACTCTCTTTGAAATATCTTCTGGAGCTTCATTATTGAGTGCTGCAATCATTTTTCGTTTTGTTTCTGTACTAACGTTCCGGTCAGAAAAGGATCGAAGCACAAGTTCCTTTCCTAGATATGTGGGGAAACTACCTACCTTTCTAACTTACCAATGTAATGTAAGGAAGACCAATGTGGTAATACAGGTTGCTTGTGTGGTCTTGTACATTACTTACATGTTATCTCTTGTAGAAGATAATAAAACACATGTAATAACTTCTATGAGATATTTATTTCTTTTTTTTCCTAAAAATTTACTTATAAAAATATAAATGGATATTTGTCAACAATTTGAGTTTAAGAGATAAGTCGATACAATAAGATATATTTTGTCAAACATGTAACAAGTAAACCAAAACTGAAAAACATCAATTACGACCCATATAGTATTTGCTAGAGTCAATTCTGCTGTTGTTCTCCAGATTGTAGTTCCAACTGCTAGGTCACCTCCCATATCTCCGTCCACTCGCACAATAAGATCATTTACCATTCCAGACAAAATTGGTATCAATTGAGGGATAGTCCTAGCTGTGGCCTGGCCAATAGAACGACGTCGGAGATGGTCGAAGAAATCTGTGGAAAACGGTGTAATCCTGTGGCCACTGAAAACAAGGACAGATATAATCTGGTTGTAGACACCTGATAACAAAGTGGTCTGGTTGGCTGAGCTTAATTTGGAGTAATACTTGAGTTCAGGTAGTCGAAAAGATTTTTGTTTTCCACATTTCGCCATCTTTTGAAAGCATGAACCAAAATCCTCTCTACGGAACCAGGTCCCTACGTTCGTTATTTGTTCCAATATGCCAAGATCTTTGTAAGTCTCAAATATACAATGGAACACTATCTGTGACGCTTTTTCTGGAGTCATATCGCCGTTGATTGTCCAATCGGATACACTCACTCGCTTTTTTGTAAGTGTAAAAGCCACCATGCCCGGATACATTAAAAGCAGTTAAATAAGCGTTCTTATCGGTTTCATTTGTGTAGACATAGTGTACCATGTTAATAGGAAATGCCATCCTTGAGGCCTGTCTCGAAGAAGTGATCAGTAAAATGTCAGCCAATATCGTTATTAAAGGTCTTAAGTCGTCTGCTTTCGGGTTGTTCTTTGTTACTTCGATAATATCGTCAATACATGAGATATGAGACATGGCCCTTTTAACAGCGTTCTCCCATTTCGGTCTGTACTTTCCTGTGTTTCTTATCATGCACAAAAACGCCGTCATCCGCCCTACGCATTGTGCCATTGAGGACCTCCTCTCGGGTGGAAAAGTACAACCCGATAGAAGAACGTGGTGTGCCCCAGTTAACCCGTATTTGCCCACACGAAACGATTTTTAATTGTCCATCAACTGATTTAGACATGGGCATCGCATTGTGGCCAATTCGGAGTTCATTCAATTGAAGGCCAAATGAGCCAAAGAAATCCAGGTAGGGACCCATGGTACCATACCAGTTATTGGGATCATTTACGCTATAATTTTTGTACTCCAACTCAACTTCTAACACCACTCCACTCCAAATCTCTTCCATTTCAGCCTTCGGTAGTACATGATCACAGCCAACACAACTTTGTAATCTCTGTTCATAGCTTTGTTTCTCAGATTTGGCGATGGACTTGTGAACTCCTGCCTACGCATATTGTGTAGAGTGAAAGCTATGCTCATTATTCCATGCGCCAAAGAGACATTTTGTAGGAGTGCCGGCTTCAACAAAGGGCTATTAGAAATCTTGTCGATTACCTTCCCATAAAAATCAATAAAAGTTTAAGACATTTAACTTTTTTTGCACTAACCAACTCAATTTTAGGACGTTTTGGATTTGGAAGTTCGGTGTTAGTGTCAGGATCAAGCATTGTATGTTCTCTTTTTCCGGATGTCGTTGCAATCACCATAGGGGTTGTATTATTTGCTCCTCCAGCTGCCGCCATTTTGTGAAAAGTACCGCAAGTTGTTATGTTCACCTTTTGATATATTACAAAGAAAGGCTTGCTAATGCCTGTTGCATCTGCCTAGAGTTTCCCGTCCCAGTGAACTGTCAACGGAAACAAATACGAGGTTGTTGAGAAGTTTTGTAATATTTTGCGCAACTTCTCTGTTATTAACTCGAGCATGTCGAATAGAGTTGCGGCTAATGTTACAGTTGGCAGCATCAACCCAAAAACATGGACTGCTGAAATTAGAACAGCCGCTGCCTCTTGGTCGCTGACCTTGGTTCTATCCAAGGTAGACGCAATTGCAGAAGAAATAACCTTATTTATGTTGTTTGTATTTTGTTTTTGACTAGGTCCTTGTTCGTCGAGTTAATAGAATTCTCTATTTCCGGGAATTTTAATCATGGATAATGCATTCGTGTGAGTGATGTCAAAAATATCATCCAGATTTTTTTTTACAAGTCTTGCTTTTCAAGTTGAACTGCAGATTTTTTTTTGCTTTGTTCAGCATTTGCCATTCTGTGAATATTTTTTCCCCGGCCGCGATGATATGCTTTTTAAGGCATGTCGTATCTGAAATAAATAAAGATTAATAAAAAGTATAATATTGTGAAACTTTATTAATCTTTATTTATTTCATGATTATGGAGTTCTACAAAGGCTCGAGACCAGGGGCCGATTAAAGCCGATGGAGGCCCCTGGCGGTAAAAATTTCGAGGCCCTTAGACCCAAGCACCAAAACAAAAAAAATAGTGTAAGGAAGTGATGACTTTTTCGGAAATATTTCAGCATTAGACTTTTAATGAGTTGCTTATACCAGCAATATGTAGCTAATAATAAAACTCAACGTTTCAAGAAAAATCAGGAAGTTATTCAGAAAATTTAACAGTAAATAAGTGACCTAAGAGTATATAACCTTAACAGTACCTATATAAGTTAGTATGAGTGCTTAAAAAGGTTTTCTATATGAATTTGCGTCTTGTTTTCGCTTTGGCAAATTCATCAATTATTTTTGTAGTATCTATTTCGTCCAAAATTTCTTGTTCTATATATAATATGGCCATGTTGTTCAATCTGTCTTCTCCCATTGTACTCCTTAAATAGTTTTTAACGCGTTTTAAAACTGAAAAGGATCGTTCACCTGATGCATTTGATATCGGTATTGTTAAAAATATTTTCAAAATCTCTACATTAGGAAAAGTTGAAGACATGTCTTTTGCAGCTCGATAAATTTCTAATACGGTTTTGATGGTATCTTTGTTTTCTTGTAAAATTAGTAAGAACTGATACAGTTCATCGTCAAAATTAGAAATATCAATGTCATTTTTGTAAATATCCTTTAGTCTTTTTATCGCGTTCTTTTTTGCTTCAGTTGGTAATTTTTGATCAAAAAATACTTTAAAATGTTCTATAACAGCTTCATACGTCTGAGTTCTTCGAGATAGTTCTGCCTTGGTGCTATCGCATATGACATAAAATGAATTGACAATGAAATTTTCCTTTCTTGCAAATTCATGACTGACTTCTTTGCTTTCATCGAAAAACATTTTTCTCTTCCGTGGCTTACGAGCTTGTCCATCTTCTTCATCAAATAATAGCCCTGACAACTCAGTTGCTTCTTTTTCCACTTTTCCAAATTCTTCTCTGAAATGTTCGATAAAATTCTCTAGTGACCTTAGTAGAATAGAGCCTTTTAATAGTTCACACTCCATTGATTGCAGTGATTTGCTAGTAGCATTTATTCTCTGTAGAATGCTATTCCAAATCACTGTCATCAGGGCGGTTTCATATTTGTCCATTTTTCCAGAAGTGAAGTTGCCTCGACTATTGTGATCTTTTTCTTTTCTTTTGAGTCACAGATTTCAGCTAAAGCCTCTATTATATGGGTGTAACCAAGTTTTATAGCCCGTACGGCATCTGCTCTTGCTGACCATCTTGTGTCTGAAACTCTTTACTGAGACGGTATTTTTTTTGTTTATAAAAATTTTTGTTTTTTTTTGTTTTTATGAAGTTTTTGTTTTTATGAAGTTTTTGATTTTGCGAAGTTTATTCAATCAATCAAAATCCCAAATTGTGGGCTATACCGCGTAAGAATTCATTCGCATTTTCAATATTGTACTCTTCAACAATTCTTAATATCCTGTCGGCACAGTCCCTGTATTTCTTGCGGGCAGGCGTGGGTTCGATTCCTGCAACATATTGCTCAACTTGGAGTTCGTGTAAACTTTGCTCCCTCTGGATGGCTTCAATAAATTTCCAAATATTGGGATGTTCAGAGGAAATTTGCTGCTCTGAACCTCTATGCCAGCCTTCTATAGCATTGTTCGTTTTGGGCAAGCCTAGACGTACTCCTTCTACACAGTTCCACATGTGCGGAAAATGTGGTGGACGGCGGCGAAGTCTTTGTGGACGTCCAATCCAGGTGTCTTCGAAATAGTCGACTACCGGTTCTGCTTCTGGGGGTAAAATGTTTTCGTCACAAAGCATTTCAAATGCACGAACCATGTCTGCTGTAGGAACAAATGCTATTGCGGCTAATAACCCAGGCTTCATAGTGACACCCCTATAACCCCTATAATATCCCTATTTTAATTTGACCCCCCTAATTTATCCCTATTTTCAAAATTAGGCCCCTATTTATCCCTATTTTAATAATCTTATCTGTTTTATATGAGTTTTTCCTAGAAACATTGTTTTTTCCGTAATAAATGCGTTTAAAAGCCGGCGCCAATCTATTGACGAACTCTTTTGTCGATGATGATCGACAGTTATCGTTTTACTTTCGAGGGTGCATAAATACAAAGCATACATTAACGAAGTAATACGAGTTTGAGCTGTGATTCCTGCTTTTACGTTCGGTATAGCCTTGGGTATAGCATACAGTTTTGAGCATACACATCCAGGTTGTTGTGCAAATCAAACATAACCAAACTTTCCATTTGGTTTTACCGCCTTGAGATTGCTGTTGCTGATGCTTATTATTTCATCAGGTAAAAGTAATAATTTATTATACTATCTGCAAGTCGAATTTAAGAATATACCTATTTATTTTATTTAAGACAACAAATTATCTATTAGGAAAGATGGTTGGAAATAAAAGATCCGAATAATAATTTTATTTCCGACTGGGCTAAACCAAAACACAATGATTTATTTTCATGTGTTTGTTTCATTTGTAACACTTCCATATCAATTTGCAAAGGAATCCAGAATTTAGAGCAACACGCAAGTACACTAAAACATAGAAGTAACCTTTTTAAAATAAATTTTGTCCAACAACGATTAGCAACTGTACCGAATAAGCAATCAGTGGAGAAACAATTAACTTTATTTAGTCCTAGGGAAGCAACCTCTAGGGCAGAATTACTGTGGTGTATTGAAAATGTGATTAGTGATAGTTCTGTAAACTCGTGTAACGGAAAAAAAGAGTATTTCAAGTCATGTTTCCTGGTGCTGTACCTGAAAATTTTTTGCTTTCATCAAGCAAAGCTCAGTATCTTATTAATGAAGCTCTAGGTCCCTACTTTAAAAACATTTTATTGAATGACTTGCAATGTGAATCAGATATTTATTTTACATTACAATATGATGAAACTAGCAATGTGGAAAGCAAAAAAGAATTGCAGATTAATGTAAGGTACTGGTCTAACATTGAAAACTGTGGTAAAAATAACCATTTAGTTACTTTATTGGGAAGGCTGATGCAAAAACTTTAGTTATTTATTAAAAGCTATAGACTCCCATAATTTAATTAAATGTTAATAAGAAGGTTTTCAGGTTATTTAATGAGGAGAAAACTAAGGGTAATAAAAAACCTATGGTAAACATTGGAACCTGTCCACTACACGTACTTCACAATGCATTTTTGAAAGGTCTAGATACGTTGTCTATTGATATATCGAATTTTATAATTTACGTATATTATTATTTTCGTGCAAGCTGCTCTCTCATTGACTCATGGAAGTGCTGATATTGAAAGAGGGTTCTCGAGATCAGGTCGCTTGTTAACTGAAGACAAGAGTAAAATGAAAGAACGAACATTAAATGCTAAATTAGCTGTAGTTAATGGATTAAAAAAATATAATAATATGACACATTTAGTACCTATTACAAAAGAGTTACTAAATTTGGCACAGCATGCACATAATTCATACCAGTTATATTTAGAAAACGAAAAGAAAATGGAACAAGAGAAAAGACTGACAGAAATTGCCAATGCAGAAAGATTAGAAAAAGAAAGACGGATATTAGACAAAATTTCAAATGAAAAAAAACACCTGCAAGATTTTTAGAACGTGATTTGAAGGCTGCACTGGATTCATTAATATTAGCTGAAAGATCATCTGAAACTATGCAGAGTTTAAGTTCATGTTATTGTTCAATAAAGAAAATTTTTCTATCTGATGTTTTCGTTACCTCATGCATACGAAGGCAACAAGTAGATAACTGCTACAATAAGTAAGGTAATGCACAAAAGTTATAATTAACTAAAATGTCAATAAAAAATGTAGATATACAGGACATACGTCAAAATAATTGAAATTCGTATAAAAACCATTATTTTTATGTACCATCATGAAAATATGAAAAATGTCTGACCCCTATTATATCCCTATTTTGAAACAACTGGACCCCTAAAACCCCTACAATCAAAGGTCATTTGCACTATGAAGCCTGATAACCGCATTTTCAGAGCAAAATCTGCATCAGTTTCATACCTCTGTTTAAGGCCTTCGGATTGAATCTTACGGTTTATGCATTGCGAAAAATGGAAAAAACAGCCCCGATGTCTGGACTGAGGGAATTCTTCAGCAATAGCGCTTATCATTCCACTTTCAAAATCAGTCATAATTGATGCTGGTGTAACTCCTGGGAGAAGCTCTTTTATTTTCTGGAGTAAGCGAATGTAGGTAACTCTGGTTTTGTCCGGTAGCAAAGCGTAGATGAGAGGAATAGCTACATTACCGTAAAATACCCTAACTTTGAACAGTTTTGAGCAATTTTTCTTGATTCATAAAAACGTATTTGTTTAGAGACAAAATAAATGGCGCTATTTTGCGGGGAACTATGGGATCTATAACTTATTTGATAAACAATTGCCAAATGTTTTACAAATTTTGTAAAAAAAAATAAAATAGCATCTGTTCAAAGTTACCTCCCAAGTACCCAACTTTAAACAGCGTTATATTTTGTAGGATTTCAAAGCTGTGAAGGCTTAAATGCAACTTAGAACATTGAAAATGTAAAAAATAATCGATTTAACTCAATTTAAACAAAAAACAGTTGGTAAATAGATAAATTTAGAACAAAGGAGAACGCACACTTTATATGGATTTCTAAAGACCACTCAAATTTAAATATTTTGATACCATTCGACGCGCCGTAAAATAAGAATGATTTGATATCATTGCGCCAAAACGCTAACTTAATAAATAAAGCGGTAATTTGTAAATGAAATTGAAAATGCTTCATTTACGTCACATAAGTGCGACAGAGTGCGGTAGAAGCCCTTTTTGTTACCGACTGGGGAGGTCCATAAATAAAGATGGTTATTTATGGGGGCAATTGACTTCTAATGACGGTACACCGTGCACTGTAGGGTGCGAGAATATCTTCGAATATGACGCTGAGACGAAAAATGCATTTAATAAAAGTGAGCTAAGTAAGGTTTTCATATTTGAACACGATTAAAGCGATGTACTTAAATGTAGGAGTACCTTAATTCGGTAAGTACTATAAACTTTTAACTCACCTTACTAATAAATGTACCGGTATGTAGGTGTACGTTCGCCATTGGTCATTAGTTTAGATACGTTATCGGAAAGATTTTGCAAATAAAACCCTATTAAATATTTATGAGTGAATGTATTGACACGTTAGACATAAAATATAGCAGGATTTTTTTTATAATTGTGGCAAATTCCGCCGCCCAGCATCCAACACAGAATGAAGTAGTTTGGTGGATGGGAATCTTATGTTTTCGTGATGTCGTGCATAGCCTAGATACCAGATTACACTAGTCACATGAGCACAACAGCCAACGGTTCTGGAGCCAGATTTACAGGTGCAATAATACCCATCTATACCTCCTTCGTCTTGGTGATCGCGATCCTCGTTCTGTGGCCGAAATGCGATCCAGAGTTGATGCTTTGTAGCCTGAGTAAATCTGGAATAAATTCTAGCTCTAAGAAAACCTTGTTCTTCTAAAAATACCTGAAAAATGAAGTTGTCATTATTTTCTCTTTGGAGACGATCCTGTATGTAACTGGGTGCAAGTTTAAGTTGATAGATTCCTATTGTCAGATCTCTCAGTGCTTGTAAAGACATTAACGGAAATTCCGGTAAACCAATTTGGTCTAACTGAATCCAGACATCATCGCGAATTCTTTGAAGATGGAGACGATCGACCTCAACTCGGGCTTTTACTACATTTTCATGATCTGCTAGTTCCTTCATCGAATCTGCGAGTTCTGCTGTAGCTCCTTGCATTTCTACAGGAGGAAAATATCTATTCATTATAGCACAAGCAATACGACAGTATGATCCAATATGTGGCACATGATGAATTGGTATTTGACCCCTGAAAAATTTGAAAATAGATTTTAAATGACCATTGCGAGCTTCTACAATCCACCGTGTTTTGGTTATAAGTCGAGCAGTATTAGCTTCTTCGGTTGAGTATTGTCTTTGCCCTCGAGGCAACAATGGGGGCATTTTGCATTCTAAACCTAGATTAGCAAGCAAATTCGTCGCATCTCGGTAACCTCTATCCACAATTATTATGTCATCTTCCTCTAACCAGTCACGCAATTGATTCGCGTCGTGCACTTCTTGATTCTCCAAATGATGCTGCAACATTGCAGAGTCATTATTTCGGGAATCGGAGAAATACGGTCCATGTACGTCTAAGATGTATCCATTTGGAGCAACTACCAGAGCAGGTTTCAATAAATGATAACCTTTGTGTAAACAATAAGATTGGCGAAGTGACCTGAAGTTCGAACTTTTTGGAATTTTTAGATATGTCCCATCCACGTAAATAATTGCCTTTCGGTTCTCGGGATGTGGATTATACAATTGATTTGCAAAATCTGTAACATGGTTATTTATAAATGCATCACGAGTTATGCAAGCAGGCCCTAGATTTTCTAAAACAAATCTTTGCGAAAGACTTGTTCGCACAGTTGTTATAGCTAAACTAACACATGCCCTAGATTTATAAGATAAAATAACTTTTAAGAAGTCGTCAGATAAATCATATTTCAACTTAACCAGAAAAGTTATGAGGTCTTTTTTTGTAATGTTTCTATTTTTATCATATACAATAGTATTATCGCAAAATGTGAAGAGTTCTCTAAAATCATTTTTACTTACGTTTGTAATAGTCTTAAAATTGTCAGCCTCTATGTTTTCTTCAGAATTAAAATGATTTTCTATCGCAACCACAGACGAAGCACGTAAAGCTTTGAACCAGTCACAAATATCTTTCGATGTCATAATTACATCGCGCATATTAGCACGTAAAGTTTCTATCAATTCAGGGCGTACCATACCTGTGTCAGTGATGTGATCCCAACAACATAGGGCCGCTTTTGGAACAAAAATTTCTTTTTTTAAATATATGTCCACTCTGGCATCTAAAGAACATATATTGAGGTTCCTGTTGTTATTACATACAAAACACCTATTTCTTCTCTGCATAACGCAGTTGAAGCGAGGGAGATTATTCTCTTCTTCATTATCATTCGCTTCTATTTCGTGAATGACTTGCCGATAACAATTTATATGAATAACTTCACCATTTTCTAGATTTCGTTCGACCAAGTTGTTGTTTCGACGACGCACCTGAGCAATCTCTTGAAACTGTTCAGGAAGATTATGTACATCTTCTAATCGACGAAATCCTCTGGGTCGAACTCTTTGATCACACACAAAACACAATTCCATTTTGAAAACAAAAACTTTCTAAATAAAGGAATGACAACTAATAAAAAAAAACACTTAAAGACGAGGTTAACTTTTACACAAAATTACACAGGTGCACTGGCAACTCGACTGGCAATGAAAAGCAAAACTCAACTGAAAAACAAAAATACTAATGAGTTGTTACGTACAGACCTGTTTACAGTTGGAATTCCACTTCCTTACCTAGATTAGTAAACATAACAAAAACAGATTAATTAACTTCACTTTCTCCAGACAAATCTTTATAAATAATAAACATTTGATTATGACTCGATTGTATTTATTTCTTTCATTATTTCTTCGCAGAACTTGACACATAATATAATATTCAGTTACGACCTAGTAGACTATAGTCGTTAATCGCATTTAATAATGTAAAACATAAATTATTATTGTGTAAGCTTGCTGTTATTAGCAACACGGAAACGAAAACCAAAAACCCAGCTACCTGCGTCTGTTATTGTGGCTAGTCGGATACCAGAACCCCATAAGCCATAAATTACAATTGTCAGTTTTATGAACTGTCCTGACAGCAATCACTTCCAAAATATTTAAGTTTTTATGGATTTTCTCGGTTTATTAATCGAGTTACACATTTTGCGCAATGATATCAAATCATTCTCATTTTACGGCGCGTCGAATGGTATCAAAATATTTAAATTTGAGTGGTCTTTAGAAATCCATATAAAGTGTGCGTTCTCCTTTAAGTTGATTTATTGTATGAAAATACAAAAATATAAGTAATAATTCTTAAAAAATAAACAAAAGATAGATTCTCTAAACAAAAATGAAAACAAATTAAAAAACAATGCTTTGGTAGGTAGACAAAATAAAAATTAATGCATAGTAGGCAAATATCTGTTAATTTCAGACATTTTAAATAATAGAGCTTCTCGTCTGTCTAAAATTGGGTCAGTCAATGCCACAACAATTTCTTTAAGGGGAATAAAACCCTCATCTTTTACCGCTGGCCAACTAAATTTATTTTTTACTTTTCGTGAATATCTAAGAAAGTTGACTTCAATATTTTCATTATCATCTGGAATGGATGTTATTTGGCCAATGTAATGATTATAAATATTTTTAATTCTAAATTCGATTATGTAATATTTTCCAACTAAGGGAACAATAATTTCAGACTTATCATTATCACAGTCTTCAGTTTCTATAATATTTGTACTTGTATTTGTACCCTCAGAACTATTGTCTTCTGTGTTTTGTTCATTTTCAGAATCCTCGTTTTCATGAACTTCTCTTAGTTCTTCCCTGTCACTATCGCTAGATTGAATGTCTTCAACACTAACGCTTTTACCTGGTTGGACCTTTATTTTCTTTCTTCTTCTTTGTTGTGGAGGTTCATTAACTCCTCTTAATTCTTTTAACATATCAATAACAGCCAAAGAAACAGAGTGTTTACATCTTCATTGTCTTCGTTGACGGTTTGTGCATCTGGCAAGGTTTTTAAGACTCGTTCTGGATTAAATGGTGTTATCCCACACTTGTCAAACCCAGATATCATGTTCTGTGATTTTTCTTCTTCATTTGGATATATTTTCTGGTATAGTTTTTTTAACAATCGCGGAAACTCATCTTTAGATAATGTTTGACTCTTTTTATTTGACTTAAGTTTATAGTTATCCAGTATAAATCGCCAAGCACTTTTCAAGGGTCTATAAAATGTCACGTCTAGTGGCTGGAGCAGGTGGGTGGAATTGGGTGGTAGGCAACAAAACCTGATATTGTTTTCATTCGACAATCGCAAGACAAGTTCAGTAAAATGAGAACTTAAATTATCACCAATGATTACTTTTATTCCATTTAATTTCTTAGCGTGAGGAATAAAAATTGTTTGAAACCAGTCCTCAAAAGAATGTGCATCAAACCAGCCTGATTTACTCCTGTTATATCGAGTGCCTGGAGGTCCTCCTTCAGTCCAAGTAGACCAAATGTGGTCTGCCTTGTAGACTACATAAGCCGGAAGCATCTGCCCTGAAGCAGAGCCACAGAACATGATTGATATGGAAGTTTTTGAACTATTTCTTATCCTTTCTGGATACTTAACACCCCTTTTGAATACACATTTTTTTCGTCCAGGGTCATCGGAAAGATTGGTTTCATCATAATTGAATAAATGGGAAGCCGGAATTGCAATACCATCATTATCAAACAATGACTCTTTGAGATTGTTGAAATAATCTTGAATAGTTTGTTTAGATACGCTTGCTCTACTTTTTTTAATATTTTGACACATTCTAACAGTCAACTGATCTGTGTGTCTTTTAACAAAGTTCTTAGCCCATTTAATGGTTGGGAGATTATCTTTGAATTCTTTTACTTCTCTGCCCATTTTATTCAAGTATTTTTGAGCCATAATTCTTATATCTCTATAGTCGAAGGGAAACCCCCACTGAGATACGGTTACTATGTGAGTTACAAATGCTGCCTCTTCCCGGTTTGAAAAAACCTTGGGTCGTCCTACTGCCTTATTATGTTTATTGTTAATTTTATTACTCAAGGTACCTAAAGGAACTTTGTACTTTTTCGAAGCTCTCCGTAAGGTTAATTTTCCGCTTTTGATAGCTCTGACTGCATTTATAAGGGTATCCTCAGTGTAACATTTATAGTTTACACCAAATTTCTTCCTGTCTCTAGCCATCGCTGCCACAGAAATACGAAATAACTGTAAAACCAAACATTGAACACTAGACCCTAAACTTGAACAACTGTTCAAAATTAGGTTAGGTTGTACGCAAATATGCACTTTTTAGGTTAGAAAATTGTTATTAATTTTGGTTATTATATTATGCAAAACTGAATATATATTATTGGTGACTAATAATCATAGCAATATATTATGTCAAAAGCAAAAAATTAAAGACTCTACTTACCAATTTACAAGCAGAAGTTTTTACGCGCTTCTCCAACGATTATTTTTGACAGCTCTTTGTCCATGGTTACCAACAGAAAATTATAAAAATGTCTCCACACCAATGCTGCCAATAATTTAAGCTCAATTCATAGAACTAAAATTTATAGATCGACGATGAAAATTCTAACTCTCCTATTTTTATGTTTAATTTTTATGACAGCATGAAAGTTGTTCAAATTTAGGAGGCTGTTCAAAGTTGGAGTATTTTACGGTACTTTTTAAACCATGTATTGTATAAAGCTGACAGAACCGGTGCGGTACAGTTTTAAACGTACCATCTGCGTACCAGTGGTCAGCCTGGGCTAGAATTTGGAGATTTCTCCTCGTACAAAACATCAATATCCGGTCTTCATCGAGTCCTGAATCGAACATCAAAAAGTTTTCTCCGTTTTTTGTTATTGTATATTCTTGTGGCAAAACAATGTCGCTGCGCCGAATGGGCAATGCTGGGGCAACCTGATCCCTGGTTCGTATTTTCCGTATTGTTCTTTTCATGCTGCTTACCTTCCCAAGCCTACTTGTTGCTGCGTGGCTGACTCCATTTGATGCATTTGATATGATGTAGTGTGGTGCATCTCGAGTTCTTCTGGCGTTATCGCGTATGGTGGTCAACACTTGCATTTTTTCTACATGCGCAGCATCAGCGAGATGGTTATGTGTTCCATTTCTTTTAATAACACTGTCATCCAGTGTTATCATGCGTGCAGCACACTTAACTTTGCGGTAACTTTCACACTTCCAATATATCTTTGAATCTACTTTTCTATCCGTATAGAGGAAGTGACCTTCGTCAAACAACAAACGTTTACCTTTTTCACTGGTTATGTATTCGAGAGCCATTTCGAACTTCACTCTAGCACAGTTTTCTATAAACTAAACTCCTGCGCCTATCTTCTATGAGAGATAATCACCCTGGTAATAACGGCAATTAAATCCAAACGTAAAATTCCCTGTAATTAGCCGATAATCACCCAGGTATTTCCGTCGCCGGGCTTAATCGCATTATTTCTGTGTAGAATGGATATATACAAAATATTGGAGTGATAGTCCTAATAATAATAAGTAGGTATGTACTTTGCATAAAATCCGAACTCTAGTAATGTAAATAGCTGTTCTAATATGCCCGATATTATCTGCATTTTAGGTGAACTGTGCTTTCGGTGAATTGTTCTTTCGGTAAATTGTTTTTCGGTGAACTGTTTTAGGTACATTTTTTTCGGTGAACTGTTTTCGGTGAACTGCCCTAGATCCATCAGATCAACTAATCCAAAAAAATTATCACAAATCTTATTATTAATTATGGTTCTTACTACAAGGCAAAGATGTTTGGTCGTGCTAATATCTGTCGATTCGTCTACAATCAGAGAAAATTTGTTCTGCCGAAGATGATCATTTAGTAGCTCCAGATTTCGTCGTCCCAATACGTTTTTAATAATTGCAGTCGCTTTTGTTCTTCCGCAGCTTAACCCTTGGGCAATTTTTGAATCGGTACAAACTGCAGCAATTACCTGCGGTAAGTGGTCCATAAGTAGAAAAGGTAAATTGTGTTCCCCTATCATCGCAGCTAATCGTATCTCTCCTAAGAAGTTATAAAAAAATTAAACCGAATATTATCTGAAATTTAGTGCAAATACCTCTCTTAATATTTTCTTCTAGTTCTTTTCTTGAAGAACCTGCGGTTACAAACTGGGTCAACTTAGGTTGTGTTGCTATAGTTTTTAGCTTAATTTGGTGAAATTTTGAAACACTGTGTTTGATTAAAGCTTCTTTTCCGCTAACTATATTAATGTCTTTATCACATGGCTTACACTTTGCAAATAGTTTGCCTTTTTTACTTTTAATTAACCACCCTTTAAATTCTGGAAGCTGTTCCCAACTTTCTTTAAACGATTGGCCGTATTTCTTCTTTTTAGTTGGCCCTGCACTTGTACCTTCACCAGCACTAGGACTATCAGAATCACCCATTTTTCAAAATTAATTTAATTTTTTAACTACGAACTATTACACTTCAGTGAGCTTATTAGTAAATGACGTCAGAACTCTTTGCTCTCCCCTTTTTATAAAGTATTTTCTCGGGGATTTACCTATTTCTGAACAAGTAATTTTAAAAAGTCCCGTGTTTATTGCTGAATTTTAAAAATTCATCATACTTACCCACTGAGATTTATTTCTTCTTGCTTGCATCTACCAAACAATAGAGGTCGGGATTGTAGATAATTTGGGTAAGGTGAATATGTGGTTGCCTAATTTTGATATATTTATTCTGTTTAGTGTATACACGCCGCTTTAAAAAATAAATTGTGGATGACAAAAATAAAAAATTCAAATTTTAAACTTTTCGGTAGAATTGATACATAAGTAGGTAGATCGGTAGATTTGCATAAAATTCGGTAGATCTACCGAAAAATCGGTAGGGTTGGCAACACTGGGCAGCCCTAATGGTACCGCTATGTTGTGTTTAAAACCAATTATTTGTTCAATTGCAAGAAAGTCCACTACCTTGATAAGAACGTATTTTTGATTAATGCGTACTTACCTACTTTAATACTTTAATAAAGTACAGTGGCAATGTCTGAAAAAATGAAATAGGTACCTATTATATTACCATGGCTGCTTTCACCACAATTTGCATTACAGAGCAACTTTTTTTCAAGTTTCTAAAAAAACAAGCTTAATAATATGTAACCGTTTAGTGTTAACTTCTACATTCTTACCGCCTTGCGAGTGACGTCACATTTTGTCTTTTTTGAATGTCTAAAGCTGGCAGCCTCATTTGCTGGTTTGATAAAGAGGTGGAACAACAAAAAAACAAGAGTGTTGAAGAACATTATTTAATAATACAAAAATTATTTAACAAACTACAGTAATTTATATTTTATATACATATAAGCAGAAGTACACTTCTGAGTTTAACAATATGCATTATTTAAATGTATAACAATTACTCCTATAACATTAACAATAGTTGTGGTCAGAATTAGTATGTACATACAAAACCTCACCATTTGTCTGCGTTAAAGCTTTTTTTATCATAGTTTCCTCCATATCACCAACTAGAGGAAATTCAACTCTTTTATTTACTTTCTTACAAGTTACAAATCTTAACTGCTTTTCAACACGTTGCTGAACATTTACTTCTTCTGTTATAGCATGATTAATTTGACCTTTCTTGTTGAAAATACCGATTAGCTTATCCAAATGTTTTGTGGCCAATAAGTAATCTTCTTCGTCTAAAGATACTTTTTTGTTTAAACCTAATAAAATTTCTAATTTTGATGTAATTACATTTTTGTTATTAACACTCTCATTTTGATTTGTTGAGCAATGTGTACCCATATTAGAGTTCAAAATTATATCAGTGACCTCATTTTCGGATTTTTGGGGAACCATCTCAGTATCGTGTACGCCTTTATTGAAAAATAAATTACATACTCCATGAATATGTTTACAAATATTATAATTTATAACATTGTCTGGACAACTACATGTAAACATATGTACACAAATTTTACATACGTGACATTTCATTTCGCACATATGTTTACAGTCGTCACAAACTTTTTCTATGACATATTCATGAGCAGCATCTTTAGATGACTGTATCATCCATTTATTAAATGAATTTGGGAAAACTCTAATTAGATCGTTTGAAATGTCTGCAGATTGTTTATGACTGTCTTTAATTTTTTTTAATTTCTTGGTAGTTTTTTGTTTTGAAAATTTAATTATCCTGTCAAACATTTTGTCTCTCATAAGAACAGTAAGTGCGTTTATTGTTTTGTCTAATCGTTTACATTTTTTCCCTTCCAAATATATATGTTTAATGGTTTTATGTAACGATTCTAGATACATGTTGGTGTTAAGGCCAACGTGCTTTCTGTAGCAATAAGCCCACATATTCGGCCTACCTACGTAAGTTCTAACAAAATATTCACTAAATTGTACGGTATCTGGATCATTTTTTAATTGACATAGAAAGTTTTGCAATGCATTTAAAAAAATTTGTTCATCAAGCTCTTTTTGTAAAATATTTAAAGTTTTTAAAACTAAACTTCTCTTATCTGTATTCTTAATTCTATTTGAATTCTGTAGCCAATTTTTTTTTATATGCCTTGTGCACAAAAGTCTATATTTAACAGGGGCCATAACTGATTCTCAAGCATTATAAAATGCCGGATAGTCATCTGACATAAAAGTATCTGATTCAATTAAACCCAATTTATCCCCAATACAATGAAAATACAAAAGAAACAAAGTTATGTCAGATCTGTTAGAAATACAGAAAGCGCCAGGAACACCAGAACCAAACTCGTCAACCACCATAATTGTATATAATTGGAATCCATAATTATTTAACCCATGGGTCCCATCAATGCAAATTTTTGATTTACCTAATGTGGACAACAGTTTAGCTTGAAATTCATTCATTATTATCAAGACAAAATCATCTTTTGTAAAGTATTTATCAACTTGACCCTGTTCCTTGAAATATAACACTGGACTTTCTTCTAACTTTTTCATAATTTCAACCCACACTTTCACACTCACAGCATCATTGTCATGTCTTTTCGTTGAATAACCTATTGAAAAATCCCTTTTAATATTATGGAGATCCTTCCTCTCCAATAAATGAATTCTGTCAAATGATTCGGCACAAGCTTCTTCTCTAACATCTTGAAGAACCCTTTCAAGTGTCACACCTTGTGATAATTTACCTACAAATAAAAATGTGAGAACATATTTCATGCATCATAATATGATTCATACCTGCTATTTGATTTCTATCATCTTTGGCAAGCCTAAGACGACCAAGTTCACAGTCATGGCCAACATGATCTGGATAAAAAATTACACTAATGCTTTGTTTATTAACTGTTGCAATAAATCTTGATGGACAAGCTCGACTAATCTTGTTTGAGCCACCTCCTTTAATACTTCTCGTGCGATTTGCAGTAACTCCAGGAAAATAAGATCGGTGACAAAAATAATATTGACGATAGGTACCATTTTTCAATGATTTTTGTGTAGTGTCTCGAACATAATTCGCTCTTGAAATTTTCTCCATCTCTTTCTTCCATTGATCAAACTCTGAAATAAAACACAAATGTAAGTACCTATGTACCTAAATAAATAAAGTTGAATCCGGTTGAATCAATATTAAGCTTACCTTTCTTTTCAGCAAAGTCATGCTTTTCTATTGTCAATTTTAAACAATGATCTTCAATCAAATGTTTACATAATCTTGAGTAAGTTGTAAATTTTTCTTGACATACTTTAACTGCACAGAGTAACCTACTTCCACGAACTTTTCTTTTATGTTCCTTCACATGTGACAAGAATTCAATTTTTTTCTTACAAGGAATTTTACATATTTTGCAAATAAATCCTGTAGAAGGTGCATTACTATGATTTTCCCTTAAATGTCTACCGTTAACTGGGGTGACTCGGGACGATTTTTCTGTTTATTTAGATTTCCTAATTTTATTTTTAAAGATATCAAGCCAATGATTTGCATATGAGGTCCTTATTATCTTAGCTACCAAATAATATATGCAAACGATACAATGCTCTTTTATAACAATTATTTAAAAAAAAAATGGTTGTCCCGACTCACCCCGCTCGACGGGGTGATTAGGGACATGCATTTAAATTGCACATGTTGGGCTAATCATCTCACTAAAGGGGTGAATAAGGACAAAAACTTTATTTTTAAAAAAGATTATAAAAAAAAAACAAACGAAAACGAAAAGAAACGCAAAATAACATAAATTCTTGAACACGGTAACATAACAGCTTAAATTTATATTAAAAAAACAATGTTAATTTGTGTAGGCTCGAAGAGTCTTTCTACATTGAATTCGAAATCCTCCTCTCCTCAGGTGAGCTACGTTTGGGTATTTTGCTGCGATTTGGGACAAGTCAACCTCACCCACATCTGGCACATTGGGAAAAATGAAAGTATTCTCAAGTTTTGGATTTGGCCGTAAAAATTTTAGATTTACGGAGAGGCCCTCTCCGGTATTGGTCAATAATTGGATGATGCCTATAAAATATTTTACCGTCTTTTTGGTTTCAAATTTGGCTTCCACAAAATCTCCTATTTGAAGATCGTCTACATCTAATGGAAAATCTTCTTCAATGGGATCTGGTGTTGCATTTTTGTAAGTTTCGGACACAACGGAATCTGAATCCTCATCACTAACCGTTTCATTTCTTTGGGTTGGTCCAGGAGAATTTATATTAAGGTTGTCCTCTGACACATTTTGCCCAGGGATGTTAAAGTCGTCCTGCGACACACTTTGCCCAGGAGGAACATTTATTTTCTAGCTTTCTTAGGAGGTTGAGCCGCCCTCATTTCTTGGAAGAACTCACTAAATGTCTGGGTTAAAGCTTCACGGTTTTCGTTTTCGTTATTAAGCACCCCTTTAGGAATCCTCTTTAAGACTTGGTTTCTATCCACCGGCACAATGCCAGTGGCTCTAAATCCTGATTTGATGTTTTCGACTGTATTCGCTTCTATTTCTTGCAAGCACTGATTCAGCAGAGACGGGAAATTTTGTTTTGGTAGAGTTCCCTTATGTTTTTTTTCCATGAAGTTAGAACTTTTCTCCAACGTCCCTTTATGGGTTTAAATACTGACACGTCTAGTGGTTGTGTCAAGTGCGTGGAATTTGGTGGAAGTAAAACAAACTTTATGTTATTCTTCTGGCACTCTTGAATCACTGCAAGTGATATGTGGCTAGCTAAATTGTCCCCTATTAACAGTTTCCTTCCATCTTTTCTTCTAAAATAGGGTACGATTGTTTTGAAGAACCAGTCTTCGAATAAGGTTTGGTCGAACCAACCGCTTTTAGACCTTGAATATCTGCAACCTTTGGGCCCGTTTAAAGTCCAGCTATCATAAACGTGTTCGCTTTTGTATACTACGTACGGAGCAAGCATTTGACCGTCTGCCGAGACTGAAAACATGACCGATGTTGCGCTCTTAGAAGAATTTATTATCCTTTCAGACCGTTTCGCAGATCTTCGTACAACAACTTTTCTTCTGCCGGGATCGTCCACGAAATTTGTCTCATCGTAGTTAACAATGTTTTCTGGTGGTATGTCTTCAATGCTAATTTCTAAATTGTCAAAATACTCGTTAATCAGTTCAGGAGAAATTTCGGCTCTTGCCCTCTTAATATTTTCTGATAGACGCACAGTGAGATCTTGGCGATTTCGATTCAAAAACAATTGCAACCAATCTTCACCTGGTAAATTATTTTCAAATTTTCTTTCACGTCGTCCACTTCTATCTAACCAACCTTTCACTAGATGCCTAATTTCTATTCCTTCAAGTGGATAGCCCCAATCAGCTGCACAGGTTATTCCTGCCATAAACATTTCTTCTTCTGTTTTTGTTAAGACAGTTTGACCCCCTACAGGTTTCAATCCCCCTTTCATATGACGCTGTAATGTTGATCGGGGGATCCCATATACGTCTTGTGCTTCGCGTAAAGTCATTCTCCTATTTTTAACATGTCGTAAAGCTTCGTTGAATATAGCGGGGTCATAATTTTTATTTTTTCGACAGCCTAGTGGTGTTTTATAAGTTCGGGGCATTTTGTCCCGTTCCGCCCCGAAAATGTTCTGAAAAAATAAACATCGTCATAGACAAAGCAATATGTAATTCCCCGGCCAACTTGACACATAACCTCTCAGTAAACACATGGGGGAGTGCATAAAAAAATACTAGTTTATTTAATGCTTAACAAACGTATACTACGTACGTAACTAAAATGGGGATAATTATCTTGATTAAATTATTGGTTAAATTTGTTTAGAATTAACTTACCTTACTTGTTGCACACAACCAAACAACCCTCATAAAGTTATGACAGTGTCATCTGTGAACCATTCTACACCACTCTCACGATATAGAAATCTAATTTAACGATATAAGGAGGCAAAATTTAAAATCATGCACTCCTGTCCCGAATGACCCCTGTGTCCTGAGTCACCCCAGTTAACGGTATGTAAACTTTTTTTAAACTTATATGTTCTTCCACAAAGATCACAGTTAAACATATTGATTGCCGTAAAACAGATGCACACAATCGAAAAGTATAGCACAAATAAAATGTACGTATTAACATTGTTAACTGTTAATCTTCACAACTTATTAGCAACGTCCTTTAAACTTGCTTAACCTCTTAATGCCTGAATTTTTTTTTAAGTTAGAAAAAATTTTTTTTTTCTGGAAACGGTTGCAAACATTTAACAAAAGCTTTCTAGTAAGGGCCGGTTTCATAATCAACTTTTAAAGCGATTTTAAACTTAAAGTCGCTTTTAACTATTAAATTGTGTTTCATAATGTTTAAACGCGACTTAAACCTATTAAAGGCATGTTTAACTTTAAATGCTCGTTCTCGACCATTTAACACACTTAAAAGCGGTTTTAAATATCAAACGTAACCTCAATTCAATAGGTACCTACCTACCTAATAAGCAACGTTTGTATTTATTATTTGTAAAATGAACAATAATAATCGCTTTGGAGTACAATTGTCAAGTTCAGATTCTTCTTCATCATCTGAAGAAGAAGAAGTGATATACCTATTTAAAAAGAAGAAAGTTGTATCGAAATAGAAAAAATCGATTTGATGAATACGACGACCTCGATTTTTTTGAACGATTTCGTTTAACAAAACCGACAACTGCAAGCTTATTAGAAGAAATTGGACATTTGTTGGCCCCCCAAAGCAATAGGTACTGCATTATTTTATACCTGCAAAATACTTTCATTGTGTAACATACTTTTATTGTAGAGGTGGCAGTATATCTCCAATGGTACAACTGTTACTGACTTTACGGTTTTATGCAACAGGAAGTATGCTGCTTGCTGCAGGTGATTTTATGGGGGTTTCTAAAGCATCTGCCTGCAGAATTGTGAAAAAAGTATCAGAGGCCATTGTATCTCTGCGGCCAAGATATATTAAAAGGTATGAGAATGTACACGAAATGAGCAGAATGGCAGAGCAGTTTTATGCGTTGGCTAGTTTTCCTAGAACAATAGGTGCAATTGATTGTACTCTAATACGAATTCAATCCCCAGGAGGAGAGGATGCAGAAGTCTTCAGAAGCCGGAAAGGTTTTTTTGCAATAAACGTACAAACAGTATCCTACGTTAAAAATAAGAAATATCGTTGCACGATGGCCTGGTTCAGCACACGACCAAACTGTGTTTAACAACTCTACATTGAAACACGATTTTGCAGATAACATTTACAATCCGTACTTATTAGTGGGCGACAGTGGGTACGCAATAAAACCATATCTGATGACAAAACTACAGGAAGTTCATACTCCCGCAGAAAATCTTTATAACGAAAGTATAATTAGAACTCGAAATGTTGTTGAAAGACAATATGGGGTATGGAAAACACGCTTTCCAATCCTATCCACAGGCATTCGATTATCTCTGGAGAGAGCTCAGACTGTTATTGTAGCCACCGCCGTTATTCATAATATAGCAGTGGACATGAATGATGAGTTTCCAGATGAATGGTTTGAGGACAATGTAATCGAAGAAGATGATGGGAATGGCATAAATCATAACATGGATGATAATAATAATAGAAATAGAGGGAGACAAGTACGGCAAAGGATTATAAATCAACATTTTGCAAATTTAGTGTAATACTTTATTAGGCTATATTGCTTTTATACAATAAAAAACAATTAACAGTTTTGTATTTGCTTTTTCGTTAACTCAATTTGCACATCAAGCAACATTTGCCTTTTTGCATGGTTCTCTTCTTCCATTGCAACCCTTCTTGCATTCAGCAGAATTTCTTGCTCAACATATCTTGTCTTGGCCTTATAGTACTCTTCTTTGGCCTTAAATGTAGGATTGGGGATGTTTGGCCGTAGCCTCTTATTCATAGGCTGCTTCAATTTGTGAGGCGTGTAACTGCTCCACTATAAAAAGATATTAAGCATTTATACAACTTAAGGCGATGGCACATACATTGTCTGCAACTGGCTGTGGTGTAATAATCTCTTTGTTGACGGCATTCTGCACCTTCTCTGCAAGAGGCTGCCTAGGCACAGAAGTCATTGGCACATCAATAATTGATCCAATATCAATTGGATCTTCATTAACTGCAGGCATTATCATAACAGGCGAGTTTTCAATCTTAAATATAATGAAAACAATTATTATAGTGCAATTACACGAACAGAGTTGCAAATTTGTTACCATATTCATCATTTCATCGTCTGTTAAGAGTGCTACTTCTGCTGTTCGAGGCTCTTGAGGCACCTCCTGTAAATTTACATTGAAGTAGCTATTGTTAGTAGTCTTGACATTTTATTTACCTCTGTACAATCACAATCTCCCACTGAGGGTAATCCAGAAACGGTTTTTACATTGATTATATTTAGAACAGCATCGGTAACATAATCAGCACCTATTGGAGGTGTAGCCCTGCCACCTCCTGTTCTTTTAAATGATTTTTTCGCTGTAGACGCCACTTTCCTGGCTTTTGTTTTCAAATTTTCATATTTGGACCTTATTTGATCAACACTCCTAAATTGATTGCTCTTTGCATTAAAGTTGTTGGCAATTGTTCGCCAGGCATCATTCTACAAAATACCAACCAAATATCAGTTTATAAAACAGTATTGGTTATTGATGGTTAGCCTTTTCACCTTTTGTGTGGATGTGAGCCGATTTGTCATTTTACACTCCACAATCCCTTTAAATTTCTCTACTTCCTCCAACAAAAGCAGCTCTTCGTCTTTAGTAAAATTTGAAGACCTTTTTCTGTGGGTGGACTGAGTGGACGTCATTTTTATTAATTCTATGATGTCTCTTGCTGTAAATATGTAAATAATTAGCACATAACCTACACTATAATCGTGACGAACTGACGAATACTGTCAAAAATGTCAAACGTTTACACCATGTTTACACTAAAACTCCCTAGAAATCACTAACAAGTGACCCTGTACGCATTGTTGCCTATACATTTTCGAACTAATGCAATTTTAACTAAAATTGCGATGGTTCATGTTTATGAAACGCAATCTCCTCTAACTTAAAGTTAAAATCGCTTTTTGCTTAAAACTGCTTTTTGTTAACAGCGCTTTTAGTGCTGGATTATGAAACTGGCCGTAAATGAAATGATAGCTAATTGTCCTTTTCCTTATTTTTAGTCCTTGGTATCATATATGATACTATAAGCACCAACGAAATCATACTACAAGATTTTCAAATTTATTTATTAAATATGAAACTGTCCGAAACAATTTCTTTCTTTATTTAAACACAAATGTAAATTACATTTTGAACATTTCATGGAAGACAGGTGTTTGCAAGTAGGGTTTTTGCACCGTAGTCTTTCTCCTACAACTAATGGCCAGTGACCTATTTGACCTCGTCTCACGTCAAATGCAGGAATAGGAGCTGTAGGCCCCCTTTTCTTTTTTTGTTCATATTGATGTCCTATGACGTCATTGTCTAGACTTGGTCTTCCCTGTTTTTTTTGTAAATTTTTTCCACGAAGGCATAAGCATTCAGCTACACTAGTTCTGAAGTCCAACTGATCTTCAATGTCTTTCTGTGATAAATTGATGTCTTTGCAGTCTTGTTTATATGAAATCCATGCATTGACCACCATCATATCAATAAAATGATAAAAAAATCGCATATAATATTTTTTTGACCTTACACCAATTCTATAATAAGCAATTTGGGCGTCTAAAAATCAACGCCACCCATGAAGTTATTATAAATATCAACAACAAATGGCTTTTCAATTCTTATTTTCTTTTTTTCTTTTTTATCGTATCGTTCTGTGCTGCTCAATGGTTCTGCACTTGAAAATGATGTGGCCAAAGTAACTCCCCTATTGTCAAACCATTTCACCGCTCTAATGTTGACATTTTCTACTATCGTTTCCTTTTCATCGTACGTTCCCCTACCCTTCTTCTGCATCTCTTTGTCTGAAGAAAATTCTAAACCGGGAAATCTGTTCACTCTTATCGTGCCGATTGCACCAATACCTCTTTTATGCAATTCGACGAAAAGATTTGGTGAAGCAAACCAATTGTCAAAGTACAGCAAATAGTTTTGATCATTTGGTAATATGTGGGCCATTTGAAGGACTATATTTGAACTTTTGCCTATATCGCGGTGGTATGGTTTTGGTGTAATTACGCCGTCGTATATGCTGAAATTGTAAATAAATCGTCTTACATCACATAATGCAAAAATTTTGTATCCCCATTTTTGGGCTTTTTCGGATTGTATTGTTTTAGAGAAGATCTTCCTTTGAATGGTACGATTTGCTCATCCACACAATACATTTGTCCACGTAGCGGCGTGTTTTTACATTTCTCAACAAGATGGTCATAGAGAGGACGGATCTTGAATAGGCGATCCCTGTTGTCAGCAGGCAAATTAGCATTGTTATTGAAATGTAAAAACCGTCTAATTTGCTCGTAACGGTCTCGACTCATTACATCTGCTATCTGTTGAATTCTAAATCTTCTTTTCCAATAGTTTTTTGTACGATGTAAATTGAAAACAGACATATAAATGGTGACACCAATAAATTGTTCCAATTCAGTAACAGTAAGCTTCAGTGGCTTGTTTATATTTTTTTGAACAGCGTATATGTTTGACTCTTCTACAATATGGCTCATCAACTCATTATCAAAGAATTGGCAAAAGTATTCAATGGGACTAAAAACGTCCTCACGTAGCTCCTCTCTTACCAGAAATGGAGGAGTTTCTCTAGGAGACTGTGGAGGTACCGTCATGTGGGGCTTTATGGAACGATATTGATATATTTTTTACCATAACTTGTTTGTCTTTTGCTCTAACCATTTGTAATTTCTTTTAACAGGACCGAGATTATGCAAGGAACGCAATAACGTCAAAAGCAAAATGCCATCTTTAGTAAAAAAAAGTATTTTTTTTTATTTTGTGTCGTTCCATATAAGAAACTAAATTATTATTTAGGTTATTTGGGGTTTTAGGGTTATTTGGAACGATCAACTATTTCCACAGAAAAAACATGTTAAATTGAAAATGTTCCGGTATATAAAATATGTATGTTATATGGAACACTTTTAACATAAAAAAATGAAAAAAAAAAATTATTATTATAGGGGACTCAGAAAGAACTGTAATAGTGAAACACTAAATTTGTCGTTCCATATGCTTTATTTCTTTGGCAAATATTCATAAAAATACATATAAACTATAAAATCAACACAAATATAAATTCTCAAGGTAGGTACAAAAACGAAAATATGTAAAAAAATTAAATACCTGTATAAAAATTAAAAAATATTTTTGGGAAAAATGTAGCGTCCCCTAAAAACTAGTGGCTGCGGTAAAACCCATTTAATTTGTTCAAAGGAAATAATGTTTTTGTCTTCTATTAATGGAAAAGTAAAAGTGTCTTTTTTTCCAGTATAATTTCGAAGGCACAAAATTTCAAATTTTTGATTTCCCAAACATTTAACTATCTTTGACACAAATTCTTTGGTTTTCTCTTTTTTTGTGTTCTTATTGTACAAAAAGCTAACAATCACAAAGGAATTGACGATAATATCACAGTGTTGAGGATGTTTTTTCTCACCATTTGTATCACAAACACTTATTCCACTGCACTCTGGAAGTTGAGATGTTTCCTCTTCTTCTTCTTCATCTGTATCTTCCAAAGGTTCGTAGTTTTCGTTTTTATTTTTACTACTTTGCCTTTCTTGATTTATAATACTAGCATTAATCAGACTATCTTCATTGCATTGTTCAGTCTCATTAATTATTTCAGTCTCTTCAGTTTCAATATTATTATTTTGATAAAAATCGTTTGTTGCAACCGATCTACCTGGAGGCACATTGATTTTTTTTGTTCTTTTTTTGGTAGGTTTTTCTTTAGCCCCAGTTGTTGTTTCCATAATATTTGTAAACGATTGTATTAAGGCTGCATCCTGTCCTACGATGTCGGGTGGTGCTGCTCCGATCAATCGCTTGAGAACCTGATGTCTATCGGGTGGTAATATCCCAGCTCCTCTAAAACCTGCCAAAATATTCGCTTCTATATTAGAACCTATCTTTTCCAACGTTTTTTTTAGCACACTTGGAAAAGCAGTTTTGGGTAAAATACCTTTATTTTTTCCTTCCATGCAGATAGGGTTTTTTTCCAAGCACCCTTCAATGGACCAAAAAATCCAACGTCCAGTGGCTGACAAACGTGGGTGCTATTGGCAGGCAAAAATATAAAACTTATATTATTTCTTTCACAAACTTGTACAACAGTTTCGGAAAGGTGGCTAGACAAATTATCCCGATTAATATCTTTTTACCATCCAGCCTCCTCAAAAATGGTAGAGCTATTTTGTTGAACCAATCTTCAAATATAAAGCCATCAAACCACCCGCTTGCAGATCGATTATAACAGGCTCTAGTTGGACCATTCACCACCCACTCGGGATATAAATTGGTGGCTTTATAAACAATGTATGGGGGCAGCAAAGTCCCATCTGCAGCAGCTGCGAACATCACAGAAGTGTGAGCTTTTGAACTGTCGACAATCTTGTAGGCATGCTTAACTCCTTTTTTTACAATTACAGACTGTTTTTCAGGATCATCAACTAGTCCCGATTCATCATAATTAATGATGTTCTGTGGCGGTACTCCCCTAATTGATTCTTCTAATTCATTGAAATAATTGTTAACTATTTCAGGTGATAACTCAGCCCGGCTTCTCTTAATATTCTCGGAATTTCTTACAGATAATTCACTATGTCTTCTCATGAAGTTTCGTACCCATTCTTTACCAGGAAGATTATCTTGGAAACATTTGATAGTAAGTCCTCTTCTGTTTAGATATTCTCGAACAAAGTGTCTCAGTGAACTAGGAGGAAATGGATATCCAAAACTTGATGCAATTAACAAGGCATGAACAATTTTTTTTTCATCAGCGTGACTCAGAACTGGTGGTTTCCCTAACTTGTCAGAATTTAGACCTCGATACCGCCGATAAAGGGTAGTTTTCGGCACCCCATGCCGTACAGCTGCTTGTCCAAAAGAGAAACGTCCATCCACAACATCTCTGAGAGCATCTTCAAGGTGGTCTAATGGATAATCTCTCCTTAATTTGCGACCAGGCCACCTCTTGTACGTGCGCACCATGTTCCCTATAAGCCTGCAAATGTTCATATTTTACATTTTTACGTTTATAAAAAAAAATGAAAATAATTTATGACAAAGAGGTGGATATATTGTTTATTGAGGTTATGTACTAATATTCGTTCCACAGAGGCATCAACGAATTGTAAACAGTTTTTGAGGTACAGATGAGACAATTCATGCTTTAAGAAACATGCAAAATTTTGTCTGCCCTTGCATTTTTTTTTCAATACTCACCAGACCGTAAAGTGCGTAAAGTTCAAAACAAACGTCCATCACTAGTGTAGCCAGTACCCAAGAATAAGAATCCTATTTTACCGGCAATAGCACTGCCAACATAAGAAAGTTATTAACAAATATAAAACTTGGCGCCAAATTGTACCATATAACCTGCCCGTTCCATAAAGCCCCACATGACGGTACTGAATTCCAACCATTTTTTGAAGTCGAAGACATTTGGAATTGAATCAAAGGAATGTCGTCATCGGAATCAAAATTGTCATCGTCAGCTTCAGTGACTTCAATTGGATCCTCTGGTTCTTTTTCGTCGTCCGAATCTGCCAAATATTCATCCTCACTTTCCTCTGGAGGTGTGGTAAAGAATTCGACCCTTCCGCGCTTCTTCTGGCTTTCAATTGTGCGGCGACTCATCTGAAGAAAAAACCCAAACTCAAAACCACCGGTGCCTATAATATCATATTTGATACGCACAATTGTTTATCAAAATTTTAATTTATAGCAACAGATTCCAACAAAATCTTTATCACCCATGATAATATCAACCTTTTACTACATAAAACATATTTTTTACTTACATTTTATCAAATGATGAACAAGCTGCTAAAAGATTTGTTTTCACTTGCCACTATCTTTCCTCACACGTGCATGGGAGTCATTGGCAGGGCTGCCAATGCAAACGAAGTGTATAATCCGTTTCCCTCTCCAAATTACACGATTTTGCGCAGTTTTACACGCGCGAGAAACAAATTAAATTTCTACTGTTTTACACACAGAACAGCAGGAATTTGGGAAGAATTAACTATTAAGACAATTTTATATTAAAACTTGTTTATTACAAAAAAATACATAAATTTTTTTGTCTATTTCCAGATGTTTTCGCGTAACATACTTTGATCTGGTTCAAACTGCAGTATGCCACCGGAATTTTTTACTTCTTCTTTTGTATATATTATTGCCCTAACAGTGCTGGTGCTTAAACTACTTCTTAAGTCCGTTTTTATGTCATTTAAAGAACTGAATACCCTTTCTACAGACGCATTCGAAAATGGTAATATTAAAAGTAAATTAATAACCACTTTTAAATTTGTAAAGCCACATATGCCAGCACTATTTTTTAAGTCAAACACTTTCTGCCAATATATTTCAGCTGGGTCTGATGTATTTAAATCAATATTTTGAAGTCTAACAATGCATGTTCACGCCATTCATTATCAACTGCCTGGTAGTTAGTAAAATCTTTCAGGAATGGGAACCTAATAAAAACATTATTCAAAGACTTAGTATTAAAGGCTTGGGCTTTTGCTGGGTCTACAATTTCAATAATATCAAATATATCATCATTAAATTCAAACCGTGTTTTAATATCAGAAACCAGTTCAATGTAAAACTTTAAACAATTTTCAAAAAACATTGTTACGTCAGCTGTTGATGCATTTGAATCTTGCTTGATTTCATTTACATATTGGGTGGCCTGTATTCCTAAATACAACTGATCAATGTCAAGAAAATGTTCCGGGTTTCTGTGATTTAATGTAAATATATTCTCATTTCTCACACAAGATGGTTTCATGTAATTTAGACACAAAATTCTGATCATTTTCTCAATTTCTGGTTTTAGTTTATAGAGTAATGGTGTCTCACTCTGAAACAGTTTATTAAAATCTGTGAGAATTTCTAAAACATAGCTTAGAAAATGTAAATATACTTTTGTGAACTTATTGGACATAGTGGTAATCATAGATTCAGTAGTTCTTGAAGGATCACTAAATACAGTTTCTCTTAAATAGGCATGCAGGGGCTCATATTGTTCTAATACTCTGTCAACGCAAGATTTCAAAGAGAGCCATCTTGTGTTTGCCGGAAGCAAAATTTTGTGAATTTCAACTCTGAAAAACAATTGAAATTCTTTAAGCCTTTCCTGTCGCCCAAAGCTCCTGCTAAAATGTGCACCTAAATTTCTTAAAAGATCTTCGATAGACCTTGGAAGAACTAAGCAAGCTTTAGACGCAGACAGATGTATTAAATGGCAGGAACATTTGATACAAACTATATGTGGTACATTTTTCTTCAGCAAAGAGTAAACAGAATTATGCTGTCCAAATATTACGTTTGTTGTATCTGAAAAAAAACCTACCATATTAGTTATTGGAATGTTTTTAATCGCGATTACATTTTGAAGACATTTGAAGAATTCCTCAGCTGTTCCCACACTATTTTCAACCATGTCAAAAAATTTGGTGACAACTTTTTTGGTATTGTTACAGTAGTATATAACTGTAAAGGCACACTGTTTAGTAGTACCTTTATCTGTGGTTTCGTCCATTATTAATGAGAAAAAGCAGCCTGGAGCAGATAAAGTTGAACACATTTTCTGGCTACATTTTTCACCTAACCCATACTTTAACATTTGTGTGGCTTTTGTTCTCTTCAGTAACAAGGATTTTGCTATTTGAGAGTCTGGAAAAATATTGGCACACAGAGGACTTAAAACATCCATGAGTACAAAAGGTAAATTATTTGATGCTAAAAGTGCACACATCTTCAACTTCGCTCTTCTAGTAGAGTCTTTTACGTTATTGTCATTATCAGAAAAGAAACTCATGTTTTTAATGTTTTTGTTAGTGACATATTGTCGTTTGTTAAAAACATGCTTTTCTGATTTGCTGTGGCGCAATATTACATGTTTATGTGCAAATATTTTTTTCGGACACTCAATGGAAATTGAATACATTTCTTTATTACAAATCGTAAAGAAAAGTATCTCTTTTCTTTATAGAAACCATTTCTTTATAGCAACTAAATGAACAATTATTAATTATTAATTATTAATTATTTATTGGAATAAATATTAAACGTACAATTATTAACGCTAGAGAAACTTATACTTGAACACTGTTGTAATTGCAAATCATTAAATGATAGTGACGATTTTGATAAAACCTCCTGATTAGCTCCTCCATTTGATGTAGAAAATGATGAATCGCTACACGTTGGAGCCAACTATAATGCAGTAGGTTCTAAGACAAAATGTGATGTATTCTGGCATTCACTGTTTGACAATGATGGCTGATTAAAAATCATTTTTGAAGTCGTCATTTTATTGTTAATGCTTTCTTGTATATATCCTTCTGCGGTCGTGTTTGATCGCCATCCTCCATGATTTTTGAGCCTCCTGATGTCCGCTCCACCCTCAGCAAGAAAAGTAGTTGACGTTCGACGAAAACAGTGTCCAGTGTAACCGTCTGGGTCGGATAGTTTCAAATAATGAGCAATTTTACTCGGCATCTTGTAGAAACTGTGGATCCCTACAGGTTGCACTGTACATTTATTGTTCATATAAAATATGAAGAATCTTGAGTGTTTGATATGTTTTGGACGCAAGCTTACATATCTCCTGTACAACTCGATCTCATTAATGCCTCCCATTTCCATCATAACGGTGAATATGCGCTTCTTCATTGTCTTCGTATCATGGAGGGTGACAACCAAAATAGAGCCGGTATCCTCGATATCCTCCACATTTAACTTTCTTAGCTCCTCACTACGGCATGCACCATACAGACCGAAAATTACCGCCACTTTAATCATAAGAAAGGTGTCGTCAGGGGCTTGTGTCAAAAATTTTGACACATCATCCTGCGATAAAATTTTGGATTTTTTTGCTTCATATCCCTCACTTTGGCGCTTTAAATATAACTGTAACTTCCCATAATTCGATATATCGACGTTTTCTTTCACTCTCAACGTACTTTTCAACATGGAGTACATTGACCACAGCGTGGAAGATTTCAGCCTTTCAGCCTGTAATCAAATATAAAAATAAAACTAGAAAATTTATAAATGTATTCAGGAAAACTAACCTTTTCATGAAAAAAAGCAAGCATAACTTCTTCGTCGATATCCCTTACATTCTTTGAAGTCTTCCAGGAGTTGAAAATGTTATAGGTCTTCTCATATTTATCTCGTGATTTCGAGGGTAATAAACTAGCAACAGCTTCAAGCGCTAATGCCGATATTTCAGGATGATTTTCATTATTTATTTCCATTTTTACAAGATTTCACGCGATTACACTTGATAAAACGAAACTTGTTTACTTTTTTTTTTTAGTTGCTGCAGTGATGGAAATGGCAATTTGATTCTCGAGCTTGTCACGTTTGTTTGTTTGTTTGTGTTTGGGCGAGGAATCAGGATGGCGGAGCATCCGTCGTACCTCATGGCACCGATTGCTATGATCATTTGGCCGACCCTACTAGAATTTAGCCGAATCTGGGGGAATTCCACCCCCAGTAGGGATCTTTATCGTGCCAAACATCGCATTGACACGGGACCTACAGTTTTACTTCCTCTCCGAAAAGAAGGCATGTTTTAAATTTTTCTCCGCTATGAAAAATTACCAGTTCGGCCGGGGATCGAACCTGCGTCACGTATTTTTTAAATAATTGTTTCTTATAACGTGTAATGTATTCAATTTCCATTCAGTGTCCGAAAAAATGTTATGCATTATTCTTAAAGAAAAGTAAGTTTTTCTTTACTCATCGCCTTTCTAATCTCGGCTATGCCTCGATTAGAAACATGGCAATTCATAAAGAAAAACAATACTTTTCTTTACTTATAATGCAAATAACTAGTACATTACAAAGCTTACAAAATGCGAATAGGGAGAAGAAGTGCATACGTCATACCGTGCCTGACGTCATAATTCTTTCCTCGCAACGAGCAGGTTCGCATCGCTCTACTTCGCTGTAAACCGTTTGTTTGACAGTTTTGACACTGTTGACAGTTGGAAGAGAAAACGTGACGCTACTTTGTGAGGTTAAAATAATAGATAGGTACTATCACAAATAAAATATTGAAACAACAATGGGTGAAAGCCATTGGGTAAGCGTTTTTATAGCTTGTAAACATCCTTTTTAACACTATCAATAATCAGAAATGAAAATATAATGTGCCTTATTGAAGTACATGCGCGTTGCGAGGAAAGAATTATGACATCAGGCACGGTATGACGTATGCACTTCTTCTCCCTATTCATTTCCTTTTCTGGTAGTGTCAGATTTTACTAACCAACCTTTAAATTGTTAACCAACCTTAAATGTTTTGCCAAGATATACAAAATTTTCCTGAACCTTTGGAAATATTAACTTTAGGACGCTTTGGGTTTTCAGTACTATTGAATTCGTCCAAAACTTCTGCATTCTGCAACAGATATTTGTTTAAGAATTTATTCAAACAAGATATTCATAGAAATACTTGCCTCAACTTCAACTTCATCATCATTATTCTGCTCCTCATTTACACCTTCTGATGCCACAGCTTGATAACTGTATATAAAATAATGTAATATTAATATAAAATTGGTAACCGAAAAAAAAAGGGACCTCCACTAGTCGGCCATTTCACGCGGATGGACGGGACAAATTAGAAGCACTGTTTCATAAAAATATTTTTTCACATAAATGTGATATACAATGTGGTTACTTTTTTATTAGGAGATTGTTTGGAAACTTTAAGTGTATTTGTACTACTATTATCAAGACCCAATTGTTTTAAAATCACAGCTACTGATGCAAAGTTAATGTGGGATGGACGGGACATTAAAAAACGTATGATTTTTTGACAAAAATTTTACTGTCATATTCTCTGATTTGATTCAGTAAAATTTGTACATTACGTGATTGGTTTAAGTAGAAGACAGCTTGTTTCAAAATACATAGTATTAAGATTGAAATAACTTTGAACAAGGCGTACAATAGTATTTTTATGTGGGATGGACGGGACGGGATGGACGGGACAAAAATAATAAGTCGAAATGTGCTTTCTGATTTTAACAAAATTTAACTTTTTAATAAATTAGTTTATTCCAAACAATTGCTTTTTTTATAAATTCTATTAGTTTATTCCAAACAATAGCTTTTTTTATAAATCCTAACAGATTTCAAATCGTTTAATTCTGTTTGCCCTACTAGTAAATATTCACTGTCTATTGGTTGAAAAAAATGAGATGATTGAATGCCCTCAATAGATGCAATTTGCGCCCAGCGCTTATTCAACATATTTGCATAAGTTTGAATTTGATCTCCACAAACAAATATTAAATTTATGTTTTTCACAACAGAACTAACTGCTTGGTAAAAAGATTGAGCGTCGTTAATCACCACATGTCTACCTTTGACCAATTCCCATGCCATTCTTTTTACGGTTCCTCCTACACCATCAACGGCCCCCTTTCCATGGGACGTTGCAAAAAAGCTCCAAGTGGCACAAATTTTATGATCTTGGTGCATGAAGCACAAATTTGATAAAATATATTTATTTTTAAATTGCGCAGCACAACCATCCGAGAATATATTAATTTTAGTTAAATCCGAATATGAGTCTTTCAACCATTCAATTATAATTTTCATAAAGACCCAAACACATACTTTATCATGAGTAAGGTTGTCACTAATCAGAGCAAAAGAATGACACTGGTTCTGTACCCAAGCCACAGCAGTAAAGATCGTTACTTGCCGGTGACTCCAGTGAGCGCTTTGAATTTCATCTTGGCTAACGCAAGAGTAATTTTCTGCAAAATCTACTTGGAGAACTGCCTCTTCTTCAGATATATTTTTCTTTGCAAGTTCAAATCTTTTCTCCTGAACAGTTTTGACGTAGCTATGAACTTTAAACTGACTCAAAAGATCTTGCAGTGAATTTAATGCCGCAGTTAGCGTCCCTGATATCTCTAGAATTTGTGGTTTTCCAAGTGAATTTTGCCAACATTTCCAAGACAAATGTATTTCTGAGGCCGTAACAATGATACTTAGAGGTATAATGTTTTCTACATTCTCTTCACAAAGCACGCATATTCCATTCATACAATTACTATCATCAGTTTTGCAGCAGAGAACCGACAGCAATTCTTTAGAATTTTTTGGAAACGTCTTAATTTCTTTTCGAATGCTTTCGATAATATAATTAAAATTTGCGTGGTATCTGCATACACAAATATTATGCGGCATTTTGGAATTTAGTAGAACGTTTTTCGGTCGAAACTCGTAGAATTTTGTGAGTTTGATCTTCGACTCCGGATTTTCTTCTAAAAATAGGGCATACGCCTCTCGAATCGTCATTGTCATGTGTCGTTTTTGCAATTTTGTTTTTCCTTCTTTTGTTTTTACAGATATTACATCTCTCTTTCCTGGTGCTTGGCGGCTAATGTCATCGCGCATGTAAAATTGTTGAACCTCATCCATTAAATGTTGGTCGATTTTGTTAGGCGCTGTTAATACTTTTTCCTTGTTGGTGTTTTGTAGTTCGGGTATTTCAGCAAACGCTAACTTCCTTAGTACCTCCTTTCGCCTTTCTACACATTTGGGCAAAACATTTTTAATTTTTTTCATAACTTTTCCTAACGATTGCGGTGTTTTGAATGCAGAGTTTTCTGCTTCCAATTTTTTCTGTACCCTTTTTTCTTTCAATTTTTGTCTATATCTTCTTTTTCTTTCGGTCTCCTTTTGCTTCCTGGCTTCTTGTACATCGTTTGTTATAAGTCCATCGATAACTAGTTGTTTTTGTTTAATTCTATAGATTTTTTTCTTTTAGCGTCTTTTTCTTTATGTAAAGTATAGCGATTAACGTCCAATTTCAATTTTTCTCTTCTCTTTTGCCCCCTTTCTCTTTCACTTTCCTTCGTACGCATTCTCCAGTCTATAATTAAAATCTACGATTATTTCACGCTTCTGTTGGGATGGACGGGACACATTTTGAAATTACAAATGCTTAGGTAAAACTAATCTAGAGTATTTGTAAGTATGAGGTTGTTTTCAGTTGTTAACTAAGTTATAAATAGGTAAAATGTACTACACAAATCTATCACGTTTATTTGCTATGCAAAAGTTATACTAATTTGGGGATGGACGGGACAAACAAAACAATGACTTACCTTTTTGTGATAAATCAAGGCAAAATTACTCTTGATTTTCAAAGGATATCACACACTTTCGCAAGCTAACAAAGCCACAAACTTCCGTGTTAAACGCAAATGACGCTTCCCTTCAATTGTTCCGTCAGAGCACACTACGAAATTTAAGTGACGTTTTACTCTCTTAGATCTTTACAAACAAGAAAGTATCTGTGTGTGTGGTTCACATTAAAATATGAAAAACTGTTTACTGTTTTTAAACACTCGGTTTATTTATCAGTCAAAATAAGTAAAAAGATTCGTAATTCGATCAACTTTTTTTTTAATGCATGTTGTTAATTCTGCTTGAAATGGCCGCAGTGTTATCTCTGCAAGCGAAGTAGACTCGGAAACTCCCAGTTGTCCGTCAGAGTTCAAACAGCTGTTGCTTTTGCTACATACAGGATCAGGAATTCCCTCCACCGAACTGATTTTTCCTGCTCCCTCTATCTTTGTAGACAGTTTTATCAACCATTTATCCATGATTTAATTCTTTAATGCTAGGTACTCCAAAGCCTTCTACAAAAATCTAATACATATAACCGAACTGTTTATTGTAGGTGCAAATTTATAATGACTTACCACCTCAGCAGTCAGCTTTACGTTTTTACGACCACTACACCACACTTGAATGCATACAAAAATACATTCCTGAGAACACAATTAAAAAAAGTTAGGTTATGATGCCAGTGATGTTGATGGCGCGCGCCAAACCGATGCGATGACAGAGAAATCAGAATAATATCCCAGGGGGCCTACCACCGACTCGTGTGAGATTTCTCACTGGTGAGTTTTGTCACCAAAATGACGTCATTTTAATGAGAAGTGCTAAAAGCCTACTATTGACGCGGTGACTTTTCTCACCGGTGACAAAACTCGAATGAAAACGCGTGAGTTTACTCGAGCGGTTAATTATGAGTGAGATTTGACATTTGAGATAAAATCGATTTTAATGAAAAGTCAGGAATGGTTTAAATGAATATGTGAAGTGTTTAATTTGAAAAAGGTAGGTATTTATTTAATATTTTACGTTTCCTATTAATTAAACAATATGAAATTTGGAAAAGAAAATAGGTAAATAGTTTTTTTCTTGTTTTTCATGAGTTTTTACTATTTATTGCAGTGTTTATTGTATTCTCTCCGCACTCAACCGTTGGTGCTTAAATTAGTCTTTGTTAACTTGTGAAGTGACCTACGTATTTTGGAAAAAATGGATGATCTAGTGATGCTCAATTTAATTGAGAATTTATTAGAAAATGACGAACTGGCGGTGCCTTTGAGGCGTGCCGGAAATCCTTTGCGGGAATTGCCAGAAAGACAATTTATTAAACTTTTTCGGGTGTCCAAAGAATTATTTCATTTTATTGTTACTCTGGTGGAACCCTTCATGCGTCCAAAGAGAAGACCAAGTGATCTGTCTATTCAAATTCGAGTAATTAAACTACATGTCTTTCGTCCATATTTGTCTGATTTATGTTTTAAACTTAGGTGTTGGCTGCACTACGTTTTTATGCTGCTGGTAGTTATCAGGCTGATGTGGGCTACAATGGTTTTATAGGCATTTGTCAACAAAGTGTAAGTAACGCCCTTCATGAAGTAACGGATGCCTTAAACCAACAACATATATTGAATAATTATGTTAAGTTTCCTTTTACTGAAACCCTTTTTCTAATTCTTGTATTTGCAGCAGGAGTGTGGGGAGTTCCAGCAGGAGTATTTCGGGGAGAGTTCTTTTCATTTTGAAGGGCTATGCGTGGAGATCCGCGGCGTGGGGAGGAATGTGCAGAGGAGCCGTGGGGACTAGGTAGTACCCGTATTGATGGGGATAAAGGATGGTAGGACGTAGGGGTAACAACAAAAGTTACTTGAGGTGTGGGAATGTCTAAGCCTTGTATGGCGACTGGCGATAGCATTTCAGCAATACTTTTGTCAGTTTTGGATATTGACTGAAAATTACTCACACCACCCCCCGTTTTGTTCATTTCCCTTCTATTTGCCGCGGTTTTTTGTTTTGTCCTGGCACATAAGTCTTGCCATGTCTGTAGAAATTTAAATAAAATATTGGTCTTAATACATACATATTTAGATATTTTAATTTACCTTTCTCCATGCTTTCCACTCTTTTTGTGGCCCTATGGTGCTGTTGAGTGTTTCTGCTAATCCTTTCCACAAAGCTTCACCATCTTTTCTGGTGAAGTTTGCGGAAAACTTTCCTGAAACTAGTTCAGGGTGAACGCGCATGAACTCCACAAGAAGTTCTTTTTGCTCTTCTGTGACTTTCATTTCGATGTGATATCGATATTATACAAGTAATAATGACAAATGTCAAATGTTGCAAGAGTCTGTTACTAGGCAATGAATTCGAAAATACAGTGCTGCCGTATCTGACTAGTGACAAAATTCACCGGTGAGATTTCTCATCTCACGCCATGTCAATAGTAGCCTTTTTAAAAAATGAGTGACAAAATGCACGTGAGTTTTCTCACTGATGAGAAAAGTCACCAGAGTCGGTGGTAGGCCCCCAGATCCCAGATCGCAGAATATCAAAATATCCCTAATCAGGAGTCAAGGACGATAGTGTCAAAACTCAAAACAAAAGAAAGCAATGAAAGCAACCGCACAATCGGTACAATGCGGTAAACCGCACAAACAAAAGTTACTAATTTCGTGGAAGAGTCGATTACACGATTTTACACTCACAAAAATATTACACACAAGGTACAATGAATTATCCGCAAATCGTGTAATTACACGCACATTGGCAGCCCTGGTCATTGGTCACTTTATATATTTTAAATGAGAAGTGAAGAAATTTACATTACCGGCACTCAACTGTAGCACGGCCTCCTCGATTTGAGAGACGAACGTCTCTTAGACGGCCGGTCGCTTTGGAAAAATTTCTGATTTTTGACAGGTATTTATCTATGGACAGGTACGTATTGTGGCGCCATCTGTCGAGTCCTCTAGTGATTAAACAATATTGGCGCGCAATCTAGATTGCCGCTTGTTTATTTTTAATAAACATTAGCATCAATAATTTACTTATTGTTAGTGGTAAAATCTATTGTAATTTGCTGTTAAAATTATTAAAAATGCCTCGAAAGTGTTGTGTTACAAACTGTAGCTCATATGAATTAGAAAATGTATCTCTCCATAGTTTTCCTGCAAATGTAGAATTAAATTCTAAATGGAAAGAAGCTCTAAATAATCATACTGGTACATAATCTATAAATTATTTTAATTTCTTAAATTCCTAAAGTTTCTACTGTTAAGTGTAACAACAAAAACAAAATAATCTCGTTTTTTATTCTTTTCATGTAGATATTAATCGATTGACGGAGTATTCATTTGTATGCAGTGAACATTTCGCACTTAACTGCTTCCTTGTAACCGAAAAACAACGGAGACTAGTTACAGGCGCCATACCATTTAAATTATTTTCTATTAATGTTTAATATCTTCCATCATTTTAATGTACCTACATTTTAGATTCCAAACGAAAATCCTGATTGTTCCACTAATTTACCATCTTTAAATTATCCTGAGGAATCCGATAACTCTCGTACATCCCAAACCTTACTTACAGCTGCAGAAATAAAGGATTTACTTTATACGAAACAATCGTTAACCCAAAAATTAAAACCCTTAGAAATGAAATACAATAAGTTGAAACAAGAAATGGGAGTAGTTAAAAAAAAACAAAACGATAATTTTGAATGGAAATGCATGGAACAAATTCAAGAAGATGCAAATGATATGGTTCCTAGAGCAATATTTATACTTGATCAAATCAAAAACTACAAAAAAAAACATCCAAGATGGTCTGAAGTAACCATCCGCCATTGTATTTCCTGGAGATTTTGTTCTCCTAAAGGGTACGAATTTCCCAGGAATGTATTGTTTAGATTGCCGTGCAAAACAACACTACTAAAATATTTTGGCAACAGAAATGAAAATTTAGTTAAAGATAGATTACTGTCAGAGAGTGGATCTTTGACCAACGCAGAAAAAGTCTGTTCCCTGGTAATATATGATATGGCTGTTAGAGAAACAGTTTGTTACTCAAAGGCAGAAGACCGAATATTTGGGCTAGCAACTGTTCCCACAACACACAATAATATTGGAAATAAGCCAGTAGTTGCAAATCAACTTTTGTGTTTTGTTATTTATGGTTTATCGACAAAATATATTATCCCTGCAAGTTATTATTTCCATAGGCAGTTATATAGTAAAAATTTGTATAACTTAACATTGGGTGTTTTAAAGTTTCTTGCTGAATGTGGATTTAAAGTAGTACGGATTGTGGGAGATAATCATAAAAATCATGTAGCACTATTTAAGCATTTTGGAAATGGTAGACTTCGTAACGTTGTCCCTCATCCATACAATCCTGGTCTTAAGCTTTTTCTAAGTTTTGACTATTGTCACGCCCTTAAGAACGCAAGAAATTTATTTCTTCATCATGACATGGCTTCATCATCTGGAATTATTTCAGCAAGTTACCTAAAAGACCTTTTTGAAATTCAATCAAGTTTTATAATTAAGCCCGTTAGATACTTGACAAAAAAGCATCTATACCCATCCAATTTAGACAAAATGAAAGTAAATTTGGCTGTTCAAATATTTTCCTCATCCGTTACAGCATCGTTAACATATCTTATTCATCATGGTGGTGAAGAGTTTAGTCATTTTAAAGATGCTGTCGCAACAAGAGAATACATGGAACACATGTATAAATTCTTCCAACTTCATGATGTCAGCAACAGAACACAGAATATTCAACAGAATGATGCAAATACCGCACCTTATGTTCACATCAGCGATGAACGCCTCGTTTGGTTGAATGAAGTATTTCCTCAGTATATTAATGACATCCAGTCCACCTTATCACAACTACAAACAACTGGCTTAACTAAGGAGACTGCTGAAGCTCTAATTTTTACCTCAAGAAGTACCTATTTATGTATTAGATATCTAATTGAAGACCTTAATTTTTATTATGTTTTGACTAGAAAATTCAGTTCGGATGCTGTCGAATCACTGTTTGCCAATGTTAGACTTCGTGGTGGATCCAATGATCTTACAGATTGCAAAGCTGCTGAACACGCTATTAGACAGATTCTGAGAACAGGTTTAATAACAAGTATAAATTACAGAAATACCCTAAATAATTCTGAGACTGAATACATCAGTGACAGAACTACAAACCAGAATGTATATAATGATTGTGAGAACGCCGACATAGTTATAACACTAAATGACGAACAAATTGAAAAATTGGAAAAATTACATTTAGTTGTACCCGATAGTCCATGTACGTCATCTAATATTGAAGCAGCAGCTACAGCTTTTCTATGTGGTTACCTCATCATGAAAATAGAAGAGTTTGTTGACTGCCAACAATGTTTATCCGTTTTACGAGATAGTTCCCCAGTAAAGACAAATCCTTTGTTAGAATTAATTTACAATCAGGATAGGGGGAAATTGATTTATCCAAATGAACAATTTGTGGTATTAATAGAATATGTAGTTCAACTGATTGTAGAAATTCTACCAGCTCTCCCAAAAGAAAACATTAGTACAATTTTAAAAACAATATTTGTGGGCTATCTACAAGAAAATCCCATGTTTCAATGTGAACTTCATGGTAAACTAGTTTGTAACATAATAATTGGCAAAGTACTATCCCCAATTCTTACAAACTATTGTATGTCAGAGAGTCAAAAAGTGAAGCAGTACGGAAACAAGAAGAGAAAGCTTTTAAAATTAAGCTAATCTAAAAATTTCTACAATTTGTAATCAAAATGGTCTAGCTTTATTTCCAAACTTCATCCAGTTCAATGAAAAAAGGCCCTTTTCAGGGCCACAATTTTTATATGGAAAAAGAGCTCCTTTTGTTGGTTCGACTGCCAAGACGGTTGATATATTTTAGCCTACCCTCTCATATCTCATTAAATTTAATTACTGATTTACATTTTATTTGTCAGAAAGATTAAGCAACTTCTCAAGCAGATATTTTAAATTAATAATAATATTTATTAGTACCATCTACATAAAGGGTTTGCACGAATTAAAGATACATTTCATAAAATACAATATCACATTAATATCACAAGTTATTACATAGCACTTACAAATTACCAACAATTTACGTACATATCACTGAGTTCATCATCAAATAATTCTTTTATGTTATAATAGTAAGCTTAGTTCAATAGAAAATTCATTAAATCTAATTGTCGAGCATTTTGCAGTTTATTATATAAGTTTATAGATAAATAAAAGTAGGACCTAGCTCAAATTTCTTAAGTTTATGTTATATATTCATACACATTACTATGATGCAAAAACTCATTACATTTTTTAACTAACAATAGATTTTCATATTTATGCCAAGTTGGCAAAACTTAGCTTTGAGGTTGAATTTTCATGTGTGAGCAAAGGAAAAATAGCAATACATTTGAGAAGGATAGATATTTATGGCATCTTTGCTTAAGTAACATTTTTGCTAGGTAAAAAAATTTAAAACTAATCGAGTTTTGTCATTCTTACGAGTAAAGCTTCACAAGTATGCGATACATTCTATCTTTCTAAATGTATTGTTATTTGCTATTTTTCCTTTGCTCACATGTAATAATTCAAATGCAAAGCAAAGTTTTACCAACGCTGTATATGAAAATCTCATTGTTAATAGATGTCTAATTATATTAATAAGTTTACTTGCTAACAACTTAAAATACAAAGTAGAGTACCCTTATGGCAGCGGTGATTCGTACGTACCCTTTTGGGTGTTTTGCTAGCAAGCACCAGTTGCTTCGTAATGATTTACATGATACGTTCACCTCTCGCTAACACAACATTACTACCCAAAAGGGTATGTAATAATTGCCGCTGTCTTATAGCTTTTACAAGTAAACTGAAAACCCTATTGCAGGAAACACTATGATTCTAAGCAGATCGTAACATATACTTTGGTGGAATAATGTAAAGTAAGTAATCCTAAAAGCACTAGATTACATAAATGGCTTGAAAGAAATACCAATGATTTTTATAATTATGATACATGATAAGAATTGATACATTTGCGTGTTTTGTAAGGTATAACTTATTTGCCACAAACCATTTGTGTGTCTTGTTTAGAAGTTCCCATGTTTTCTGTAGATTTCTATTCATCTGCAAAGATATGTTGTCAGAAAAAAGAATAAACTTTTTAAAAGCACTTACAGGTAAATCATTTATATGCAGTACATAAAACACTAGTCCTGTAACGAAGCCCTGCTGGATATCCATTGTTAAAGATGGTTTTGTTTGAAAGGTTATTTTCCAGTTGTACTATTTGCAATTTGTTTTGAGGACAAGTTCTTAGTAACAATGATGTTATGTATTTATAATACTGGTATTTCTCTAGCAAAATGGAATGGTCGACATAATTAAAAACTTTGCTGGTATCTAAAAAAGAATAGGTTATATTAATGTTTTTCAAAAGATTCACACTGGTTGCTTTTTATTTAAGTAGCCCACCCATAACTCGTTTTGGTAGGCATTTTTCAAAGATTTTCGGAGAAATGATATTAGTCTACAGTTTGAAATATTGTTTGAATCGCCCATTGTGAGTGTGGGTATTTCTAACAATAGTTTCAGTAGTACCTACATCAGTGAAAGGAAATATGTACTTTGATTTATAAGTTTATAAGAGGATAAATTATAATCACCAATTTCCCAATCACTTTTAATAATAGTTTAGAAGTATGATCGTATATCAGCACTTTTCTTATTTTTGTAATAGTTAATAAGGCACAATGATTTTTACAGTGGATATAATCTATTATTATTTGATGAACCAATCGGTTTCGTTGCATTTAATCGTTTGCATTATTGCTCAATTTATTTATAACCATAATAAATTAATAAATAAGAAGGATTTAAGCACAATATTAATTTCCTCACGATTAAAATGTTACTGCATTGTTGCTTTAATTCATCAGATTCTACAGAAGGTTTTGTTTGTTTCTTTTGTTGAATTTTCTTTACGATTTTTCATTTTTATTATCGAATTTCGACATTAATATTAACCCATTAGATCCCATGACATTTTTTTTTGAATTAACAAAAAAAAAACCAAGGAGCATTTTAAAAACTTTATTTCAAAGGGATTGATATAGGACAGTAAATGTCAGAAACCAAAATTAACTGAGATATATATGTGTACTCGTTTGAGTACACTGGGATCATATGGAACTAAGTTGTAGTATGATATTTAATAAAGCAGTCACGTTCTAAACAGAGAGTCACTTTACATTTGATGCAGGCCCACCTAACTCTGGAATGGCATTGTACACACCTCAGCTGTTTATTCAACTTTTGAGGAAAATGCCCACTTTCGTGGTTCCGGATACTGGAAGGCACCCGGCCTGAGGGTCTGCTTCTTGAAGAAGATTTTTCAAAACATTGCAAATAATGTCTCACCACTTGCCTTTGAAAACCCAACAGATCCAAACTGTCTTGTGGGTTTGCCAGCTGGTACAACCGCCAGGAGTTAACCATCGTAACATTTATCATGTGGGTAAATAGAACCCACCACCACTTCTTCCCGCGAATGTTTATTCTGTAGTTGTTTACCGATTGATCGAGCAAATCAACGCCGCCCATTGACCTATTATAAGTTTGAAAAAGCAAAGGTTGTGGTATGTCCACTTTTGCCTTTTCAGCAGTAGACCACCGTTTCACTTTTCCAACAGGATCTACAGAGTCATAGTTTGTAGCCATTGTTACGATGTTATTATCATTCCAGCGGACAAATAATAGCAGGGACTCTGCGTCGTATACACTTTCAAAGTTCCCTCGGTCTTTCTTCTTGAAAAGTTTGGGAGCGGTAAGTGGGCACTTTCTGGTTCTATTATCCCTTATTGTCCCAGTTGCTCGTTGACCCATTTCTTTTAGTGATTTCAATAATCCGTGGCTACTGAAATAATTGTCGAAAAAGACAACGTGGTCAGAGGGAACTGCAACGGTTTCCAATAAATCTAAAACTACCCTCGATCCCAAGGGAAGAGCATTTTTTTCTGCCGCCGTTTCGGAAATGTTTTTGGCCCCACAATAGGTATCGAATGAGTAGCAGTACCCAGTGGAACTACAAAGCATCCAATCCTTGTATCCGAAACGCACAGGCTTACCCTTGATAAATTGTTTGGCAGAATGGTGGCCAAAGTATTTGACCATTGCCTCGTCGATCGAGAGATCTTGATGGAAAACCCCCCACTGTTGGAATTTTTGATTCAACAGCTTCATTAGTGGACGCAATTTAGCCATTTTGTCGCTCTTATCCAAATTATTATTGTCGGCTAAATGGATATATCGCTTTATGTCCTGAAAGCGATTTCGGGCCATTGCATCCGAGACGAATGGCACATGTAAATCTTCATCTAAGCTCCACAATAGCGTTTCACGAGGCAGTTTGTGGTAACCTGTCAGCAGTAAAATTCCGGTAAATATTTTTATGTCGATATTTGACACAAAAAAGGAGTGGTTATTTTCTTGAGAAAAATATAAATTCGTCTGTTGAACGATATGGTTGACTATGTCTTGATCGTATAATTTTTCGAAAACCTCTACTGGAGTTAGATTCTCCAATTCACGTTTTACAATTTCTAACCGGTCTGAGCTTCCTGTAGTTGCTGGCATATTGATGTCTGTGGCATTATTGGTCCATTTTGGTTCTGCCAGCTTTTTCTTTTTGGCTGGTGGAGCAGCATGGTCTTTATTCGGGCCTGTTCTTTTACTACACCGTTTCTGTAAAAGTGACAGCGGAATATCGTAGTCTTCATCAGATTCTTCCGCTTCACTGTCGCTATGAGACCATTGTATTTCAATTTGGCCAGGAACATCGCAAGGTAAATCCGCGTCTTCTTCTTGGATATCATCGTCATCAATATCTTCCTCGTCAGTCTGTAGGTCTACTTCTGGAGGAATAATGACCATATCAACGGTGTTTTTATGGCTAGAAGAAGCGACGTCATTTACAGCAGTAATCAAATTTGTATATCGTTTTCCGTAAAACAAATTTGTCGGAACAGTGCTAACATCTGTCACATCCATCATGATGTCATATATTATGGCAAATCTACAAGGGAAAACATTTTAGTAAAATATAAACGACATGTTAGCTAGGCCAAAAATTTAAAGTTGACACGTTACTATCCCATTGTACTCAATCGAGTACACCAAAGTTTCTGGGAATATATTACCGTAAGTAAAAATAAAATTAAACTTACATTATTGTCCCTTCCTTGAAACAGGTATAAATTATTAGGAAATGAAGATAATCACCAAAAAAAAGCAACAGGAAAGATGTAATAAAATACTTTGTACAAGGGTGCGCTCAACCATGTGCTTCTGCCAAACAACCGGCGGGAAAACAAATTGTAAACTGATCACTTTTACGGTTATAAACATGAAAGTTCTGGTTTATAATAGAAAACTGTACCACAAACCAATACCTAATGTTTAGTTATGGAAATTCGTTCACAGATGACTCTGAAAAATATTTTTTGACGTTGTACTCAAATGAGTACAGTGGGAGCGAATGGGTTAACTTATTACAATATGCAAGTGCGAATTTTAAGAGGTTATGTTTTATTAACAACTTTGAGAATTTGCAACCGGGTAGTAATGTAATATTTCGAAAGAAAGTTTGATAATACGCAACCTCGATTTCCAGTATTGTGGCGCCCCCTTCAAAACAGAAATAATGCCTGGAACTGCAAATGCGAACGGCCGTGTAAGAGACCTTTGTCTCTCACAAATCGAGGAGGCCGTGAACTGTAGTAATGAACTTCCTCTTTCATAATATAGGTGGCAGCGTACGTTTTTCCCTTCCAATATTTAAAAATGGCTGCATACTTTGGTTCGTCTCAAATATGATACTGTAGGCACTAAGAGGTTAAACAATCAATGCTTAAACCCTTCGACCATCTTGGCATCGTTTTTCGTTTGTTTATACCGACGCGGCAACTTTGCGACGTGCTTGTGATTGGGGTTGCCTACCTATTAGGTGGTGCCATTAGCAAGTTACTGCCGCGAGACGCTCGTCTGAGTATCAATTCTATTAAATTTTGATGACCTTTTATACAAAGTACACATGGCTTGTTAAATTCAAGATACTTGAGGATTCTTTTACAAAGAATAATTCAAAACAACTAAACTGACAGAACTTTATTATGTTGTTTTTACATGCACACTGCAGCCAACATTAAAAATACAAAACAAAACTTCCTAGCAGAATTGGCGTGTAATTTAAACATCCAACACCTCCACTCAATTCTGCAAGTACTTATATACTAAATTACATATTATTCATATTACATTTAAAAACAAAAATAAATCAAGATAGTACAGTAGTACATACATACTTATTATCAATACTGAAACTGAAATACAATTAAAAATATAAGACTGAACAGTTCTAACACAAATTCAAATTATTTCTGTGAAAATTAAATTTTGTCCTATTTAGAGCTTTTGTAAAGATATCAGCAGTCTGATTTTCAGAATTTATATATTTTATTTTTACTTCATTTTTATTTACTAAGTCTTTTATAAAGTGAAATTTAGTGTCGATATGCTTAGTTCTTTTTGTTTCAAAAGTACTAGCCATTTTAATAGTTGATTGGTTGTCCTCAAAAACTACTATTTGCAAAGAATCTAAACACAATATTTCTTTAATTAAATTTACCAAAAATTTACTTTCGCAAATACAATCACAAAGGCTTATATAGGTACTCTGCCTCTGTACTTGAAATACTAACAACTGATTGCTTTTTCGATTTCCAACAAACAATATTTTTATTAAGCCTAACCATAAATCCGGAAATACTTTTTCGGTCTGACTCATTAGCAAAATCGGCATCTACAAAAGAATCAACTGTAATTTCTGACTCATTAGACTTTTTAAAATTTAGAGTAAGATCTTTGGTGTATTTTAAGTATTTTAAAACGGCTTTTAACTGATACCAAATTTGTTTACTGTAATTGTTTTGAAATCTGCTAAACAAATTTACCGCATAGCAAATATCTGGCCTAGAGCCAAGCATTATAAGGTAAACGGGGGGAATATGACGCACTGTTTGGAAAATTGCTATAACTAAGTAACCATTTAAGTTAGTGGCACATTTTTTTTCCTCGGAAGCTTGGTGTACAATAATCAAACAGACTAGATTGTGCTTCAGAGATTAAAAAAAGGCTATATTCTCTAGTCTCACCTTTCGACCATATAACCCACCTATATAGGGAATATGACGCACCAGTAGTGGGTGATATGGCTTATGGTATTTTAGTGCATTTTTTATTTGTCAGCTGGAATAAAATAATTTTTTCGTGTGTACAATTTTTATTGGCAAAAAATACAATATTAGTTAACGAAAATTGTACAATTTCATGTTTATTTTAAAATTGAACATCCCTAAAGTGCGGGTAGTGCCTGCGCGGCAAGGCTGAGGAAGTTTCCTCACTAAATCATGTTCTTCTACGATACTTTGATCTTCCACTTGGGGAAAATGGAAGTGGCCGCCTTGTTTTCTTAAAAAGGTAACTACGAACTGATTTTTTTTTCTCTTTTACTTGCCCAACAAAGTGAACCAATGTCTTTTTTCCAATAAACTATGACGAAGTCGTCAGGCTCAACGTGTCCAGGTTTGGGTATCTCGTCTTCTTCTGGTTCTGACAGACCAATGAAATCTGAATTTTCAGAGTCGTCATGAAGTGAAATACGCTCATCCTCATCGTCAGATGATGAGCTCGATAACTTAGGACGCTTTTTCTGAGAAGTGCATGACGAAAGAGATTTGGAAGCAGCTTTCCGGCTAACATTAAGTCGTTTCTGTCGTTTTTCGGTCTTCTCTGCTATGTATTCAGTCGTTGTTAGCAATTGTGCATGCTGCTTACGTCTCGTGTTGCTAGGACCGGCTACTGGCACTGGAAAAAGTTGCTGCAGAAGCTTGGCCGGCGTTATTACATCGATGACTGGCTCGGGTACTGTCTGTGGCGGCGTTCTTTGATGATCAGATGTAGTTTGTTGTGGTCCAGTTTCAGCCCCTGCCACCGCTGTAGCTGGAGTAGAGGCACCTGAATTCACAAGGAAGGCATAGGCCGGAATTTCTGAAGGCTGGAAGGGGTAGATGCCACACGCTCTGAATCCTGATGAACCTGTGGTAGCTATCGTAGCCTGTGCCCAAGCTTTTTGTAACAGTAGACCGAAGTGGCGTCGTTCGATCTTTTTGCCAGGATTGGCAGTGCCCCATGCTATCGCTGCGCTTCTGTAATATGATTTTAATGGTTTGCAGAACGAACGGTCAAGGGGCTGCAAAAAATGGGTCGTGTGACTTGGAAGGCACAGGAAATGGACATCATGTTAAAGCGCTTTTGCGAGGATTTCCGGTGAATTGACATGGGAACCGTGGCCATCTAATATTAGAAGGCAAGGGCCAGCTGGCTTCCTCGGAATGAAATGGTTTTCCAGCCAGCGCATGAACAGTTCTTCGCTGATGTAGGCGGATTCTCTTCTCATTTCCAAAACGGCCCCAGAGGGCAGATTATCAAGCCAAGCTTGCTGTTTGTTCACGCCTTTAAAAATAATAAAAGGCGGCAAGAAGATGCCCTCCGCATTGCAACATGCCACCACAGTCACTTGTCTCTCCTCTTTCAGCAGACTGGCGGACCTGAACTGCTTTGCTGCCTTTTTCGGCGATGACCTGACCGGGTTCATTGTTAAGTTGTAAGCCAGATTCATCTACATTGTAGATGTTAGACGGTTTGTTGAATAGCCTATGTTCTTCTAAAACGCTGCGTAATAGGTCAAAATATGCGTCTACCTCTTCTTTGTTCATTCCATCTGCTCGTGCATTGGACAAACCTTGCGCTTTCCTAATGGCGAGGGTCTTATTGCGAGACATAAAAGATTTTAGCCAATCTACGCCTGCCATGCCTTTATCAGCATTGAACCTATGCTTAATACCCATATTGTTGGCAAGATTAAAAGCCATCCGCCTTAATCCACTTCTCGTTGGTGCATATCCAGCTTTTTGGAGACGTTTCACGTGGAGTACTATCTTTCGTTCGGCGTCCCAGCCTAGAACAGGAGGTTGTCCAAGGTGGCCTTTCTCCAGGTTTTTCAGTTGCAGCCGATTCCGTAGTGTCTTCTCCGGGATATTGTTTGCTTTCGCTGCTGCGCGGACAGACAATCCGTCGCGTACTGCTTCGGCAGCTTTTGATAAATCATCTTGGGACCACTTCCCTCTGATAACCTTGGATTTATACTTGTTTGGCATCACTAAAAGAATTTAAAAATAAATCACTCGTATAAACAAAACTAAAAAAGCAATGACATGGCCTACAAGTGCGTTCACGGGTGATATGACGCGCGACATATTACCGACAGCAACAATGCGTCATATCACCCAAACCGCCAACTTGAATTATTTTTCACAAATTTTATGAATTTATAATCAACTCGATATAATCTGGTAAGCATCAGGATTTTAAAGGCTTGTGAATTACTATAAATAAAAAAACTGCGCCAATTCAAAAGGATGGCTAAGATGTAACGAGATAAAAATAGAAGAAGAAAACTTCGGCCGCACTCGCCTAGCTTTACGACGCTTTCACTCACAATGACGTGGCCGTATTCATCCATGGACGCTGCCCAACTGGCGATCCCTGGTGAGAGCAATATGAACTAACAAGAAAAACCCTCGTTCACAACCAATGATTTACAGTTACTGAGATCCAAAAGGTGCGTCATATCACCCCCGTTTACCTTATACAATTCCTTGTATGGTACATCATCGTTATACAAATCACTACTGGGTCATTCCATGCGAAATCGATTACTAAAATGGGTCGATCTCACGGATTTCGATGAAAATCAATTATGAGGTAGTAATCAACTATAGAACATAACTTTCATTCATCAATTTGCTATATTACGCAGAACTTCGGAAATATTCAACCTAAAAAAATTGTCAACACTGCTTGCACGTCTTTAAAGAAATATAAATATCTCGAAAAGTATTTATCCTAGAACAAACATTTTTTTTATAAATTACTCACCTGAAGACGGGCTTTTTGGACGGCCTAATAATTTTTTGCTACCAAACGTATTTCTATTTTTTTCTTAACGAAATATTCTAAAATTGCAAAACAATCGGTGTGGTCACATTTTTAAAAATCTGAAAAAAATTGTACAGATTCTTTGAACATTTCTGTATTTAAATGCAAAATGGCAAGCTGGACATTTTAATAGTTTTTGCAGGAGAAATTTTTATGGAGCGCATTACAAGCAGTTGGTGCACCATAGCCCACGGCCGGCCAGTGCAATCCTATCGCTACCTTTTAGTTAGTAATAATACGATTCATATAATAATAGCGATCTGTCTTAACTAGTGTACATAAGATAAATGCATCTATGTGGATATGATTATACTGATTAGTTAATTACTAATTTAATTAGTATTTAAATCGGTTTCTTCGGGTGTGTTACATAAATAAAGATCCTAAAATATTATAATGCAATAGCTTATTTAATTTAAGTTTTATTAAACATCAGAACCTACAATAGAACTCGGAAAAAGCGTTTATCGGTGCAGCTTTTCCGGACTAAGTGTAAACTGTTTTTAAATTTAATATTAAAAACAACTCATTTTCTGGTTGGACGGAGAAAAAAATAGTAACAGCTTGATCTAGTAACATCACAACAAGGTAACATCACTAATAAGGTTTGTAAACAAAAATGTATACTGATTCACTCTTGGCCAATAACACGTCTTAAATGATATTGCTCGACGGAAACCACGAGAAGGTGGTGAATCGCCTTCCGTCAGGAAAGGTTTAGGAAAGAGGATAAAGGAAAAATGGAAAAATAGAAAGTCGAGGATAGGAAAGATGAATTTAAAGAATTGCACGAATTACCTGAACAACGGAGCTTTCCTTTGAGGAAGAAAACGTTTTGGCTATAAGCTCTGTCTGAGATTGAGGTAAAAATCCATGAAACTTTCGTGTACCTTTTACGGGTACAGCTAATTGAAATCTATTTGCTAGTTCGACAGTATGATTTGCGTGCTCTTCTTTGGTGCAGTATTCTATATTAAGGTTTTTTATATTCTCATTAGCCCATTGGAATAATTGTAAAGGATCTGTAATTTGATCAGTATGTGGTCTTTGCAGGCTCGCATGCTTGGCTAATCGTTTGATTGTACCCCCAAGTCCATCACATGGGCCCTTTCCATGGGAAGTAGCAAAAAAGTGCCATTCACCTTGTATTCCAAAATCTCTTTGGTGATAAACTAAATTTGCAAAATTGTACTTATTTTTGTACTGGGAAGCAGCTCCATCCGAAAAGTAAAACATCTTTTCAATTCTATTTTCAAATTTTGTTTTTACGAATGAAGTTAGCCGACGTTGAAAAAGATGAACAGCACTTGTGTCATGCGTAAGGCAGTCGGAAATTATCACAAAATTTTCACTTTTGGTGTCATTATTACTGCGATGGTATATAGTAAAAGGGTGAATAGTCGCTTGTGTGTTAGTCCAGTGATAACTTCATCCTGAATTACGAAAGAATAGTTTTCGGAAAAATCTGCGATTACTACTAATTCATCAATACCAAGATTTTCTTTTCTTTCTTTCAGAAAGTCGCTTTGCGTTCTGGCAATAAAATCATGCGTTTGAAGCTGCCGCAACTGTTGTAATAATCTATCAACATATTCATCGGGTGTACAAATGGATGTTCGCAAGGTACACCTATCCGTTTGTGTCCACTCTTTATGTTCGATTTGAGTTATAAAATGTTCATCGAATAATTTTTCCATACGTAATTGTATGTCTTCAAATCCAGGACACAGACTGCAGTTTTGTAAATGACAAGACGTGGAAGGTGGTTGGCACATTACCATCGCTAGTATTCCCTTATAAATTGTAGGAAAGGCGACTGTATCCGTTTCAAGTTCGTCTAGTTTTGCTGCCATTAACATTAATTTGGGATTTTGGTGTATGACACATACACACACGGAATGAGTACCACTGGATCCTGCTAACACGCATTCTTTTGGCCGCAAAGACGCAAATTTAGAAAATCCTACTTTTTCCAGGGGATATTTTTCTTTGAAAGCCTCATACGTTTCTTTTAAATTGCACAAAACCAATCGCTTCTGTACGTGTATCCGACGATTTTCCTGCTTAACTGAGACAAAATCTTTTGCTCCAGGCATCATTCGGCTTATGCTATCATCTTTGTAAAAATCAACTACACGGGTTGCTGTAGCTGCTGATAAAGTCTGACCAGGTTTCAAATTGGGAGAAGAAAGTAATCCTTTTACTTTACGTAGATTTTTAGCCTTACGTGCCATATAAAAAGTTGTTCCGAATTCTTTTATTATTTTTCTTATTGACCAACTCTCTGGAAGTACTGTGAGAATTCGAACTTTTTCACTGGAATCTGCCACGGACACGAACTTCTCCTTTAGGTCTTTTATGATAGTACCGCCGACCGTTTCTTCTTCCTCTGAACTATCACTACTATCTTCGAATAGCTTTCTCTTTAGCGCTTTCTGGATTTTATCAATCTTCTGACGCTTGTTTGGATCTCTGCTAAAATCTTCCTTTATTGGCGACTCTTTGATTATTGGAAGCACCTTATTAACAGCTGTTATAATCGTTTGCCTCTCAGTTTCTTGGTCAACAAATACAGCGGAAGTAGTTGATGTGGAAAATCCTTTATTTTCATTTGATGATGATGATCCTGGAATATCAATTTCAGATCCTCTTGATGTGCTAACATCAACATTTTCTAACTCCCTTTCGCCTGTTGTAGCTATATTCTTAAGTCGACATAGATTTAGTCGACAACTAGAACATATATATTCTCCTAAAACTAAGTTAATGTCTTCACACAACGCACGTAACTGTCCAGGCACTTTTCTCACATTTTTTGTTACGCGATTATGACCTCGCTTCTTATGGGGGTTACAACAATAATTTTGGCATTATTGAAAACTCGTGATATGTAACTTTATGAAGTTCACAGAACAACAACACGTTATCAACTGCTGCTGTTATCTAAAAACCAAGTTTATATTTAGTTGTCGGTAAAGGGAAGTAAATAGTATAAAACCAATAAAAGATAGAATAAAAGACTAATTGTATTCTGTGTCAATGCCGTTACCGTCCTTTTTTCTAAAATTGCCTGTCGAATATTTATGACTCGAGATCCAAAGCTATATGTACCGTTATAACATAGTTTGAATGTTGAAAAACACTCGTCGTCAAACTCATTTGTAGAAATAGGTAAATGTTTTATTGTGCCTATTGTTCAAATAGGTTTTAAATGCTATTGTAGTAAAAGAGGACCGAGACAGGACATATCAATTTTTATACCATGCTACCAATAAAACTTCAGTACTTCATCATAAACATTTTAAGAGTTTATGAGATCATAAACATTAATTTACTATAGGTACCCTTTTAACGGAACAGTTGGAATTTATAATACGAAGCCGATCTGAAATACACAAGTAATTAACTAATCAATATAATCATATCCACATAAATGCATTTATCTTGTGTACACTAGGTAAGACATATCGCTATTATTATAGGGACCATGTTATTACTAACTAAAAGGTAGTGATAGGATTGCGCCGGCCGGTCGTGGGCTATGGTGCACCAACTGCTTGCAATGCGCTCCTTAAAAATTTCTCCTGCAAAAACTATTAAAATGTCCAGCTTGCCATTTTGCATTTAAATACAGAAATGTTCAAAGAATCTGTACAATTTTTTTCAGGTTTTTAAAAATGTGACCACACCGATTGTTTTGCAATTTTAGAATATTTCGTTAAGAAAAAAATAGAAATACGTTTGGTAGCAAAAAAATATTAGGCCGTCCAAAAAGCCCGTCTTCTTGTGAGTAATTTATAAAAAAAATGTTTGTTCTAGGATAAATACTTTTCGAGATATTTATATTTCTTTAAAGACGTGCAAGCAGTGTTGACAATTTTTTTAGGTTGAATATTTCCGAAGTTCTGCGTAATATAGCAAATTGATGAATGAAAGTTATGTTCTTTAGTTGATTACTACCTCATAATTGATTTTCATCGAAATCCGTGAGATCGACCCATTTTAGTGATCGATTTCGCATGGAATGGCCCAGAAGGCATTTCAATCATATCAAAAAATTTTGTGGATACAAGATTTTTAGCATTATCAAAATAAATGACTGAACAAGCGCATTGTTTTATTGTGCTCACATCAGTTGTTTCGTCCATGATGACAGAGAAGAAACAACTAGGTTCTTTTAAAGTATCATAAAGTAGATTTTTAAAGAAAGGTGCCAAAGCTTGATTCACTAAATGAGTACTTTTAGTTCTTTTTAGAGACATTTTTTTGGCAATTTGTGAATCAGGGAATAAATTAGCACACAATGGTTCCAACGTGTCCATTAAAAGAAATGGAAGATTATTTGTTGTAAATAGAGCTGACAATTTTAATTCAGCTCGGCGTACATTTTCGTCTAATGGAGACATGCATTATGTCACTAATATTATGAGTAGTGGCTACTTGTTTAAAATTAAATTTATGTTTGGAAGATGAATTATGCTTCATAATATCATTTTTGTGTGCATTTATAAATTTGTTGCATACTTTACAAAAAGCTAATTCATCTCCATTCCTTTTAGTAGTATCTGATTTTACAAGCCAGTCTTTGAAAGTATTAATTTTTAACCAGGAATCAGAAAACTTGTTTAATCTGTTCTTCGATCTTTTGCCGATCTTTCGTTTCTTTGCTGGTAAGGTCAGTTGGGGTAAGTGCGTTATAGTTTTTCAATAATGGCACTTCAATCGGTAATATTTAAAAATTAGATGCCTAAAAAATTCAAAAAAAAATATGACATACTGCTTGCTATGTTCTCTTAGCGTATAGAAGTGTTTTTCCAAATCGGATGTATTTTTTGTTTTTTGGCCATATTTTTTAAAAAACATGCCGCTATATCACACTTGCCCCGTACTATGGGGCAAATGTAATAATACTCTCTACGCTTGCATATGTAAAGTATGGAGTATTGGCACGGGGTTAATGTGAAAGAACAGATTATTTTACTTAGGATAGAATTTTTTCCATATTTTAAAGAAATAAATTGTTTTATTTTAAACGTTTCAAACATAAATCACAATTAGTGATGGGTATAAAAAATATTGATTCTTATTTATTATACACATGAAACAAAATAATAAGCAATTATTTTAAGTTAAAGCTAGAAAATGTCATATTGAATGAAACAAGACCTCTTCGATCAATAGTTGGTTCTGGAAGAAGTTGAATTATATTGTCTTCATCTACTGCATCTATGTCATCCACTTGAGGTGAGATAAACTTGTCACCTTTCAGTCTTAAGAACTTTATTATCCAGCGATCTCCCTCTCGGACCGTGATTTGGACAATGAAATGTTTCTTTGTTTTTTTTGTTGCGTACTCAACCAATGCCCATTTGCCGACTTCTGGAACCTGTTCAACATCACTAATTTCTGGAGACGGATTTCTTAAGTTTTCTAGAAACTCATTGTCACTGTCAGAATCGCGAACTGACAAAACTACTGACCCCTCATCTTCAGAAGAACTATCTGCCTGTTGTCTTCTTTTCTTTGAAGATGCAACAATATCGGTCTTCTTGCAAAGAATTTCTCGACTTATGATCTCAGCACCTGCCGCTACTCTCTTCTTTGGATGCTTCTCACTAGGTTTCTTTTGTTTAACCGTGGAAAGTAGAAGAGACTCAAATGATACCACTTCATTGGTAGAAGTAGATGCAGAAGTAGAAGCATCGCCTTCTTTATAGTTGGCAAGATCTGTTTCAGCCGTTAGATGCAGAGGTGAAGTTGAAGATACATTTTGATTTTGGAGATCCCAACGTTTAAGAGCCTCTGGACAAAACTTCTCTCGTGAAATAACATTCCTGTTAAAGGGTATAATACCACCCTTTCTAAAACCATTTTGTATGATGCTCTTTTCAAGCGATAGCCAAGTTTCGCCTAAAAACTGTGCAAACAATTTCTTCGGGAGTTTTTGCCCAACATGATGTCTTTGCCACCTCACCAACTTCTCATCCCACCTTGACTTCAATGCTTTAAATACTGACAAATCGAGGGGTTGAAGTAAGTGACTGCTATGAGGTGGCAACTTTAAGATTGTCACCCTTTCAGCCAATGCAGTTTCTATAACCTCAGGACTCATGTGTGTACTATGGCCGTCATAAATAACTAGCACTGGCCTTTCGTTTCCAAAAAGAGGGATCAGTGTTTTTGTAAAAAAATTGAGGAAAATTTGTGACTCCATCCACCCCTTTTTACTCGCGGCGTAGACAGTACCTGGAAATCCTGTTCCTGGGGGTGCCATCCACTGGTCCCAGATGTTGGTCCCTTTAAAGATGATTAGTGGAGGGGCTTTATCGCCTGCTGCATTTGCACACATTAAAACACTGGTGTTGTCCCTGCCAGGTGAACTTACTGTTCTGGAACAAGCGACTCCTTTTAACCCTACCACTTTACATTTTGACGGATCAATTGAAAATGAACTCTCATCAAGATTCCACACTTGCTGCGGTTTGTCACTTAAATTTAATTCATTTAAAGCTGTCTCTAGCAAATCGAAATATTTATAGATCAGGAATGGATCTGTTGCTTTTTTCCTCGCAAATTCGACAGCTTGTGGAACCTTTAAGCTAAGCCTGTGCCTTTTTTTTAAATTTAAGAACCAATCGGGACCTGGTACATTATCTTTGAATGGAGTTTTGATATTATTTTGTTCGACATATTTTGCCACCAGTTCTAAGGTCTCCTTGCGACTCAACCCAAAACCCCATTTTTCTAGTGTTGTGAGTCCTAATACTAGCTTACGCTCTTCGTCCTGCGAAAGCGCAGTAGTTCGACCTTTGGTGGAGCTTTTTACCCCACGTAAACCTTTTACATGGCTGTATAGGGTACTGAACGGTACTTTAAATGTTTTTGAAGCTCCATACATCGTCATTCTTTTACTATGGACTTCTCGGATCGCTTGTTGTAAACTGTCCATGTCATAGTTTTTGTTTGGCGGTCTTTTGCGTTCATAATTGCGCACCATTCCACCTGAAACCCAAAAGGGGCAAGTGCAATACCTGATCAACAATGGGGACAAGTGTGATATAACACATTTACACTGCATTTGAATTTTCAAGGGGCAAGAGTGTTATATGCGTATGAAAAAATATATATCAAGAATAGGTAATTAAAATCTATTATTATTCAGTGGAAATATGAACTTTATGCTATTACATCACTATAAAAATCGCATACATACCTCAATTTTTACAGAAAAATCTCGACGCACGAAAAACGTTTTGCAACACTTAACCTCACACCCAAAATGACGGTTAGTTAAAAGTCATAACAAATTTTTGTTGACATTTGACAGAGCGCAAGCGTCAATGTGGGGGGCGTTCAGAATTGCATGAACCGTAGTACTGTGATGTTAAGTTCCTATTATTGTCGTTTTCAATCACAGTGCAGGTCGTTATTACACTTGCCCCGTTATCACATTTACCCCAACTGACCTTACCTCATCCTCTTCCAGAAGTTCCACTTGATTATCTTCACTATAGTCACTGCTTACTTTGTCATTGATTTTATTCTCATTTTTGTCAGAAATCGATGTAACCTGTTTCGGAATTATATTAATTATATTAATAAAAATTTTGCTTTTCAAAACTATATTAAACTTACCTATAAATTACATTTCGAAGAAGTAACGTTTGAAAAACTAACTCCTGATGTAACATTTAAATCATTTGGTTTGTCCACCTGTTTGTTTCTGTTGTAATTTCCACCTTTTTGTTGTTTCTGTGTAACAAGAATATTTTAATTATAAAGTTTGTATGCAGCAAAAACTAGAGAAACACTTACCTATGAATTACATTCTGAAGATGTGCTATTGAAAAAGGTTCCTGATGTAGTCTTTAAAACATTTTGTTTGTCAATCAGTTTGGTTTTATTGCAGTCTTCTTCTTGTTGTTTCTGTGTAACATATTTTTTAAATTATGCAACTCGTACAATTAAAAGCAAAAAACAATTAAAATATAGACTACCTACCAGTGAGGGTATTTCTATAAGCCATTTATCCATAATGTACACAAACTTAACAAAATTGTCTTTCCTCTATTTTTATTATTGTTATAAATTATATGACTGCACTTTTAATTAATTGCACAATTACGGCAAATACAGTTAGATTATGAACATGAAATCACCGCAAGTTTTTTTTTTAATTATACTATCGATATACGATTTAGGCACAAATTAGCTACAAATCAATTTTGTTCTCGTTAATAATACATTAACCAAAGAATAGAGAGAATAAGAATGGAAGGCTAACGAACTCAAAAATAGTAACTCCATCTAGCGTGTTGGATGTTAATTAATGGGAAGATGATTATACTGGGTGGAAATAAATGATTTTCATCAAGTTACCATTGCATTCCCCATGTAAAAGCACGACGTGCCGCTCTACGAAAATAGAGAAGGCAGTACCATAACCTCAAATTCAATAAATTCTATGAATTGTTTGACAGATTGATTTCATTTATTGACAGAACTAATTTAGTACTAAATCAAAAAGAGTAGAGCGGTACAGAAAAATTTACATGTGAAAATATGCCAAAGGGAACTTGATGAAAATCATTTATTTCCACGCTGTATTTTGACGTAAGTTTGCATGCTGTTGACACGTGTTGAATCAAATAGGTTAAGAAAACTAAACATTTCGCGGTTAATAACACTTGTTAGATAGATCTTTTTATGGAAAGTATTATATATTGGTTTTTTGTTGAATTAAAATTTTAAAAATGTCTAGCGATTATTACGCCATCTTTACGTGTCAGGTGACATTAACATTTAAATTTAACTTGGAAAGTTCGTGGATAGTAGTAGAGTTCCTAGATGAAAACTTTAACTGAGTTATTTTAGAGTTAGGACACGGGTGTCAAAATCTATCTCTTTCTAGGCCAAAACTAAGCTGTCTGAAACAGAATTACACGGAATTTAATTAAACTGTACAAAAACAAAAAATGTATTAGTAAGATTGTGTTGATTTTTGATATCTGAAATTCCCGATTTTCCCGTAAATCTGTCATATCCCACAAAATTCCCACTACCCTGTTATTTTTCCCGCAATTCGGGAAATTTCCCGGACATTGGCAGCACTGAAACAAAGCCACTTGCGCGCGGCGTGTCTCTCAAGGCAAGGTCTCCCGTGCGGAGCGCATACGTCTCATAATCGCATCTTGCCGCACTGTACCGAGCCTTGACGAATCGTCATGTCAAATACAAATACGTCACATCACGAGCAACGGATCGGCTCGGCATCGATCAAATACGGAGATTTACAGATTAGTCTTTAAATATCGAAAAGGAGGACATGTAGGAGGACACTTTTCGAGGGAGGACAGAACTTACAAAAGAAGGACTGTCCTCCCTAAAGGAGGACGGTTGGTCACCTTAATAAAACATTTAAAAAAATCAAAATCCAATCATTATTGCTGTGTTCCACAGTGCAGAAATGATTATTTTAAAAATATTTATATGCACAAATTTCCAATTAATAAACAGTTAAAGCAACGATGGCAAGTCGTGTTAAAAATAGGGAAACTTATAACCTCTTCAATGAAAGTGTGCAGTGCACACTTTCAAAGGAAGATTTTATATTACCATGTAAGTGAATTTTTAATTATTTCTAACGCTATAAGGCACTTTTATTAACAGATTTATTAAAGAAATTATTTATACGTATTATCAATTACAGATGTTCCTCGAAAGAAGATGCGTTTGAAAGTGGAGTTTGCCCATCTCGAAACTTACCTTCTCGAAGATATGATACAAAACAAAATCAAATCAATAAGCAGCAACAACAAAACCGTGAAAAACGGTTGAGAGATAGAACAAATAAACAAGTCTTACAAGATCGCTTAAATGCTGCAAATGCACTTATACAGCTTGCAGATGCAGATCCTGTTATCAATAATCAGCAAACTATTGTTGATAAGGTTCAACAGATGTGCAGGAAGTGTTGTATGTTCAAAGCAATGAAAAAGGAGTGCAAGTAAATACCTTCGAAGATTCTTCTCGGTTTGACATAACAGATGTTATTATAACAGACCATCGTTTAAGAATTTGTACGGGGCTTCCCAATATGCAACTATTCAACGGCATTGCAAATACTCTTAATAAATGTGTACCTAGTTCTTGCATTAGACGCCGACTGTTGCTAACATTAATGAAAATAAGGTTAGGGTTAACTTTTCGTTTACTGGCGATTCTGTTTAATGTCAGCGAAGCTACTGCTAGGAAACACTTTTATAAGACGTGCAAAATATTTGGTGCCTTATTAAAAGTATTCATTAGAATTCCTGAGAAAGAAGAGGTAACTGGAAATCTACCGAAGTGCTTCAAAAACTTTTCAAATTGTACGATGGTTTTAGACTGCACAGAAATTCCTGTACAAAAGAGCAATTGTTTAAAATGCAGGTTACGTTCGTATTCATTTTACAAAAAAGACCATACCATCAAGTTTTTAATAGGCGTAGCTCCATCAGGTTTAATAACATTTGTTAGCAGGGCATATGGAGGACGAGCCTCTGATAAGGCTATTTTTAATAATGAAAATGTAATTTTAAGATTAATTCCTGGACGAGATGCTGTGATGGTTCAGACATGTTATAACTTCTATAAAGAAATCTTCATCAAACTCTACATTTACAATACAAACAGAATTATCATATGCAGTGTATACAACAAAATCACAATTATTTATATTTAAAATGCCCATTAATTTGCCCAATTGCACTTGGCAATAATATTTATGTCTCTTTTTTAATGAAACTTTTCCTTCAATGGTGTTTAAGTAATCTACATCGCCACTATTAATACCATCGATAATAGATTTATTTGCAATTTTAAACGGGCATTTTACCTCGATAATCTTTTCAACACGATCTTGTGTTATAACAATGCCATCAGGACTACAACCTAACCAGGGTACTGAAGGATGAACTATTAGTCCACATTTATGCACACGCTTCTGAGATATCTCTTCATATTTTAATATTGCTTAGTGTTCGTGTTGTTGACCATAATTAGTAGCAATGTTACCATAAAACTTGGTATCTAAAATGTTTTTTATTTTATGTTCCCAATTGGGGTTTGTATTTTTACAGTAGGTAAACAATTCATATGCCCTACTTCCAGTGATTCGTTTTTTTCTTTTACTAAACCAATCTGGACACAGAGACTGTGACTTCGTTTTAATTGCCAACTCTACAGAATCATTTAATGATGTAACTATTTCGGTAACATAAAGACTTTCTTCGTGCAAAGGCAATGAGAACTTTGGAAGCAATAGTAGGCATTCCCGAGGATTATTCAGTTGATAATGTAATGCACTTACTAACGGTGTACTTTCATCTGCTGGTTGCTTATGATTCATCTGCTGGTTTATCATGGTTCGTTTCTTTACGTGAAGAGCTACTTCAGAAGATGGAAACAGCTACAACATCTTTATGCATAATTAGCAAACAGTTTCACTTGCTCATATATAAATGCATACATGTGTACCAGTCCACCTAGAATTAGCCTTTTAAGAATTTAATATAATAATGAATAGTACTAGTAGACTTTTCATTCCATTGAAACCTGTGGTTAACCATATCTACCACATAAGAATGCTATTTCCGCACTTTGAAAAGATTCGTGTACTGTAATTATTGTTGATACTAGTGATATTATTATCCATGAACGAAATATTGCTACATAAGAGCTGTTAATTTTTTAATTAATTATAACTGGTTACAATTAAATTCTCTTCGTAGCAGCAAAGGATATAACATTCATTTACAAGTTTGTTAAAAAACAATTGAAATCATAAAACATTTCAAATGCAAATAGAAAAATCGCATTAACAAATTAATTAAACATGGCGTAACATCACCATCCTACAGAGTTCGGTTCCTTGTGGAGAGAGAATATTCGTTATGCAATCTCAACGTTCCTCGTTCTTTACAAGATCAAAAATTCATTCAAAGAATTATAGGTGGACAGTACCCTTAATAAGAATTTATGCTATCGAGGTTGTTTCCTATATGTTCAGAAACAGCATTTCCATTAGGTAAGAATGTATAAAAGGTAGTTTTCATGAGTGTTTTCCTTGTTTCATAAAATTAGGCGAATGTAATATTATTTGAAAACTACTATATAATTAATTTATCAGTTATACCTTCCATACATTGTTGAAAAAATCCCAATGCTGTGTTCTCTGGAATTGTTACGTCTAGTGGAAACGGAGTTACATGGCAAAAATCATTCACAGGAACAACTTCCATAGGTTTGTTTGTTTTTGCTTTTCCCCAAGTTTGTTGTACATCAGTAGTAGATAGTTCTTCGAGATCATCAATTCTATAACATTAATTTTTATTATTCATATTAAAAGTATCTTTCATATAATGTTTTGATACTATTTTACCTGTTTAAATGCAGCAGCAATGCAACAATATGTTTGCATCGTCCTCCTGCACCTGCTTTACAGGAACAAACACAATTTCATTTGGCTGGGTCTTAAAAAGAGTATCAAATAATATAAATATATAAATACAAACCACATGAACAACTAGCACACTTACCTTCAAATAATTTTATTTCAATTTTATGGGGGTGATCGTTTAATTTTGATGATTGCAAACATAACCCCATAATTAAATTGTCCATTTTTCCACATAAAATGATATGTTTTGCTTGAAATAAGTGTTCTCCTTCCTTAATTGGTCTTACACCAGGACCAATACAAATTAAGATATTTGATAAATCAACAACTCCCATTATAAAATTTAATTAAACAAACGAATTCTTAATGAAGGCGAAGTATAAACATGTAAACAAATAATAAACGTATCCTCAACCGAGCCACCATCACGTTTTTGTACAGCGCCATCTATAGACATGCTCTCATCCCAATTATCGTTTCGGATCACAGTGCGTTGGTAGAATTAGGGTAAATAACGACAATTTAAGAAAAACACAATTTATCCGTCGACGTTTTGCCTCCTTTATTGTGGCTTTTTCAAGGCGTCTTTAAGATAACTAATTAATTAACATTACTTAATTAATTAACTTGTTTGATATTTGTTTGCGCAATGTGCATTTAACATGAATAATAATAATTGATAGTTTCTTACTCTATCTTCATTGTTGGCTTAAATTTTGCCGTTTAGATAACTCGAATAATTAGGAATGACTCCAATAGTCAAGGATGACTCCAATAGTCAGGCTTCTGCAGGAGCGGTGCGTTCTTCAGGCGATGCTTGTCCCTTGGAAACGGCGATGCTACTTAAAGGTGATGCTCTGGAAACGGCTACGGTCTCAGGCGATGTTTGTTCTTTGAATCGCTGGTTCCCTGATGCAGACTCGATAACCAAATAAAGACTTAAAAGCCAAGGAACTCGACGGTGCTTTTAATTTTCGAAAAACGGTGTCTTGAGCCCTTTTTGCCTATCCTACCGACTGCGCCAATTAACTTTTCTTGACGTGGAAAAGCGTTTTTAAAAATGGTTATTTAAAAACGTAAAAGACGGAGTCCAAGTTACAAAAATATACACAATTTACTGTTGAGTACAATATTTATTCGTTGTTACTATACAATATGCACTTGCACAATAACTTAACACTATACAGTTTCAACTTAAATCAGTAATGTTCAGAAAGGCCGAGGTAAACGGCACCCCTGGGTGCTAGTTTCTAAAGCCAGAACGTCGTCGTAACCTGAACCGAAGGATCAAAAAGTTAAAAAAAATTGTATGTCTTTTTTGATATAAAAGTGCTTTTTTTGGCAGTATTTCAAATAAAAAAAATATATTTGAAAACTTTTTAAAAAACTTGAAAATGTAGTGAAAATTGTAATTTTATGAAACTTGCGGCACCTCATAACGTGCACCAATACTTTTCATATTTTTTTAAATCTTATCTACACCAAAAGGCAACTTTTCCGCGCTATTACAAATTAAAAATCAAAACTTGTTTTTTTTCGTTCCACCCTACTGTACGTTGATCTTCAAGCTTAATTGCTTTAACTAATCCTGTACTACGAAAGAAAACTGCGTACATAACTTTCTTGACATACCCTTGCTTTTTCCGCCATTGTTGGTGTTTGTGCATCGTCGTGAAGCTACACATGGCGGGTAGGAATATCATAAAATGGATGTATGTTTCATCACCTGTTACTATTTTAGAAAGAATACGACGCCCACCATTATTTAACATTTCTAACGTTTCCCGCGCGATTCTTACTCGTTCTGCCTTTTGGGAATCGTTAAGCGTATGTGACACCCAACGAGTAACAATTTTTTTCTTATGAAGATGATCATGTAAAATGGAATTTACTGTTGCGCATCCAACACCAAGAGTTGCCTCAATCGCTTGATAGGTGCATCTTGGATCTTCTTCGATCATACGTCTCACTCTCTGAACGTTTTCAACAGTAACTGACGAACAGGGTCTACCAGCAAGTCTCATCATCAAGCGATATCCGTCCTCTTTAAATTCGCTATACCAGCGAAACACAGTTGCGCGTGAAGGACTTTCTTCACCAAATGCGCGTTGCAACTGTTCAAGACTTTGTTGTTCACTTAAACCGATCTTGAAATCGTAGTAAATCATAGCGTGCACATGTTCTCTTGACAAATCCATGTTTCGACACGACAAATCGTATGTACCACGTTTACTCTGTGACACCAGCGACTCAACTCTTATCAGAGCTTACTAATGACGGATGGTGGTATGTAATAATGCCGTATTGCCAGCTCTAACTTCTCTAGTTTCGTGGCATCTCACAATATACAGCGTGGCCCTCGTATAACGTGGGAGTTTTTTATATAACATAACATTATGGGTTTTATTACCAGCAGTATATATTAAACCACAGATTTTGCTTGGTTAGGCAAAGGCTACTTAAATAGACTTACCTCACAAAGGTGTTCAAATATAAGTTCAAAAATGGAGGGCCAAATTACTTACCACCGTATCCGAGATCGCAGTTGCCGCTTGCTCAGTCGCGAAGTCGTAGGTACCTGTACCAAACCAATACTAAAACAGTTCTTTATTATTGTCACGTGGGGTTTTCGTGACTGGAGGACGTAGTCAGAGGTAGAAAAGAAAATAAACACAAGTCGTAGAAAACAACTATACTAACAACAATAAAGAGAGTACAAAGGTTACACACATAGGTTATACAGTCTGAGGACGTACATGTCCTCCTAAAAGTAACACAATCATGAGGGTGGTCGGAACCACCCTGCTCTAGCATGAAATCTACAACTAAGCGTAGAAGTTGAACTCCTGGTGATCTACAATTAAGCGAGAGGGAGCTTGGTCACAACTTCCCCATAACTTAAGCAAAGAGAGGCTTTTAACGCAACCCCTCATAACTAAGCAGACTAAGCAGTAGAGGGTCAGGTATTCAGCATCCCTGGATGCCAGAATCTAGACCATCTACTATTAATTAATGACAGATCACTTACCCGCTTGTTTCTTGATGAGGCTTCTTCTGAGTCTTGGCACAGACTGACTTTTAAGCCAAACAAGCGGGTTTATATACTGTTGAACGCGGAAGATATTAGCGTCGTAGTGGGAATCAGTAGGTTGGTATTCCACGTGTTAAACTCAAGGAAGCTCACGCTTCCTGGTTGCAGGCTTGTGGGTAGTTTGCATTCGAGCTGACCGTACCAATCACCAAAGTGTGGGTTGAGCGGAAGTGTGCTGGTTTCTTCTTAAGGAATGCGCAGCTATTTGTAAATCACGTAGGTTGCCCAGCATATACGGAGAAACGTAGGCAGATATATTGCATGCCAACTAATGCAGTTGAGATCCGTCGTGGGCCAAGCGGGAGCGTTTCTACGAAGGACCGCGCAGCTGGCTCCAAGTCGTTGGCGGTGAGAACGCAGCTGCTTGACTAACGTGGGCAACTGAGTGTGGCCTTGCACGATATATTGTACGAATGGAAGAGAAGTTGAGTTTTGTATATAATATTGTATTGTAAATATTTCCGTTTGTGACATTAACAATAGCACTAGCCGTATATCAATTGTAAATTGAATGTGTTCATTATAGCTATTGAAAACTTCAAGTATTTCATTAGTTTTGTCCTTAGGTACTGCTAGTATTAACCCAGATGTTCCTAAAACTAAGGTATTCGACTCAGGAGTATAATTTTTGTTGAAAGCTTAGTAGAATATGTCAAAAAGACAATTTCTGAGAAAAAAATAATGTTTATTTTAAATAAAGTACAAAAAATTGGTGTTCTACATGTAGTACATCACGAAAATAAGAGATCGTAATAACAGAATAGATTTAGTGTCTCGTGTGATAATCTAGAAAACACTGCACATGAACTGCAATGTCACATTCTTGACACCTCGTTGTCGCACGTTCATGGCACTGGCCACATCTTGTCTGTTTTGGTTGGCGAATGACATAATGATCAATGTGATCATATCTAATGTCGACATTTTCATGTTTAGAAGGGCGACCTCTTTGATATGAAAAGGGTTTTTTGTTTTGAGAAAGCATTGCAGTGGCAATTCTTCTGCGAAAACTTAGTTGATCCATTTTTCCACCGTCATTACTATACAACTGCCAGGCGTTTTGGATTGCTAGATCCACAGATGAAAGAACTATATATTGGTATATAGATACGACACTCTAACCAATTTCACAACAATTCATTTTAGTTGCGACCTAACATCGCTGACCGCGGCAGTCGCATTAATGAACCATGGCGGGAAATTTAAAACTAGTATTCGGAATATTCCGCAAAATTGACTACTTTTCTCCATACAAAGAGTGCGTTTTCGAAACATGGTTAGTATAATACTAACAGTAATGTACGAAAACGAACAACTTCTATAGTAATGCATTGAGTTCCGTATTTAAAGTAACAAAATATGATTCGTGTTGCAGTGTTATAAAAGGAAGTAACAGATTCAATAAAAGACAATAGTACAAAATAAAGAATCATTTAGCAATAAAGTATAGCTGTATTATACAGTGTTGTACATGGACATAATATCTATAATAACACCAAACAAAGAGCGCATCTCATATTATTTAAAACTAATTACATTTTAACACCTATTTTGTACCTATTCAAATTTACGATTAAGAGAAATGAACCTAGATTACACAATACTACAATAACGGAAATGCTAAAGCTACTGTAACTGCTTTTGCAATCGCATTTTATAACGTTTGGATCTATATTTCATCGACATATTCAATGCCTGTTGTTTGATGGTATCATTGATATTCCGGGTTAGAGAGCCCTTTAATATTTTGTTAATATTAGATACCCACGTAAAACAATATAAATCCACAAAATTAGAAAGAAACAATTTAAATAAATCGTGTTCTTGACAAACAGTAAAAATTTGTGTTTTGATATTTGCATTGAGCAGATGTAACAACTTGGTCTTTAAATTATGTTCGTGGCATATGGATGGGAGAAAATGATGCAAAATTTGATTACATAATCCAAACAGCACTATAAACTTCGTACGTGGTTTTAACAAGGCATTAGGCCTATACTCACGACATTGTATTAACGCATGTTCGTCGGCATAAGAATCTGCTTTTAATTCGGATCGGCAGACTGTACAATAGTTAAGGGCTTTTAATATTACTTTAGCCATATACCCTGCAATGTACCCATGTAGTTGTAACACCAGTTCTCCTTTCACAGGTTGTAATGGTAACACATGGTTCTGGGCATAATTGAAAGGTACAGGTGCAAAGACTTCAGCATGACGGGATGGCATTACAAATTGTTTTAAATTATGGAGAGCACCCTCTGATGCGTCTTCTTCACAATTTGCTCGAACAGAATGAGCTGCCATGAAATTATTGATAATCAATGATTTAAAAGCAGCTCTAAAAGCAGTAGCCGAGGGGTTAATATTCCTTGCCCCATGACTCCGAATGCAGCTGAAGAAGTTTTCAAGTGGATCTTGATTTAGATTCCGTGTCAATAAGAAGTCAAAGGTATTAGACTGTAACCGGTTCCACAACAACTTCAGATTTTTTAGGGATAAAATCCAATTACTTATTGTTGGTGGCACGAATTCCTTAGCTTTGGAAAAAAATTTGACTGTTTTTAGCACTGCAATTGCCTCATTCCAGAAAGTAATGTGCTCCGTATTGCGAGTGACAGCACGTCTTAACAATTTGTGATCTTTTGGTTCTATGCAGGATGCGTTAACGCTATCGAATAGTTTATCAACAAACAGCAAAAAGTTTGCGGTACCTAACGCTGATGGTGCTAAAACATTATTGCCTGTAAGAGATAAATCAGATTAATACAAAATAACCATTGTAACCAAGTTTTTACCATGCATTACTAAGCCTCTCATTGTAGACTGCACCCTATGGGAAAATATGTGTGCAGCATGCTTTACTTTCATTTTCTTGATGCGATCTCGCTTCACATGCTCATCGGTTAATTTGGGAAGCATGCGAAAATCGTCGTCACCACCATCCAAATCATACAGAGCTTCAATATGTTGCCACGATGCAATTTCCTCTCCATTTTTCCATGTAAATTTCACATCGTATTTCAACATATTGTTTCGTATGCCCTTTAGCAAGTGTGGAAAATCGAACAGTGGAAATATTTCTTCTTCTTCCACTTTAAATGTGTAAGTTTCATGTTGCCAACCACCTCTTGCAGCATTTCTTTTTGTTTCCCCAACTAACAAATTGATGGCAGCTGTGTTGTATTGGTCACAAACGGTTGCAACTACTTTAAGACCAGTATTTGCCACTTCTTTCACTATTGCCTTTATGTTTGTTGCAATTTCGGCATTACTCATTCCATTTTTTGTGAAAAAATAAGCAATTGGCTGCTTCCATTTTTTCGCTAGGCCTTTTAACATAAATACCATTGCATGATCAGCAATGCTTTGTGATGCATCTTCAGATGATATTTCTTGAAAACCATCAATATGCTGCCGTGTTTTGTTATAAAACAGTGACGGTTGTAACGCCATTTCGTCGAACATTAATATACAATGTGTATCCCGAGGCTTCATAGTCCTCACAATTTCTTTTAAACTATCAAAAATAGAACTGTTAATTCCACAGTCAAACGGCACTTTTGATAACATCGACATTAATGTTTTTCTGGAAGGTAGGGCAAATATTTTTTGTAACAAACGATAACCTCGTGGGCTTTGTTTCATTAATGCCAATGACAGAATTTTGTCTTCATGACTAAATCGGCGTCCTTTGGGTTTTTTCTTTTGTTGCGTTATTTGCGACTGCAAAAATCTTAGTGTCGTTGCATTAACAGTATCTTGAAACAAAAGACCCTTTTCTGCTTGTTTCAGTACAGTTTTCACAACCTCACGATTATTTGCTGCTTTATCATCTAACTTTTGCGCTAGACTTCTGTATTCTACTGCCACCTCATATAATCTCTTTGCTTTTGGAGTTAATTGCGCTTTGTTGCGCAAGTTAACTTCTAGTAGTAAATTTCGTCTTTTTTGTAATAATTTGCTCTTCAGTTTTGAACATTTCCGTTTTGCTTCACCATCACTATGCTTCTCATTATGTGCTTGCCGTTTTCGTTTCTTCCCAGTATTATCTGTAATTCCAGTACTTGAAGATGGTTTAGCCATGCCATCATCTGCTTCACTTGCACTTGTTTCCACAGACATACCTTCTAGAAGATCATCAATTTAATCCATACACTTTCTCAATGTTAAAATCACTTACCAGGTAAATGCAAGGTACTTATACTGGCAGCAGAGGTATTTGCTACAGCATACACTTTGTGTGTGTCTGTTTGAGAACTTGTCTTTATTTGCAGCGACCAAGAGGCGTCAGTTGAGCTGTTATCAGTAGCACCTACAGTAATAATACCTCATACTTATAACTGTAGAAATATTTATTAACAAGTCTTTACCAGGTAATTGATGGGGTATATGTAACACTGGAATGCTGCCAACTTTCAAGTTTGTCCGATTGTGATAAGCAACAAATTTCGCATCTTCCTGGAAATGTCTAGCACAAACCCTATAATACTTACGTACCAGACTGAACCCTTTTGTAAGTAACTCTGGTCTGCCAATATTTTCACACCATGTTGTGAACAGCTGCAATGCAAAAATTTTATAGTTTATGAAGTTTCATCTTTTAAGTACTTACTTCGTTTTCTTGTGGAAATACGTGTAACATAGCATCTTGTTTATAAGTGCATTGTGGTACACAGCACTTATAAGGCATTTTATTATACACCTTCGAAACTGGCGAACCGAACGTAGACTGTAAACGTAAAGGAAGGTTACACTTACACTTGACAATGTAGAAGACATATCGCTTACCGTACAACACACTAGAAACGTCAGGATGGTTCTAAAAAGAACCGATTTTATTATAACTGGAGAACACACAGGAAGCTAATAGAAACACACTACCAAACACGACGACTGACGAGACCAGAGAACGAGACGCTGACGTTTTTACCCATTTGTGTTTTACACCAACAATCCTGCCAACCATAACCATAACACTAACCATCAGGCTAACCATACCCACAAAAACAAAATTTCAACAATCGGTCGATGTTGATAATACAGAAACCTACTAATAATAAAGCCTGCATCAACGCCCCAGTGAACGTAGGTAGCAACTAAATTGAATATGAGGTAGCATACGGAGAGTGCGCACCCCGTGGCTAGATCAATACAATGTGTTATTAGGGAAAAATACCATTTTTTCCACGGATTGCGATACGATATAGCGATATGTTTCGATCAGAGCGGTCGACGCCACCCATATTGGCATTGTATAAATGGATAAGATGTGGTTGTGTGACCTGTAATAATCAGTAATAATTACGTATGACAAGACGTATGTGTAGAATACAAACCTGCACAGTTTGCTTTTCCTTTCGTGAATATCGCTTGACATTGTGAAGGGGTTCGATTCCAGCATAGTTTGAACATAATGATACCAAGCTGTTATCATTCCATTTGACAGCGATATATTTTGGTCAGCTATTTTTTTAAAATCATATGAACCACGTTCTTCTTTCTTGAACATTTTACTGTCAACTAAGGGGTTCCCAGGCAAGCGGTTTTCCCGCACTGTCCCGGTTGCATAAAAACCTTTATCAGTGAGCAGTTCAACTAAAGAAATCGATGTAAAAAAGTTATCGAAAAATAAATGAATCTTTTCGTCAGGCCATTTCTTTCGTAGAGTATCTGCATACTCTAAAACTACACCAGCTCCAACACCATAATCAGCATAGATAGTACTAATGTTCGTAGATATGCCTTGATAGGGTTCAAACCAATAGACATAGCCAAGTCTGCTTGCTCCCACCCAGAGCTTATACCCGTACCTAATGGGTTTACCTTTCATGAACTGCTTAGCACCATGCCTACCGTAATACGGTACCATAGCTTCATCAACAGAGTGAATTTTTTGCTGTAATCTACCGTGTTCCATAAATTTCTTATTGAGATGTTGAAACAACGGTCGTAACTTGGTAAACTTGTCTTTTGGACCCAAAACGTTGTTATCTTGAACATGGATATTAGACATGATAAAATCAAATTTGTCCCTGGTAATTGATTCGACGACAAGTTCATTGTGAGCGTCTCTTTCTCGTTCCCAAAACATTTTACGCCTAGGCACAGGTACGTAACCGCTCAGAATAAGTGCACCTATGAAAGCTCTCATTTCAGTGTCCGTAACAGTTTGTGTTCGATTTCTTTGCTGTGCGTATCTGTTAGTTTCAGAAACAATTATACCTATAATATTATCATCAAAAAAATCATAAAAATATTCCAAAGGGCTTTTGAGACATGAATCAACTACATTTTCTGGCTCTAACAAATTTTGATGATCTGAAGCTATTATATCTTGTTTCACCCATTGGTAAATTTTCTTCTTTTTCATTTTCTTCTTTTCCACACTTTCAGCAATATTTGATGTGGCAAAACGTGACAACGGCAGATCATCATCTGATGAAAATTCTTCTTCTGGTTTACGGACAACTAGCTTTATTTCCGCAGGAGCGAGTTGCGAACCTGGTAGGTTGTCAATTTCAATCACATCCTCATCACCTGAGTCCTCGTCGGTTATATCCCCACAAGCATTTACTGGAGGAAATACTGTCACTTCTTCTACATTGCCTAACATTTCATCATCTTCTTCTAACATGCTCAAGGCCTCATGCAGAGAAAGTCCCCTAAAGCCAAAAACATAGCATATATTCCTAATGTACTATATTTAGTACATGCAAAAAAAAAATGATGACAACGGAATAATTACGACATAATTGAAATATTTCATAAGTATATCGATGGTCTTGTTCCAAAAGTGGCTAAGTAGTATAAAATCATTGTTTTCGAGAAAATGAAATTCTACCTTTAATCACTTCTATCAAATCAGGGTTTTAACTTGAAATATTTGTTTTTTAGCAAGGTATCGGTTATAATCCACACAAATGTTTATAATACGTAACTGATAAATATTACTGTAAATTACTATTTTAATGTAATTTTTTACTAAAAAAACGCATATAGTCACATTTGGAACTTAACTTTATTTCTGAATTAGCAAACCATTACAAGCTATCTATGGTAACTATAAAATACTGTAACCTTCTTGTAGTACCAGTTTCTTAAAAAAAATTCTGATCTTCTTGATCATTTATATCTGGCAATACTGTCTCGTCCTCAACATTTGCGTCACCAGTTAAGTCCCTATAAAAGGGCTTGCAGTCATCGGGAAAATTTTTGGCATTGCTGATTTCTGCTAGGTTTTTAAGTTTTACAGCCGATATCGGCCTTTTCTGTTCATGTAAGGGCTTCAAACGTTTTTCCATGGTAGCCAACCTAACTCGCCGACCCCTACGGGGTACAATCACTATTTTGTGGAATACATCATTGAAATCTGTTTTAACGCTCATAACAAAAGGATTAGCTTTTTCATATCTGATCCACTTAATGTCATGCCAGTTAATTATGGTCCCATCTTCGTCCTTGTTCCGGTTAACCATCAGAAGTTTTGCAAGGGGTTTCCAATCGATAAAATTAATGTCACGTTTTTCAAAAACTTCGTATTTTGGCTCATTACGCTTAGCATTTTTTGTTATGGTTACCCACTCATGAGGCAAGTAGGGGAGAGTGGGGTACATTCGGCCCCTTTTTATAGAAAAATTAGTGACATGAACATGCATTTTTGTAAAATAAATTTATACTTACCATACACATTTACATAGACTAAGAAAGGATTCCACACGGGCTTGTCCCGCTATATTGCTTATTTCATATTATTATTTGCATTTTTTCAAAATGTGGAAAAGTGATGAAAGTACCCCATTGGTGGGGTACTTTCGACATATGTGTGGGGTACATTCGTACCCCGTGAAACCACTATAAACTTGATGTTATTTATTTGATATTGGTGTAGGTAATCATTTAACAGTAAGAGAACTAAAGTTATAACTAAAAGTATACATGGAAGAAGTTCTTGCAGTACCAGTTTGAGGCGGAGTTTGAAGTTTGGCTACAATGTCCGAAATATTAATCTCACTTACATCTTCTACTGATGGGAAAAAGAATTTTTGAGTGAATCCTCTCCTTCTCATGAACTTTATTTTGTATATAGGGGAATTCATTTCTTCGATCCGTCCTGTATAGTGAATTACTATTCCCGATTTTGTACAAAATTTAACTAAAACATAGTTGCCAATTTCAATATCCTGCTCTGAAGCAGTTTCTAGTTCTTCAAATAAGTCGTCACTGCTGTTGGAGTTGACATCATCTAACGAAATATCATCAGAATCGCTTGATTGGTCTTCATCTATTTTCTGCTTTTCCTTCTTTTTGGCAAAGACCTTTCTTTTCACCATCGGTTTCTTTTTAACTTCTTGCTTCCTCTTTTTTTCCAATTCTATATTCTCCCTGATCAGTAATTCAGGAGTGTCTGTATAAATTGTGGCTTTTGATTTTCTTTTACCACTCCTTGGTTTAGTTGTGTCAGCTTTGGGAAAAGGAATCAGTTTATCCAGACTAACACCAGAAGTTGAAGGTTGCTCTGAGGAATTTAAAACGTCCTGAGGAGTACCCTCTCGTAAATTTAGATTCTCATCATTAGCAACATCAGTTGATACATTCCCATGCGCGTCATTGTTTTGAAGGGTGTTCGGATATTCGTCATCACGTGGAGGTTCATCTGGAATTAAAGGCCTATCTGTGACACTACTCGCCACAAAATCTTCATCAGAAAATATTAGCCTATTGATTGGCCATAAACCAGTTTTCTTAAACGCGTGAGCGATATTTTTCATAGAAAATGCCATTTCGTACGCTTTGTTTGCTAAATATCCTATGTTTCTTATGGTTATGGCCTGACCTGGATGTGCTAACATCCAATCGTTAAATGCAGTAGCTAGGTGAGCTTTAAATGGGGCATAAACTCCCACGTCTAAAGGCTGAAGCCTGTGCGTCGTGTGGGGTGGAAAAGAGAGCAAAACAATCCCATTGGATTTACAATACCTTATTGCTTCAACAGAGATATGGGATTCATGGTTATCTATCAACAGCAAAATTTTGTTTTCTACAGAACAGCGAGTACGATTCACGATATGTTCCAAAACTTTTGGAAATAATTCCGCGGTCATCCAACCAGATTTATTTCCTAGTGCGATAGATCCTATAGGCGACCCTTCTGATAAATATTCGGAGGGATTACGAATCCTGGGAAAGACAAATACGGGAGGAACCATTGCGCCAACACCGTTAATAATGCCTACAAATGTCACCAACGAGCCCCTTTCTGCTGAAGCAATTTGGCCTACTTGCTTCTTCCCTTTTGTAGTGACCACTTTGACAGGCCTTGCAACAGTCGTGATTCCTGTTTCGTCCAAATTCCACACTTGTTCGGCACGAAATTTGTACTTTTCCAGGACAGAAGCGTATTTTCTAAAAAAGTCATTCACTACAGGTTTATTAAATGCCATTGAACGGCTCAAACTGGTGCTCTCTGGTTTCCGCAATGAGAGATCCTGATGCCTCTTCATGTAACTAAATAGCCAATCCAGTCCTACAAACGAAATGATAAATTATTTTTGTTAAGACAAATGTAATTAGAAAATACAAACCTGCTATCTTATTTTTTTCCCAATTTTCAGGCATCTTACAATTGGGTATTGATTTTGCAAATTCATATGCCAAAATTCTAATCTGCTTGTATGATAATCCGTAATGTAGGCTTGATGATTTTTTTATGTAGTCACTTAGTTCATCTTCTTGGTCTCTTGTAAAGACTTGCTTAGCAGTGTATTTGCTATTGTATTTGGGGGCATCATCTTCACTTTCATTTCCCGAATCATCCCTGAGAATTTCTTCTGGTGACTTCTTCTTTAGTAGTGTCTTGATTCGAGATTGTAGCGTAGTCCTTTTGATGCCATACTGCCTAGCTGCTTCTTTTACTTTTAATCGTTTCGCCAGACATTCTTTCATCGCCAGTTTCATCAATCTTTCGTCAATATTGACCCGGTCGGTTTTTTTAATGTATGTGCGTGGCATCTGCAAACATAAATAAGCCCTAAACCCTAAATTCATGCTTTAATAAACCCAAGACCTATGATAGATTAGAGAGTACCTAGGCAGATAAAGCACGGGGTACATTCGGCAGTATGACGAATCTGCCCCACCATTGCCTACCGAATGTACCCCATATGTATAATTATTACTCTCCATGATACCCACACAAAACCTGTCTAATTTAAGGTTAGACTGTACCGGAATTTGTTTTTAAGGGCATTACTTTGACATATGGCTAAATCGGCATGCATTTATTTCTACTACAAATATGATAGTTGTTATGTGTATATTTGTAAAAAACTTACCTTGTTTAGTGCATGAACACTAATATTTATTAGCGACACGTAAACATTCAACTGGTACACTAAATACGTTACACAAACAACGTGACTGTTTACCGGAAGACATTTCTTGACGATTTTGGCGGAAGATTTAAAAAATACTCAGTTTTTTATGATAAGACGAATGTACCCCAGTGCCGAATGTACCCCACTCTCCCCTACTGTAACGGGTTAACACTTGGGCGGTGTTAGTGTTACACTTATTATTAATTCTTTTAGACGGAATAAAACACAGTTTTATATCTAAGAATTATTTATTTGACTCTACTAGTTTATTGATACGCGTTGCCTAGTACCATTTCGTATCTATGCAAAAATATATGAGTTGTGAGTCGTTCACAACATTACCCCGCCCGATCTGAAACGTGGGTATTACACACATGAAAAAGAAAAAATACGGAATGGTATTTTAGAGAAAAAATGGAGTATTTTAAGGTAACTTGAACAAAGTTTTAAAATTCTCCAGCTACAAAAACTCTACTAGGCAGTATAGGTAGTTACAATAAAAACTTAAGCTAAATAACACTACGGAACTTGCGACGGCAACTCTTGGAACCTGTAAACAGAAAGAAAAAAAACAGAAAAGTGTTCAAATTTTTAAAGTCAACAGGTAAAAGGTTTTCAAAAGATGCCCCCGCGTAGCATTTGAAATCAGTTTATTGTTGTCTTAACATTATAAAGTAACTAATCTAAAAAATATGCAGGCTTTAGCCTATCTAAAGAGATAGGGCCAGTGTGATTTTCTAGAGTGGCGTATTTAACTGTCCGTTCTAACACTTTATAGGGTCCTAAATAACTGTCTTTCATGCCCAAGGTGTGCGTGTCATTACGAACGTATACGTGTGTGCAGTTGGTCAAGTCTCTGGGGACGAAGGACTGACTGGAATACGTTTTTGTAAAAAAATACTTCTGCTTCCTCATACGACGTTTGAGATTGGCTATGAAATTAGGAATGTTCATGTCGTTAGCCAGTTGTTCTTCTTCGAAGAAATCACCAGGTAGTCGTAAAGGTGTAGCATACAGGATTTCTGCAGGAGAAACATTAACTTGTGATTTCAGGGTTGCACGTAAGCTCAATAGAATCCAAGGGAGATTCGTTAACCAGGAGGAAGTTCCTGTGGTTTGAATGGATTGCTTGAGTGTCCGATTAAAACGTTCGATAACGCCTTGACTAATCGGATGGAAGGCCGTGCATTTGACGTGTTTAATTCCTAACATGGCCATGAAGTTGATCCATGCATGCGAAAGGAAAATTCTTGCATTGTCCGTGGTGAGATACTTGGGAATTCCAAAGCGGGATATCCACGTGTCGACAAATGCAGTGATTACTGACTCTACGGAAGAATCCTTTAGAGGAATGGCTTCCTTGGGGGTTTGTGGAACCTCGACCGCGAGTTCGGGCGGGTTGGGCATCTGCTGTGCAAATGACCCGCTGAGAAGAGCAGTCAGTGAGAGGTTTCACTGTTGGAGCTGGAAATTGACAACCCTGGCTGCGGTTTCGGGCGAGCTTGACATTTGCTGTGCAAATGACTCGTCGAGAAAAACAGTCAATAGTTAGGTTGTGCTGCTGTAAAAAATCCAGGCCTAGAATGGCTGTAGATATGTCAGCAACATAAAATTCCCAGGAGCATGGCGGTAGGCCAGGAATTGGGAAATGTAACCTCAAAGTTATAATACCTGTCACAGGAATTGACGTGTCGTTCACGGCCAAAAATGTAATGTTGGCAGGCGTGATTTTGTTACAGGAAACTGCAATGTGGGTTGGTAAAATGGAAAAATCTGCACCACTGTCAACCACAAAATTAATTTTGTAGGTTAGGTCCTGTAAAAATATCAAAGGATAAGTGCTTGGTAAAGAAGAAGTTGGAGGGATTGAATTAACCCTGGGAAATGTGGAATTGGTATTTCCCGAAGGCATGGAACGGCGTTTATTGAAATGCTGAGGAATTTGGGGTTTTGGAGAGAATGTAGTAGTTACAGGTGATTGCCGCTTGTTCATGGTAGAAAGCTCATTAGAAATGGTTGTAAGATTGGTCGTCAAACTGTTTAGCTTATTTTCTAATGCATGAGTAGTTAAAGGTTGTGGTGTTTTCTGCAAAGAATAAATTAAATCTAATTTCTCTACAAAGGATATTAACGGTAAGTCATTGAAATTGAAAGACTGAATTTTAAGTTCTGTTGGTAGTTTAGCTATGAAAAAGTCTTTGGTTAATTCCTCAGTTAATCCCAGATCCAATTTTTGGATGTCAAAGAGTAGTTCTTTGACACTACCAGAGAATTGAAGAGTCTCCAAAAGATTATGAATGCGAGATTCTCGTGGGCCCAGAATCGATTTTATTACTGCCCGTTTCAATGTAGTATATGGTCTTTGTCTCGGCGGATTTATAGTTAGGTCTCGATGAGCTCCTAAAACGTCAAAAGGTAAGTTTAGAGTTAATAAGTTATATTTAGCTAGTTCATCGTTGATCAGCATACGAGCAAAGTATCGTTCTACCAAAATAAAATATAGGTCGACATCGTTACTCGTAAAAACTGGAAATGGAACTTTGACAGTCGCCATTTGAAATATTAAATATTAAAGTAAATAAAATGATTTGAACTTATCGGATCAGAAAGGAGCACTAGTTCCGGTTCCAACGGTACCTTCAGCCAGCCACGACAAGTCAAGTAAGGCAGGTAGCAGGATCTTACGATGACAGGAGGCGAGCAGCAGCTGATGACAGATAACGCAGGAGCAACTAGATGTGGTTCACCTGGAGAATTCAATGCAGCAGGTAAAGACCAATACTGCTAAATTCTTCTTCAGGAACGTCGGGTCACCATTTGTAACGGGTTAACACTTGGGCGGTGTTAGTGTTACACTTATTATTAATTCTTTTAGACGGAATAAAACACAGTTTTATATCTAAGAATTATTTATTTGACTCTACTAGTTTATTGATACGCGTTGCCTAGTACCATTTCGTATCTATGCAAAAATATATGAGTTGTGAGTCGTTCACAACAGTACACAGAGATGTTTTTTGCTGCAGTTTCTATTCTGGCATGCATTGAATCGCATTCCATCTGGCTGTGACCAGAAATAGGAAACTTTTGGTCAATGACTTCAATAGGTAGCGTCTGAACAGCATAGATAAACATGGCAGCAACAAACTGATTTTTGTTTTGACCGCCACATGTATCACTGAATAGTCGAACACTTTCAGTTGTCAGAGGGAGGCTTTTAAGATGGTGAAATAAACAGGAGGCTATTTCAGACGGCCCACGTCCACCCTCTATTTCGGTCCACATAAAACACTTACCAGTGTTGTTCCCAGTATTGAAAATCGTAAAATTGTAGGTAGACAGCCTCGTTTTGTAAAACAAAACTGGATTTGTCGGATCTGTTGGAACGTATAGGACCTGCTGAAGGTCAAAATTACAGGCATGTATTGTGGAGGCGTTTGACTGAGCATCTTTTTTATCGGAATTTTTTTCTTCTCTTGCTCTATCTCAGATTTTGCATAAGCAGTACATGTAATACACTGGTCCTTCTTTGGTGTATGAAAGGACAAATTGAAATGAGTATTAAATACGTATCGGTAAAAGCTTTCTTTTAAGCAAGCTTTATTATTTTCTACGCACTCTGCTTGGTATAGCTTGTACATAATAGAAAGATTTAATTTCGAATCTAAGTAGTGTCGTTTTGAGTCTTTTCGGCAATAATGAGATGCCATTGTAGGGAACTTTTTGATGTGACTCTTCAAAAACGTTAGTGATTCTTCTGATATTTTAGAGGTCCCATAGCTTCCCCTTCTATCACGTTCAGTAGTAGTAGTATTGGGTATACGTTTTTTAATTGCAAAATTTAATACTCCTTTTTTGATTCCTAGAGTATTTAGAAACATGGTCTTACATACTCTTTTGCGAGAATTCTCAATATTGAAATGAAACTTCAATGTCTTTGATCGCCTTGAATTTTCTGCCGTTACGATTCTTCTTTTACAGTCGCCTACTTCCACTAAACTGTTGATAAAATCGCGTTGCCTGTCTATGTTTCCGAGTTTCCAGTAAGATGTAAAAATATAAAGTCTTTTTTCTTCACTTCGCTGTGCATTGCATTTGAGTCTAAAAAATTAAAGGTTTTAGGAATAAAAGTTTAAAAAAATGTACAAAAATTACCTGCAGCTCGCATTGCAAGGTTTACCTATTGCCTTTCCCGGCACGTAGTCATCCTTGCTGTTAATATACGGGAGCCCGGAGTTTTTATGAATTTTTCGAATGTTTTTTTCCCATAATTTTGGTCGTCTTTTTTTGGGTGTTTTCCGCTCACTGGAAGGATTGGTCTCAATCGCTTCAGGATCAGGGGCAACTTCGTTGACATTTTCAATACTATTATTTATTTGTCCATCGTCTTGGTATCCGTCACCTTCTAGAAGGTAAGTATACCTTTTGTCGTATTACATTAATCAACCTGGCAATGTTATTAATTTTTTTACCGGAAGAGGGTTCTCTAGGTCCTCAGGGTCGGGAAAGTACTCCTTATCAACAACAGAATCGTCCGAATCATCAAATACCTGTTCAACTGGCTGTTCTAGAACCAAGAATCGAAACAAGAATGTAATGAAAGCAATAGTATTGTTTTTATGATAGCAGCTTACCTTCAACATGCTCTGGAATATCAGTATTCTGTAATGCTTGATTCGATGTATCAGCTTCATTAGATAGATTCGAGTTTAACGCTAAATTTAGTATTTTTTTTTTCCTCTGGAAACCATTTTACACCTACAGGCTTCAGTTTGTTATGCACATTCAAAACACTAAAAATGCACTGCTAAACAACGATTTTGAATATGGTTTTATAGGTTATGCTTCACGTAAACCGCCGGCTTGATTAGAATCACGATGTATTAGAATATAAGTAGCTAACTACATAGAGCGGGAAAACTTATCGAATAAGGTGGCAGTTCCAAAAGTGGCTATGTGCTTTTGAACGCATATGGAACCAACGAATATGCTTATTCTGTAGATAGATACTGTTGTTCTTTTATTTTATGGCGGCAATTTTAAAATTCCTGCAAATAGCCCTATTTGGAACTATACTTCAAATTATTTTATGATTTACTGTGTAGATAGCCCAAAATTGAGAAAATTGTAGTTAGCCACTTTTGGAACAAGGCCATCGATATGTCGAATTCTACATCATTTTTCTTTATATATTGAGAGTAATTAGAACTCAAAATTAATTTTAGGGTTATGTAAATAACTTACCTAACAAATCGAACACCGTATTCAGACATTTTGTGAAAAATCCACTTTTTATATTCACTAATACTAAAAAAAAATTTAACGAATGTTTACAGAACTCGCGTTCACTACTCTATAAACTCTTGACAAATGAATTTAAGCTGCCAAAACATGTCTAAGATCTATGGTGGCCTGGTCAAGACTTGCAAGCGCTGTACTATAATAAGTACATCAGGGGTATCTGGGTTAAATCACATCTACATACTTCTTCATGAAAGGTAGATTAAATGATAACATGGGGCTCTTTGAGCAACGATGGAACTGAATTTTGAGCTCATTGAGCAATCATTCGAAAATTTGTGTGTCGTATGTACCATCATAAATAAAGTAATTTGAATCATACTAAAGTTGTATTGATGTTAAAAATTCTTCTTAAGGTATGTCGCAATTAATATTTATATGAAGCCAATTTTTTCGTATGTCTTCTTTAACTAGGTCTAAAGGTATATTACTAAACAATGATATCACGTCTAAGCTGATTAGGACGTAATCTTCTGGTAATTGAAAGTCGTTTATGAATTCTGCAAATTAACGTGTCCTTAACGTTGTAATTATTCTTACAGCAAGACTTATTTAAAATGTTGACCAAAAATTTTAATAGTTTTTCTACAGGTGGAGATATATCTGCTACAATTGGTCTGATTGGGTAGATTTCCTTATATATCTTTGGTAAATAATCAAAACGTGGAGCAATTGCATTATATGTGTTCTAAGATTTCGCAGTTTGTTCACTAAATATAATTTTTGGTTTTTGGATGTTTGATTAAGTCATTGTTTCTTTGTGTTCTGCAGGTGGGGTTGTCCTTAATTTTTTATGCATTGGTGTCATTTAATAATTCAGTGACTTTGTGATGATATAGCGGGAGATGGTAGAATTCGCACATTTAATGATGTTGCATACAGTTGATCTTGATGTTGCAGATAATCGATAAAATTCTGAATGAGTTTTCCGTGTGGCCCATAAACGTAGCCAGTTGTTGCATTTTTCCCCCATTTTAAATAGTTGTGTTATTGTCGCTTGGTGCTTTCTTAACTTTGTTAACATTATAAGAGATACTTTAAGGATATCATGCAATGCGTTTCTTGCATATTTCGGCATAACTTCATAGCCTGTTTGGGGTTTTTAGTATTCGGTAATCCGAGAAGATATGTGTTTTGTATAGTACTAAAATTTTTTATTTTGTTTTCTTAAATATTGGACTGTATCTAATAAATAATAAGCTGATATACTAATACTAAAATGAGAATATTAGTTTTACTTATGTAACTGGGTTTTAAATTTTACCTATGATTACAAAGCTGATCGGAGCTAAATGAGACAATAACAAAATTTAATTTCTTCTCAGGGTCGTATTTATGGGTTTTTGAAATTTAGGTTCATGAAATTTAGCATTTGAATAGGGTCATATTTATTTTGCCCTTCTTTTATTTAGCTTATTGGACTCCTTTCTTTTAACATAAATGAAAAAATGAAATGGAGTGGGATTAACCTTCCTCCCCACGACGTGGTACCCGGGTGCCATTTTTATATTTTAGCATCGAATACTCTTATTTAAAGTTGACGCAGAGTCTTGTAGTTTCACGACATCTTAAAGTTTGTTGCATAATAGTCAGTTCCAACAAAGAAATGTTTATTTGAAAAACGAATTTGCAAAAAAATTACTTGAAAATAGTTTGCTGCTTATCTCTATGACGAGGTACCCAGGTACCACTTATCTGTACAGTATCAAGTCCAAAGAAAATTGTATTGGGAATTATTTGTTTATTTGTATAAGAACTGAAGTTTATAACATAATTATTATAGTATTATATATATAAGTTTAGTAACATAATAATAGTTAAATTTACTTCCTGAGAGGTATTTACAAACTAGTACCACATTGGACACATTTTTCAGTTTTTATGGTATGTTCAACGCAAATTGGCTTCTTACAAGTGCAGCATGCTTTTCTTGTTTTTCTTTGCTTTTTTAGTTTCTGGCAAAGGTAACATCTTCCTGTTACCTGAAGACGACCAGTCTCATCTCTTTGTTGAACAGCATTTTCGCATGGTTGTATCTGTAGAATGAGCCTTCCCAACATACATTCTATCCCAGATTTTGTACCAAAATGCTGACAGGATCGCGGACGTCGAGAACGCGCTTCAATTTGTGGCATTGCTAGTTCTTTCGCAAGCTCTTGTAAAAATTTGCGCCTTTGATCATTTTTTTTAGCTTCTTGCCAATTATTTTCAGCATATATGATGTAGGTTGCCAAAGCTGCTACATCGATTATATTTGCAAACATAGCAACAGGCCATCTATTTGTCTTTCTCTTCACGGAGTAGTAGGATACCATTTTGTCCATATTGTCTACACCCCCTTTCTTGGAATTGTAGTACTGTATAATTTCTGGTTTATTTTTAGGACCGCTTGTCGAGTCATCATCGTGTAAAGTGGATAATAATATGACGGCTTTGTTTCGTTTTGGTGTGTACGAAACTAGAGTAATTCTACTGTTGTTGTCGTTACTAAACCCAAAAATAGAAGATTGTTCTTCTCTTGTTTTGTTGGCCAACATCTGGGGAGGTATGTATGGTTTGTTTTTTTTAATGTCCCGACAAGGGTGAGATTCCAAGATAAAAGCAATTTAGCTAATGGGAGTGAGGTAAAAATGTTGTCTGTGACAATATTTCGACCAGAACCTTTATATTTGATAGAAAGGTCTCTTACTACTCTCTCTCCTTGGTTTTGTTCACGTCCTTCTGCAGATTTGCCAGTATATATTTGTCCAGTCAAAGGATATGAATTTGCTGCGTCGCACACCCACCAAATTTTGATCCCATATTTTGCGGGTTTTGCTGGCATGTGTTGAGTAAATCTGGTTCTTCCTCTATACGGAAACAGTTGTTCATCTATAGTCAAACAATCGGACGGTACATAATTACTTCTTAAATTTTCATTTAGAAGCATCCACAGCTCCGAAATTGCCGAAATTTATCTACTTTTAGCCTGTCTGGCCTTGTGTTGACATTATCAAACCTCAAAAATCTTAGAATTTCCCAAAATCTATTGATTGTCATTGTAGCTCGATAAATTGGATGCGCTGTGGTTTTCCACAATTCTTTCACGTCTTCTCTGTTAGAATGATACACTCCTGCTGCCAGTATTATTCCTAAGTACCCATCAAATTCATCAGCTGTCAATCCTTTCCATACTTTTGGTGGATTATTAGGATTTTCTGTGTTCCAATTCTGGTATACAGATCTTGCTTTTCTGTTGGTTTCACGAATAATAATTTCACACATTACTGGAGTAAATATTTTTTTGATTGTATCTCGAATTGAAAGGGTTTGCGTAGCTTTTACAGGGCCAGATCTTTGTCGTACTATATTATATCGCGACGTTTGTGTTATGTGCCATGGATGTGTAGATTTCCATATTGTTCCGTCTTTACCACGCATATCTGACCGATCAGATTCAATTTCTGCATCATCTATGTCAATTTCTTCATCACCACTGTCTTCTTCTATTTCAACCTTATTCTGTTTATCCTCATAAACATCTTCAGTGTCCGACTCTTCCCTTATATTCGAAGACGAAGCTACTGGAGGTTCCCACTCGCCGTCGTCATCGTCGTCACCCTCAAAAACCTCGTGATCAGAATCGCTTTCCTCTGCCAATTCTCGAAGATACACCATTTGTTGTTCATAAGTCATTCTACAAAATAAACATATTTCCTCAAAACGTGTTTTAGTAGACTAACATTTTTAGATAAAAAATTTAGCAAAAAAATATTTTGCTTTTTAGAATTTGAGGTTATGTCAGACAAATGTTACAGATTTCAACTTACCGTTTAAATTCTCCGTTCGAAACCTCTCTACGACATTTTGACATTTTGATCAACACAAAAAAATATTAAAACAACAATTGAAATCACTTCAATCCTCGCAGAACTATAAACGAGCGACACTGATGACAGTAAATAGCAGCGCAAGCTCTATTTACTAAAATCACAGTGTGGGTACCCTGGTACCCGCGTCGTGGGATAACGTAGTAAATTCTACACGTGGGGAGGAAGGTTAAATACCATCTATTGAACAAAATAAGAAACAAAAAAAAAACATTTAAATATCGTAAACGACAAAACATAGGGTTATATTTCAAACAATGTTAAACAAAATATCGGTTTACTCCTTTTACACAAAACTCACTTAATTAGGGTCCCCTTTCTATAGAGATATATTCAAACCAACACTCATACCCCCTGATCTTAAAAATGGTTTAATTCTTGTTGGTTATGACTACATCTAATATTAATATAAATCTATAAATAAAAAATATATATAAATAATTGTTGATTGTTAATATTTCGTTAACTTCTTTTAAATAAGACACACTGCCTTATACTTCCAGAAAGTAATTAAAAGTATTTTTCTTTTAATTATTTAAATATAATATAAATTGCTTTAACACAAAAACATATATAATATATTAATAATTGTTGAATTTGAATAAGATTTTGTTATCTTCTTTTATACAAAACGAGTCCAATATAACCAATCAAAAATATAATAATTTAGTAACATTCCCTTGTGTCACTATGTTTATTTTATTTTATTTTAATTATAATCACTAATTACACAATACCCAATATTTCGCATTAAGAACTCCCGAATAACAAAATTTTCTATCACTACCATTTACTTCGTTTGGCAACCGAATTTTCCTAAGATTTGTTAGAAATACTCATTTTGGTGTAGCTTCTTTATGAGCAGCTACCCTTCGCTACCACGCTCTCTGTGCTAGTACTATTTTATTTATTTTTTCCCTCGAAATTATATATTCCCACCTTTATATTTTCTGGAAGCGCAATTCAACCGATTTCGGTTGTCCTGTTACATTTACGTTTAATACAGCTTCTTATCTGTTTGATAAGTTAATTGAACATGCATCAAACGGAATAAGGTTTTAACGACCATAGATTAATACAAGAATATGGCACTTATTGACTACACACATTAATTCCAAATTATTATAATATACGAATTACTAAAATTTTGACGGTTTCACTATATCTTTCATTCCGAATCAGAGCCCGAACAACATTGCAATTATTTAAAAATAAACTATTGAATTCTGAGCTATCTATTTATTCGAGAATTACGACAAATATTTAATTTAAAACCAAATACGTAGGGTTGACTATAGTAAATATACAGTACCAACCAATATGGATATCCTCAAGGTTAAAATGACGCCTAAGAGATATCAAGAATTCAATATCTTGAACAACACTTTCATCAAAAAGTACCGAAACTCCTATTCCTCTTTTTCTTTTGTTCTAGTGAACGATACAAATTGTTTTCGAATTCGTTAATGCTTTTTCAAATTCTGACGAAGGAATCGAATCATACGAGGGTAGCTCGATATGTATTGCGAAAAACTAACAAAAACAAATGTTCCTTTTTCATGTTTATGTATTATTGATTCAAAGGCGTAATTGCTTTTCTTTTTCTACTGGGCGTAGGAGTTACGCACTGCTCCGATTTCTCAGACTTATTGGTGTTATTATCTGTGGTATTGTAACGAAGTATAAAATAAAAGAAAAAACTCATAACAAAATTAAATCAATTCATTATTTTAAAAATTTATTATTCCAAAATATGTTACAACAATTATTTTTATTTATATTTATAAATGACACTATTCATATCTACTTCAATATTAGATGCATCAGTTGTAAATTGCATATATGTATTGGTAGACTTAAATATCTTCTGAGCAGCGCCAGTTATGTAATTCATAAATCTTTATTATTATTAATAAAGGTATTACACTTATTTAAAAAAGGTCGATGTGATTTTTAAAGTATTACCAACAAATAAAATACAGATGTATACAAGCAGACAGTTTATTCAGAACTCCCCCTTAGCTGAAAGGTTTACATGTATTTATAATATTTCTAGTCTTCATTATTATTCTATTCATAAAACTTATACATCGAAAAGTGCACCTGAAGGGCTACGGATGTTCTAGTACTCAAGAACAGGATGTGTTCTATCAACAACCCAAAAGTTAGGAAATAAACCTTAACTAGATACATTTAGTTTTATAATCATGTCTTACACACAAAAGCCTGTAAAAAAGGGAAACATTATTGAATACATAATATTACAGAAACTAATTATGAAAACGAGAATTGTCTCCTTTAAAAGAGGAACTGTAAACGTGACTAAATAAGCCTCTATTATAACTCCTCCCTGTTTAAGTCGAAAAATTAGGGGGATGTAAATCGGAAATAATTTCTTCGTTAGCAGGTATGTATTCGAAAACATGTGGTTGATTTACCGTTTGATATCTTTTACATAATGTTATATAACATTTCGTAATTCGTTTCCGACACATATATACAGAAATTACAACGATAGTTAAAAGTAATACAGTAAGTATACCCCAATTAAATGAATGTTGTTGAGATAAGTCATTTGGTATAAGTTTATCCAATCGTGAGATTTCTTTAATGCTTAAATCTTGAGAGTGCAAGTCTAGTTTAACATGATTAATTTGCTTTTCTTGAACATTAGCAATTACATTTGGTAAATCCCATAATGTTAAATTTACAGTTTGTTGTAACGAAATATAGTCTTTATGATTAATGGTAATTTTACAATTTGGAAAATGAATAATTTTGTTACCTATAATTCGAAGTGAAGTTATTGTTCTACATTTAATTTCAATAATACGTTCTTCCTTAAACATAACGAGTAAATAATTATCATAGATTTGTTCTACAAAATCTGTCTGTTGGTTAATAACATGATATACACATATACTATGATTCTTAAAAGCTAGAATATTACTAACACATAAATCAATCAAATGTTCATCACGTTTCACATAATAAGTGTTTGAAATTTTAATATTTAACTTTCGAAGATAAATATGATTGTGTAAGTTATTCCACATAACATATGAGTATTTGGGTACTATGACCTGATTATTTTTATTTGGACCAGAAACAAGTCTGTAAACCTCGTAAGTTAGCTCTTTTAATAACGGAAATTCAAGGATCACTGTAAGCAAGTGTTTTCTCTGATACAGTTTCAGTTCAACAATTTGTAACAATTCAAAATCAGAAATTTGACGAAAGCATTTCATTGGATACATATTACATATTTTGGTGTACATTCGCTTTAAATCTGCGATGTTAATAAGATTGATATCTATAATGTTATACTGGCCTAAACTTATTAAATCGTTTAACAATTTTACTGACGAATCTAGCTCAAAATACTGATACAATAACTCGTCTAAAATCAGTTTTGTGACATACAGGTGTTGATTATGTGAGGCATCTTCAGTGAAGTTCTGCAACCATTGTATCGTGGAATTTCGAAATTGATTGAAATGGTTTATTAGATCTTTGGTTCTATTATCCAAAATTTCTAAGTTATCAATTACTTGGTTATTATGCTCAATTAAAGATTTTTGGTTTTCGTTAAGTTTTTGAATGGCTTCATCATACCGTTTGGCGTCGTGAATGTCAAGATTACCGGTAAAGAATTTCAAACCACTACCTAAACCATCAAATAAACTGCGCTTATTTCTAATTACAGGTATAACATTTGAAAGTTTCACTTTAATTTCGTCAAATTTTCGCTTCATAATAATTACTGATGTATTATGAAATTTCGTACTGTATTCTTTAATTGTATTTGGCAGGTTATTATATGTAGAGACCAACTTATTAAAATTATCTAAATATACATTAAGATCTATTTGATAAACATAAGTATAGCTATTTTCTTTAATTCTACTTTGACCTAAATTAAACGGTAAAATTCCGTACTTATTATCTAAATCTATTACTTGGAAGTTGTCAGTAAGCACTGGATTGACTGTGCAGTTGTAGGTAAGCGAGGATCAGCACCAAATTTACTTGGTTCATTATTGGTAAATTTACGAACTTTTAGGTTCCTTTTGTGAATTCTTTTACCTTGCTGGTTGCTAACCGTTTGATTATTATCTGAAAGAAAAGGAAACTTCTTAAATTTTTGTTGGGTTTTGACCCTGGGCTTTAAGTGTTCATAGCCAAATTTATAGGGAATATTAATGTGGGGTTTTTCGTCATTATTTTTGTTATTAGGTTTATTACTATTGATGTGCACATTACTTTCGTTAGTAACATAGGGACAAGTACGATGATCATTCACCTTATCTTTATTAAGCTTATTCATCAACGTAGTCTTTCTATCAATTTCTTTTTGTTTTATTTTTTCATATAAGATTCGCATGTAATCCTTGTGATTTTGTAAGTATGAATTTTTCAACTCGATTTCGGGATTTCTCTCGAATATCTCTGGATTAGAGAAATGTCCGAATAACAAATCCCTGGGTTTTAAATTAGTTGCTGAATGGATTGTATCGTTATATACTAAAACGATAATAGGATAAGACGTTAAGAACTTGAAGCTATTGTTTTTCTCCTTCAGGATTCTTGCATGTTCGATCAATGTGCTGTGAATCCTTTCGATACTAGAATTTCCGGTGGAAGATCTAACAGTAGTAAAGTGATATGCAATGTTATAACTTTTGCAAAATTCTTTGAATATAACAGTATCAAATTGATTATCACTGACAATCTTTTGTGGAATGGTATATTGGGATATAAATAGGGAGAAGAAGTGCATACGTCATACCGTGCCTGACGTCATAAATCTTTCCTCGCAACGCGCATGTTCGCATCGCTCTACTTCGCTGTAAACCGTTTGTTTGACAGTTTTGACACTGTTGACAGTTGGAAGAGAAAACGTGACGCTACTTTGTGAGGTTAAAATAATAGATAGGTACTTTTGTAAAAAAGTCCCTTTCAGTACTTTAAAATGGTGATGTGTTTTGTGCCATTATGCAGACATTATAGTGAAGGCAGTACCTGTAAATATTTCACGTTTCCCACAAATAAAATATTGAAACAACAATGGGTGAAAGCCATTGGGTAAGTGTTTTTATAGCTTGTAAACATCCTTTTTAACACTATCAATAATCAGAAATGAAAATATAATGTGCCTTATTGTTGTAGCAAGCAAGTGGAACCTACACGCCACTCCTTGGTCTGCAGCTGCTACTTTGAAAATGGGGACCGTAATAGTGTGCCAACAATTTTTGATCCGGCTGTCATTGAACAAAATTTTAACAAAAGGAAATTTATATTTCGCACTCCTGAGAAACAGTAATAATTGCAATCATTATGATAGTGACTGTTGAAAGAAATTTTAATAAATGTGTTTTCAGACAAGAACAAGAAAAAAAAACGCAGTGGGAAAAGTTCTGTTCGCACCCTCATATCTGCATTTGATGCTGCTGCCATTGCAGATGAAACACAGCCAGGCCAAAGCACATCACAAGATGAATTTGATACTCCATCTGAATCATCACAGTTGGAAGTGTCTGATCAGGCTGCATCTAACGTTGAAGTTTTATCTTCTGACAGTCAAGTGCCTTCTCGTAGCAGCAGTAGATTGTCATCAGAGGCGTCCCTGTCTGCAGAAAATTATTTTTTGCGGCAAGAAAACGAAGAGCTGAAAGGAAAATTAGCACAACCCATAAAGTTTTCCTATGAACAGATAAAAAATAGGGATGATTTGGTATTATTTTATACTGGTATACCCTCGGATGAACTGTTCATGATTATTTATGAAATTATGAATCCGTTACCACTCAAATATTATGCAGGTATGTAGTAGCTGAGTGTAAATAATAGTGATGCTATTGTTTTATTCCATAGGGTGGAATGTGCTTTGTTTAAGCAAATGTGACCAGCTCCTCATGACGCTCATGAAACTCAGACTTAATTTACGCCATGTAGATCTGTCCATGAGGTTTCATTGTAGCACTAGAACTGTCACCAACATTGTCATGACGTGGTTGTATGCTCTGCATAAAATATTTTTCAAGCAACTAATGGCGAAAATACCATCTCGCAAAAAAAATGCAGGATGTTTACCGGCAGCCTTTCTAACTTTTTCAAGTTGCAGAATTGTGCTGGATTGTACAGAACTGACAACAGATGTGCCACGACGCATTGACAAACACAAGCAAACCTACAGTTCGTATAAACACCGCAACACGTGGAAAAAACTTATTGGTGTTGCTCCCAATGGCGTGATAACGTTTTGTAGTCATGCTTATCCCAGTTCTGCTTCTGACAAAAAAAATGTGGAACATGCAGAAGTTTTGAAATATATGGAAGAAGGGGACCTTATTCTGGCGGATAAAGGCTTCTTAATTCGAGGACAGTTACCACCTGGCGTAGCTCTAAACATTCCCCCGTTTCTGACTTTGGGCCAGTTTACTGAAAGCCAGGTTTATGAAACGCAAAGAATAGCACGTGCAAGAATACATGTTGAACGAGCTATTCAACGTTTGAAATGTTTTCACGTTTTAGATAGGATTCCCCAATATTATTGTGGGCACATTTCAGTAATAGTGCAGACATGTGCTGCCCTTACAAATTTCCAGTATCCTCTTATTAAAGAAGTACAGGAATATTATTGTGAATAAGCTTGTATTAAAATAAATGAATTTGTTGTCTTAATAATTTTATTACACTATAGATTTAAAACTTTCGGTAAAAATTTGTTGAAATAAAAGTCTTCCAACTCGTGAAGAGAATGTTTCCATGACTCATCTCTGTCAATGACTACTGTCACAGTTTCCTTCACAGTCCAACATACCAAATGGCATTTGTCTCGATTAACGAGATACAACTGGCCTTGAATTTGATCATAAATATGGTGATCTTTGTTCACGTTCACCTTGCCCTCCTCATCAAAATATATTACATATTGTTGTGGATTTTGTAGCTCTTCGGATAAAAATTTATCCCTGTATGTGTATGGACATTTCACTTCCAAGATGCTGTCTTTCCCTACAAGACCATCAGGGCTAGCCCCAAGTACTCCAGACATGGACAACCATATTCCTGTAGGAGTAACTTTTTCCCCAAACCAGTTTTCAAACTGAGCCACTGCTGTTGCTTCATGCGTTACACCCCACTGAACAGGTTTTACCCCTTGCAAATCATATAAGCCTGCAATAGATTCTCATTGTAAATTTCATCTCTACATTAAAAACAATTATTACATTACCTAGAAGTGTCTTAAACAAGGATTCTGAAAATCGGTTCTTTCTATGTGCTTTCAATACTGGGCCAAAATTGCTAGCAGTTATACGATATTTTCTAATTGTAAACCATTTTTTATTGAGTCTCTGTCCTGTCGTGGCGTTGGCTACTTTCATTATTAGCTCTGCAGTTAAGGTACAGTTTCTTCTCAAGTAATCAATTTTTTGTTGCGTTTCTACAAATTCTCTACAATTAAGAATATTTTCTATGACGGGTAACCATTCCATCTCCTCTTCATCTGGGTCTTCTGGCATTAAAAGCCATGAAAACCCCACTGGAGTCCCTAACTTCCCCAGTTTTTCCCGTAGCCCTTCTATTTCCTCTTCTGACAGCTCACGCTCCACAGCAGTATATACTTTTGGTGGCGGGAATAGTTCTTCCGCTGTCTGCAGCTTTCCAGTGTCTGTTTTCACCACATTCCACTGACACTCGACGTCTGTGATAGATATATTATAGTGACCAAACAGTAGAACAGCTGCAACGTGGTGGCATTTTATCCCACGTGGACACGTACATTTTGCCTCCTTCACTATTCCTCGTTCGTCTAAGGCTACCTATAAATAAACACAATATTATTAATGTTCAAATAAATAAAGTGGTAGTCATTACCTCTACGTCATAAACACATTTCTTCATTTTTGCATGTACTTTACCATTAAGGTATCTTGTAGTGGCGTCATAATTAACTCGTTGCACACTGCCCGATTCCAAAGCATTTTTTCCCTTTGCAACGATTTTCTTCTCGCAAAATTCATTTATTGCGGCCAATTTTATCACATGTCTGCCACTGGCCATTGTCTTTATGTATTTTTTTCACTGATTATCTCGACAAGAGTTATAAAATCCCACTAAACACTTTTGGGGCCATGAGCGTCATGAGGAGCTGGTCACATTTGCTTAAACTGTCAACAGTGTCAAAACTGTCAAACAAACGGTTTACAGCGAAGTAGAGCGATGCGAACATGCGCGTTGCGAGGAAAGATTTATGACGTCAGGCACGGTATGACGTATGCACTTCTTCTCCCCATTCAGTTAATTTTTGCACAATATGGCTTTGATTAGAGCTTAATAGATTATACATAGCTAAAAATTTGGAAAACTTGTCAACTATAGTCAAATAAATGTTTGAATCAATAAAAAATATATCTATGTGTATGATTTCAAATGGTTTCGAAGCTGTTTCAGTTATACTTAGCGGTGGATCTAACGGATTTCTGTCGTACTTAGCTTTTTGACAGATTTCGCAATTATTAATATATCTATTAATTTTTTCATGCATTTTTGGGAAGTAGTATTTAGAAGATAATGTTTTATAAGTTACATCAATTCCTCGATGGTTTGTTTTACCTTCGTGATATATTTTTATTAATTTGTACTGTTCGTCTTCTTCTGATATGTCATCTAATTTTTGAGTATAAAGAATTACATTTAAATTTCGAAAACTTTGTACAGCCATAGATAAAGTTTCTGAGATCGTATTGATTTTTGAGAATACCCGAAGAACTTCATTTGGTTTGGAAAAGTTCTTCAAAAAGGTATATATACTGCGTTTAATATCTCGATTATTTAAAGCATAGGTTTTTCTAATGTAATTACGGTGAGGAACTTCTTGTTTGATTAACTTGCAGTATTCATTTTCTTTTAATGGCATGTCTATGAGAACATGTTGTTTGGAATATTTATTTACGGGATCTTCCGAGATTTTTAGGTTTGAACCTATGTTTTCCTCTTGAGAATGTTGAGTTTGTATGGAGCGAGTATCCTGGTTATAGCCAATAGTTCCTTGTTGTGCAACAACGGATTCTGTTATATGATTGAGCTCCAATAATTCAGGTTGAGAGTTTTCAATTCGGGAAAGGCCAGCTTCCTGAGAATTTTCATCGTATTCTGGATTGTCGACGTTTTCCATACAAAAGTGGTCATAATCAAGTTCATGGTTATCTTCAGATATATCATCTGGTGTTTCAACTTCAAACAATTCTTCGGATATAAAATTGGGTCTTGGATTAGCTTGATTTGTATGCGGATTTCGGGTTTGATTTGAGTTCAGGGTTGTCCGTACAGACATCGGGGTAGGTTTTGCTTGATGAAAGTTTTTATTACTGCTTGGAGCGAAAACATTTTGTGGCTTTCCAAATATTTGTTGATTAGTTGGGAATTTTTATCGTATAGGTTTAGTCTGCAATGTAATTGGTTGACTTGGGAACGTTGAAGATTGTTCTGGAAACCTTTGTGGGGGAAAGTTTCGTTGCAGAAAGCTCTGGTGAACATTTCCATAATTTGAAAAATTGGTACGTTGTGCATTACTGTATTCTGGAATAGCAATTGGAACGTATTTAAGTTTATGATGTTGTTTTTCATTTTGTTTAAAATTTGTTCGTTTGTTAGCAAAATAGTCAGGATAAGCATCCTCGATTTTCTGTGCAATATCATACGCATCTGGTAACGTTCGCGGTGCACGTGTTTGAACACTAATACCTATTAAAGGGTCTAAATTCCGGATAAAATGTTTTAGAGCAATTGTCATGTAAAATACTTGTTCATTTGCGTCTACCTTGGTTATTAGGCTATCTAAAATTTCGGAAACTTCACTATAATATTCTATACACCTACGTTTATTTTGTTTTAAATTTATTAAAGTATATAAGAGAGTCTCTACATCTCGTTTATCGCCAAAATTCTTTATTAATAACTGCTTTAAATTATCCCAAGTGTTACACGGATACATTGAGATTTTAGAGAAGCATTCGTCATTAATTTTAATCATTATAGAATTTAAAATAGTTTTGTTTTGGTTGACATTAGGATTTCTCCTATCATAATACAAAGTAATTACATGTTTACAATGTTTTAGAAATCTAGACAAATTATTCCCTGTAAAATACGGAATTTGGTCTAAAGGTTTACTTTCAAAAACTTGAATTTGCTGTACTTGAACTTGTGGAGCCTGAATTTGTCCTTGCACGTGCCTTCCTTGATTTTCCATTATAGATAAATTTCGAATATGATTTGTGAGATCGTCAATACTCATATATTAAATTGGAAAAACTTACCAATAATCGCGAGCAAGCGATGCCTAATTTTCTGCTGGATATCAAGTAGAGAGCGAGCTGTATTACAGTTGTCGAGCCGTTTCAACTCCTTGGACCAAGAAGAGCTTTCCAACCCTATTTGTTGCAAATCCTGGATTTCAGCCGAATTTGTGAACTGTTACGTAGTTCAATGTCGGTTATCAAGTCTCTAAAAACCACAGTTGCTGTTATTGTGTGTCCATCGACTTTAGCACAATCACCACTAAATTTATTCGACCGTAATATTTTTCTGTTTATAAGAAACAAATTTTTCACTGTAGTTAATTTGTGTTCGTGATAACGAATTTTTCACTTGAAGTGGCTGTTTTCGAAACAAATCTGCGCACTCACGAAGTGTTCAATTATCCGAATTTGTTATTAACAGAAATTAATTTGTTCGTTTTGTCGCACAAAGAATTAAAATTAACCACAAGATTTTTCCACTGAATTTTCCTGTGTTGCAATCAGTATCCCATCCTCGTCGCCAGTTATGTAATTCATAAATCTTTATTATTATTAATAAAGGTATACACTTATTTAAAAAAGGTCGATGTGATTTTTAAAGTATTACCAACAAATAAAATACAGATGTATACAAGCAGACAGTTTATTCAGAACTCCCCCTTAGCTGAAAGGTTTACATGTATTTATAATATTTCTAGTCTTCATTATTATTCTATTCATAAAACTTATACATCGAAAAGTGCACCTGAAGGGCTACGGATGTTCTAGTACTCAAGAACAGGATGTGTTCTATCAACAACCCAAAAGTTAGGAAATAAACCTTAACTAGATACATTTAGTTTTATAATCATGTCTTACATACAAAAGCCTGTAAAAACGGGAAACATTATTGAATACATAATATTATAGAAACTAATTATGAAAACGAGAATTGTCTCCTTTAAAAGAGGAACTGTAAACGTGACTAAATAAGCCTCTATTATAACTGGCCTCCTAAAACTCCGAATTTTCGATCTTTAATCTTTTTATATCTGATATCTCTAAATAACATATCATCAGCGTTATCAAAAGTACCACTGGGATAAAAGAGGTATACGTCATGATGTAGGTAGTCCCTCTGCTACAGTTTTAGCCAAAAATCTCTGAATGTGTAATGACGCCCTAGTGCAGGGATGGCGAACCTTTAAGGATCAACGTGCCATTTTTTTTAAAGAAATGTTTAATGAGGCCATAGACGTGCCATCAAATAATTTTGCTTAGTAATTATGGGGAAAATAACAGAACTAAACAATATCAACTCAAAACTCTTCATTTATTACCAAAAAATACATTTTGCACTATATTATAGTAATAATAATGTTTCAGTTATACCTAGGTGTAATTCAAATTAAAATTACATTACATTAGTGTGACTTCTGTTGTTGCAGATTAGATGACAAATAACTTATATTAGGATTGTAAGATGTTACTTTTAGCAGAATGCATGCTGAACTGGAGTCATCTGCCAAACGGTTTCTAAGCGAGTCTTTAATGTTATTCATCTCTGAAAATAATGACTCGCAGGCATAGGTAGATGAAAATATAGTTAAAATAGCATGAGCCAGTTTCTTCAAACAGTTAAATGTGTCTGGAATCGAATTCCATGTTTCCATAATTTTGTTACTAGCATTTTTGCTTATATTGCTTGTCAATCTTTCTGTTTCAATTAATTCCAACTCTTTCCTTGCTTCAATAAATTTTTGAATCCATATTGAGCTAGACTGGAAATCAATCAGCTGCATTTCAAATTCTTCAATTTCCAACCAATAGAATTGGGACAAGTTCAGTTTATCAAATGAAGTCACATCAGGGTACATAATAAACTTAAGTGTTCCCGATAATTCTTTGAACTGAGAAAACCTCGCTGAAAATTCCTGGATTGAAGAATCGATTACGGAAATAAATTCTTCAGTAGCTTTTTCTTCGTCTGGTTTCTCATGCACATCTAAATCTAATTTTTTTCAAGTTTGGGAAATACTTGTAGTTTTTTGTAATGATATCATTCCTGAAAACATGCAGTTTAGCGTCAAAAGCGCGAATGAGATCTATCATGACGACAATTATTTTATTTGTGCCTTGAAGCTTTACGTTCAGTTCATTGAAATGCTGGCATATGTCTGTAAAAAACATCAATTTTGAAAGCCACATAACATCCAACAACTGTGGGTATTGTTCAATTTTGCCTTCATTTTGCAGAAACAGTCTGATTTCTTCCAAGCAGTCAACAAATCTTTGAAGTACGTTTCCGCGGCTTAACCAGCGAACATTATTATACATCAGTAAGCCATTATACACCGAGCTGACTTCATCCAACAAAGCATCAAACTTTCGCTTGTTTAAAGCCTGCGACGATATGAGGTTGACTATTTTTGTGACTATCGCCATTACATTTTCAAGAGATGTTAAGCCACTCTTAGCACACAAGGCTTGTTGGTGAATGATGCAGTGAAATTCAAGAATCGAATGTCCTATGTCTGTTTGAAATAAACTAATGAAACCATTTGTTTTGCCCACCATACTTGGAGCACCATCAGTCGTTACCGAAACAATTTTTTTCAAATCAATTTCTTTCTCAGCAAGCGATTTTTTAACAGCCGTACAAATATCTGTGCCCTTTGTAGTTGTTGGCAACGATGTTATCGCAATTAATTCTTCCTTAATGACGTTTACTACGCAATATCGAGCAAAAACAGCTAAACGTGCAGATTTAGTGACGTCAGTACTTTCGTCAAGACATAGAGATATAAAAGGAGCAGAGTTAATGTCACTTTTTTGTTGATCTGTTACATTTACGGCCAGTTTTAAGATTCTTTCTTTTATTGTGTTTCTAGATAAAGGAGTATCTTTGATGCGCTGAATTATCTTATCTTTATTATCGAAATCATCAAAAAGTGAGGACGCGCATGCTAACCAAGCTTCCTTCAAAAACTCTCCCTCTTGAAAAGGTTTACTATGCCGAGCAATAACATTTGCAGCCGAGAAACTTGCGGCGCTCATATGACAATTTTTACCAACATGTTTAATCATAGACGTCGACTGTTTATTTCTGTCTTTCATTGCACTTGCAATTAATTCCTTTTGCTCTGGTTCGCTTTTTTGACAAACGGATTTGTGATTTGTTTGAAAATGCCGTTTTACAGACGATGTTCTACATACCACTGTTCCAGAACATAAAACACACACCGCTTTGTCGCCTTTACTAATCATGCCATATTTCTCAGTCCACCAAGTTTGAAATTGTCTATCTTGCACTTTTTGTTTTTTTGCTGAACTAGCCATGTTAAATAACACTAGTAAATATAACACAAATGCACTTGTGTCAACGAAATTGACTATGATGCTATGCGTAAACAAACTATGCGTCATCAGCAATTGCAGTCAACGACGTAACTAAGAACTAAGAAGACAAGACACAAATCTGGACACAAACCACAAACAAGAACAAGCGCGCCTCCGTAGCGTAGGCTCACTCCCGTCGTTCGTTAAATTTCGCAGTAAACTTTGTTACTTTGTCGATAGGTGGCGTGTCCAAAATATTTTGTCTACAGTGACTCTATAGAGACAGTGGCGACAATTGCTCTGAAGCCCCGCCCATTCGCCATGTTGAGGCAAATTCAAACAAGAATATTATATTCCCATAACAAATATTATGGATAAATAAAGGTTTTGTGTGTAAGACATTGAAACGAACACCTAATTAGAATATGTTTTATTATAGTTTACTTATCACTATTACAGAAAAAACTCAAATTAAATGCCCGGCAACAGATTTACTAGCATATCTTTTTGCCACATTTTTGTGTTTCTTTGAACTTATTTTTAAGCGAAAAGTTACAAATCTTGCTATTATTTTTCTTTTGAGATTATGGCAGTTGGGTAAATCGAATTCTATGGATTTCATTTCTTCGCAATAAAACTCTTTTATATTTATGTTTTGGGAAGAAATAATTTTAAAAAATTTAACAACAATGGTTCCCATTTCCAAAAAAATGCAAAAGAGCTTTTCAGAACAATAAAAAAGAGTATGTTCTCGAAAACGCTTAATGTTTGTAAACCTACTAAAACTCTTGTAGATAGGTGCTGTAGATCCTGCCGCATTTACGCACGTTGAACACGTTTTCGAAGTTTTGATTATACTTTGTAGTATATAGCCACTTATATTATATAGTGAATTTAATTCACTATGATTTAAATTCATAAGAGGCTCACTTATCACAGCAGGAAGATCCACTTCGTCATATTGAGATTTTCCTTCTGTTAATGCCTCCAAAAAACCGGATAAGAAGTCTCGATCATCTTCTTCATAGCTTCCTTTTGCCGAGTTTGCTAAATATTGTGATACACATATTAATTTTAAATTATTTTTCACCTGGAGTGCGTTTGGAATAATTTGTTTTGTTCTCAAAACGCTAAACAGATTCTCCAAGCAATCCTGTGAAAACCGGCTAGTCAATATAAATTTATAGTCTTGCCCGTCTAATAAATTTTCTTGTATTTCCAACATTGACTGGGTAGAAATAAGGACACCCGTTTGAGACGGCTTCCACAGTTTTTTATATCCTACCAACATGTCGTTGAAAATTTCTATGAAATCTTTTAAAAATTGGATTGTCTCATTATATTTATCCAAATTAAATTTGCTTAACGCACAGGGTGGATGCCTCGACGTCATCAAATGGAACCATCCTTCCACTTGATCCAGGAACCAGGCAGTGGTATTATACTCAAGTTTTCCAAGATCCTCTGCTAGAAACTTGAGAGCACTGCTAACAGAATGACTGAGTACATTTGTCGACGTCGAAACCTTCATTTTAGAAAAATGAGACGGAAGTAGGTCTTCCTCCGTGATTTTTGGTGCCAGTTTAAAGGTGTTAGTTTTTTGATGGGCGACCAGTTCAGCAATATGAGCTGCTAATACTTTATTAGTGGGTAGTCTATGTTTCCTCACAAGGTGGTCTGGTATTTCTATTATTTTATTTGTCATCAACATGGCTTTAATGTTTTTAAATAAATGAGGGACGTCTGCAAAAACGTACACAAAACCATCAGCGTGAACAGGGTGAGGAATTTTGTTTTTAATTTCGGAATGTCTTCCAGCTTTTATGCCCCAAGTCTTCCACAGAGCCTGGTTGCAAGGGCCCATATCAGAAGTGAGGCTTATAATTTTTAAACCCATTTCTTCCGTTTTCTGAAATAGGATTTCTATTATTTGTGAAAATACAGACCCATTCACTGAATCTGATGTAAAATAATAGGCCACTACCTGCTTCCATCGGGTGTTGACACCCCCTAACATGAACACCAAAACATGGGTTGCTACGCCTGTGTGTTCAGTTAGGGTCACTTTTCCAAAATACTTATTTAACGAGGTATCATAAATATTTCCTGGAGTAATGGCCATTTCATCCAAAATCAGAACACAATCTCTTTCATGTGGTTTAAAACATTGAACCTTTATTTTCATGAATTCGAATACTTCATTCAAGATGCCAGAATCAAATTTTAGATTCTGCAGTCGTCTTTGTAATGTTCGTATCGAAGGTAACGGTTGACCTTGCTTCAACAATTCATTATAGCCACTATTTCCGCAGCTAAATTTTAGTTTTAAAGATTTGGTAATTGTTGCATTTGACCATTTCATAAACTTGGTGGTTTTCTTTTCCCGCTTTTTTTTAATTGCCAGAATTTGGTCCTCATTGAACATCTGCTTCAACAATTGATGCTCTTCTGTTTTCTCAATATTCTTGAGTTTTCGTTTGGTATTTCTTAAAAGTGTCTTATAGTTCCTAATTTTTCGTTTTTCATCAAAATACATCTTTTCGTATCTGTTTAATTTTACAATTAAATCTGCTTGAGATTGAGCCGGTGATAAAGGCGCATGAATGTTGATTTCATTATCCTCATTTGATGTTGTAGACTGTTGAGATGGGGTTTCAGTAGAAACATCACCATGAGATGTAGATGGCTGTGGTTCAATGTCTGGCATAATAGGGACTTCTACATCCTTGGGAAAGACGTGCACAACACCCTCTTCACCTAATATAATATTGTGGCATTAATCATGAAATGAGCACAAAGGTGATATTTGTACATACCTGATACGGTTCGAACTTTACGTGGAAGTAATGGTGTTCTCTTTGCTGGAGGTTTCCTTTTCTTTTCAGGAGAAGAAAATGAAAAAATTGTTGGAACTGCATTTATCCTAAGCTTTCGTGAACCATCTTCTCGCGTTTGTTCCCACATTTCAGGTGCAAAATGAACCTAATTATAATATTAAAATTATTAATACCATTAAATTATAAAAAAGTATTTGTTTATACTTATTAATGTGTCAACTGTCATGCAGTTTACAGATATTTTAATGTAGTTATGCAATATTGTGATTCAACAAACACATTAATACATACCTCACATAAACATGAATTATCTGTCGGTTTCCACATATCTCTCTTCATTTTAATTAGCCATTCCTTCCGTCTTACGGGATCTCTTGGAAAGCGCTTCATTAAGAAACCCTTCTTTGCAGAATTGCTACAGTTAACAGCAGCACAACCCGGCATTTTATAACCTAGAATTAAAAATTACATTGTAAATCAGCATAAATTCCGTACAGTCTCAAGTTCATTTCCTGAGAAATGATAGTCACTTAGTTTTTTCATGCAATACTAATAAAATATCTGCGGGAAGGTGGGTAAACATTTAAATCACACATTAAACTCAAAGAATACTACTTACACGTGGTAATGATCAACTGGTGACAAGATAACTCCACCAACTTCACAACACTAGACTATATCTATAATACAAATAATGTCTTCACTTGATATTAATAAAAAATGTCAATAAAAATCACTTGTAAATACAACAATACAGCACTGAAAGCACATACACTGCATGTAAACATTCAACAAGTTAGCCTCAACATGGCGGCCGAAACCACGTGATATGTGCAACCAATCAACTGCAACACCACCATTGTCGCCACTGTCTCTATAGAGTCACTGTAATTTTGTCACGTGCCATCAATGGCACGCGTGCCATTGGTTTGCCATCCCTGCCCTAGTGAATTCGGATGCCATTTTCGTTTTGCTTCTGAAATCTTAAAATTTAATAAAAGGATAATTAGCAAAATTTGGAAATACATAGTCTTTCGTAAATAAAAATAAAAATTTTAATTTCTAATATTTCTATAATCTAGAATTTTATACAGAGGCGCTCTTATGTATATTGGTATTGGAATTCGAGTTAGTCACGGATTGGCCTGTTGTTGTTGCCAAATTAATCCATGATATCTTTCAAAGTCATCTTGGGCGAATATGCCGTTAGCTGAGTATTGTTGTTCTGGTCCATTATGATGTTAATCATTGCATCAACGGCATTAGAAAAGGTCATTTTTGCATCATCAAATGAATAAGATGTTTTTTACCCAGATGTTACCAAAACTATTTTTTATTTTGAATTAAAAATTTGTTGTTTAGTTTGTTTTAGAACTTCAAAAGGAACTTATTTTACTGTATACTTTTTTTTGTATTGTTTATATTTTTTGCAAAAATGCATGTCCTTTTAAAAAGGCCGGTGGCAACACAAACTACCATCTCAATTTAAAACAATTTTTTTCAAAACTTTGATATAATTACAAAATTTATTTAATAAGAATATAAAAATACATAATAACAGTACAGGAGATTATTTGGTGTGATATGCGAAAAAACAGTCTTTAGGGTGAAGCGCTACCTCACATTTTTGGCACGAAAGGTTACATTTTTTGTGACATAGCCTACAACCCGTTTGTTTATCCTGGTAAATAATTAAGTGGTCAATTTTGTCGTATCTCAAATGTTGGTGTAAGTTTGAAGATGGTTTGCTTGGACCTCTCTTTGTGTCCTTTTTATAGGATTCTAAAGTGCCCGTCGCAACTGCCCTTCTAAAAGATAAATGATCCAATTTTCCCCCATTGTGTCTGTGCCGTCTCCAGGCATTTTCTTCGGCCATATCAATACATTGTGAAAACAGGGGAAAATACCATTTTTTGCCCCGAATCTTCACTCGATACAAACTTACGTTTTGATCGGCGCGGTCCACTCCTCCCATGTATTCATTGTATTTTTTTTATTAGATTGGGTTGTGGAACGAACACAGACTTTTTTCCTTTTGTGAAAATCTTTTCACGGGAGCTGTTGGCAATATGTGATTGTCGTTTGAGGCAATGGTGACAAGACTGTTGTCGTTCCATTTACATATGACTATTTTATTATCGTCAGTACGAGCATAGTCAAAGGTACCTCTCTCTTGTTTTTTCAAGCTGCTAGAGTGTTGGAGAGGACAATCTTTTCCTACCCTGTTCTCCCGAATCGTTCCAGTACCTTTTAAGCCTCTAGCGTGTAGTTCGTCTAGCAAGTTTAGGGACTTAAAAGAATTGTCAAAATAAATGGCTAAAGGCATATCAGGATTGTGTTCTTGCAAAACATCTGCAAACTGCAGTACTACTGAAGCACCTAGTCCCAGATGTTTATATTCTTCTGGTAATGTTGTAGACGATCCCTGATAGGGGGTCGAACCACTCAATATATCCATCTTTGGTTGTCCCAGCCCACAGCTTGAATCCCCAACGTGTCGGTTTGCCCCTGATAAATTGTTTGGTCCCATGCCTTCCATAATAGGGGACCATGGACTCATCCACACTGTGGGCCTCTTCTGTTGGTGCTAGATCTATAAACCTACGACTCACGGCATCACAGAGGGGTCGAATTTTTTAAAATTTATCTTCCATATCAAGATTCGTGTTATCATTGCAATGCAAGTTTTGCATTATAAATGAACAGCGATTTCTTGCAATAGCTTCACATACAAGTTTATTATTCGTGTCAGCCGAATTCTCCCAGTATTATCCCACTCAATCGTCTTGGTAAAGTTACATATCCGCTCAATAGCAAAATACCTATAAAACATCGCATTTCGTCGAGAGTGATATTACCCTGTCGAGTATGTGAGTCAGCGTATGTATTAGAGTAATGAACAATCATCTCAATGACTTCATCGTCAAAGTATTGAAAAAATAATTCCACCGGTGTCAGCTGGTTTCTTACATTGCTTATGGGGCTCCAGGTAGATAAATTTGGTGTTATATCTTCTTTTACCCATTTTCTTTCAATTTTCTTTTATTCTTGGGCTTTCGGTGTTGCTTGTGTTGCCTTTTCTATTTTGATAAACGTAGACAGTGGGAGATCATCTTCACTGTCGAAGTCCGATTCCAAATCTGATCCTAAAGGCGAATTTTCTGAGTCGTTCATAACTTCAACTGCTACTCGCAGTTGACTTCCAGGAAGGTAACTTCGTCTTCTTCGCCGGAGTCTTCATCTGTGTTCTCATTATTGGCATTATCAGGGGGAAAAATAACAATATTCTCAGGAACTTCAACGTCTTCCAATTCTTGAAGAAGTTCATGCAGTTTTAGCGGCCTTCGCATATAACTACAAAAAAATAAGAATCATATCCTATTTTACCACCGTCCTTTAAAAAGGACAGCAACATTGTAATGATAATGACGAGACGCACATAAAAATATCCAGCCTGATCATGAGTCATACTAAGAGGTTATACACTTTTTATGTTGTGTTGACAAAAATTATTGTTTTGAAAACATATGCAAACAATTTTTACCTACCTCCAATTATCCATGTCGAACTCTATAAACAACTGAGTACTTTAAAACCTTATTTTTCTGCACTCAGTCAAAGAAACGTGAATACGATTGAAACTCTCGGTTGGCAATGTATTTCAGACGTGTCAGACAGCAATGTTGGCGATAAAAACCTATGATAAAAAAAATTACGTTGAAATCTGTAGAGAGCCTTTTAAAAGGACGGTGGTAACATCTGGGTTTTAATTCAACCGTTTAGAATGTAGGCCTTGATTTTTCTTCATTTCTTGTCGCAATATCCAAGGCATTATAAATTTGTCGAAAATACTTCTGAGGTATTGGATGACGTGTATCCATATATAAATCATCAGGAATTCTAGTATTTCTGGAGAAGGGCGATCTAATAGGAATTCCCTCCAATGTCGCTCTTATTAGGTCCCTCTGTGCTTTAATCGAACAAGTTTTGAATCTAATAGTCTGAAGGACTTTAATCAAATCCTCAACTCTCATCCATTTCGAATAAGTAAGTAAATCATATGTCTTCTAGTCCAATTGATATAAACCATTGTGCCAGCAAAATCCCAGTTCAATGTCAGTTCTATTAAGAATCTTTTTCGATTTTAAATATTTCAAAAGACGATTTCTATTAGAAATGACGTGTTTTAATGTTTTTATTCTAATGTTAACCCATTAGCGCCGGAATTATTTATTTTTTCTTCTTCACTGTGATTTTTTCAGAACATACTAAAAATATGTTAAGAAATGATAACCTATAGTAAAAAATTAAATTTTCGTTCGTATTTTCCAAAATTTTGACTGTTGCCATATGGCAACAATAGGCGCTTGCACTACCCGAACTTAGAAAAGTGCCTGATTATAATAAAAACATGGTTTTGAGCGATACGTGGGCATACAGATACCTAATTATTTCCGAAAAATTAACGTAAAAATTAAATAACGTTTTAGCTGAAAATATAGTTTATTAAAATAAAATTGAAACAAAATGAAACTATTCAAAATTATTCGTATATAACCTATCTACCGAGAATGAAAGGCAACAAAACAGTCGATGCATAATGCCACCTGGCATTTTCGACACATCGTCCTGATAATTGATTTGCAAGTGTTTTTAGCACACCTGCGCTTGCGGTGCCCTTCTGTGTGTTGAACGAAATGATCTGTTCAGTGCTGCCAGACGAGTCTGAAGTTTCTCCCACTTCAAATCACCAAAAATCCCTCCTACAATTTAAAAATCCCTCCACAATAGAACTTCCAATTTTTTTTAGGTAAAAATACTTTTAATTCATACAAACAACACAATTTCTGTAACAAATTAATAAAACATAAAACAAAAAGAAACGGCATCAGTCTTCGTTTATAATTAATATACTATAAGTAGTTAAATAACATTTTATATAATTATGTATGTATGTAAGTAGTACACTGAGTTACAAAAAAAGTAAGTATATACATGGTATGTACAGTTGAATGCAAAAAAAGTAGACAAACAATAATTTTGAGCTGTTTAAACGTAACTTGTAAGTAAGCATTTTAACTCGAAGTGGCTTATGTTCTTCAATATCGTGAGCACGATAGGAACCTCTAAATCAACCCCACAATAATTTATTATAATTATGATCGAAATTAAATATTTTTCGATCATATAATTGTAGGGTTGATTTAAAGGTTCCTATCCTGTTCACGATATTGTTTAAACGTATGTACTTTACTGAACTATCAAAAACTTCACTTGAGTGTCAGTCTGGTAATCTTATCACTTTCAAAAACAGTTTTGACAAGCTGATTCCGCATAGAGAAAACAATTACATAGAAATGTTTTTGTCTACTTTTTTGCATTCAACTGTAGCTGTTAACAAAAAATAAAAAAACAGGTAATACTATATCAACTTCAATCAGTTTTTATTTTTATAAATATCTGACGAAAAAAGTTTCAAATGCTGTTCATTTGAACAAAAACTTGTACAGTCTATCCCGTCACATTTGAATGAGGACCTTATTATGCATAAAGCATTTAAGGTATCGTCACCCAAGGCATTCCTCTTTTTTGTTTTAATATCATTTACTACTGAAAATGTTCGTTCAGATTCAGCATTTGAATGTGGTAATGTTAATATTATATTTGCCAATTGACATATATTGACAAATTTTAAGTTTTCTGAATAATCTTTAACTTTGGAAATTTCTTTCCACATCATATCAACTGGCAATGATGATAGATGTACCACTTCATCTTTATCAAAACTAAATGGTAAATGGCGCCATTCTTCCATAACCGCATTAGAATCATTCAAGATTGATTAAAACATATTGACTAGATTACTAATATCACTTAGAATAATTCTATTGCTGTTAAAAACATGACATGGTAGCAAGAATTCAAACTCCTTGTATTCATGACTTACAGGCAATCTACTAATCATTTCCTGAGCTAGAGTCACATAAAAATCTAATATTTTCAGACGAACAGAGTTTTGATCATGTCCACTTAAATTATTTTTAATAAAATCGTCACATTCACTTCCAATAAACATTTTATCCAATTCCAAGTAATTGTATGGATGTAATAGTCTGTCATAAGTAATGTCAGTTTTTAAAAGTATTGGTTTAATGAAATTTTGGAGAAACTGATTCAACAGTTGACAAGAATGTTTAAATACAGAATGGATCAGAATACCATTAGATTGGAACAAAGCATTAAACGAATTCATGTAATTTAATGCATATTTTAGAAAAAGAAAATAAGCCTTTATAATATTGGACTGTAGTAAATCCAGGATTGTACCTGCTGATTGTAAGTTATCTTCAAAAACCGCTATTCTAAAATAGGCTAGTAAGGGTTCCCAATTTATTAATACTCTGTCGACACACTGCCATAATGATAACCATCTTGTTCCAGACAGTTTCAAAATCTTGTAATGTTGGACATTGAAGTAGCTTTGTATTTCTTTTAGTTGCCCACATCTTTTCGAGCTTCCAGAAACATATGAGTAGATTAACCTAATTAATTCTTCAGCTTCAGGTGGTAATTTAGAGCAAGCTTTACTAGTGATTAATGCTGCTGAGTGGCAAATACATTTAAACAAAACTGCGTAAGGGACATCTTCACGAATGTGAGAAAAAAACGAGTTGTTTTTACCAACCATAACTGAGGCTCCATCTGAAGCCACCCCTACAATATTCGTTAGTGGAATTTCCAGAGATGTCAATGCTTCTTTAAATTTGATGTACATGTTCAATGCTGTTGCTTCGGTTCCTATATCAATTAGCTGTAATAATTTAGTTGCGACTTTCCCAGAGCTTGGGCACACATAACGAGCAAGGATGCACATTTGTTTCTTAGTACTAATATCAGTTGTTTCATCAAGAAGTATGGAAAATTTTACCTGTAAATTGTAAAAAGAATGTACTTTGTGCTAATAAGTTATTTATAACTTACCTCTCTTAAAGTTGAAACTAAACTGTCCACTTCATATTTTCCCAATACATTCTTAATTATAGCGGTACACTTAGTCCTTTTAAGGTTTACGTCTTTAGCTATCTGCGAGTCAGGAATCTTATGTTTTATAATTTCTACTAAATGATCGATTACTTGTATGGCCACGTTATGTTCAGCTATTAGAGCACACAAACTTAGCTCAAGATCTTTTACGAGTCTCTCATGTTTTTCTTTTTTTGCTTTTTCAGATTTAACAGAATCTACCAGTTTGTCAAGAGTTTGTTGACGAGTTTTATCATTAGCGTTCTTTTTTACATTTGTCATGTGCAGTGTTGTTTTTGAATGGCGAGTTAGTTCTGTTTTTCCACACTGAAGCACCTTATTGCAAGCTACACAACGACAATGTTTTGGATCTTTATCATTTTTTGTCAACCACCCTTTGAATTCTGGAATATTCAGCCATTCATCAGAAAATAATTTAATTTTCTTGGATGATGAAGCCATTGCACCTGAATTACATAACAATTTATTATGATGCGTAACTTCATTCAAAACTACTATTTTATGAATCTCAGTAGTCACTTTATAAAAAAAACCCACCTTTATAACGGCTTAACCTTAAACAGAACAATATCTTAAAGCGGCAGGATACGCACCACGCGGTTTGCACGTGTGTAGGTAGCGGGAAACTAAATATGAAACAATGAAACTAAACTAATATGGAACTAATTGCGCCGGCGAGCGGCGGGAAGGGGGAAGGCCGAAGCCGAAGGTTCGATATATTTTCGGTAACGTGGTGATACGCTTGGCTTGATCAGGTTTGTTATAGTGACATTTCTTTGCGCTTTCAGTCCAGTGGCGGTTCGTGATTTCGTGATGGGTCAATTCAAAATTATTAAGATTTAACTGATTTACAGAAAAGCGAAAAAATCCCGCAATTTACTGAAAAATCCCACTTATCGCGCCAGACACTAAAAATCCCTCCAAAGAGGGATTATCCCTCCCATCTGGCAGCACTGGATCTGTTCTATCGAATCGAATGGTATCCGATACTCGACTATCTGCCGACGATACAATCGACACTGATGGTCTTCCTGCTGCTCTTGGCTCCACTTTGTATAGAGATAAATACACATTAGCCAGTTCTCTCTTGAACTCTAGTTGAGAAATGTTCTGTCTCCTTGATTTGTTGTACAAAATCCAGCTATTTTGTACCGCTACATCCAGCATCCAAGTGAACAACGGCCAATACCACTTCTTAGCTCGCATACCAATGCGGTAGCAGTTTATGTTCTGGTCCATTTGGTCAGTACCTCCCATAAATGAATTGTATCTCGCAACTTGTTGTGGTCTCGGGATCATCACATTCCGCTTCTCTTTCTGAGAAAATCTCTTGACTTGGCCAACTTTTAAAGTACCACATGAGGACGATATCATCGTAACTACGGAGTTATCCATCCATCTAAGGTATAGATGCCCGTCACTTCTCTCCATCGCTCTTTCAAAGTATCCACGGTCTTTTTTCTTGAACAATCTCTTATCCAGTAATGGACAGTTTTTCGGGATTCTATTTTCTCGAATAGTGCCTATGGCTGAGTAGCCACGAAATGTCAAAAATGAAAACAATGCCGGTCCAGAAAATAAATTGTCCATGTATAACTTGTAATACAGTTCTCTCTTTTCGTCGGGAAGTTCATCTAGTAATACCAACATAGGGCTGGCACACTTTCCAAACAATTGTTCATATTCGGGGTTTGCTTTTGGTCCCTTCCCTTGATACAGTTCAAAATTTACTAAATACCCATCTTTGGTATTTAGACTCCATATTTTGTACCCGAACCTTATAGGCTTTCCACGAATGAACTGTTTACAACCGTGTCTTCCAAAATATTTCACCATTGACTCGTCATATGCCAGGTTTTCCTCGGGCACAAAATTATTGACACATTTTTTTTTCAACATTTCCATAATAGGTCGGATCTTCCAAGCCTTGTCGTTCTCGTCAACTTTAGTGTTATCCGCAAAGTGTAGGAAACGGCATATTTGCAAAAATCTATCCCTACGCATAGATTGGGATACCGTCAGATTGTTCATATCGCCATTAGAGTCCCAATAATGACGTTTAGAGGGTAAAGTGTTATATCCACTAACAAACAAAATGGCAAAGAAGCACCGGATCTCGTCTGCCGTTATCCTCGGATCGGGGAGATTCAAAAATAATGCATATCGTCTTGTCTCCACAACCAAGTGCTCAACGAATTCGGCATCAATGAACTTCTCAAATAACTCAGTAACAGACATATTTTCAAACCCCGAGTAATCCGGAAGAGGAAATGGCTTAGGCATCTCAGTATCAAAATCTGCACCTTTGACCCACCTTGGTTTATAATTGGATTTTTCATTTTCCCTACTTGTCATCCAATCTTTGTACTTATTAGGAACTGAGTTATTATTATTGGCAATAGGTGAAGGCGTAGGAGAAGGATGAACTGCTGTTACCAAAGTCGGATCATCCTCGTCCATTACCTCAGCCACCTCAACGTCCTCAATATCGTTATGGCGAAGCCCTATCCTTTGGTTATTCGGTAACTTTATTTCAGCATTAGCTCTCAACTGACGAGATGAGAGGTTGTCGACTAATCTGTAATTATTTGTTAACAATAAATTTGTAGCGAGATCATAAAAACTACCACTAACCCCCCAGTATCCTCATCCCCCGAATCCTCATCTGACTGTACATGTGGATCTGGTGGCTCTATGAAAATATCTCCATCAATATCATCATTATAGATCATGTCTAAAGCTTCGGCAAGCAAGAATCCTCTCCTGAACATAAATTACTAATTTACTATGTACAAGAGCCTAGCGTTGCCATATGGCAACGCTCAAGTTTACACAAGTACAGAACGGTCAAATTTTTCACTAATCATACATATTTGGCTTCCAATATATAGCCTGTACTCTTTACTACATGACTGCAGCAAAGATAGGGCTAAATAATATGTTTCATGCAATAAAAAGTACTCACTCAAAATTGATGTCCATGTTTTTCTACCAAATCTCGTTACGTTAAATTCTGCGTAATTTCTGGGATACGAATTGCTCACAAACCACTGAACTAACAACACTAGCTCAAGCCGCAATGGTTGACTAACGAATTGCAGCTTCTCCCACCTCTCTAACTTGTACATTGTGCTGTACAAAAATTTTGCAACATCAGCTGATAGCTGTTGCCATATGGCAACCCCAGGCGATAATGGGTTAATGTATTGATAATTTTGTAATCTTTTATTAATTTTTAATTCAACTAAAGATTTATTTAAATCAAAAACAATACTCCTACAAGTATTGCAATACTTTTTACAGTTACCAAGTTATAATTTCTTGAGTTCCATATTAGCCGATATGCTTTAAAAAATAACTTCGTTCGATATTTTTCTCATGGCATAAACTATCATGATTTTTATATTCCTATCATGTTCATGCATCTATGTAAAGAGTCTGACCACATTTTAAACTAATTTAATTATAAACTGCAGTCAGAATCAAAAAAGTTCTTACTTACCGCTAAAACTTCCACAATCGCACGAACAATGTTTTGTAGTTTTATGAGGTTATGGTGTGTTCATTGAAATGTATATACTAACTGGAACGGCAACGTATTGTATAAATCGCGTAACCTCGAGAGTTTTAGGCAACCCGTGCGACGTAGGTATTGCCGTCCTTATCTAACACACACAGACTCAATGAACAGCAGAGCGCGAATGAGATTTTCCACCTATATTACAGGTAAAAAGCTATCTGTTCTCTGGAGAGATATCACAAACTGAAAGTAGGATGTATATACTCAATTGTAAAATAATAATTAAAAATTGCCACCAAGTAAATAAAAAGGAGGAAAGAAGCAAATCAAGAAATCTGTGGAGGAGATAAATATTTAATTAGGTACATAAGAATTAAGAACACACACACAAAAATTAAGCGAGATTATACAGTACCTATATTGAAACGTAGGTTTTTTTCTACACAAAAATACAATTTACAAAATGGCCCCGCGTTGAAGCCAATGAAACGTAGCTTTTTCGCCAAGATAAAACAACAAAAAAATAACTATAAAAGCTATATAAATACATCCATACTTACTGTAACTGAAAACTCAAAAAAATATCTGCCACAGCTTGAGATTTAAACTCTCTCTTTACAAATTAATTAATCAAGTCGTAGGTATTGGTTCCACAGCTGTATAAATTGTGAAAAGGAATAGATAAGGGTTCAAACACAAATAAAAACTTAAAAGGGCGCCATCTGGTTCTGAGCTTAGTTAATGATTTATTAACCATTCAAAGATGTTGATTGAAAAAACATTAAAATTTATTAAATTCATTAACCAGAAAATGAATAGAATATTTAGTTAAAACAAAATTTTGTTTACTTAAAATTGTTGAAGAAATGAACTTAGGGGAGGGAGGGCTAATGGCGCCCACTTAAGCAAAATAATGTATATATTCTAAACCGTAAGCACAATTAGGCTGTAATTATGGGTTAATGTTGCCAAAACCTTACTTAGTGTTCAGGTTATGTCAAATTTAATTGAACCTTAAAGAACAAAAAAAAATTAAAAATTAAAAACCTGTTAGTGAGCGGAATTACCCACCTGCTGGTGGGTAATGGCGCTCACATATTTTATGGCTAAACAGTTTGCTATATTGATTATAAAAGTAACTTTATTAATGATTTAAGTAGGTAATATAATATATTTTAATTATTGACAAAAGTCGCAAATATACCCTGCAGCTTTGTCAACCCCAGTGCATTGTTGGTGTATCCATTTACCACATACTGTGCAGCGAAACCAAACTTCATTATTTCGCCCGAATTCACCACAAAGAATGCATTCATCGTTGTCTCCTTTATGTTTTGGAGGTATGTAATACTGTGCTTCTTCAAAATCATCATTACTGTCATCGTCGCACAGGTTATGTTCTTCGAGTCCATCCTCCGATGAACTGTCTTCTGACTCAATAAGGATTCGTCGAACACTCTTGATTTCCCTTTTGCCTTTGCCTTTTCCTTTGGTGGCTGTACTTCTCTTGTGCTCAGCCTGCTTCTTTTTTTTCTGCTCTGCATTTTCATGCACCAATTTGAAGGGAGTGGAAGTCAAAATTTCTGAATGCTGACGTTTCTTTCCTTTCTTAGATTGAGATGGTCCTGATGGTTGAGGAATGGGTGATACAAGTTTAACTGGCACGTGTGCCTGTACAGTAGTTTGTGTTTTGCTGGTTGATGGTTGTTGATCGATTTGGTTGTTAGGATTGATCGGAATAACCTGACTATTGTTGTTTGTTTCTGGTACGTTCTGGTCCATACCCAACTGTTCATCATTTCGAGGATTTGCGTCGTTCTTTTGAGTGAGCAGATCTGACGCAGCAAAAATTTCTTCGGGAAAAATATTTGGGTTAACTGGAAATATTCCGGTTGTTTCAAATCCTTTAGCAGCCTTTTCTACTGTTGCTACGCGGCCATATGCTTTGGAAAATAGAGCGGGCAGATCAGATGGAGTAAGCTTTTGATTGGGATTGGTTTTCATAAATAACTGGCACTCATAGTTATATGCCGTCTTCAAGGGCCCATAGAACGTAACATCTAAAGGTTGCAAGCGGTGGGAACTATGTGGTGGAATCGAAAGCATTGTAACGCCATTCTGACGACAGTAAGTATAAATTGGCAATGAGATATGGCTAACATGATTGTCCAAAATCATCAAAACGGGATTGGATTGGGAAGCTTTTGTAAATGCAACGAAATGTTTCATATAAATGAGGAAAACTTCATCTGTCATCCAACCATTTTTGGAACACGCATAAATACTTCCAGTTGGTCCACCCCGTTTAAGACTTTCTGCCATACGCATTCGTGCATAAATAAACAAAGGAGGCACATATGTCCCAGAAGCACTCATTGCACAACAAACAGTCATCGTTTTGCCTCGTTCCCAACTGGTAGCCACTCCAACCTGCTTTTGTCCTTTAGGAGCGATGATAGGTCTAGGCTTGTGAACCGTTGTTATCCCGGTTTCGTCGACATTAAATATCCTGTCTGGTGTAAAATTATGCTTGTTTATTATCTCTGTCAAATTAGAGAAAAAACGGTCTACTTCGGGTTTGCTAAAGGCAGTTATTCGATTGAGACTCGTTGCTTCAGGTTTGCGTATGCTCAACATTGGATTATGTTTCAAAAACACATTCAGCCAATCTCTCCCTGCTAAACGTTGTGACTTATTGAATGTATTTTTAATGTTGTTTTGTTCAGCGTATTCAAAAGCTACTCGCCTTAGTTCTAAAGTCGTTAACCCAAAAAACAAATTTGCTAGATTTAAACAATGATTTGCAATCTCACGTTGTTGTTCTTCATTGAATGTTGGGTTTCTTCCTAACTTTGGGTGAAAACACTCTCCAGCTTTAATTCTATCCCTTAAGGAACTATATGGTACGTCAAACCTACGCGCCGCCTCACGAACCCCAACTACACCATTTCTTACGGCTTCAATTGCTTCAGTCATAGCTTCAATCTGCCATGACGCCTTGTTGGTGGTTCTTTTTCTTGTTCGAGGCATTGTTACTATGGAAGAAATAAAATAAAAATAAATTATAAAAATATCATTGCGGGTAATGCTGCTCACTGAGGGTAATGCCGCTCACTGAGCGCCATTACCTTAGTTAGTTGAGCGCCATTATCCCCTATTGCACAACTGTCTAAAATGCAGTTTTTCTAACCTAACCTGGAAATTTAAGACATGACCTTATACAACTAGTCCTTCACAAAATAATGCAGATTTCATAAAAGATTAAAGCATAAAGTCAAACAAAACTAATTGAACTACTTACCGTTTGTTTTTAACCGCGATTTCTTATAAGAACGTGCTAGAAATATGACAACTTCACGTAATATGCGTTATACCACGAACCACGTCCGTTATCTTTCGGCACTCTGTTTATTAGAACGATAGCTAGGCGGCACCACAGTTTCACTTCTAAATGTTTGAAAATTGGCGCAAAATGACGGTGAGCGTAATTACCCACTGAGCGTCATTACCCCGCCCTCCCCTAAGCATTCATAACCAATATGGTTCCGTTTTTCAGATCAGTCAGTTTTGAATTAATAACATTTATTAACAGGAAAAATAATAATAACACAACTTTGCATAAATAAAAAATAAAACACACATCGTATATTTATTACAAATCCACCCTACATTTAGTAGGTTATAATTATACCAAAATTAATCAATAAAAAAATTCACCTAGAACTCTTCATTAAATTATGAAAATAACTCAAAAAGATTTGATTAAATCGACCACAAACAATGTTCAAAAGCATTAACACAAATATTAAAATTTATATTGACTGGTCTTTTTCTGGACAAAAATTTATACACAAATATCTAAATGAGATTAGACAAATTAAATCAATTCGACAGTATCAATACAAATGATTTGTAATTACATTAAAGTTTAAAGCTTTTTAACAACTGACAGGAGTTCTATTGATAATAGAATTTAATGAGCAAAAATTTATAATGAACTTCTAATAATTGAGAAACAATAACAAAAATGACTGCAAATTCAAGCAAGAAATTTACCTAAATGAATAACACTAAAAACAATAGTCACAATACCTTTTATTTTTGGTAAGTCACAAACCAAAATCAACGATAAACTGCATAAAATTTGACGACAACGTCACAGCAAATGGAAACTGGAAGATTGGGAATTTTCTTTCATACATTAAAGATGTATGAGATAACCCTCGTAGAAACTGGATATGGCGAATTATAATTTGCAAATTCACCCCAAACGGCAGTAACAAAATGCAACCAAAGAGTTCCATAAAAGATTTGGCTATTAGTTTTGATAACCATTTTATAATTTCATTGTTTTCAATAAAACAATACACATAAACATTAATTCTGAACTGAATTTAGAAGGCACACAGCACGAATTATTATTTAGCCGAAATTTCGGTTACAGAGAAAGCGTCTGTAATTATTAACTTATTTCTGTACAATAATTATTTAGACGAGAGTACGGTACGGTAGACTGTCGTAACTTATTACACAGTAATAAGGGAAACTGAATTTCCCACTTTTCTGAAGCACAAACGTCCGCGAAAATATTTAACGGAATAACTGACTTTTGTTAACCACGAATTATTGGTTAATTTCCGAACACTTATTTAAACGAGAACTATTACATGTTGATTTTAATTAAATGCACCGACCATCCGAAAGTCGGTACTTGTTCAAACAATATGAAAAACTGAATTTAGAGTTTTCTTTCAAACTCCATTTTACTACAACAAAATGGCATTTTTAACACAAGATCGAACGTACGCTCTAGGCGTCGATTTTGGAAGACAGCCCCGTCAAAACCGAACGAAGCCTTTTTATCAACTCCGTTTCACGTTACTCCGCGTATAGACATCTGTTTTTAGGCGGCAAGGGTGCTTGTTGCTTGCCCTACTATAGGATTCACAACCTTACGTGCAAAAAGCAACACCAGAATTCTACCCGCCAAAACACACGTGTGAGCTAAAACGCTGGCTGTAGACGATATTCATACACTGCATCGACTTAAAATTTAAAACGCAAATAACAGACAAAGGAAAGTGTATGTAGAATCGTATACACTCAAAATGTTTACCAAAATATTTCTATAAATGAGAAGACTAAGCGCTTCTCATGATTTCTTTTCAAGGTTTCTTTTTGAAGAAATTGATATTATTTTTAAAATGCCAGGTCTCAAGATACGAAAAACGACATCAAAATGACGTTACATTATTTCATTATAGCAAATATTAAACATTCCCTTCCTATAAATGCTTTCTGTCGGAAATGTTTGCCTGATGAACTGCATATTTAAATAAAGCGATATCTACAGGACCGAACTTAAGATTTTTATCAAGAATTAATACAAAATTCTATATACTAAATGCCGGTGGAAAATGTACCCGTTACAATATGTATCAAGGAAATATATAATGAGAAATAAATGAGTTTATGAATATAACAATGTTCTATAAATTTATCGGAAAAAAAATTTAAATATAAACTATTTAAAAGTAAAAAAAACTCACACATTGTTAAAAAGAATTAACTTATTCAATTTTTGTCTTATGGTAGTTCCTTTCCCTATCACCAGTTCAGTTTCTCGTTTAGCACGACAGTGCAACCTGCAAGCCAGAAAACTATTCACAACTATTTTGATTAACTGAATTTCATGCAAGTCTTCGAAACCAAATTCTTCTACACTTGGATGCTTTGGCAAAAATAATTGTAACTGTTGAGAGAAATGTTGAACAGCATTATTCAACATAATTTGCTTAGGTTTTTTAATACATGGTACACCTGTTTCAAATAAAAATCTGAATTGTTTTTCACAGTAGCAAAGTATCTTATAAATTATTTCAGAAGCACAGATCAATCCTCCTCTGTTTATAAAATTTACAAACCTTTGATAGTCATCTCTGTTACAATAATTGTGTTCCACAGTACTCCTAAACAACAGAATGTCCATACAAAAATTACAGTTTACAAGTGGTAATATTTTTTAACTACATAGCCAGATATATAATACATAATGTATAATACACAATTATACGCAACACAATGCATCACCATTGTTACTATTTAGAAATTCACAACTTTTTTCAGCAAAAATAATAACAATTAACTGCACACAAAACAAACTCGCATATGAAAGAATGAAACAGATAAGAATGGCGATCCCTAAATCTCCCTGTCTCTCTCATGCTGCGCGAAGCCACTGCTCCTGCCATGCAACTTCTACGGGCGTTGCCGTTCCAGTTAGTATATACATTTCAATGGGTGTGTTTTACATCTTCCAAAGTCCCGCACCGTTCCTATACAGCAAAATGGGATACATTGACGGCTCCGAACTACAGATGTCACTGAAGGTTTGATCTGTACCTTGGTATTCCACATTACCGACCCTATTCCACAATCACCGTCCTTACTCTATACATTTTGGTTAATAAAATTTATTTTTATATAATATTAAAATGTGAGAAATTGGTGGGTGATACGCCTTTTTTATTATTTTTTTCGGAATCAGCACACCAAATTATACAGAAATTAGTTAAAGTTATTAAAAAGTTTTTTCGTCGTTGGCCTGTGTAATTAAATTTATTTATATATGTTAATAATTATAATAAACATAACAGTCGTTCAAAATGCCCCACATTATTCTCTAAACAACCCTTCTCTTCATATTATGGAAGACTGACATTAAAGTTTGTGGCGATATATTGAGGATTTCAGTTGATATTGCTTACTTCAACTGTTCAATATTTTGCGGGTGGTTCTTGTAGACAGTGTTTTTCAAATGGCCGGACAAAAAGAAATCAAGAGGCGTAAGATCAGGAGATCTGAGAGGCCACCGTCCTCTACTAATCAAACGATCTTCTAAAAATCTGTGTAAGTTATAGTTCGACGAGCTGTGTGAGGTGTTGCACCGTCCTGTCGAAAATAGCCCCCTTGAAGTTCATCATCATCATCCAATTGTTCAATAAATCTTGCTATTATATTTCTGTAGCGGTCTGCATTAATCGCGTCATAAAAAAATACTGGACTAAAAATTCGTCTTGACATTGCTATCCACACTCCAATCTTCTGGGGATGAAAACTTGTTTCTACATAACTGTGGGGATTTTCTGCGGCCCACGTTCTATAATTCTGGCTGTTAACATAGCCCGATAAGTGAAACCATGCTTCATCGGACAAAAAATGTCAAATCTTACATGGCTTCGTTCTTGAGGTGTTGCATGAACCACTGACAGTATTCTACCCTTTATTCAAAATCATGCGGATAAAGTTCTTGAAGCACCAATACTTTATATGGATGGAACTGCAGCTTCCTTTTCAATGCTGTATCGCAACTTCCATATGATAGTCCTATGAACAAATCTTAGAATTAAACTTACATCAAATTTTTTTCCAGTTTGCTAATCAAAAAATTACAATTTGTCACTTAAATTTGTATCAGTAAATACTATTCTTTCAGTAACGAAAAAAATATAATAAAATATTTATAAATAAATACTGCAAGAAATTATGCTCTAAAATATATTTTTTTTAGTACAAATAGATTATGCGCTTTTCGAATTATCTGTTTCTTTGGACAAGCGTTGATCAACCTTCGACAACTTCCGCAGTTAACACAGTTCGTCTTCCAGAAGACTTGCCCTTACAGATGCAATTTTTTCCTTCAAATCGCTTAACAATTACATGCCTGCGATTTACGAAATTGTCGTAGTCGATTGTCACATTGGGAAAAGCCTGGCTAAATTGCTGTATGCAAGATTGCAAAGAATAGGTCCATGAATCATCTGGATCTTGTACCCCATTAGAATTGTACCCCAGTGAGCAATTAGAATAAAGCCGTCCTACTCACTTGTAAACGGCATTGCACTTTCAACCCACTTTCCAAACTAGAATTAATAAATAATAAAATAAATTTAATAAATAATAGAATAAATTTTAAAAGTCAACATCATATCTATAATAACAATAATAATAATAATAATAATAAAAAAAACAAAACTAAAATAAAAAAAATAAAACTAATTGAACTAAATAATTCTTCCGAAAAGAAGGTACGTGGTTGGGGATTTGGTCGACTAAAATTAGGTTGATTGGTATTACAATTGAAGTTTGGATTAAAAGTTCTCGATGCAATAGGTTGTACCGGTCGTGGTTTAATAATACTAGCTTGCATTGGCTCCACACGATTTTGTGGTTGGAAATTTCTTTTGGGTGCAAAAACATTATATGATTGTCTTGGTCGGGAATTATTTCCGAACTGTTGAGACGTTGGGTTAAATAAACCATTTTATATTGGTTCAGTACTGAAGGCATTACAAAAGATTTCAAGTCTCTACTACATAAAGATAGATCTTTAGATAGTAAAAAATAAGAACTTAATGCAAAAATTGACTCTACTACTAGGGCAGAGCGAAGGGGTTACATAATAAGGTAACCAAAATAGTGTATTCCGTTACTAAATCACATTTTAAACACTTTTAGACTTTAAGTTTTTCTCTAAAACCAATAGAAACGGCGTAAATCGCATTCTCAATCTCAAATGCCGTTATTTTAGGACCGCCATTTTGGGTCCGCCATTTTGGATTTTTCGATTTTTTCATTGGATTCATAATTAGCGACTCCAAGAACCCTCCCAACATAAATTTCGCTCAATTTGGTTGCGTTATTAAATTAGGGGTACAAAATGGGGGTTTCAAACCCCCGAGGGGGCGTGCCCCCATTTTAAACATATAACATTTTATATTGGTCCAGTACTGAAGGCATTACAAGATTTCAAGTCTCTATCTTTAGATAGTAAAAAATAAGAACTTAATGCAAAAATTGACTCTACTATCAAGGTGCCTACCCATTGCTTGCAAGTGGGCTGGAAATTAAGTATCGCTAGTTGATACACCAATCCGTCTCGTTTACTACAAGTAACGTGAACTTAAATCTAAAGAGTTTAGTATGTTTTAAACTTAAAATTAAAAATTGTTGATCTTGTTTAATATTTGAATATAATTTGTAAATAATTAAACTGTTTAACGTCGTTGTTTATTGATAGGTAAGGTTTGAGTTTACTACACGTTGCACTGTGATTCAAAATGGAAAATTAGGAATTAAAAAATCAAATATAGGTAATTTTGGTTAAATCTCGAGTTTTTTAAGTAACTTTACAAAATTAAACAATAGATAAAGAATTTACTAATTTACAGAAGAAAATAATTAGCTTAACAAAAGATTTAAGTAGAAATTATATTCTAATTCTAATTCTATTCCGTCTCTAGGGCCTCAATTAAGAATTCTTCAAAGCAGTGAGGCTCCTTGCTCTCCCAACTGGATTGTAACAGGCAGGTGTCGGCTATTTTGGACATGTCTCATTTATTGAGAGTGCTGAGAGTTCTGAGATTAACCTTCTTTAGGAGTATTAGAAACTCCTTGGTTTCCCCGACTTTTGCTTGAGAGACCCCTTCAGCTTTGAATTGAATGGGAGAGGATTGACTCAGAGTTATGGTCGCTCCGTGAAGTGAGAAAGTTATATCAGGAAGTTTTTCCTTCTTGGGAGTTGGAGCACGAGACCTGGCGGGAGAGTCAGGGGAGTCTGTGAATTTGAAAAGCTTGGTTGCTTTATAGGACTGGTGGGACATAGTTCTAGGTTTTATGGCACAAGATTCAAATCCATCTATTAATTTTTCTAATTTATCACAAGATTGATTCACTACAACCTGAGTGGTATTAACCCCATCTAGAGATGACTTGAGACAGTTTTTATAACAGTGTCATCGTAGGTCTTTAGGGTTTTCGAGATCTTTTCAGTCATATTGTTTAAACTATCACTATCTGCCAAGCTTCTCTCAAGTACCACTACTTGGAAGGTATACCCCCATTTTAAGTCAAGTTGCCTGAGAGCTGATATATCCCTTTTATCACATTGAGACAATTCATGGAATACCTGGTAAGCTATAGATTCTCTAATCAATTTTTTGGAGACATCCCAAACAATTTTGACCTCACTTCGTTCTAAGTTCTTTTGTAGAGAATCAAGAACCAACGGAATAAGTTGGTCTATCGTCTTGACAGATGATGCAGACTCTTTTTTATCCCGGGGGCCTAGACCTCTGAAGGTGGGAGAGGGAATCTTCGATCCTGTGGGAACCTGATGATTTGGGTTCGACATGGGGTGGATGGAGAAAATTAATAAAATATTTAAATTAGTTTAAGTAGTTAAAATAGATAAACAAATTTTAACAAATTGATACTTACATAACTATAACTTAACGGTGTCTCATAACCACACATTGTATTTGACTAATTGCCAATACGTATTTCGGTAACGATGTTACCTTTTTCTCGGCATAAAACCGTCGAATTCTAAAAGCTGTTACATTATCAAAGCGGCTTAAATCATCATTTAATCATAAGTAACAACTTTTAGAATTAGACGGTTTTATGCCGAGAAAAAGGTAACATAGTTACCGAAATACGTATTTTAGTCAAATACAATGTGTGGTTAGGAGACACCGTTAAATTATAGTGTTGTGATAACCCACAGTCTTTACATTCTATTTTTAGTAATACTTACATACTTATCAGTATAATCTGTATTTAAATTTAAAATTTATTCTGAATCGATTCCCTCATCACTATATGAAAAATATTCAGGTGGCTTTAATAAAGAAATTACATCTGGACACAATGGGCCACTCTTCCTTTCAGGTAATATTCTCATACTTGATATGAGTGGATCTGAGGACACCATTACAATATTAAACAAATTTTCATTTGTTGCTTTACGACTCACTTTCCTGGTGTTATGTTCTCTATAATACTGTACATCTTTGTGGCGTGATTCTTGAGCATCCTCAGAGAACTGTCCTATAGGTGGAAGGAATGAATCCATTACATCTTTAGAATGTATTAATATTTTATGAAGGGTAGGTGGCATTGGATATCATCCATACAGTTGAACACATAAATCTGCAGTTGTGTCTGCGTACTGTTTAAAATAGTCTACGTTAATGTCATAGTTGCAACCAAGCGCAGTTAACATAACATTAAATCTATTAATCAAATTGCTATCTAATCCTGTAATTTGAGCAGCGAGTTTGGGATTCCTAAAAAATCTGCGGGTAGTATTTCCATCGTTAGAAACACCGTACCCGGGTTTTGGAACGTCAATCAAAAGACCTATTTCCTACCGAAATCTTGAAATTACTTTAGATTTTTTTGCATTCAAAAGTTGTTTATTAATTTCTCCTCGAACTTGCCACTCTTTAAAGTCGAGTCTGCACGAGATGTACAAAAGACACTCAAAAGTACGTATGTATGCGTGAAAACTTGATAACCCTAAGTTCAAAGCAGCAGTGTCACAAGGCAGGTTTTTAACTAACTCCAAGTTGTTAACATCTTTTGGTCCTACTTTACAAATATAACACTTTTGAGTAGATTTATTGTACGATAAAGAATTACAAACTTTACCATCAACCATGGTTCGAACTAGCTTGTGATTAAAAGTAAACATCTTTCCTGCAATTTGTAATTTACTTGGTACAAGTTCACTAATTTGGTTTTCAATGTACTCAAATTCTAATTTAATCAAATTATCGGTCTCTTTAGCGAATTGCATACGAATTGGACGGCAAAAACGGGTTGATGACGTTCGAGGATTTTGCCATAAGATTTTAGTGCCATTTTGACTATCTAAATTAGGGATGCCACGAATATTCGGTTACTATTCGGTATTCGGCCTATTCGGCTACTTTTTGTAATATTCGGTATTCGGCCGAATGTTGCGTACTATTCGGCCGAATACCGAATACTAAATCAAGAAAGAAGAAAAACGCACATATTACTCAAAAATGTATTTATTTTTGTATGTAAAAATGTATAAATTTTTAATCACAAATTATTACATTTAATACTTAAAATCTATCAGTGGTAAGTTGTGATGAATAAAAACAATCTTTTCAGCATTTGTTAATAGCAAACGATTGCGCTTTTCCTCGTAAACTATACCTGCTTCTGAAAATAGCCTCTCACTATATACACTACTGCCGGGAGACGATAGATAAATTCTAGCGAATTCTGTCAGGCTTGGATACTGTTTTGCGTTTGCTGACCACCACTTGTAAGGGTCTGCCGTCCGATCTAGGCGAACAGTTTTCATATAGAAATCAATCTCATTTGCAGTAGCACTTTTCTTCTCCACATCCTCATCAATTTGTATATTTTCTGTAGCGACTTCCTCAAAACAGTTCCAGAAACTGTCGTGTATTTCAATGGTTTTATCATTTTCATTGATATGTCTTTTCTTACAACGTGGAGAAGAATCATCATCGGTACTATTAGACTCATCACAACTAATTTTCAGAGCTTCTAAAAGAATTTTTTGTTTTGCTCTTTGCGCTTGAACTAATCCCAGGAAACTGGTTTTGAAACGGGGGTCAAGAAAAGTTGCAACTAGATATTTGTCATTCTCATCAAAGTTGAACCGTGTTTCAAGCTCAACTTGTAGCGAAGATCTCATTCTCAATAAATTTGGTGTTCTATCTGCAGTCTCTTTCTTTCCCAGGTATTTCAACAATGTGACAACATGTGGAATCACTTCAGAGATGCAGGAAATACCTGAGCTGGTTATTTTCGTAATCTCTTCGAACGGTTTGAGGAGTTTGATACATTGTTCCATTAGCTCCCACTCAGAAGGTGTTAAATTGTTTAAAGTCTCGTGATCAGTGATGTACAAAGAAACAGCTCGCTTTTGTTCTAATAATCGCTCCATTAAATAATATGTAGAATTCCAACGTGTGCTTACATCTTGTATTAGTTGGTGGTTTGGCAAGTTAAGTTCTTGGCGAATCAGTTTCAGCTTTTCTTGTGCTATACCAGAGTGGTTAAAATGGGTAACAATTCGTCTCGCAGCAGCTAACATCTGTGTTATTTCCGTTTGAGACTTTAGCGATTCCTGGACAGCTCGTTGCAGTGAATGAATAAAACACTTGGCAGAATCATATTCTGCGTCTCGTACACCTTTTATCATATTGGCTCCACTGTCGTGGACAAGTAAATGGATCTTGCTATGAGGAATATGCCATCTTTCTGCAATAGCATTGAGTTCTTTTGCGATATTGGTACCAGTATGTAAGCCGGCAAACGGCTTCATCGCTAAAACGCCATGTTCAAGAATAAACTCTGGAGATATCCAATGCGCAGTGAAACTCAAGAAACTCTGGTTGTTGTGCTGACATGTCCATATATCAGATGTCACTGATATTGCTGTTGCTTGCGAAGTACTAGCTTCAATTTTAGAGCAAATTTTATTATATATATCAGGAATAATTTTCTCGGTCATGTAAGTGCGACCAGGTATTTTGTATTGAGGTACTGCCTTTTCCATAAGCCTTTTAAAGCCGACTCGTTCAACAAGTGATAATGGTTCGTTGTCTAAGGCAATCATTTCACCAATTAAATAATGATATTTTATTGATTTCGGATCATTAATATCCCATAACAATTTCCTTTCAGTTATTTCCTTCAGAGTTAACTGTTTCTTTCCTGACATACCTGGTACTCTCAGTATCTTGGAATCGGTAAAAGTAAGAGTGCCATCATTTTTGCTGTCACTTGGCGAGGGAGCAGCAGTTAACGTAGCGTACTGCTCAGCATGTTTGCTTTTAAGGTGGTTTTTCAAAGAAGTTGTAGCTGTAAACAAAAGAAAAACTAACACAGTAATTAAGTGAATAATTTATAATTTGCTTAACTCAAACCAACACTCAAATTGTTAGCAATTAATTAACTCAAATCAATTTCTGAAATCAATTTATAAATTATCAAGTTATCAATATTTAAAAATAGGACTTATTTTATCAAGTTTATCAACGAAATACTACGTGTGAAATAAAGTGCCGGGCAAAAAAACAAGAAATAAAAAATTACAAGCGCTAAATACTAAATAAAATACGATTAAAATTGTTTCACTTAATTAATACGTAATAAGATTTTACTTACTTGCTGTCTTTCCTTCTCCACCACGTGAGATCTTGTTGTTACACAGCAAACACACAGCCAGTTTATTATCTTCACTACAAATTTCATAATATTCCCAAACAGGCGATTTTTTAATAAATGGTGCCATTTTGTAAAGCTTTTGGCGAACAAAGAGTGATATTTTTAGTAATACCAATAATAACTATTACTAACACAATTTGATGTAACAACTAACAATGAACAAATAAAAATAATGCGTGTTGTGACACGATCTGCTAGCAATACCACGCGGCGTCGCGTCGTCGCTAGTAGCGTGCAGTAGCGACTCACCGCAATGTCCGCAATCAGACAGGTCGTAACACTCGTAACCTGTCACCCGCGAAATGTACAGATGTACACCTACACATATTTTGCCGAACATTCGGCCGCCGAATATTCGGTGCTTCGGCCGAGAGCGTGGCCGAATATTCGGTATTCGGTATTCGGCAAAATCACTATTCGTGGCATCTCTAATCTAAATACATTCGCAAAGGCACAATAGAAGTAATAAAAATATTGGAATCGTCTTCTTAAAAAGCTTGTTTGTAGTTACACTGGCTTCCACTTCTATCAGATCCCCATTTGTACAAAACATTGACAACGATTTCAGTATTTTTCTTGTTTGGTTCTAGAGTAGCTAAAACTTCTTCTTGAACTTTAGCAAGACGCTCCGATGTATGGTCCAACAACGCTTGAAGTTTTACTTCCGCCATTTTCGCTTCTAATATTTTATGATAACTCGGGTACAGATTTTTCAAGTTTATACTTTTAGCAGCGTTTCGAAGTCCTATATATTGATTGCGGGTTAATTTTAATTGAATAAAAAGCGCAAGAGCTTCATTTGGAGAATATCTTGGTGTATGAGAAGTGAAATTTGTCCTTGGAGAAAATCTTACATTATGAATAACTTTTGCAGCTTTTCTTTTCCCACTTTGATGAAGCTTAAGCTGTGCTGCCATTAACACTTCTTCTTCTGATTTGTCTTTTGCCCAGTCATTAACGATCGTCCGACGAGTTTGTTGGTCAGCTTTCCCAAACGAAAGTTTTGGGCGACCGCGAATACCAGAGCATCCTGGAACACTATTATCTTTTCCAGTTGTTATTACAAATTTTCGAAGCCATTCTTTATTATTTTGGACAAAATTTCTAACATAATATCGACACTGTTTCTATTTTCTCGCTAGTGATACTGTAAAAGTCTTGATTTCCTTTTCAATACGATCACTATCAAATTGTGTAATATTTTCTTTCCCAATCACGTCTTTAACATAATTCAGTAAAAAGCATCTTGATTTTGTAGTAGTGGGCTGAAGTTTCCCGTAATTGTTCCCAAAGTGTGTATCTCGATACATTAACACCGTTGCCTTAAAAAAATTGAAATTACTGTCAAAAAGGGAAGAAAAGGGCTGCGATATTTAGTAATTTTGATTGTAGGTGAAATAATGATTATTAAACCATTAACAAACTTTTGTTACTATGTGTTACTCAGAAGTACCAGTCTCATAAACTATCCCTATTGGTAACACAAAAACGCACGATTCTATACAACTTTGACAAGCTTTAGATACTAATGGCTTCACTTATTACATACAAAGTTAACGAATTTAAAGCACACATACCAATAATATGCACCATTTTTTTCATAAATTACAAACCAAACACCTTTAAGCTATTTATTCATAAACAAAACTATAAAAAGATTGGTTTAAATCTTGTTAATGTAGAGATTCAATAACTTCTATGAAGCGATATTTACCGGCTGTAACTTGCAAAACAAAAATTCCAATTGTTTTACGCCAGCCAACTAATCGTATAACTATAAACAGTAAATTCGCGGAAAATGAACAGGGTTAGAATTTTTAATTTTTAACTCCTAAATTATCGTTTCGGATCACAGTGCGTTGGTAGAATTAGGGTAAATATCCGTAAAATTATCCGTCGACGTTTTGCCTCCTTTATTGTGGCTTTTTCAAGACGTCTTTAAGATAACTAATTAATTAACATTACTATTAATTAATTAACTTGTTTGATATTTGTTTGCGCAATGTGCAATTAACATGAATAATAATAATTGATAGTTTCTTACTCTGATGCTACTTACAGGTGATGCTCTGGAAACGGCTACGGTCTCAGGCGATATTTGTTCTTTGAATCGCTGGTTCCCTGATGCAGACTCGATAAGCAAATAAAGACTTAAAAGCCAAGGAACTCGACGGTGCTTTTAATTTTCGAAAAACGGTGTCCTGAGCCCTTTTTGACTATCCTACCGACTGCGCCAATTAACTTTTCTTGACGTGGAAAAGCGTTTTTAAAAATGGTTATTTAAAAACGCAAAAGACGGAGTCCAAGTTACAAATATATACACAATTTACTGTTGAGTACAATATTTATTCGTTGTTACTATACAGTTTCAACTTAAATCAGTAATGTTCAGAAAGGCCGAGGTAAACGGCACCCTTGGGTGCTAGCTTCTAAAGCCAAAACGTCGTCGTAACCTGAACCGAAGGATCAAAAAGTTAAAAAAAATTGTCTTTTTTGATATAAAAACTGCTTTTTTGGCAGTATTTCAAATAAAAAAAATATTTGAAAACTTCTTAAAAAACTTGAAAATGTAGTGAAAATTGTAATTTTATGAAACTTGCGGCACCTCATAACGTGCTCCAATATTTTTCATATTTTTTTAAATCTTATCTACACCAAAAGGCAACTTTTCCGCGCTATTACAAATTAAAAATTAAAATTTGTTTTTTTTTCGATCCACCCTACTGTACGTTGATCTTCAAGCTTAATTGCTTTCTCTAATCCTGTACTACGAAAGAAAACTGCGTACATAACTTTCTTGACATACCTTTGCTTTTTCCGCCATTGTTGGTGTTTGTGCATCGTCAATGGATCAAATGGATGTATGTTTCATCACCTGTTACTATTTTAGAAAGAATACGATGCCCACCATTATTTAACATTTCTAACGTTTCCCGCGCGATTCTTACTCGTTCTGCCTTTTGCGAATCGTTAAGCGTATGTGACACCCAACGAGTAGCAATTTTTTTCATATGAAGATGATCATGTAAAATGGAATTTACTGTTGCGCATCCAACACCAAGAGTTGCCTCAATCGCTTGATAGGTGCATCATGGATCTTCGTCGATCATACGTCTCACTCTCTGAACGTTTTCAACAGTAACTGACGATCAGGGCCTACCAGCACGTGCCTCATCATCAAGCGATATCCGTCCTCTTTTAAATTCGCTATACCAGCGAAACACAGTTGCGCGTGAAGGACTTTCTTCACCAAATGCGCGTTGCAACCGTTCAAGACTTTGTTGTTCACTTAAACCGACCTTGAAATCGTAGTAAATCATAGCGCGCACATGTTCCCTTGACAAATCCATGTTTTCTAACCTCTCCCAACGAGACAATCGATTTAAATTGATCGACATAATATTGTGCTCCAATGGTGCCGTTAGTGACTCTCCAATTAGAAAATGCCCAGGAGTAAGAGCCGTTAGGTCATTTGGGTCGGTCGTTAGTGGACAAAGGGGTCTGGAGTTAAGACAAGCCTCTATTCTTACTAACAGGGTATAAATCTCCTCATATGTTAAAAGAACCTCTCCGATTATCCGTCTTAAATGAAATTTTGCAGATTTTACTGCTGCCTCCCAGAGGCCTCCCATATGCGGCGCTCTGGGAGGTATAAGGGTAAATGTCCCGAATGTTTGCCCTTTGGGTTTAAAAAGTAGAAAGTAATAGAAGTTAGTTAAAAAGCAGCAAAATAAAATATTTGAAATTAGAATATGACATTATAAGCAGGGTATATAAAGAACAGGCTTGTTTGTAATTAATTAACAGTTTTTACCTAATTTTAAAAAATTCGAGACCAGAGGAATGATTTAGGATGCAGAGGAATGACATTTAGCTAAATACTTAGACTTTTCCAAAACAAGATAAGAGGCAATCACTATAAAAAATGTCTTAAAAGCAAAATTCTTATTTGTAATACTAATAAAACTTCTTAATTTTCAACTACTTTTACTAAATTTCTAATAATTCGAAACAGACGAATGATTCAATATACAATGAAATTATACTAAAATTGGTTGGGTATCAAAAACTTTTATTAAATAATAAGAATATCGGACATAATAGTAATTAACGGTTATTATGTTTGTTCAAAAATATCAATTTCACTTCCAAAGCTATAGTACTCATTATTGCGTATATTAATTGACGGGACCGGAAAATTGAGAGAATTTCCTCAACAGAAACAAACGAAATGTCTTTTGGGTCAGCTCTAAAATTCTGGCGATTATTAGAATCGCAAACGCGAAGAAACATCACTTTAACCTCCCCATCTTCATCAATGACATCCTGAGTGACTGCAGCATATCTAAACGTTCTTTTTTTCGTTTGCAGTGCAACAAGTAAGTACACCCCAGCTTTTATATTGCGTGCGCTTAATTCTGTACTCTCGAAACTTGGACCTGCAATTTCTTCATCTGAGTAAACATTGTTATAGGCAACCTGCCGTTTTAAGTCAAAATTTTTAGGAATGTCGATACTGCCAGTTGAGCTTAAAATATCGCTTTCTTCATCAGACACATTTTTTTTATAATTTAACGAACCAAGAAAATATTCAGACGGATTATCATTTCCAAATAAGCTTAAGGTGTAGAAATGTAAATTAGTAATTTCAGATGCACTTTTGATTTGATGCACCTTCATTGTACCCGAAATAGTAATTTACGTTATAAGTCCTGGAAATGGAATTTTACAGTCGAGTAAGATGTTACGGACAAGGCGACGTAGGAGTCCGGAACATCGAAACGAGACTGTAAGACCATTTCCAGGACGTATGACGTAATGCGTTTTATTTCATACTGCAATTATTGGAATATTGGTTTAATTTAAAAAAACTTATATAAAATAAATTTCCGAATGCAAAATATGGACATCTATGAAGAACGAGTTTCCATAGTAACTGATTACGTACTAAAACGTTGTCCAGGTGATTGATTGTATTTGCGTCCGGTAAAATTTTTTTGGTCCTCCGTCCATTTTTAATGACATTGTATGCGTCTACACCGGCTATGAAACAAGGCTATTTCAGGTCTAGACCGGCAAAAAAGTTACTAAAGGTTGGCATTACCGCATTCGGCCATGATGAATCCCGTTTGGCTGTCAACCGTGTCAACTGTTGTTGACATGCAGAGTTGCAGATGACTGATTAAGCCAATATATTAAAAAAATGAATTAATTGCTACGATTTAACACATTAACAGCCACTACCCGCCCCATTTCTTTTTTATAGGTAAGTATAATTGAAATTATTTGTAAACTAGGTAAGTCAAATAACATTTTTTTTTAGGTTAAGGAAAATTATTGTGGCAGTCTCAAGTGCCACGCTTTAATAATGTTACAGATACACAACATAAAACTATTTTAAATAAAAAACAACAACGAAAACTAATAAACTAGATCAATTATTTAAAGTTAAAATTAATTGTGCAGTTTTGCAAGTTCGATAAATTTATGTTTGCAGAGTTACCATCATTAAGTTTCAACTGAACATTCTGAATAGAGGAAGAATTGTCAGTTTGTGCATTGCTCATTACTTCCGTGGTGCTGCAGCTATGCCCTACAGAAGTAGTAGAAGTTGATGGCTGTGGTAAAAAGTTTAATTCATTCTGAGTTCTTCCAACCAATTGATTGGCTGTAGCTATTTTTGCCTTCAAAGACTCTTCAATGTAACCCTCGGCGACTGAAGTGCTTTTCCAGCCCCCATGCCGCTTTAAGGTTGTAATATCAGCACCATGGCCTGCCAACACTGTGGCACTACTTCGGCGAAAACAGTGCCCTGTATATTGTTTTGGATTTTCAAGTTTTAAATAGGTTGCAATTTTGCATGGCATATTGCCGAATGTATGAAGACCCACAGGTTGTTTTCTGCATATATTTTTTGATTAAAATAAAAATAATCTTTGAATTTCTGTGTCTGGTCTTAAGTGAATGTAATTTCTGATAATTTCAATCCAGGTAGGTTTTGTAATACAGGCACTCCGGGGTTTGTTAGTTTTTGTGTCATTAATGTTTATTACAATAACATCCTCTCGATCTTTGATATCTTCAACTTTTAAATTTACCAGTTCATGCCTTCGACAAGCAGCACTCATACCTATTATTAAAGCTACCTAAAAAAGATGGATTTTTTAAATCAAGAAAAGAATTTAACATAAATGAGAGTACTGACTTTTATCAGGAGATAATCCTCGTTTGGCGCTTCATTTATAAATCTATCGATATCTTCAATTTCTAGAACTTTGGACTTCTTAGGGACGTATTTATCTTTTGATCTTTTTAAAAAGGCAATTAATTTCGAATAATTGGCAATATTAATGTCGTGTTTAATATTTAATGTTGACTTTAACATTGAAAATATTGACCATAGCGTCGAAGATTTCAAGCTTTTTGCTTTCCATTCAAAATACGCCAATAAAACACATTCGTGAAAATTACCCATCTTGACTGAATTTGCTCCGCACCACTTTACGAACGAGTCGTACTCCTTCCAATATCTACTGGAAGATTTTGATGGTAGTAAATTGTTTATAACTCTGTCGGCTGCTTCAGTAATATGAGCTGATGTATCCGTTGTATTAATTTAAAGAAAATTTACAAATTTCACGACGTTCACGACTAATGTCAAAAGTTTGGAACCTACTTGATTTTGAATTCAAAATTTCTGTGTTGTCAACCCAAGGCGACAAAAATTCCCTAGCATGAATAATTAATTTATAATAAATGTAAATAAGTATTTGTCGGCCCAAAAAATAGTGTGTATCATACGCCCAGAAACTGTTTTGCGAGTATTCGGAATTGCGGGCCTTGGCCTACGGCCTCGGCCCGCAAACCTTCCTCACACTCGCAAAAATCCAGTTTCTGGTCTAATGATACAATAGCATATTACGTTATAAGTCCGGTAAACCCAAGTTTACAGTAGCGAGTTGAAAACGTTTCGGGACGAGGCGACGAAGGAGCCGAGTCTCGAATGTTGAAACGAGCTACTGTAATGGTTTACCGGAAGTATGACGTAAGGCGTTTTATTTCATACTGCCTCACATTGTTCATTTTTTAAAAAAATGCATTTAAAATTTTCAGTCCGGTAAAATTTTTTACCGGACTCAAATTAGATTTTCAGTCCGGTAAAATTTTTTACCGGACTCAAATTGGATTTTCAGTCCGGTAAAATTTTTTACCGGCCTTGTAACGTAATAATTCATTTACCGGACTCAAATGAGTCCGGTAAATACCCTTTTACCGGACAGTATGAAATAAATAACTATTACAGTCGCTATTAAGTCCTGTAAAATTTTTTACAAGCATACTAGACCGTAAAATCGCATATTCTGGACTAAAAAGTTTGACGTAAAACTGACAAATGTGACACAGTATGAAATAATAGTATATTATATTAAAAGGCACTTTAGTTCCGTGGTATATACGCTATTTTTTGCACTCCGTTTTGCCTAATACATTGAGTTAAAATTATATTATATAAAAAATAGTTAAAAATGTACAATCTAATTGTATAGTTGTTAAATAAATGCAATTACAATTACAAAACCGATTGGAAATGCTAAGTATAGTATTGCTAGACGATTCAATATTAAAATAAAATTTGATCTGGTACAAATTCCTCTATCCGTACATCTACGAACAACCTGACATCCCGATTGTACTCGAAGAAGTGAAGGTTGATAATCTAACAGCTTCCACATTATTTCATAAACCTGAAGATTGACTATTTAGTTTTGTTAATTGTGCTTATGTCTATGTCATTGTACATATAAATCACAATAATTAACTAGTATTTTGAATAAACTAGTTGGCATAGTAACATTAATTTGTTTGTTTACTTTTAATCCCTCCAGAAACGTTAATTGTGAACATGCCGCAAACACACCTAACCTTACTATTGTAATTTTGTGTAAATGTGTGACATATGATAACGCTTTGACATTACAAAAGTAAGGTTAGCATGTTATGTGGTATGTTCACAATGACTGTTTCGCGGCCAACTTCGATGTTAAATTAACATTTGTTTTACTTTTAATCCCTCCGGGATTAAAAGTAATTCTAATCCCTCCGGGACTAAAAGTGACACTTTAGTCTTTCAAACGGAAGATTAAAATGGCACTTTTAGTCTACGGAGTGCAAAAAATATTTTGTTTGTTCCTCACTTGTAAACATGCATTTATCAAGTGACTATATTCACATTGAAAACATCTCATAACTGGCTAGCCAGTTATAGATGTCATTTAACAGGCTAGCCAGTTATGGACGTCACTTTTATCAACAATAAAACACAATAATGAACTTTTAGCGATTATTTATTGTCATTAACATTTAAAATGATTTATCTTTATCGTACACATTAAATATCATCGTACAATTGTGAATTCCACTGAAACTAAAGGTTCCAGGTGTTGACATTTCACTTGAATCTACTTGCAGAATTTCTGTGGAAGTGGACGTGGATAGCGTGGACGTGGATGGCGTGGATTCTGTTGTTGAGAACATCCTTTTTGACACTTTAAGTCTGTTATTAATTGAGTCTTCCACGTAACTTTCTGCTATTTTACTACTCTTCCAGCCCCCTGCACGTTTCAAAGTCAAAGAATCGCCACCTGATTCAACAACTCTTGTAGCTCCAGTTCGCCTGAATGAATGACCTGTATACAGTTCAGGCTGATTTAATCCCAAAAATTGCGCAATTTTCTGAGCTACTCCGCCTACAGTATGTTGACCTGCATTAAGGGCGACACATTTACCATTCCGGTATGTTAAGAACAAACGAAGATGCTCAGTTCCTCTAGGACGTAGCGCTAAATATTTTCTAAATAAAGCACATGGCTTAAACATACACTCGTCGTCTGTTATTGTGAACCTTCTAGTAATTCCATTTTTGGTTTCTAGTAATGTGATAATAATGTATTTTTCGACAACCTCCACATCATTTAAAGTAAATGTTAGAAGCTCGTTGCATCGACATAAACCGAATATACTACAAGCTGTGATGACTTTAGCCAATAGCCACTGATCGTCAGGAGCTTCAAGTAAAAACTTCTCCACTTGTTCCTTCGTTAGAACTTTAGCTTTCTTCGGTACATAATGCTTGTTACGTTTCTTCAAAAACGCAATCACTTTATGATATCTAAAAATAATGACAAATAAAAACCTGAGCTGTTTTGTTACAACAAACAAACCTGTCAACTGAAAGGTTTTCCTTCACTTCCAAACAACTTTTTATCATTGACCACTTCGTCCATAAGGTGTTCGGGCTAAATTTTGTAGCCAACTGGTTGAGATACGATAGGACCACATCTTCGGTTACAGTATTTACTTCGTTCTTCTTTTGCCAGTCTTTGAATTCAGAATACTCCCGCTCATACCTTGCTGACGATTTGTCTGGCAACAAACTTGCAGACACACTTGCAGCTTCATCTATTATCGCTTGCGGTACATTCATGATCCGTTTGAGAACAGTACTACTCACACACATGGGCAAATTGAAAAAAGTAAACAAACAAAAGACGATATACGTTACCAAAGTGATACATTAAAGCATACTCGATTTCGTGAATTTTAGAATTCTCGGATTATTCCATTATTCAAAAATTGAATTGTCTTTTACAAGTGAGGAACAAACAAAACATTCAACGTAAACACGCCAGGTAACAGGTTTTTACTGGCTCAAGAAGGTGATTGACTCGCCTTCGGCTCGTCAATCATCACCCTTCTATCGCCAGTAAAAACCCTTATACCTGGCTAGTAACGTTAAATACTATAACTTCGATGCTAGAAATGTCGAGAGAAACTTTGTCAATCTCTTCAGCGTTAATACGAAAATAGTGTACATTTTTAACATTTTCCTGTAGACAATTTACGAGGTCGTCCAGAGTTGCAATGTCCTTTCCTTCTGCTACAAGCCTGTCAGCTGTTCTCTTCGAAACGCCGCCAACCCCATCGGGGGCACCCTTGCCATGACCAGCTTCAAGATAATTCCATGTAAAAGAGTTGAGCTTTGGATACATGTCTTTAAGCTTCAGTGCCAAGAAGTAAAACATAGTTTTGTTGCGGTATTGCGTCGCTGGGCTGTCGCTAATAAAATGAAGCACTTCTGCACCATACCTTTAGTCTATGTAAACAAGTATAGGGCGCAGGTGAGCCCAAATAGCCGCAACATTGTGTTGAAATGTCGAAATGGGAATCTGCTAAAGTGCAAAAAGATTCAGCTTTTATTTTATTGTTCTGATTTGAATAAACTATGACCGTATGTAAAGAAACCTGTCCGCGTGATCCCCCAAAGTGAAAAGCTTGGATTTCCTGGGAGTATTTTAGATTATAGTTTTCGCTGAAGTCCATGTGCAAAATTACCTCGTTCTTTTGAAGCTTAGACTTAAGAGCAGCGATCTGCTTGTATTGATGCAATGACTTACCTCGGTGTTGAAGGTATTTAATAATATTGTTTTCAAACTCATTTACAATATCTTCTGTTGTTGCGTAAATTTTTTCTTTTACCGTCTTCATGACAAATTTTTCCTTGTTATTTTTTTTTGTCAAAAAATGAGTCTTTTTTCTTCGTCCATTTAAAATAAAATGCGGGATTTGATACTTCGTAATCTTTATATTCCATCTTCTTATTAATACAATTTTGACACTGCCGTAACAAACATTTTTCATTTTTGTTTTCACAGCAGAAATATTCAATAATAGCGTCAGCAGTATTTTCTTTAGCAATTTTCAATCGGAATAGTGACTGAATTAGTAGTGACATGTTGATACATACTGTACAACCACAAGTATCACGTGCGGAAACGTTCCTTGGTTTTATCCAGAAGGGTTTATTTCTACAAAAAAATTCGTAACAAACAGGAAGATCTGGATGAGCTCTTAAAAACCTCTGATGAAACAGTTTTAGAGAGTTAGTGAGGTAACGTTTTTGTTTAATAACTTTGTTCTTTGAGCAATAATCCTTTTTTCCAGGACACATTTTGCTACTAATATCTGATTCCAGAAATCGCCATATAGCATTTTTTTTCTTAACGATGATGGTTGAACATTTTGATGGTGTTCTGTTATATTTTAATATATCTTTATCTTTTGATTCTTTTAATTTACTACGTCTAAAAATTGTCTGTACGTTTTTCATTATACGATATTTTCTCACCATGTTTCCCGTTAGTACTCGTTTAAAAACTTGCTTCTCTTTATAGTTCGATAGGTACTTATAATTTTCTTTCAACTGATCAGTAAATGCTTCTGCAAATAACAGTTTTTTGGCAATCTCAGGTTTTTGTATTTCATTTGAGGACAGCAGGTGCTTAACTCTTTTTCTTGGAGTAAGAGGGTCGGCAGTATTTTCTTTATTTGCTTTTAAACGGCGTCACTTCTTTTTATATTTTTCCAAACTTCGTTGTAATTTCTTTATTTGCTCATTTTTCTTTTTAATCTCCCTGTTTCTACTCTTTCTGAATTTAGCACTTAGTCTTCTTCCTGAAGCTCTGCGTGAATTGATAGGTCTTGTTTCTTCGTCACTCACTGGTGGTGTGTTTTCACGTAAATTCTCAAGAAATTGTTGAGTGGCTTTCTTATTGTTTCTATACGTTTCGGAATTTTTTCTCCACTGTTTCCGTTTATTACGTTTTTCTCTTTCAAATAACTCATGTATTGGTTTAACGATTTTTTTTTCTTTTTTTTAAGTACTGCTCTCTTTCTTTTTGCCTAAGTTTTTCCCTACCTCCTGCATCTTGCTTTAATCTTTCATAACGCCTACGTTCTGCTTCACGCTTTTTCTTTAACCTTTCTTCACGAGATTGTTTGGAATTTTGCTTACCCATAGCTATAGTCCTGTAAAATATTACAATTATTAATAATCATTCCTATTTTGTGTTTTTCGCCACTTTAAATATTAAACAAGAAACTTATACACGTTTTTCATCGCAATCTAAATAAGGACAATATTTGGTCGACAACGTTTTTTTGGTTGACGCGTGAAAAAACCACTGCGTTAAAAACCGGCAATAAATAATTCTGTTAGCCAGTGGCTTCATGTTTATAGTGGCGAAAAACCCATAATAAGAGAATATTGTTCATTATCCGCCACAACACACAATATTAATTATTATTATTACTTCAATAATGTTACACTGTAAGAGCAGCAACATATCATTCCTCTGTTGTCTACTCATTCCTCTGGCCTAAATATGCCAGAGGAATGAGGATTTAAACCACTTGGTCGCTAAAAAGCCGAACACGATATTTTCATAACCTCAAATTTTATCATCTGGCATAACACTTTGATTTCACTTTGTATTTCCGAATATTAATTTAAAAAAAAAATAGTAATTGTTGTACTTACATGAAACCAGAGGAATGAAGTATCAACATGTGACACATAAAATAGGCGGTCAAACACGCAATACTTTTATAGTTAAAACTTATCTTAAGCTTTTAAATTTACACCGACGCTTCGATTGCTGTTTGTTTACTAATTTGCGATCGATATTTATGAAATACATGTGCCACCTGTTGATGGAAATCGAAATATTAAAGAAGCCAGAGGAATGACTGAAATAATCGGGACAATTTAAAATATAATATTTTGTACTAATGGAATTTAATGTTACCAAAATAATTGTTCTGTTCGATATTCTATGAGTTAAATAGTATTGTGAGGCATGTGACTTTTTTAAATTTTAATTGAATTATAACTTTCTGAAGCTACAATTTAATGAACGAGTACTAGGGACATGACAGAGGAATGGTAGTTTCGTACTGTTTACATAAAAATAATCTATTTTATATATTTTTTTTGAAAAATTTTATCAAAGCCTAAATTCTGTTTACAATTTGCTATCGAATTATAACCTACTTGAATTTTAATTAAAATGCTAATAATAGTAAAATGGGCTAGGACTTAAAAAGACGCACATTTGGGACATTCACCCATAAAATGCCAAGAAATAGTTTTTGGCGTTAAATAGTTATTTAAGGGCTTTTGTGAATTTACAGAATTGAGTGACTTATACACTTCATTTAATTGATTCTTGGCCCCGATAAATGTTTTACCGGTGTCACAAAAAATTTCGCTGACGTGACCTCTTCGTGAAATAAATCTTTTGGGAGCGTTTAAAAAGGCGTCAGTTGTTAAATTCCCTACTAATTCCATATGTACGGCTTTCGTGGCAAAGCAAACAAATACAGTGATATACGCTTTGACTTTTTGCTTTGACCTAGTACTGCCACTTTTGATAAAAATAGGTCCAGCGAAATCAATACCGGTTTTTAAGAATGGCCGTAAAGGCTCTACTCGTGCCTTTGGAAGGTCACCCATCTTCTGTACCATGGGTTTTGGGCTTACGTGAAAACATTTTATACATTTATGTAGTACATATCGTATCGCACTACGACCGGCTGGTATCCAGAATTTGTGCCGTAACGCAGCTAGAGTAGCTTGATTTCCGGCATGTAATTGCTTTATATGCTCCTCTCGTATAATTAATTTGGTAACGTGGTGCTTGTTGGGCAATAAAATCGGATATTTTTTATCATAAGGAATACCCGCAATAGGTCGTTTTCGCATATGAAAGGATCTAGTGTTTTTAAAGAACTATTATTAGATACTTCCTTCACTTGCTTTAAATGCTTTAACTCTTCGCAGAAACTTTCTTGTTGAATTAGTCGGATGATTAAATTTTGCGCATTAATTAACTCGGAAGTGGAAAAGAATCCTGTACTCTTATCTTGCCCATTTCGACAATTATTGATAAATCTTAAACAATACGCTATAACTCTTTGCAGTCTCGAGTACGAAGGAAAAATTTTGAAAATACAGAATTGTTGTTATTGCAAATAACATTTACTAACACTTTAGTTTTCCTTTGTTCGGGAGCTTCTATATTTAATTGGCTTGATTGTGGCCAAGATGCAGCTTCTGAAGCTAGCCAAGCGGGACCCTGAGTCCAAAAAGTTGACTTTTGAATTTGACTCGGTGTTGCTCCGCGAGACAGCAAATCTGCGGGATTGTCTTTACTTTTCACATGATTCCATTCAGTGCGATCTGATAAACTGTGAATTTCAGAAACACGGTTCGCTACATACGTTTGCCACTTAATAGAATCTGCGGCAATCCAAGCTAAAACTATAGCCGAATCGGCCCAATAAAACGTTTTGTTAATGTCTAAATTTATAGTATGTTTAATTTTATGTACTAATCTAGCTAGGAGTACAGCAGCACATAACTTGAGTCTAGGTAATGTAACAAATTTAATTGGACTGACGCGTGATTTGCTACATAAGAGCTGCGTGGAATAATTCCCATAACTGTCCGCGGTTCGTATATACAGGGCTGCTCCATATGCGCGCTCTGAACTATCGCAAAACCCGTGTACTTCTATAAACCTAGCTGGATGTGAATTAATAATTGTACGTGAAAATTGTAATTAAACTATTAAGATCTAATTTGAAATTTTCCCATAAATCACGAATATGTGATGAAACTGGCTCATCCCAACCTACACTCTAAAAAATTCCCCTTCAATTTACCCTAAAAAATGGAGGCAACTATGTTACCTCCATTTTTTGGGGTAAATTTACTTCAAAGTGTAATTTTCATAGGAAGTGGGAAATTTCAATATTAGGTTAAATTTGCATTGTCATGTTTCCTTTTTAAATAAATTTACAGATTAAAATTACAATCTCAATGCAATCTTACATTTTAACATTAAAACACCTGCGTAAAGTTATTTACTTTACCTAATATTGACCTAATATTGAAATTTCCCACTTCCTATGAAAATTACACTTGGAAGTAAATTTACCCCAAAAAATGGAGGCAACATAGTTGCCCCCATTTTTTAGGGTATAATTGACCGGTAATTTTTTAGAGTGTAATTTTAAGACCCATAATTGCTGTAAAGTTATTTTCGCCTTTACAATTACCGGACCTATTAACCCTAGCGGATCGAAAATCTGGGCCACAATTGCTACAATACTTCGTTTAGTAAGTTTTTTAATATTAAACGATTCATTACTGATTTCGTATTTAAAATGATCACCTTGTGCATCCCAGAATAACCCAAGAATTTTGGTTTGCTCGGATTTATTAAATTTCACGCCGTTTAAGCTATTGTTTTCCTTTAACGGTAAAAGCCGTTCGTCATTGGCTGCCCATTTGTTTAGCATAAATCTGGAAGTAGATAAGATTTTGATGTTATTCCGAATTTGACAAGCTTCTTCGATTGAGTTTCCTCCAGTTAAAAGGTCATCCATGTAAAAATGGTGTTTTATTGCATAAGACGCGTTTGGATATATGTTTTTTGCTGCGACAGCTAAATGATGTAAAACTCTAACTGCCAAGAATGGCGCACTGGCCGTACCGTAAGTTACCGTTTTTAATCTATATATTTGCATTGGATCAGTGCGGTTTTCGCGCCAAAATATCCTCTGTAAATCGGAGTCTTGCGTATCCACCCATATCTGGCGGTACATTTTAGCGATGTCTGCCGTAATTACATATTTATGAGTTCTAAAACTACAAATAATCGAAAAAAGATCTTCTTGAAGTACCGGACCCACAAATAATTGATCATTAAGTGAGTTACCATTGGATGTCCGAGCTGAGGCGTCAAACACGACCCTTATTTTATTATCCTTGAATACCGCGTGATGTGGCAAATAATACGTATTTGATATATCGATTTGATTTTCTGGAACCTTTTTCATGTGGTTTAGAGATTCGTACTCTCGCATAAATTTTGTATATTGCTCCTTTAAACAGGGTTGCGTTTCAAACCGTCTTTCAAGTGCATAAAACCTTCGTAGAGCTAATTGCTTGGAATTTCCTAATCTACATAAAATTTCTTTCAACGGGAGTTTTACTGAATAGCGTCCGTCGTCGGTTCGTTTGTAGGTATTAAGAAACTTGTTTTCGCATTCATGACTGGTGAGATTTGACGCCGCAGGTGTTTGAGATTGGACATCAGTTTCTAGAAATTTTGCTATTTTATTTTCTAATGTATTGTCCGAACTTTTAACTATATTGCAAACACTTGTATCGGTTTGTATTGGTAACTGTAACGGGCCACCTGCAATCCATCCTAGAACTGTTTTTTGAAAAAATTGCTTACTTCAACTGTTCAATATTTTGCGGGTGGTTCTTGTAGACACTGTTTTTCAAATGGCCGGACAAAAAGAAATCAAGAGGCGTAAGATCAGGAGATCTGAGAGGCCACCGTCCTCTACTAATCAAACGATCTTCAAAAAATCTTTGTAAGGTAATCTTTGTATTTTTTGGCCGAAAGGAAATTTTCAACTCAATGTAAATAAAACAAATAGCGTCCGTATGACAAAACGTTTTGAATACGTATGCCGTCAAAAATGTCAAACTTTATGTTGCAAATGTCAGATTGCACCTAGCAAAAGCAGGGTTGCCAATTCGCAATATATATATCGAGCAAGCCTCGTAGCTTTTCAAAAACTCGTAAAGCAGTTCACCTACCCTTCTCTTGTTAAATATCATGACACTGCAAGAAATTCCCCCCTAATAATTTGCGAAACGCTTTTAAGTCATTTGAATTTTCTACTAAACGCTTTTTAGCTTCCCTGATCATCCGCTTTAGGTATCTTTCGGATTTCTGTAATAAAAGGATAAAAAGGGTACTCAACAATTATATATTGATATATATTGAATACTGAATATTGAATATATTGATACTTAAAAATATTTAAACGGTTGAAAATATTTGTGATACATTTTGGTTAATAAAATTTATTTTTATATAATATTAAAATGTGAGAAATTGGTGGGTGATACGCCTTTTTTATTATTTTTTTCGGAATCAGCACACCAAATTATACAGAAATTAGTTAAAGTTATTAAAAAAATTTTTTCGTCGTTGGCCTGTGTAATTAAATTTATTTATATATGTTAATAATTATAATAAACATAACAGTCGTTCAAAATGTCCCACATTATTCTCTAAACAACCCTTCTCTTCATATTATGGAAGACTGAAATTAAAGTTTGTGGCGATATATTGAGGATTTCAGTTGATATTGCTTACTTCAACTGTTCAATATTTTGCGGGTGGTTCTTGTAGACAGCGTTTTTCAAATGGCCGGACAAAAAGAAATCAAGAGGCATAAGATCAGGAGATCTGAGAGGCCACCGTCCTCTACTAATCAAACGATCTTCTAAAAATCTTTGTAAGTTATAGTTCGACGAGCTGTGTGAGGTGTTGCACCGTCCTGTCGAAAATAGCCCCCTTGAAGTTCATCATCATCCAATTGTACATTAAATCTTGCTATTATATTTCTGTAGCGGTCTGCATTGATCGCGTCATAAAAAAATACTGGACTAAAAATTCGTCTTGACATTGCTATCCACACTCCAATCTTCTGGGAATGTAAACTTGTTTCTACATAACTGGGGGGATTTTCTGCGGTCCACGTTCTATAATTCTGGCTGTTAACATAGCCCGATAAGTGAAACCATGCTTCATCGGACATAAAATGTCAAATCTTACATGGCTTCGTTCTTGAGGTGTTGCATGAACCACTGACAGTATTCTACCCTTTATTCAAAATCATGCGGATAAAGTTCTTGAAGCACCGATACTTTATATGGATGGAACTGCAGCTTCCTTTTCAATGCTGTATCGCAACTTCCATATGATAGTCTTATGAACAAAACTTAGAATTAAACTTACATCAAATTTTTTTTTAGTTTGCTAATCAAAAAATTACAATTTGTCACTTAAATTTGTATCAGTAAATACTATTCTTTCATTAACGAAAAAAATATAATAAAATATTTATAAATAAATACTGCAAGAAATTATGCTCTAAAATATATTTTTTTTTAGTACAAATAGATTATGCGCTTTTCGAATTATCTGTTTCTTTGGACAAGCGTTGATCAACCTTAGACAACTTCCGCAGTTAACACAGTTCGTCTTCCAGAAGACTTGCCTTTACAGATGCAATTTTTTCCTTCAAATCGCTTAACAATTACATGCCTGCGATTTACGAAATTGTCGTAGTCGATTGGCACATTGGAAAAGCCTGGCTAAATTGCTGTATGCAAGATTGCAAAGAATAGGTTCATGAACCATCTGGATTTTGTACCCCATTAGAATTGTACCCCAGTGAGCAATTATAATAAAGCCGTCCTACTCACTTGTAAACGGCATTGCACTTTCAACCCACTTTCCAAACTAGAATTTAATAAATAATAAAATAAATTTAATAAATAATAGAATAGATTTTAAAATTCAACATCATATTTCAATGCAATAAAGACTTACTTTAGTGATAATAATAACTCAAACACGGAGTGACAACGAAATTTTAGTCTATATTTTGAAAAAAAAAAAATTAAAACTAATTGAACTAAATAATTCTTCCGAAAAGAAGGTACGTGGTTGGGGATTTGGTCGACTAAAATTAGGTTGATTGGTATTACGATTGAAGTTTGGATTAAAAGGTCTCATTGATGCATTAGGCTGTACCGGTCGTGGTTTAATAATACTAGCTTGCATTGGCTCCACACGATTTTGTGGTTGGAAATTTCTTTTGGGTGCAAAAACATTATTTGATTGTCTAGGTCGGGAACTGTTGAGACGTTGGGTTAAATTTAAATTGGTTCGTAGTATTAATATTTGGTTTGAATTGATGAGTTGGATTAAAGTTAGGCTTTAATTGAGGCAATACGTTCTGGTATGGTTGTGGTTTAAACTGAGGGGGTTGTGAAGTTGGCTGGGGTTTATTGAAATTTCTTAGGTGTAGGATTAATGCTTATAAAAGATTAGTGAGCTTAGAAAACAGTAGAGTAATGTTAGCAACCTTAATGTATGGATGTTGTAAAATAAATAATAATTAAAAAGTCAAATAATAATTCTTTATTTCATACTGTCCGGTAAAAGGGTATTTACCGGACTCATTTGAGTCCGGTAAATGAATTATTACGTTACAAGGCCGGTAAAAAATTTTACCGGACTGAAAATCCAATTTGAGTCCGGTAAAAAATTTTACCGGACTGAAAATCTAATTTGAGTCCGGTAAAAAATTTTACCGGACTGAAAATCTAATTTGAGTCCGGTAAAAAATTTTACCGGACTGAAAATTTTAAATGCATTTTTTTAAAAAATGAACAATGTGAGGCAGTATGAAATAAAACGCCTTACGTCATACTTCCGGTAAACCATTACAGTAGCTCGTTTCAACATTCGAGACTCGGCTCCTTCGTCGCCTCGTCCCGAAACGTTTTCAACTCGCTACTGTAAACTTGGGTTTACCGGACTTATAACGTAATATACTATTAATGATCAATTACACAGTACATAGTTAAAGAATAACATAACATGGCGCTGCGGACACTTAATTAAAATAAGTATAAGTGGTGAAAAAAATAATTTGTACGATGTCAGACTACAAAGGAATTTCACCAATGAATTTCTCTGGTAATGTCAGTGAAAATTGGAAACTTTGGCGTTCCCGTTTAGAAAATTACTTGATAGCAAGTGAAATGAATAAGAAAGAGCAAGCTACACAATGTGCCCAGTTACTCCATTTAATTGGCGAAGAAGGGTTTCGAATTTATAAAACATTAAAATTTAAAAAGGAAGAAATAAACAAATTGGATGCATTACTAAATAAATTTGAATTGCACTTCTTACCCAAAGAAAATATAACTTATGAACGATACAAATTCTTCTCATATCGTCAGGAACAAGGACAAACATTGGAACAATTCATTACGGAAGTCAAGAACCGAGCTATGACATGTAAATTAGGTAACCTTCATGACAGTTTAGTTAAGACAGTCATAATATGTGGAATAAATAATTCTAAAATAAGGGAGATACTTTTACAAGAAGATGAACTGCCCTTGGAAAAAGCAATAGAAAAATGCATGATTCTGAAATCTTCAAAAAATAGAACGGAAGAAATGGAAAATAAAAATAAAGAAATAGACGTCATTAAAAAGAAAACTCCATTTCAAAATAAGGTTAAAAACAAGAAATTTATAAAAAATTGCCTAAAATGTGGAAATTCCCATTCAATCAACAAATGTCCTGCTTATGGAAAACAATGCCGGTTTTGCCATCTTCAGAACCATTTTGTGAAATGCTGCCGTAAAAGAAATCAGGTTGATGAACTTCAGAAAGAAGAAAATATAAAAGAAAAAGAAGACATTTTGCTTATAGGTACAGTTGATGTCAAGACCATAGAGAAAGATGAGTGGGTAACAAACCTTAGAATAAACAATAAAATGATTAAATTTAAAATAGATTCAGGATCAATGGTGAATGTCTTAGGTATAAATACTTTTAATAGGTTAGGATATAGTAAAAAAATGTTGATGTCATCTAATGTCAAATTAACTTCATATTCTGGCAATGACAAAAGTTGTAGGCAAATGTAAGCTGCTGTGTTACAAAGATAGTAACAAATTTAGTTTAGAATTTTATGTAGTAAATTTTAATGCCCAAGATATCTTAGGTTTATCTTCAAGCATTGAACTAAACTTAATTCAAAGGATTGAAAGTCTTCAGTCTTGTAACAATAATAATGAGAATTCGGAATATAAAACATTATTAAATGAGTTTGATGATGTGTTTTCTGGTATAGGCTGCATAAAAGGTAAATATCATATAACGATTGATAATAATTCAATACTACAGTCGAACCTCTATAACTCGAACTCCAAGGGACCGCGAAATTAATTCGAGTTACAGAAATTTCGAGTTAAAGAATAATACACAATATATGGCATACATGTTTTATTGTACAAATAACAATGTCAAAACATTTCTAAAAGTACCTACAATTATGAAAAAGCACTTAGTATAACAATTTTTGTAGTAATAAAAATATATTACATAGTTATTTTTTGACCTATATAATCGGTGATTAATTTTTGATGTATGGTCTTTTTTACATATTCTGACTCATACATTTTTTTTATTTTATCGAGTAAAACGAATACATCATCCCTTGTGTTCTCAGTCATATTAAAAAATAACTGTATTGTTTCAAATGATCTAGTCATTTCGTAGCGAGAAGGCTTTTCCCTAGGAATATCCTCAGTATCAGTTTCATCGGAATTTTCATTAAACTCATCTTGTTGATTAACACTAGCAACAATTTCATCATCTGTGGGAGTTTCACTGGTAACAAGGTCTTCATCAAGGTTCAGAAAATCGTCAATAGAAATCACTTGATTTGCATTACACAATTCAACACACTTATTAAACGACTGTTCAACATCGGACATCATATTTTGTTCCGTGATTATTTTTTCTTTTAATTGTGATAATGGAATTTCATCTTCTTCTTCATAAAAGTTATGCCTTCCAAAACCTGCTTGTCTAAAACAATTTTGGATTGTTTTCGGTGTAACATCAACTCTCCATGCTGTGTTTACAATATTAATTGAATCAAGAAGATCAATTTTAGGAATAGAATGATGATTTTCAAAACTGTCCAAAATTTTTTCCAAAATTCTGCGTCTGTAATGGAACTTCAAACATTTTATAATGCCTTGATCCAGAGGCTGAAGTTTGGACGTCATGTTCGGTGGAAAGAATTCTAATTTTATTGCTTTTAATTTGTGATCAATTTGGGGATGTGCAGGACAGTTATCAATAATTAACAAAACTCTCCTGTTCTGACTTAAAAAATGCTTGTCCAAATCTAGAAGCCAATTTTCAAAAAGTTCACTGGTCATCCACGCCTTTTTGTTGCTCTTATAAGTAACCGGCAAGTGCGTGACCCCTCGAAAACATCGTGGTTTAGCGCTTTTTCCTATTATGAAAACTTTTAATTTTTCAGTACCTGTCATGTTCGTCGCAAGTAAACAGGTTATGCGTTCTTTGCTGAGTTTGCCTCCGTGACACTTTTCATTTTTCCATGCTAACGTTTTATCTGGTAGGCACTTAAAAAAAAGACCAGTTTCGTCTGCGTTGAAGACGTCGTTTTCATCATAGGAGGCTAAAAGAGCTGGCAAGGTGTTCTGGATCCACATATCACACTTTTCTTCGTCAACAGCTGCACTTTCACCGCAAACCTTTTTTTGTAGTATGCCATATCTAAAATTACACGTAAAAATTTACAGCCATACCTACAAACGTACACCTATAGTTCTTACCTCTTTTTAAATTTTTCAAGCCATCCTGAGCTAGCTTTAAAATCCTGATCTCCTAATTTTTCAGCAAAATTTAGCGCCTTTTGTTGTAGTATTGGACCTGATACACACAAATTTTCCTTCCTAACAGATGCAAACCATTTTATCAAGGCTGTATTAACAGTCTTTCTAGGCTTATTTCGCTTGAAACTACCTCGACCTTTTATTTCTGCACCGAAATTTAATATAGCAGCCTTATTCTTAATAATGGTAGACAATGTACTTTGCGGTATATCATACTCTTCAGCAATAGTCTTTTTCTTAACTCCACTTTCCACTTTTTTTTAAAATTTCTAACTTCTTTTCGATCGTCAAACTCTTTAGTTTTCGCGGCGGAGACATTTTGCAACCGACTGACCGACTAGTGATCAAACCGACCAAGAATTGTGGTCACAACGATGTCTGCGGGAATCTTTGACTTCGGGTGCGATCGTATGCGAGAACGAGGTCAGTGACCCAAAAAATTCGAGTTACAGAGATTTTTTTGCTGCTGGGACGACCTGTTAGCTTCGAATTATAGAAGATTTTGAGTTATGGAAATTCGAGTTAGAGAGATCAAAATACATTGAAAATGTAGATAATGTGCAGGGAACATGGGTAAATTTCGACTTGTAGAAAATTTCGAGTTGTGGAGGTTCGAGTTATAGAGGTTCGACTGTAGTTGTGCAACCGACCAGAAGAGTGGCATTACCTTTAATGAAAGCTTTAAAAAATAATTTAGATGAGCTGGAAGATCAAAAAATTATTGAAAAGGTTTCTGGACCTTCAGATTGGGTAAATGCACTGGTTCTGGTACGGAAACCCAATGGGAAAATTCGCATATGTCTTGATCCAAAAAATCTTAATGATGTAATTAAGCGCGAATACTGTCAAATACCTACCCTGGAAGAAATTACTAGTAAGATGGTTGGTGCAAAATTCTTTAGCACACTCGATGCTAATAGTGGATTCTATCAAATTATGTTAGATGAAGCTAGCTCAAAGCTATGTACCTTCGGCGCGCCTTATGGTAGGTACAAATTTTTAAGACTACCATTTGGAATTAAATCTGCGCCAGAAATCTTCCAAGATAGGTTCCAAAATATTTTTAATACCAATAAGTCATCAGTTTACATTGATGGTGTTATAGTTTGGGGTAATTCAAAAAAAGAACACGATGAGCAATTAAAAATAATTTTGGAGATAGCCAGAAATAATAATGTTACATTTAATTTAGATAAATGTAAGTTTGGGTTACGCGAAATTTCATACATGGGTCACGTTATTTCAGGGGAGGGAGTTGCTCCTAGTGATTTAAAAATAAAGTCAATTGTAGAAATGCCCCGTCCAAATAGTAAAGCGGATGTGCAACGCTTATTGGGTGTTTTGACCTATGTCAGTAAATTTATTAAAAGCTTTTCACCTAATACATTGCCTTTACGACAACTGCTTAAGAATGATGTCGAATTTGTTTGGGAAGCAGAACAAGAAAAAGCTTTTAATGAAATAAAGGAAAAATTGACTGAAAGACCAGTTCTTCAGTTCTTTGATATTGATAAACAAACTACGTTATCAGTAGATAGTTCAGCATACGGATTAGGTGAAATCTTAATGCAAAACAATTTACCTTGTGCGTATGCATCAAAAGCGCTTACAGAAACGCAAATACGATACGCACAAATCGAAAAAGAGCTTTTGGCAATTTGTTTTGGTCTTACAAAATTTCATGAATTTATATATGGTTAGAAGGTGGTAGTAGAAACTGATCACCAACCTTTACTTGCAATTTTTAAAAAGCAATTAAATAAGTGCCCTATGAGACTGCAACGAATGATGTTAGTAGTATAGCTATGTCACTTTCACGTCAAATCCTGTGTTGGTTCAGTCCGAAGCGTGTGTATGAAGGGAGGGGATAAAATGGGTGTGTCGAATAAAGGGTGTGTGTGTGTGTGTGTGTGATGAAGGGGCGTGTCGCGTGCAAGAAGCACGTAGTTGATAGGTGTAAGAAACCCCATCGTAGGGGTGTAAGACTCGGAAGGGGTGTGTTTGTGTGTGTGTGTGTGTGTGTGTGTACACCCACCTGCGTTGAAGTCTCAAAATGGCGACGGCGCGGGGGTGCGGGGAGTGAATGTACATTTTAACTTGAATAGGAGCGGTGCGGGGTAGGATTAATTTACACGGGGAAAGTAATGGTGGACGTTAACGTGGACTTTAATCTACACACCGCTTTAGGTAATAAATTGTAGGGAAGAGGTGAAAAAGGTAATCTATAAAAAAAGTGAGGCATTCTCTTGTTGTAGTAACAATGGATAAGAAGCAAGATTGTGAGTATCTAAAAAGAGTTAGAGAATTAACTAGAAGTGTTAAAAACAAATCAGAAAAGAAGACGGTTGGTAGAAAGAGACAATTAGAAAATGAGTTAGCTCTTTTAAAATGTAGTCGTGAGAAGGGGAAGACAAGCAGAGCGCATGTGCAAATTCCTAATAAGGTGAAATGGGTAGACCTATGCTCTGCATTTCAAAATAGGATAAGGACCAGTGCAGTTGTTAATTTAAGTCATACTATTCCCGATGAGTTTTTCAAGCATTCATTTATTTTAGTAAATCGACGTATAAAAAAGATATTGAAGAAGTTTTTCAATATTAAACTTAATTTTACATTTTGTGGTGTTTTCGAGAAAGATTCGCTATCAGGGGAAGTGATCTCTGAAAAAAAGTACTTTAATACAAAGAATTATTTAGTTGACCTCAGTACAAATCTAAAAGAGCTAGAGAAAGAGACAATAGATGAACTTCTAAACCAATTAAGTGAATTCCAAGAGAAAGGTAGCGGTTTCGCATTAAAAGAAATAGTAAATTTAACGGTAAACATTATCAAAGATGCTCGTTGTTTTAGCGTATAGTTGTTTGCTTTGGTGTCTCAACCAACACACAACAATAGCACAACTAAAGCAGCCAGTTTTTGAAACTCAACATAGGATCAACGGTACTACATCTTTAAAACGAGCGCAAGAAGGATATAATGTAAGATTGCATTTGAATATACCACAAGATATGTCGGTGCCACTGCTGAACTATTCAAACTCTTTTAAATGGAATAACTTAAGACCGTATTGGAATGCGGAGGAACAGGTAACACAATCCGAACAGTCTTGAGAGTTTAGAAATAGAAGATGAAATTGAAGAGCTAAAACCCACAAGAATATCAACGACAACAAAAGCTAATTTTGTAGGGGAGACCCGGCCGTGATGGACCACTTTTTTGGAAAAAGCCTGTTTTCCTCAGGGAAAAAGTTTAAATGATTAACGTATGTATCATGATGATTTTTAGACCTAATAGTTGTTGATACGATAGTTGAATTTCATCACTTTCTTAAAGTTTTTCTTTAATTAGATATTTTTTTTATATTTACAAATGTTCCGTCATACCCCTATATCCGGTTGTGATGAAACCCTATACTGAGGTTTGATGGACTACGATTGCAATTACTGAAACTAACAACTTCTTGATTTATATATTTGAGAAATTACAAAAATAAACAAGTATTTTATCAAAAATAACTACAAAATAAAAATAAATATATTCTCTTACAAAAATTAAGATCTTAAGATTTACATACATCACAGGTAAATAGTTTCACTCTTCTGTCTACACCTGCACAGTCAGTATGACACCAGGCTTTACATTCTTGGCATCTGATCCATATTTCGCCTTTTTTCGAACAAGAATAAAGCTCGTTGCAGTACAAGCAGGCTGCATCACTTGTATTGTCATCTTCACTAGTGAGACTTTCATCATTTTCCTCTGGTACTGAGAACTTCAGATTTTGTTTTGCTTTTTTAGCTGATTTTCTCTCTTCCTGAATATTTCTTTTACGAACTTCTTCTTTCTTTTGTTCTATATCAGGTGTATTGTTGATGACCCCCGATTTTCCTTTCTTGCTAGTTCGTCTCTTTTTTGGACCCTCTATTTTGGGCGGAGGAGATATTTCAATAAGTAATTCTTGGATACTTGTGGACTGCGTTGGCTTCTGAGGTTGTGTGCTTTGATCAAGAGGTGTTGCCGGTGGAGTTCTTTCAGTTTCTTCTTGTCTGGAAGTTGAAGGAACAGATTCTTCAGTAGTTTCAGCAGCTTGAGCCTCGTCTAAAGGAACATCGGTAGTTAAAGATGGTGAAAACATCCAGTCCGGGAAAATATCTGCGTTAAATGGCACAACACCCGTATTGTAAAACCCACTTGTAGCGTTCCCTACGGTGGCAGCTTTTTCATAGGCTTCTCTAAAAAGTTCACCTACTTGAAAGTGAGTCACCGTTCGACCAGGGTGGTTGACTAGCCAACGTCGAATAGCTTGATTGTAATATGTTGTTAATGGTCCGTAAAAACTTACATCTAACGGCTGTAAGCGATGAGTGCAGTGCGGAGGGAAACAGAAAAGAATAATATTATTTTTCTTTGCATAATCTAAAACTTCAAGATTTTTGTGGCTGGAATGTCCATCCACCAACAAAAGAATTTTCTTTTCCCCCGATGAATTAACAAACGTTTTGAAATGTTTCAGCCATTTAGCACATATTTCTCCAGACATCCATCCTTTTTCTTGGGCATAACCCACCGTTCCCATTGGAGCTTTGTCAATGAGTTCATTTTTCATGTATTTTCTAGGAAAGATCATACCAGGGGAAACATAATGACCCAATGCATTCATGCAGCATATTACAGTGAAATGATGTCCTCTTTCTGCGCTTGTTAAGGTACCAACTTGCTTTCTACCCCGAACAGCCACAATTTTTTCAGTTCTAGATTGCACTGTTGAATAACCAGATTCATCCATATTATATATCTGTGCTGGGGAAAGGTTATTATCCTCTATTACCTTTTCCAGCGCCGCAAAATATTTTTTCACCTGTGACTTATTAAACCCTTGAGCTCTCGCCAGAGATGTCGCTTCTGGAGTTCTTAAGGACACATCAGGATGTCTCTCTCTAAATGCTTTGAACCAATCCCAACCAGCTCGTTGAGTTTCTCTATTAAAGGGATGACTTAATCCTAGTCTCTCTGCTAACTGGAACGCAAGTTTACACACATCTCCTGACGTCAACCCAAAAAATCGGTCAGCCATATCTTTGAGGTAGACTACTAATTCGTTTTCAACTTCTGCTGAGAAAACAGTTTTGGCACCACCAAGATAACCTTTATGAAAATCTTTACACACTGTATTAACTCCTAAAGTTCGTCTTTGAAGGGTACTTTTAGGAACTGAATAGGTTTTTGCTGCCAATTTCCAGCCCATTCGCTTAGACACCACTTCTTCAATTGCCATTTTCATGTTGCTTTCCAGCCATTGTTGCCTCTTTTTTGCATTTTCCATTGTAAATTATTCTAAAACCAAAAAAGAACACATAAATCAAGAAAAAACTCATTGATTCGTATATGATGGCACCCCGTTCCAACATACACAAGCAACAAGGGTTCCAACAAAGCCGATACGCTTATAATGTAAATTTTCCCGCCCCAGTACAAAACAGTTACTCATCTCGACCATGTTTTTTACTGGATTTATAGGTTATGTCTCTACTAATAACAGTGTTAATTTAGAGAATGTTCTGACTTAATGATTGTATGAATTCTCGTTTTGAAATGTGCTTTAAAACATATTCACCACTTACCTTTTCAAATAGACTGCAATTATGAAATTCATCCACTATTACAAACGTTGCAAACTCTTTCACACACATGTGTACATTGCAAAGAGCCAGCAAACATTGATGAACGTGTAGTTGTCGGCTTAGGAGCTATAGAATGACAAGTGTTCCATCACGGACAGGGGTCCATCACGGCCGGGTCTACGTGGAAGTGATGAGGATCGAAAAAGAAGTCAGAAATGTGAAGACGATCAAAATGAATTGGAATATATGCACTTTTATTCGTTAACTTTAAAAAATAATTTAACTAGAGTAGAAATAGATTATAATTTTACTCGAAACCTTTACAACGAGTGTAAAGTGAATAAAGATGTATTAGATAAGCAGTTAAATTACACAGTAGAAAGGTTGAATACATGTAAAAGGTTTTGTAGCGCAAATTAAGAATAAAATATCAAATACCTTATTAGCGTAGATAGAAAATGCTGTATTTCCACACCGAGATGTAGGTAGAAATCTAGGCTAATCAGGTATTTTTTTAAAATTTGTTTGCAACTGATAATATAACAATAAAAGTAGCTACCGTTTAACGATTTCATCTCAGTTGCAATCATGCTTCCATTGGAGGTGTTATATTTTGCTCTAGAAATAATAAATAATGGATCATTAATAAGTTATAAACCGGACCTCTTAGTTACTAAGGCATATGTCTGTATCAGGTTTTCTGATAATGATTTCCAGCAAATTCAAAAGTCATCAACCTCATTATAACCTACATAAACACAAAGGCTATTTTTATATAAAGAAATACTTAACCAACCAAAATGTAGCTGTGCTGGAAGTATCAGCTTGATTCAAATAACACTGCTTTAGTTTTTGCCAGCTAGCCCCCAATAAGTCGGTGAGGGGCGGGGTAATACAAAATATAAAAGATAAAAAAAACAAGCGCCACTTCGTTTAAAAACAATGCTTATTACTAAAGCTTCAAGCTTATCAGACAAACGAAGAAATAGATCTTCTACTAAAATATGGGCAACTTCCACAATTTTGGCCGTACCGTACATATATACTTACAAATGATGAACTGAAAAGCAATATTAAAATCGTACAAATAAATAAATAATAAGTAAATAAAACACACGTAGTGAAATGTAAACTTTCTAAGTAGGGCTTTATTTGAACTATTGGCAGATTTTAAAAGTTAAATTGAAATGCAATTTTAATTGCATGTGCCCTACAACAATTCCACTACTCGAGATCTCATTTCTTAATATTAACATGCATGAATAATTGTAAATACATTGAATCAATACACACATATATATATATATATATATATATATATATATATATATATATATATATATATATATATATATATATATATATATATATAAGAAAGTGTTATAATAATGGGATATCGCGCAACAGAGAAGAAAGAAATCATAAGTTGCAGCCGTCTACACGTGTTTCACACTTATTAGTGATCATCAGGACGGCATAGCAGATGGAATAAATATAAAAGCAACTAACTCAGAAAGATGTAACAACACAAGGTTTCACTGATAGCAGCCAACCGCAAATTTGCAGTATCGGCCTGAAGACACTGAGTTTTCAGTGCAACAACAAACGTCACTACGGAGGCAGCTAAAGCCACTTTTGTTGTTGCACTGAAAACTCAGTGTCTTCAGCCCGATACTGCAAATGTGCGGTTGGCTGCTATCAGTGAAACCTTGTGTTGTTACATCTTTCTGAGTTAGTTGCTTTTATATTTATTCCATCTGCTATGCCGTCCTGATGATCACTAATAAGTGTGAAACACGTGTAGACGGCTGCAACTTATGATTTCTTTCTTCTCTGTTGCGCGATATCCCATTATTATAACACTTTCTTGTATATATCTACGCGCATTATTACTTCTAATCATTATATATATATATATATATATATATATATATATATATATATATATATATATATAAAACACAGACATATAATACATACAAATTTTCACAAACGTCCCACCATTCGAAGATCCACGGCTGTATGTTTAAAACCCTGCTTAGGGGTTATCACTTCACTCTTCGATGTTTGTTGTTTAATTCCGACCCGATACCTGTACAGATGTAGGTACGGACCCAAAGGGGAAGGACCTTCTAAATGAAACCCACGATCAGGGAGCAGGAACACAAATACGACAACGAACAACAAAACCCAAAACCAAGGAAAGAAAAAAAAAGACCTACAAAGAAATCACCCTGTGTATCGTATTAATTTAAAATATTTGAAGATTTTTACCTTTCTATAAACTGAAAGGTCTTTTACAAAATAATTCCCTCAAGGTGACTGCTAGGGAAATAATATTACCTAAAATAAAGACATTTGTAAGATTTTTAGCGCAACGAGGTTTTAACGAAAAGAATTTACCTAAAATGGTTAGCACCAGAACTTAATCCGTCCAATTTGACGACCGATCGCACACAAATAACCAAGCGATCATTCCGTTGAATGCGAGATTTATTCCGCTAAAGCGAATTAATATTTAAAACCAATTTCTTAATATCTCGTACATTCAACTTCGGATACCAAAACCAGCCATTTTGTTACTTCCACTCTCCTATTGAGAAGGAACTTAAACGCGCCGGTGCGACTTTACTATAGACAGAAAGAAAGGGAAAACCAGTGACAACCAAACAACGGAGAAGCTTGGTTTTAAACAGTGACCACCAAACAAACAATGGGTTGTGAATTTCAACGTTATATCATCTTCATTCGCAGAACAAGAGATTCTAGAAAAAACAGAGTGTATATTTCCTGATCAATGGACTCATTTAGAACTTCAGCATGTGAATAACAACAAAACCTTGAGTTTTGTTAGTGAAAATTTAGATCATCAATCAAGACAACGACCTTTTTTGTCTTATAAAGTTCGTTATATGTATGATAATGATATTTATTTCGACAGTAAATGGAATACTTTGTTGTTTAATTCTTCAAAATACATGTTATGTGATCGTTATTATAATAAACAGGATGAGATTAATTCACTGATTTTATTTTTAACGAGTTCATTGTTTGTTCCAGTAACAGGCTCTTGCTTGTTTTATTTCTACAGACTTTGGCGGAAATATAGATCAAAGTACAACAATTAAGTTGATGACTTCTAGGGTCAGTGTTTTTAAGAAAATCTAGTACAGAGATCAAACATGTGACTCCCTACTCTTTCATTAGTTTGCTGTATATATAAGTGAGATTTATTCGAGAAAAATATCAGTCTCATCTCAATTCATAATTATGTGGATGTTTTACGCAGAAGCCAATTGGCCCATCGCCGAAGATACCGAATCTTCAGTCGCACGGTTGAGGTGCAGGCTGGATGCGTTAGCATTTGATGCCTCGCATAACGTACATTGCAATATCGCTCTTTCAGACTCTGAAAGAGATATTATAGAAGATCTAGGGCGGTTGTATGCTCTAGGCACCAACGCGTGTGACAGCTTTTTAGAACAACCAAGGTTTCACACGTTAATGACTCTTCTGTTGAGACTGGAGCAGCTGTGTTTGGGGAAGTATGCCGACCTCGTCATATGGCCCACTTCAATTGCTGAAGATGGGCGATTAAATCTACCCACCAACAACATCAACACCCAAGGCGAGGGTTCATCGCAAAACCCCACGATAGTGAGTGAAACATCGCAAACAATTAGTGAAAACAGTGCCGACGATATGATTGTCATAGAAGACTATGAAACGGACGACAATGATAGCGGTGTTGTAGAAGTTAATTAGTGTTTTTTTTCTTTTATATTTTAATATTAAGTATATTTTGTATTTATTAATTTTTAGCTTTGTATTTGTAATCTATGGTTATAGTTCGATTATTATATGTATATATTTTTAAAAATGAATAATAAAATAAACTTTTTATTTGAGCAAATTGTGATGTTTTTCTTTGTAAAAGGGAGATTTAGCATGTATTTAAATGCAAAATAAGCACAGATTACTACGTATCAGCGGTAAGATCTAGAAAAATTCTCTTGTCGGTACGTGCAATTTAAGAGAAAAAGTGAACAAAAATTGAAATCTAGTAGTACAGTGATTAAAGTTTAAAGATAAATAATCTATGTATAGTAGTGGAGAAGAAATTATGCCAGGTGTTGTTACATACGAAGAGGGGTCTTCTTCTTCATGGTGTGATAATCAACAGCAGGGAATAGATTGTGTAGGCGGAGTTCATTATGATAAAACGTTTACTTCGCTTATTTCTACATCATTATTTCGATTAAATTCTATAGCAGTCGGTTACAGCGAACACATACATCAGGTTGAAGTGGGTCTACTAGTAGATCGATTGATTCCTGTAGCAAGAATTGTGTGTACAACCGAATCGTGTTCAGCTATAGAAGTATTGTTTGATGTAGAAGATTGGAAAGCTTTATCTTCACAAGACGTTGAATTAAAATTTAGAAACTGGTTTAAACAAAATTCGCATCAATCTTCAAATTCATCACATCACAATTCTGAAGTTAATGCATTTACTCGAAAGGAGATATTAAATGAAAATCTTATTTTACATTTCGCGCATCGATCTGGTGAAGATTGTTTCACGATAGAAAAAGGGAAGTCAATAATACGACTCTACGGAGAAGAATTTGCTAATTTATTTAAAGTAGCACCATTGGTAATTTCAAGATTAGAGACTTTACAGTGTGAAAGATTTTATTATTTTTATAATAATTGTTTACAATCGATAGTACGAGACGTGAAATTGCATCAGAGAGTAGTTCATTTTGATGAACCGTATGAGTTCAAAGATGAAGACTGTATTCATCGAGCGTTATTTTTAGCGCTGAACGCTTTTATTTTTACCGGTTTGGACTATGCAAAATCTGTAAACTGCTTGAATTTATAGAACTTATAAATCAATTTCCATGTAAAATTCTCACCGATATCAGAAACATCCTAAATTTAAATGTGCAATATAAAAATGAAGACCACCAGCCAGATATTGTTATTCCAAAGAGAGCAGCTACAAATGAAACATCGGTTTACCATCATAAATCGCAGCAGGAAGAATCGACCAGGAGTATATCATCACCAACCAGTCTATTACCAGAATTTGGAAAACTTACAAGAAATGTCTTATTAATCAAGATAAATTATCCGAGTTAAAACAAGATTTAACACGATTTTGTAGAAGAAGAGTGCAAAATAAATCTTTTTGTAGTGGAAATACGGATTTAATAAAGTTATTTAATAGTTTAAGAATTTAACTGTATATATTTTATGATTCTAAATAATTCATCCAATCATTAATCTCATCATTTTTTACATTCTTCCCTTAAAAGCTAAAAGGTATTTATTGAGATTTTGGTTTTTTACAACCTTTGTTGTTAAGAGATATTTATTGTGACGTCTGATAAAAAATCGTTAGTAAATGTTAATTCACAGAGGAGAAGGGTTATTAAATACTTTTATCAACAAGCTCCCAGTGGAGTTGCATTTACCAGGTTATAACTACTGTGGTCCTGGAACCAAGCTAGAAAAGAGGTTAAGTAGAGGCGATAGAGGTATAAATCCATTAGACGAAGCGTGTAAAGAGCATGATATTGCATATTCTTTAAATAAAGATCTAGAAAGTAGACATCGTGCTGATAAAATTCTTGAAGAAAAAGCTTGGCAAAGGGTTAAGGACGCTGACTCTTCGGTTTTTGAAAAAGGGGGAGCTTGGGGTGTCACGACAGCTATGAAAATAAAACGCAAACTAGGGATGGGTTGCAAACAAAAAAGAGGAAAAGCTCTAAAACGAAGATCAACCAATAAGCAAAGTAAGGAGAGCAAAAGTATTGGAGGGGTAGGGTTTTTCAAGAAGTTAACAAAACTTATGAGTTGTCAATCCGGTAATGAAAAAGACTTAATAAAACGTGCAGTAGGAGCTGCTAGACGTGTTATTAAAACTGCAGGTGGAAGAAAAAAGATAAAATTACCTAGAATAATTCCTTTACCTAAACAAGGAGGAGTGCTACCGTTGATACCAATATTTGCGGGATTGTCTGCATTGGGGGCATTAGCAGGTGGTGCAAGCTCAATTGCAAAAACAATTTTCACCGCTAAACATGCACAAAGAGAACTCGAAGAAGGTAGACGTCATAATCAAGCCATGGAGGCTATTGCTAAGAATACAAAAACCGGCGGAACATTATACCTTAAGCCGTATCGGAAAGGAGGGTCTGCTATATTTCTAAAGCCTTACAATAGGTCAAAAAACTAATAAGATTGCCTCGCAGACCTCTAACTGACATCGATTTACAAAAATTAGCATCTAAACAGGTACCATATTTTAGAAGTGTATTTATGCGAAATGGGTTACCTACAAGTCATCCTCGATACAACGAAAGCGGAATAGTTAATTTAGATGAGAAGAAGGGACAAGGTACACATTGGGTAGCTTATAAAAAGCGAGGCAATAAAGTTCTTTACTTTGATAGTTTTGGTGATTTAAGACCGCCATTAGAACTAGTACGATATTTTAAAGGTAGCGAGATATTTTATAATCAAGAACGCGAACAAGAATTCAATACAATTATTTGCGGACATTTAGTGCTAAATTTCTTATATAAAAGACATTGTATAAAGGGAAATTTATTCAATCATGATTAGAACGTTTTCGGTGTATGGTTTCGGCAGTGTTTTTTCATCAGGACCTATTTCTCCGTCTGTGTAAAATAGGTTCTGGTAATTATACAATAGGATTGGTTGGTTTGCGCACAAGTCACACTGTGCGCAACATTCACGAAGGAAACAATAAATTTTACTACAGTACGGATGAGCAAATAACAATACCTAAAGTTGCATATGAGATAGAAGAAATCAATAAAAAGATACAAAAACAAATTATTGCGAATTCGAAAAAGAACAATACTCCTAAACATCTATCTGTGAAAGAAACACCTGTTAATAGCATATTTCGCTTATCGCCAAATACCAATACATTAAAGTGTGAAATAGAGTCTATATATGATATAGACTTTACCAAACCGGAAAATATTGGTAGTATTCTAGGATTTTCAAGTCGTGTATTGAAAAGCCATACTGTTCACGAGTCGGACTTGGAAGTAAATATAACTTCAATTAACAATATTTTAGTACAAACTAATATTACAGCAGGAGCGTATGTTAATAATCAGTTATCGCACAGCATCTATGAGTTTGATTTAGATGTAGAACCAGGGTATAAAATTACAAAGATACCCTCACATATAATTTTCTTTCCATTGACTGTAAGTGAAATTGATAATATTACTATACGACTAACAGATCATAAAGGAGATTTAGTAAATTTTGCTGAAAACACTTATAGTTCGGTATTATTAGAGCTCAAAAAAGAGGCAGACAACGACGACTAAGAAGTCGAATACGAGTCTAGAAGGAAAAAAAGAAGATGGGCATAGACTTTAATGATAGTTATAAAAGGGATGATATTTACAATTCGAACACCATTCATCATTTGAGTGCGAAGAGCAGTGGTGCTACTGCTTTTGCTGCTGCTAGAATCGATTTAACGGGCGAAGACGTGCATTTTTTACGCTCGTTAGGATATAGAGTTATTTTAAATAACAATGTCAAAAGCAAAAACAAGAAGATGCGCATTGGAAAATAATAATATGAAAAAAAAGATGTATTCAGATAATAGCCCTCTTAAATTGTTTCGGAATGAGAGTGGGATAAAACGATTACGATATGATGAAGTATCAAAGTTGAACTTATTTACAAAACCACATTTTGATGAAACGATTATTAAAGATGATGTGTATTTGCCATTTACACCAAATACAGGTCATAGCGATACTATTTCAATAGAAATACAGAGCTCTGATACAATAACAGCAACTTATGATAGTTATATACAAATAAAGGGCACTTATGCTGCTACAGATCCCACTAAATAATTTACTATTGTTAATAATGCACCATGCTTTCTGTTTGAAGAAATTCGATATAAGCTCGGAAGAGATATCGTTGATGTTTGCAGACAACCAGGCATCACTACTACTATGAAAGGATATGTATCATATGATGAAAATGATTCTAAAAGACTAAGTGTATCAGCTTGGAATCCGTACAATCTACAGACCGCTCAACATGTTTTCAATAACGGTCATTTTTCATGTATAATACCTTTTAGTCATATTTTTGGATTTCCTGAAGATTACAGAAAAGCCATTGTCAACATGCCCCAAGAACTTATCTTAATTAGATCAAAAAGCAATGTAAATTGTTATAAGAGTGCTGAAACTGAAGTTAAATTTGCAATAACGCGCATAAGTTGGCAAGTACCGCATGTATCTCTATCGGATGAAACAAAAGTAAAAATATTTTCTCGTCTTGAGAACGATGCTTCGGTGATAGTACCGTTTAGAAAGTGGGAGTTGCATGAATTGCCTGCGTTTTCTACTTCAAAGTCTCAAGTATGGCACATCAAGAACTCCAACGATCTCGAAAAGCCTCGTTGGATGATAATAGCCTTACAGAAGAATAAATTAGATGTGCAGAATGCATATCCAACTGATTTTGCTGATGATGATTTTGCTCATAGTAACATTACAAACATAAAAGTATTTCTAAACTCGCAAGTGTTTCCACACGAACGAATGAATTTAGATTTTGGTCAAGACGACTACATTGCAGCTTATTTGAATTATTCAACTTTTAGAGCTAATTACTACGGAAAATCCCCCGAAGCTTATAAATGTTTGTTTGATTATAGAACGTTCAAAGATAATCCATTATTTGTAATAGATTGTCCACGTCAACAGGAAACAATAAAAGAGTCTACTGTTGATATACGTGTAGGATTTGAATTTTCGAGTAATTTTAGCGATAACACGAAGGCATATTGTTTAATGCTTCATGATACAATTTTTGAATACGATCCCTTTACCGAAATTGTGTCACGTTACATACATAACTAAAAAGAATAGGAGTTTTATCATGAAATTTCTAAAACAGAAAGAATCCCTGCCTGTGGTTAATTTGGATAATCATCTTCACTTAGACACTACTTTAAAGGGAAAACATGGGGATTTATTACCCGCATCAATACGATCAATTATATGCGGAGCGAGCAATTGCGGAAAAACAAACGTAGTTATTTCTCTTTTGCTACATCCTAATGGATTACGCTTCGAAAATGTATATGTGTATTCTAAATTGTTATTTCAAGTAAAATATGAGTTTCTAAGACAAATACTAAAACCAATTCAAGGACTTGGATATTACGAATTTAATGAAAGTGTTGAAGTTATTTCTCCGCAAGATGCTAAACTCAATTCAATATTTATTTTTGATGATATTGCTTGCAGCGAACAAGGAAAGATTCAGCAGTTTTTTAGTATGGGTCGACATAAACAGGTTGACTCGTTTTATCTTTCTCAAACTTATGCTCGCATACCAAAACATTTAATTAGAGATAACGTAAGCCTACTAGTACTCTTTCGACAGCATGATATGAATTTGAAACATGCATATGATGAGCATGTTAATACAGACATGACGTTTCGACAATTTAAAGAGATAGCTACCTCTTGCTGGAAGCATGATCGATATGGATTTATAGTAATAGACAAGGACAGTGACATAAACAAAGGAAGATATCGAAAGGGATTTGATGTCTTTATAACTCTTTAATTTAAAACGCTTTTATCAGTTTATCATGGATGTGTTATCGAAACAGAAGGTTGTTCAAGCAACAAAAATTATTCGTAAGAAATATTCAGATTTTAAACGCGATCAAACTGCAGCTCAAATCGCTTACAAATCTCATCATAAACAAATAATATCACCTTTAGAAGAAATTGCAGACAGTCTAAAACCGGCTACCAATGATGGGCGTAGTTCATCAAAATCAACAAATCGTAAAAAAGTTGGTAAAATAATGAAACAAGATGTGGGTGAAAGTAAACCTCTCGAGAGTATATTTACTTCGCCCGTATCTTCATCATCCCCTCGAACTTACTATAACCCGGTCAAAGAGGAGCTAACCCGAAAAGATGTTGCCATTGATGTTGATGATGATGATGATCATGATGATAATGACGATGATGATGATGATGATGATGATGATGTGGTGCGAGAAGTTGATTATGAGAGTATAGATACGAATGGAGAAAGCAAAGAGCGGAGTAAAGAAGATGGAGTCTATGGTGAAGATGAAAAAGAGAAGAAAAAGCAAAAATTAACAATTGAAGATTATGATAAAATATTAAAAGATGTTAAAAATCAATCTGTAGATAGATCACAGTATGGATTAAGACGATTGAAAAATAGTGTTCAAAATCAAAACGAAATATATTCACTTGTAGCCGAATTACGAGAAGAAGGTATCATAGCATAATAAGAACTTTTTTCTGTTTTCTTCTGCGCGCTCGCTCTCTCTTGCATCTCAATCACATACCGATCGATGTGTTTGAAAGGGCGCGCGCGAGCGCTGCTAACTTTCACGGTAATAGTGAACATCCACTTAAACGTGGACCTGCAGGAGTAGGATTTAAACTAGATGTAAACGGAAACTATGATATGGGAAGTAAAAAACTTAGGAACTTGGCGGATCCGCTCGAAGAATCGACTGATGCTGTTAATGCAAGAAGTACGTTAGTTTTTGATCACGACAAGGACTTCATCGATGTACGCAAACGAAGACTTGTACAGATTGGAGCACCGGTCGAAGATGATGACGCTATTAGCTTTAAAGTTTTGAGATCGCACGTAGAAGATGGTCTAAGTGGATGTATTAGAAAAGCGGAAAGTGATAAAAAAGATAAAATCAATCAACAATTCACAGCGCATGGGTTTAAAATCAGCGACGTTAGTGATCCTCCTAACGATGGCGACGTCGCTACTAAACGATATGTGGATAACAAGTTAAAAATTAAAAATTTTCTCAAAATTGACAACGCGGACAAAAAACGATATGATGCGGGTAAAAAGAAAATAAGTAACTTATTAGATCCTAGTAGTCCTTCGGATGCAGTAACTAAAAACTATTTAGATGAGGTGTTTTCGAAAACAAACTCAGACAAGAAACTTGTTGCTTTTGAGATTGATCTGTCAGTATTTAGAAGTTCATTGCAGAGATTTGTGGTAATATTACGAGATGTAGTAACAAACACTAATAAATTAGCTCAGTCAACCAATACTAGTACTTTTAAAGATATTGAAATTGGAGAGCTGATAGATTTAACTAATCAATTAGAAGCTCGAAGACATTCTAGTTACGATGACGACAATGAAAAATAAACAAAAAAATAATTATTTATCAGTCGACGATAGTAAAAGACAAATCATTAATGAACTACATAAGCCAGCGAGAATAAATTATCAGAGAACAATAATTAAAGATTACTATGATCTCTTTCAATCTGATTTAGCCGAATTCATTCCGTTTGCTTCACAAAATAATAACTTCAAATATATCCTAATAGTCATCAACTGTTATTCGAAATACCTGTGGGCGCGAGCGCTGAAGACAAAGAATGGAAAAGAGGTTGCGGCAGCATTGCAGGATATATTTGAAAAAGTTAAAGATGGTAGTATACCCCGAAATTTTCAAACAGATAACGGTAGAGAGTTCTATAATAAAGATGTAGCTAAACTAATGAAAAAACATAATATAAATCATTACTCAACGTTCTCAATCATGAAGGCAGCCATTGCTGAAAGGATTATTCGCACGATAAAGGGGAAGCTATATAAAATGTTTGACTTAAGAGGTAATCACAAATGGATTGACATTCTTGATACCTTAGTTCGAGAATACAATCACGTAAAGCATAGAACAATTCTGATGAAACCGGTTGATGTAACTCCGACAACTATTCTAACAGTATATGATCACCTTAAGTTAGCAACCGGCAAGAATCGCTTCAAAACCGGTGATATAGTGCGCATATCAAAGCAAAAATCTGTATTTTCCAAGGGATATCATGGCAATTGGACACCAGAACTATTTAAGATCACCCGTGCTAAATATACAAATCCTGTAACCTACCTGTTGGAAGATATGTATGGAAAGCCTATAGCTGGTTGTTAGAACACTTCAACCGCATACTTACCTTATTGAAAAAGTGTTGAAGCGCAAAGGGACGAAGCTCTATGTTAAATGGGTTGGCCACTCTGAACGAGATTGGATTAACAAGAAGGATTTGATGTGAAAAGAAAAAAAAGCTCAATTTCTATAGATAAATTATAATGTTTTGTATTTTTTTTAAGTGAAATGTATTTTTACTTATATGTATTATGAAATGTATTTAAATAGCAAAAACAAATAAATAAAAAACTTTTATTCTTAAAATGTATATCTTTTATTTTTTAAATAGAAAGAAAATCCTTAATACTACAACACAATATACATCTTATTGTATTATTTAATATACTAGTTAAACAATCTGTACTATTACTATCGCTAATACTAAGTATTTTATTACATATTACAAACTAAATACTTAAATTAACTCATATCACAGAAAGTCTTTCAGCCGACAGAGATAATCTATTTTTAACCAACTATCAATTTATTGAAATTTACGATTCTTCTTTGCATTTATAGTGATTCCAGGGTAAGGTGTTTATTCCGTCTTTACATAAATATCTCTTATCATCGTAAGAGCTAAGAGCTACCTTTGCCTGTTTAATTGTAAATATTTCGTGATTAAATGATCTTATATAATGCTGCGTTCTTGTTATTACATTAGACATTACATATTCTTTTTTTAAAACGTTTCTAAAATTATTTAGCTTTTTTCTAAATCTAACACTTTTTCTCAAATTTTCTACATAATCTTTAAAGAGAATCTCTTTTCTCACTACACTTTTCTGAACCCCCTTTGCCTTTTTTACTTTTACTTTTCCCTCAATTGCTAAACTATACATTTTTGGTTTGAGTGCTATGCAATGAGTTAAGATTTTCCCATTACACTCATCTTTAAATTTTCCCAATTGTTTTTTATTGACCCTAGGTAAATTGTAAATATTATTTTGTGGATAGGCACTTGTATCAAAGAACATGTGAACATCTGGTTTTATGCTGGTATAAAAATCATCACAATAAATTTCATAGATAAAAGAGTCGGTATCCATATACAACAATTTAATTTTTTTGAATTTCTTTTTCATATAGTTATAATGAAAATCATACATTACAATTTTCGATAACTCCAAAATAGACATGCCCACATAAATTGGTTTTGTAAATTTGACTACAGTTTTCTTTAATTCTATGGCTGCCAAAGATTTATTGAAAATAGTGAGGTTGTGAAAATTTGGTTTAGCAATTAAATTTTGAGCACCGTATCGTCCATGCCACTTAGAAACAACACGAATATCACGATGCTTTGTTTGATCTTCAATTGTTTTTCCAAAAACCGCATTTACCATTAATTTATAAAAAGTTACTTGAAACTCACTTTTCGCTTGTGTTCTTAATTTGGTATTTAATTCAATATATGGTTTCAACCAGTCTGATTGACTAAAAGAGAGTATTCTATGTATTTTTGTTAGTTTTAACCCATTTTCGAGGCATTGCTTTAAATTTCTATAATGAATGACGTATCTTTCTTTATTATAAAACGTGGTCATTAACTTTTCATATTTTGATCCGTGGGGTGCTCGTTTCTCCGTACAAAAAGGTAGATCTCGATGTTTATCATGTAAGCACTCTGGATATTCTAAATCACACTCTACAAAGTAACCCCTACTATTAGAATCGCTTATTGAAAGAACGTCAAAAAGTTTAATTTCCGTCTCGTTCAACCATTTAAAATTGCCATATGGTAAATACATCGTCTGCGCATAACCGTATAGATTATTAGCATCTAAATATACTAAGTATTTTGAGGGTTTTCTTTTATTAAAGTTTTTCATAAATTTATTATTTGCAACGCTATATTTTTTGTTTACTTGCGTTAACCCTCCGCGAATCCCTTTTTTAACCATCAATAACATATCAATATCTCTAAACAATTCTAACTTTATTTTTGTATATAATAACATTGCATCAAAAGAGTATCCCGGAAGACTTACATAATGAACTGGATCTAAACCGTAAGTCGATATAGCATCTTTCCTAAATGTTTCAAAAACATCTGCTAATAATAAGATATCCGTTTTTAAATAGAGGTCGCTATATTCTCCTAAATTTTGAATATTAAACTTATGCCAAACTTCTTTAGCAAACCTATAGTCCTTGTTGGTTACGGTTTCCTTTGTTAATGAACTAAAAAAATGTTTTTTAGAAGGGAGAGAAGTTTCATTTAATTTTTCTATGTTATCCAAATACTCGTAGGGAAATATGCCTTTTCTCTTAATTAATTTTATTTTTTCATCATCCAAAGTAGGATTCTCTTTTTTTATTATATGAAAATCCTCATCGTTTAATCCTGAAACTAAAGTATCTAATTTCCGATCTAAAAACCTGAAAGAATCTATAAATCGAAAATGTAAACGCGTATCATTATAATATTTTGTAAAAGAAATATACTTTTGATCATTAGCCGGTAACAATTTAACTCTTCCTGGAAAAGCAGTAATAACTTTGGTAAATAGAAGGTGCGAGTCGTAGTTACTCAAATTGTGAAAAACAACAGGAATCGTTGGTTGCACTTTAAAGTTAATATTACACTCATTGTGGGCTATTCCGCGGAATTTTCCTGTAAAATGATCATGATCTTTGACTCTTTGATCTTCTGCCGAAAATAAACCTCCGCATATGTGACAGTTTTTAGCATTATAAATATTCACACCTTCATGCCCCCACATTGGTTTTACCGAAAAAAATAAATTACCGCGGACCTCTGCTATTTCTTCAAGTTGTTTTGCAAACCATTCAATGCAATCTACACCTCTATATTGTCGAAAATAGGACAAAGGATCGTCGTAGCTACAATAAACATAAATTCCGATGCTGAAGGCTTTATGATACTGTAATTTTACTGATTTACAATTTGGACCTGTATTATTATCATCATATTTTTATAACACTGACTCAATATCGCAATAAACTACAAACGGAGCTGGATCTTTATATCGATAGTTTTTAAATTCTAAAATTTTGTTAAAAGCTGAAGGAAAATCAATAGAAAAATCAACTAATTTCAAACAGTCCTTTTCATGTTTCTCCAAAAGTCTTTGCTCATAGAAATAACAGAGACACCTATCGCAAATATATTTCTTATGACGATTTTTAGATAATTGTGAGCTAACCAAACGAGCTAAATCTTTTATTAAAACAAAGTGGTATTTGATATTATCAACTTTAGGATCTTTTTGAAACTGTTCTATACCAATCTCCTGGTCATCATCATCATCTTCATCTAATTCGTCATCAGACTCTGGCGCATATTCATCCTCGTATTCCTCAGTAACCATTAATAAATTTACGTGTTGAGATTGTTTTTGTTTAGTTAAATATACAGGAACAACTTTGAATTTTGCTTGAAGATATATTAGAGAAAAGACATTGATAGATATTGTATTCATTTTTTCAAATTTAGGTACACTTTTTAAACTCATCGGAGTAGGTAAACCGTTTGTTTGTAAAACTCTAGAGAAATGGGGATAAGATGATGTGAGATTACGATGATTAGTAGCAGGATATAAACCCGCAGTTACAGACCAGAAAAAACAATTTTGATCAGTGTTGTGAATATTTACGCAAGCCCTTCTACTATGTATCGCGTTCGGTAAAGGTATATACGATGAAGCATGAAAAACATTATCACATCGATTGAAATTTACTTGCAAACTGATAATGTCACGGAGACTCCATCCACTACCCTGCGATTCAAATTCGGAAACTTGATTTTCAATAATATTTCTAACATCTTCTCTATACCAATTACATAAATCAAACCCATTATTATTAAAAACAAGCGTATTTTTTGTTTGAAAATATTTTAAACAATACGTTTTCCCAGCTCCAGTCTCTTTTTCAAATTCACCGCAAAAAACAAAATTTATTTTTAAATTACCAAAACTTTTTTTAATCATATTATTTATTCGAATTTTAACCATTTTATACGAAGCAATTAGAAATTGGGATAAATCTTTAAAAGTTACATTAGAAATCAACCCCGTTCTACACCGATTTTGAAAGCAAGATTTTAAATCTGACCAAATGATTTGTTTGCTATTAGTTGGCTTCTTTTTTCTCTGTATCTCATTTCTTAAATTTGTTAATAAAGATTGATAATGATTTAAATGTCCTAAATGAGTTTCAATAGCTCTTGCACTGAGTTGAATTTCTTTTTTACCTACTTTCTTTAATGTAAGATTACTTTTCCTAATATTTAGTCTAATTAATTTTATCCAGCGGTTTATTTTATCCAAATTTTTTAAGTTGAATAGAAGTTCACATGCTTGTTTTGTTTTTATTAATACTTCGCCGATTTCACAAAAATCTTTGTTATTGGGATTCATTGTACAACCTAGCAGATGATTTATAAAACTTATCAATGTGTAAGGCAAAGAGAGTTTACATCAAGTAATAAAAATTAAAATCTATTTTCTTACTGTTATTTATCAAACTTGAGATTTTGTTGGTGATCCTCTGTTGGTGAAATGATTACTCTGTCGGCACTTTCTGGTGAGAGTTATAGGTCCTTAGTCTGAAACAAAAACAATAAGATAAGAAATCGTTTTCTATACTTCTTCAGATGCAAAATACCTTTTTTAAGTTGATGCATCTCTATTATGGGAGACCGTTGTTTGTACTTTCCATAAATACGGAACGATGTTATGATGAAAAAATATCGCCGCTTCTGTTAATCTCATCTATTTGTGCGGAGCTGATCCTTGCCGAATATCTCCTTGGAAAGAAAATTTTAAAGTCCTCAAGTTCAGTTAGTACCGATCTCCCATACTTGGTGTCTACTTCCTTCAAAGAGATAATTCTGTATTCCTTATTCTCCTGAAGCAATTCCATAGATATTACCTCCTTTTCGTCAGATGCATCATTAAAGTTTTTAATGAAATCCATATTTATACTGTTTTGAGAAGCAGAAGAAATCGAAAATAGTAACAAACACCAGTGATAAAAAATTAATTTTACTTACGTTGTTTAAATCTGCGTCACCTGTAGACTGAAGAATACCGGTTGTTTCTTTTGTTGCAAAAAGAGAAGATAATTTTCAATCGATTTTTCAGCTCTATTTATATGACTTGGGACCGTAGGAAGTGGGAAAATAATGGCAGTTAAACTCAGTGACCCTGATACCCTTATTTTATTTCAACAATAAGTAAATAACCTATCACAAAGAAACTTCTTGTTTGAGAAGTTGATGACCTAATGTGTGTAGCTTCTTTATGATAAATTTTATCTGCCTTTGTTCCAAATTCCGGTTCAAAATTAGTGACCCTTGCTATCTTTCCACATAAGTAGATAACCTTAGATTAAAATTTCAAACTAGGTTCTAGGTATTTCTGTTTTTGTGGGTAATTTATTGACGCAAAAAAAAGCATATTAACGTATAAACTAGAATTATACATAATGGTAACATTGTTCGATAGTTTTTGCTTCAACTGTCGCAAATCAGTGACCCTTGGTATCTTTCCACATAAGTAGATAACCTTAGATTAAAATTTGAAACTACTTCAAGGTATTTCTGTTTTTGCGGGTAATTTATTGACGCAAAAAAAAGGATATTAACGTATAAACTAGAATTATACATAATGCTATCATTGTTCCATAGTTTTTGCTTCAACTGTCACAAATCAGTGACCTGTGGTATCTTCTCGTGGTCGCAATTTTAAGTCTAATATTCTGTGGTTTTTTTTCGAAAACCATGAGTATAAGTTTCAAGTCTCTAGTTGTTAGTCTATACTTTTGTTTTTACAGTGATTTATTGATGAAATTATTGCGATGATTGAAAAACGAAAAGTTTATATGGAATATTATCATTTTAATGTACCTTTTTTTTTGTTTTCTTTTTGCCGTAATTCATTGATCAGATTAGCATACTTGATTGAGAACTTTAGTATAAATTATCATTGAACTTTTAAATTCAATGACCTGTACGGAATATTAACATTTTAATGTACCTTTTCTTGTTTTCTTTTTTAAAGTAATTCACAGATCTCATTAGCATACTTGCTTGTGAACTTTAGTATAAATTATCATTTTACTATTAAATTCAATGACCTGATGTAAGTACCTCTTCATATTAAACCTTTATCGTGTTTGATTCAAATTAGGTTATTAATTGCTTCTGGCTATAAACACGATTTATGGTTTTCAAGAAAATAATTGATTTGTTCGAAATAATATCTTCAATTAACAACGCTACTACGAAATCTTTATTTAGAAAAGGATATTATCATTAATTACATATACTATCAACATAAAGATTCTGTGTAATATATCACAATATATGTAATCTCAATTAATTACAAAAAGGATATTATCATTTTCATTGCAGATAACCTCAATACAAAAATTTTCTGCGTAATATATCAGTATATTTTTGTCACTCAATTTGATAACCTTAGATATCTAAAATGGTAAATATTTGTTTCAATATAAAGATTTTTCCGCATAATATTTTAATATATATCAATATATTTTTTCCCTCAACTGATAACCAGATAACTAAAGGACATTATCATTTTAAATACTGATAACCTCTAACAAAAACATTTTTCAGAGCAATTATCTCTAACTAAAAGGTCATTATCATTTTAAATACTGATAACCCCACATCAAAAATATATTTGTTTTCAAGCAATGATCTGTAAATTTGTACTCAATATTTTTGTTTGTTTATATTAATTCTTATCTCTCGAGCTTCCTTCTTAGCCAAAACTGGGTGGACTTGAGGCAGACATGGCGCCATCAATTTCAGTTTTCACCCCCTTGTAGATCATATAACCATTGAGGTGTGTAGATTAAAGTCCACGTTAACGTCCACCATTACTTTCCCCGTGTAAATTAATCGTACCCCGCACCGCTCCTATTCAAGTTAAAATGTACATTCACTCCCCGCACCCCCGCGCCGACGCCATTTTGAGACTTCAACGCACGTGGGTGTACACACACACACACAAACACACCCCTTCCGAGTCTTACACCCCCTACGATGGGGTTTCTTACACCTATCAACTACGTGCTTCTTGCACGCGACACGCCCCTTCATCACACACACACACCCCCTTTATTCGACACACCCATTTTATCCCCTCCCTTCACACACACGCTTCGGACTGAACCAACACAGGATTTGACGTGAAAGTGACATAGCTATACTACTGATGTTGCATATCCAAAAGTATGAGATAGAGTTACGATACAAAAGAGGCAAAGATTTGGTCTTAGCAGATGCTTTGTCAATAGCATATTTATCAGACACATATAATGACCTGGATTCCGATATTGAAGCACAAGTATGTCTTGTTAAATGTCAGGTTAATGCGACTGAAGATAAAATAAATCAGATACGTTTAGAAACTAATAAGTGGTTACCTTATTATGCAACCTCTTCACTGAGAAGCCAACTAGGGGAGAGTGAAGGGGTTACATAATAAGGTAATTAAAATAGTGTATTCCTATGCAAGATCACATTCTAAACACTTTTTGACTCTCTGAGTCTGATTTTTCTCTAAAATCAATAGAAACGGCGTAAATCGCATTTCCAGTCTCTAAGACCGCCATTTTGGGTCCGCCGCCATTTTGTATTTCTTAATTTTCTCATTGAATTCATAATCAGGAACCCCAAAAAACCCCCCAACATGAATTTCGCTCAAGTTGATGGAAAACTTCGCGAATTATTAAATTGGGAGTGTAAAATGGGGGTTTCAACCCCGAGGGGGCGTGCCCCCATTTTAAACATATTACATTTTATACTGGTCCAGTACTGAAGGCATTATAAAAGATTTCAGGTCTCTATCTTTAGATAGTAAAAAATAAGAACTTGATGCAAAAATTGACTCTACTACTAGGGCAGAGCGAAGGGGTTACATAATAAGGTAACCAAAATAGTGTATTCCTTTACAAAATCACATTTTAAACACTTTTAGACTCTTTAAGTTTTTCTCTAAAACCAATAGAAACGGCGTAAATCGCATTCTCAATGTCAAATGCCGTTATTTTAGGACCGCCATTTTGGATTTTTCGATTTTCTCATTGGATTCATAATTAGCGACTACAAGAACCCTCCCAATATAAATTTCGCTCTATTTGGTTGCGTTATTAAATTAGGGGTACAAAATGGGGGTTGCAAACCGTCGAGGGGGCGTGCCCCCATTGTAACACTCCCAATACCATAATATATGTAAGACTTACATTACCGTAACTGGGTCAAAGTTGACCCAATTGTAGATGTATAGAATATGCTCTTATTGCTTTGAAATTGGCTTCTTGTGAAGTAAATGAACTAAAATATGATATTTTGAAATCATTTTATTACATTGTTAGGATTTTTGCGAACAAAATTTTTAAAACTATAACAGAATGTTAGTAAACAAAAATACAATACTAGATAATGTAAGGGGTCCGCTTACGTAGTGGCGCTTCTGCTTTCGGTGATCTCGGTATCCGCGGTGATTCTCGGGCGCCATTTATTTTTACGTGGTATGCTCCACAGCTCCGGGTACCTACAAGTGGAGAAAAGATAATCCAGGGAACTGCTGGGGTTGCTGAGGCCGGCCCAGTCTGGATCACTCCTATCACTAAAGCTCGTAGGAAACAAAAGGGTATTAATGCTAATAAAGAAAACACACAATCAACAAACCAAACAAAATTTATTATTACTAAAACTTTACCCTCAAACATGTCCAAACCTAAACCTAAAAAAAAGCATACGGTTACCAGCGTTAGCCACAGCAAGCGGGGTGCAATACAGCGTGCGGTATCAAGCAAACGTGCGGGTTGTGTAGGGTAAAATAACGGACAACAGGAAGGCTCCTAATTTGGGATAACGGGTGGAAATTAGAATGGGACCCCCCAGGCACACGCACAGTGAGGTCCCGGACAAGGTACAGTAAGGCGTGTGGAAACAGGATGAGACCCTCAGGCACACGCACAGAGGTCTCGGTAAAGCGGTGGAAATAGGATGAAATCCCCAGGCACACGCACAGTGAGGTTTCGGTAAAGGCGGGTGGAAACAGGATGCGACCCCCAGGCACACGCACAGTGAGGTCTCGGGTAAGGTGGGTGGAAATAGGATGAAACCCCCAGGCACACGCAGAGTGAGGTTTCGGTAAGGTGGGTGGAAATAGGATGAAACCCCCAGGCACACTCACAGTGAGGTTTCGGTAAAGCGGGTGGGAATAGGATGAGACCCCCAGGCACACGCACAGTGAGGTCTCAGGCAGGGTACGGTAAATATACACAATTTACTGTTGAGTACAATATTTATTCGTTGTTACTATACAATATGCACTTGCACAATAACTTAACACTATACAGTTTCAACTTAAATCAGTAATGTTCAGATGGATCTAGATGAGCCCAAATAGCAGCTGGTCCGTGTTCATTACAATCAGAAGTTGTACAAAATGACATCGTCGTATTTTTATTTCCATTTGTTGCATAGAGCACCCCAGTGTGTAGTGTAACCTGCTTGCGAGAACCACCGAAGTGAAATGCTTGTATTTCTTCTGAATATTTGCAGTTATAATTTTCGCTAAAATCCACATGTATCACCACTTCGTTTGTTCTAATGTTGTCTATTGCTTGCCTATACGATTGATACTGCTTTTTTATATTAAAGACATGTTTCTTGAAAATGATTATTGTGTCTTGAAATTTTTTCATTAAGACTTCTAATGAGTTACTGGCGATTTCCTTTACATTTTTTGTTACTTTCTTGGTGATCCCATCTTTCTTGTAGATTTCTTCTTTTCTGACCCATTGTGTCCATTTAACTTCAACTTTCTTACTAGAAAGTTCCTTTACATTACAGAAATTTTGTTTGTCCTTACATTTGGAACATAAATTATACATACAATCTTTAGCATTGGTATTACAAACAATTGATTGAACTAATGTATTAAGGTTTTTCGTAGGAATAACTTGCAGCTGTGTAAGTGTATTCATCATATACATGGTGTTTACGTGAATTTTACATATGCAAGTATCTCTTTCGTCAACTGTTGGCATGACCACATAAAACGGCCGGTGTCTTGCAAAATATGAGTAGGAACATTTAAAACTGTATTCCTTTAAAAATGATTTATAAAGATTTTTCATCGAGTCCAGTAAATAACGCTTTTGAAGTTTTATTTTATGCTTTGTTTTAGTTTCTTTCTTTCCCGCACTTGCTCTGCTAACGTCGTCTCTTACAAAAAAGTTTGTTATTTGTTCAACTAATTTCAATGTTCCATTTTCTAAATTGCTGTTGTTTTTCTTGATATATGTTCGTTTCAATCCCAAAGCATCAGCTCTAATTTCTTCCAATAATCTATATTTTTTCAGTTTCTTGTAATTTAAAATGTCTTTTAAACTTTGCTTGATCTGTCTCTTTTTACATTTTTTAAAATACAGTCGAACTCTATAACTCGAACTCCAAGGGACCGCGAAATTAATTCGAGTTACAGAAATTTCGAGTTAAAGAATAATACACAATATATGGCATACATGTTTTATTGTACAAATAACAATGTCAAAACATTTCTAAAAGTACCTACAATTATGAAAAAGCACTTAGTATAACAATTTTTGTAGTAATAAAAATATATTACATAGTTATTTTTTGACCTATATAATCGGTGATTAATTTTTGATGTATGGTCTTTTTTACATATTCTGACTCATACATTTTTTTTATTTTATCGAGTAAAACGAATACATCATCCCTTGTGTTCTCAGTCATATTAAAAAATAACTGTATTGTTTCAAATGATCTAGTCATTTCGTAGCGAGAAGGCTTTTCCCTAGGAATATCCTCAGTATCAGTTTCATCGGAATTTTCATTAAACTCATCTTGTTGATTAACACTAGCAACAATTTCATCATCTGTGGGAGTTTCACTGGTAACAAGGTCTTCATCAAGGTTCAGAAAATCGTCAATAGAAATCACTTGATTTGCATTACACAATTCAACACACTTATTAAACGACTGTTCAACATCGGACATCATATTTTGTTCCGTGATTATTTTTTCTTTTAATTGTGATAATGGAATTTCATCTTCTTCTTCATAAAAGTTATGCCTTCCAAAACCTGCTTGTCTAAAACAATTTTGGATTGTTTTCGGTGTAACATCAACTCTCCATGCTGTGTTTACAATATTAATTGAATCAAGAAGATCAATTTTAGGAATAGAATGATGATTTTCAAAACTGTCCAAAATTTTTTCCAAAATTCTGCGTCTGTAATGGAACTTCAAACATTTTATAATGCCTTGATCCAGAGGCTGAAGTTTGGACGTCATGTTCGGTGGAAAGAATTCTAATTTTATTGCTTTTAATTTGTGATCAATTTGGGGATGTGCAGGACAGTTATCAATAATTAACAAAACTCTCCTGTTCTGACTTAAAAAATGCTTGTCCAAATCTAGAAGCCAATTTTCAAAAAGTTCACTGGTCATCCACGCCTTTTTGTTGCTCTTATAAGTAACCGGCAAGTGCGTGACCCCTCGAAAACATCGTGGTTTAGCGCTTTTTCCTATTATGAAAACTTTTAATTTTTCAGTACCTGTCATGTTCGTCGCAAGTAAACAGGTTATGCGTTCTTTGCTGAGTTTGCCTCCGTGACACTTTTCATTTTTCCATGCTAACGTTTTATCTGGTAGGCACTTAAAAAAAAGACCAGTTTCGTCTGCGTTGAAGACGTCGTTTTCATCATAGGAGGCTAAAAGAGCTGGCAAGGTGTTCTGGATCCACATATCACACTTTTCTTCGTCAACAGCTGCACTTTCACCGCAAACCTTTTTTTGTAGTATGCCATATCTAAAATTACACGTAAAAATTTACAGCCATACCTACAAACGTACACCTATAGTTCTTACCTCTTTTTAAATTTTTCAAGCCATCCTGAGCTAGCTTTAAAATCCTGATCTCCTAATTTTTCAGCAAAATTTAGCGCCTTTTGTTGTAGTATTGGACCTGATACACACAAATTTTCCTTCCTAACAGATGCAAACCATTTTATCAAGGCTGTATTAACAGTCTTTCTAGGCTTATTTCGCTTGAAACTACCTCGACCTTTTATTTCTGCACCGAAATTTAATATAGCAGCCTTATTCTTAATAATGGTAGACAATGTACTTTGCGGTATATCATACTCTTCAGCAATAGTCTTTTTCTTAACTCCACTTTCCACTTTTTTTAAAATTTCTAACTTCTTTTCGATCGTCAAACTCTTTAGTTTTCGCGGCGGAGACATTTTGCAACCGACTGACCGACTAGTGATCAAACCGACCAAGAATTGTGGTCACAACGATGTCTGCGGGAATCTTTGACTTCGGGTGCGATCGTATGCGAGAACGAGGTCAGTGACCCAAAAAATTCGAGTTACAGAGATTTTTTTGCTGCTGGGACGACCTGTTAGCTTCGAATTATAGAAGATTTTGAGTTATGGAAATTCGAGTTAGAGAGATCAAAATACATTGAAAATGTAGATAATGTGCAGGGAACATGGGTAAATTTCGACTTGTAGAAAATTTCGAGTTGTGGAGGTTCGAGTTATAGAGGTTCGACTGTAATGTTGCATAGCAGATGTTAAAGTATAATACTTAAGAAGATGCCTTTTAACTAAGATTTTGTTTTCACTTGTAATGCCGTTAACTATTGATTTTGGAGACAAACTTCTTTTTTTAGACTGCTTATGGTGTTGAAGTCGATAATTCCTTTTTCGATATTTTTCATTCAATTTTCTCAGTTTTTCATTTTCAGCTTGTAGTTTAATATTTTCCCTATACAACTTTGTTCTGTCACGTCTTACTTTTTTTCTTCCACGAGTGGTATTTGTTTCTTCTTTACAAGCCGAGCTTTTATTTTCTTTTTCTTTTCTTTTCTTATCGCGCCATTGTTTGCGTATATATTTCCTTTGAATATCAGTCATGTCGCATATTAAGATTTTATTCAGATGATATCGTTGTCTAGCTTTTTTTATACTTTCATCATATTTTATGGAATTTTTTGATCTTAACTTCTCGCGATATCGCCGCTGCTTCTCCGCTGCTGTTAAACCCATACCTGGCAATTGAACAAAACTTGTACTTGTAAGTTTGTATGAGCATAGTTAAGTTTCAGTAAATAATTGTACTCAAACTAATTTTTTAATATTTGGGTAACGCAGGGGAACGGTAACGCAGGGGAAATTTTTTAAATTAAAATTGAATAAATCATACATCGTAAAATGTTTAAAATTTCCCTTCACGGTGTAAAGAGCTTCTATACCAAGTAAACTTAATACGTTATTGGAATTTAATTTCAAGTACTACTTACCGTAAAGTTTCCGGTAACGCAGGGGAATCGGCAAAAACACACACTTTGCATTCACTTATTTGATGGGTTGCAGACGCCATGCAACAATTTGACTGGTAAGACAAATATCGCAGGGGCTTTGATTTCAACGCCAACTATTTATAATGAACAGTACAAATTTATGGCTTTTATTTAACTGTCCCAAAAAAAATAAAACTCATCACGGTAACGCAGGGGAAAATAGTCACGGGACAAGGTTCTTCTTAAGTTAATATGTAAGATATTGAATATTGTAAACAATTTATGTCTTTAATATAAAGAAAAACAATTTAAAATATCTGACAATTAATAATGTTTGACTGTAATAGTCGAAAATAGAAAATACATAATATTTTATCAAGAGTAATAGCTTGTGGGACAGAGCATTTTCACGGTGTTTTAATGATTATTTATTTGTTATTATTAAAAACTTTTGCAAAAATGAATTTAAGTGAATACATTTATTATCTAAATAGTATAGTGATTTTAAATGCATCTAACATAAAATGATTTGCTTGTTAGTTTGCAATATATGATCCGAAAATTCAAGGGGACAGGTACTGTGGCTTTAAAAGTAGAATGACCCAGTTACTGCTGCCTGGTATTCCTTCTGAACCTATGGACGGCTATTTTATTAAGTTTACGCTGCAGTGAAAGAAATAAATTAGGGAACTATTTCACAAAACTACAAGTTACAATTTACAATTTTACAGTTACTAGTACTTGTAATGCACCATCTACAGGTAGAGCTGTTTCACAAAGAAATATTACAATTGTAAAAAAATACAATTTTGCAGGTGACGCGCTCGTCCCGAGTATAAATAAAAACATAACCAAACTCTTGACAAGCTTTAAAGGTTGTTAAGTTAGATATTGCAAAGTGTACCCTTTCGGCCCTAACTGCGTTTAATGAATCTTTTATTGTGTGCTGCTACATTTTTTTAAAATGTATGCGAAGAAAGAAGGTCGGCTAGAAGTTTTGAAGGCAATCCGAGAATCAAAGAATGTTCTTATGGGGGCATTTTCGGATAAGTTGACGAAAGATGACAAAATTAAAGCATGGAACATTGTTCATAACAAAGCCCTGGCCTTCAGTTTGGTTCCTGAGAATAAAGGTTACACTTATACCAGAGATACATTCTGGAAAAATATAAGATAAAATACAATGGTAAGTAAAACGTTTTTGAGCACTTAAGTTTATCATTAGCGCAAACAAGCTACTGAATTTTACGTGTGACGTCGATTTATAATTTTTGTTAAAATTGAGGAAATACACTTACGAACAAATGAAACTTGTCACTATAATTTTAAGTACTTTTTGTGACATCATATGACGCTATTTTCAATTATTTATTAATTTCAGAAGAAAATTGCCAACAAGAAACAAACTGGGAGCGGAGGGTGTTCTGAATGCAAATTTACGAAAATAGATAATATAGTATGTGACATAGTAGGACGAGATAGCCCCGTAATGCAAGGAATTTCTACAAAGGAGTCGTGGGATGAAGTTTTGCCAAACAGTGAGAAGGAATCTACTGTTGATATCACTGAGATAATTTCTGATCCTGTAACGTCTATTGAAGATGCCACTCCAAAGAAGATTCTACCAAAAAACCTTCCTACAAAGAAAACTTGTTTAGAAGGCGAATCTGAAGACATTTTGAGAAACAAAAAACTGAAGCTGTCAATAGAGATTATGGAACGTGAGAAATACTTGAAAGAATTACAGATTCTCAAACTTGAAAGAGAACTTTTGTTAGAGCCATCACGCTATACCGAACATTTTCCTAAAAATATAATTATAGTAGATAACTTAGTGTTAACGAAGTTACATATGCTGAAACCATTGGACAATGAAAAAACTGTAATTCAATCATTACAAAATTGAAATATATTTTTTATAGTTAAATAAACCCTTTATTTTTCTCACTCATATGATTTACACATATTATAATTTTAGTAGGTACCTAGTACTTTCAATAAAATATGTAACAGGATTTACCTAAAATAATTAATCAGTTCTAAAAGTCTTCTCTCAGCGGCTGGTGGAGGATTTTGGTTTTCATCGTTAACCAAGTTTTGTTCTTCAGCTTGGTCTTCAAACTGCAGAATATTTTGCTCGTTGGCATCATCGACTCTGGCAAGGTTGCAAAGAGCAGTGCAACACTTGAAAACCTCACTAGCAAGAGTTGGTTGCAAACGTAAATAGTTTAGACACGGAAATTTCTCTTTGAGTATCCCTAAAGAGTTTTCTACTATTCTTCGTGTTAACTTATGAGCTCTATTGAATCTGATCGCGGCTGGATCCTCAAGATTACGACCCGTTGGTGTGACTAACCAATCCAGTAATGGATATCCGAAATCTAAAAGGATAGAATTGGGAATTGGTCTCCAACCCTCCTGCATGCGAGAGTACAAATTGCTATTCCGGAGAACTCGACTATCATGGACGCTACCGGGCCACCTCGCATTAACATAATAAAAGAAACAGTCCGGGCCACTAACAACCATACAGTTGAGCGAATGATTCCCATGACGATCGACAAACTGTTCCTCGTGCTCATTAGGTTTCTCAATATTGATAAGAGTGCCATCTACACAACCGATTACATTGGGCATGTGCGCAATGTTATGGAATTTATTCACAACTTCATATATATTTTCAGGCCACTTTACAATTCTGGGAAACACTAATTCATTCACATTACAACAGAATGAACAGCTCGACACACACTTGTTTTTGATACCCCATGCATATCTGCAATAGCGTGATATTGGCTACCTGTACCTAGCCAGTAGAGAGCAATACATAACTGCATTCTAGATGATAGTGCTTTACTTCTTTCTGTGGGGTGCTCTAATCTATGTCCAATAGATCCAAGAAGTTCTTCTAGTTTCTGAGACGTCATCCTAATGCGTTCATTGAACTCGTAAACAGTCATAAAATTACAGTTTATCCTTCGTCTGAAAAGTCTTCTTCTGCGTCTGTGATACTGTCTGTTGCGTACCTCTTCAACTTCGGAAGATGTTTCCCACATTTTTTGAAAGGAAGACTTACCTTTAAAGTAAACTACAAGACTCAAAAGGTAGGTTAAAATTATATGTTTTTTACAGTAGTAAAATTGTAAATAGGACAAATATGTGAGAAACACCTGTAAAATTTAAAAGTGTTCCTGTAAAATTGTCAATAATTTACTAGAACTTACAGGTTTACAACTGTACTTTTGTGAAATGCCTGTAATAAAATTTCTTTACAAATTTAATAAAAAACGCCTGTAAAATGTAACTTTGTAGTTTTGTGAAATAGGGCCCAGGAGTGGAACTACGTATCTTTATAGAAATAGAAATAAGAAAGAAAAGAGATAGAAAGGAAATTTCTTTTCTATCTGAATCGATACCATTTAACAACTTTTCTATTTTCATCGGCAATTATCGGCAAATAGAAATTATAAACTTATTAGCAACGCCGCAAATTTGAAGAGTGAAGTTAGTTACAATAAAAACAAATCTTGAAATTTGTTTCTTGACGTTATAATTATCTAAACAAATGTTAATTCTTCACTATCTTACCGAATGTTTTAGCTTTCAAAATGATGAATCCCATATTTGCTGACTTTGTTTTCGAAGAGGAAGAGAGAGAAAGAAAGCGTCAGTTAATTTTAGAAAGGAGAATTTTGAGAGATGATATAAATCCTTTGGAATTTTCTAACAAAAAATTTCTAAGAAATTATAGATTAAATAAAGATATGTTTATGTATCTTGTATAAACATTCGCCAGCACATGTCTGTGGGTGAAAGAAGTACAAAAATTACAGGGGAGACAAGAATACTTGCTACTTTATCATATTTTGGATCAGGCTGTTACCAAAGGAATGTTGGCGATGGTTTTGATTTTGCATTGTCATAGCAGACAGTAAGCAAGTATTTACATGAAGTGTGTAATGCGATAATTCAACTAAGTAATGAATGGATCAGATTTCCTGTCAGAAATGAGGAGAAACTATTAGTAAAAGAAGGTTTTATGCAACAATTTGGGTTTCCTGGGGTAATTGGTTGTAACACATTGCTATTCTGGAACCAGTTGAAAATGAGCACATGTACTTTAACCGGAAAAGGTTCCACTCAAAAATTGTACAGATTATTTGTGATTCTGATTTAAACATTTTGAACGTTAATGCCAATTTTGGAGGTGCTGCACATGATGCCTTTATATGGAGTACATCTCATGTGAGAAATCATTTACATGATAATTACAATGCAGGTGACCACAGAAGTTGGCTACTTGGGGACAGTGGTTATCCCCTGGAACCCTGGTTATTAACACCCATCAGGAATACAGTAGACGGTACACCACAAAGACGATATGATAATGCATTAACATCAGCACGTCATTGTGTAGAAAGATGTATCGGTAAGTTTACAAATATTAATATCAAGATTTGAAGATAAACATTTCTCAACAAAGTGTGTTATTATTTCTTATATTTTAGGTCTTTTAAAATCAAGATTTCGATGCCTTTTGAGGGAAAGGATGATGAGGTATGAGCCTTTTAGAGCAGGTAACATAATAAATGCCTACTGCATATTGCACAACATTTGTTTGCAAAATAATATTCCTATTGAAGATGAGGTAGTTGACGAACCAGAAATAAATAATGATGATGTAAGGGAAAGACATCACATAAATATTTTGCAAGAGGGACAAGAAATGAGAAATACTGTTATTAATTTATATTTTCAAAATTAAGATATTTTATTATTTTTTAAAGTTTTGCGTTTTCCTGGTAGAACTATGTATTGTGAATAGGTATAATATATGATTTTGTATTTTTTACATGTTAGTGTATATATATGACATACATCCGCAAAATGATCTCCCACATTTTAATCTTTAATAAAAACGCCATTGTAAATGCTATTTAGATTTTATTTTTATTAAGTGAAAATGTATGCTATGTCATTTGTTTTTATTAAGTTTTGAAAATTACAGAGTCCAAGTGGCGACCATATTTTTCGATATACATTTGAAGCTGATTTCTGAAAGTTTCCTTCTTGCCGTATGAGCCGTAGCTCCATCCTGTTGAAACCACACATCCGGATGTTCAAGTTCTCGAAGTTTTGGTCCCAAAAAATTGCGTAGCATATCGACATATCGGTCGGCAGTTACGGTAACCGTCACGCCTCCCTCTTCAAAAAAATAGGGACCCCAAACGCCAAAAGATCCAACAGCACACCAAACGGTAACACGTTGGCTGTGAAGTGGCCTTTCATGGAGCTGCCGCGGATTTTCTGGTGCCCAGTAGCGAAAGTTCTGCTTGTTCACACTGCCAGTCAAATGGAAATGAGCTTCGTCACTCGTTATTAAAGAGCATTTTGTGGGACGTTTTGAAGAATATCGTTGGCACATGCTCTGCGATTTTCCCAGTCCCGTTCACTAAGTTCTTGCACGATCATCATTTTGTATGGGTGGAATTCAGATCGGCATGTAAAATTCTTCTCACAGAACGATCTGACAAACGCAAAGCAGAGGCATGTTTAACAGCTGAACGGCTAGGAGATCGTTCAACTGCTTCTCTTACAGCTGCAACATTTTCCGGTGTCGGAACACTTCTGGGTCTATTTTTGATTTTATTTTTAAGGCTGAACCGGTGGCTCTAAAATTTGAAACCCACAACAGTATTGTTTTGCGATCTGGAACCGGAGCATGTATGTCTACCAAGCGCGAAGTGAGTACGAAAAGTTCTTTGCGTCGTAATCACATATTCGTTACTTTTCATAAATGTTCGATAACGAAGGCACGATGCTCGCCCGTCCAATTAATGACGACAACTGAAATGGCCAGCAGTGTTGCCAAAATCTAAATTAAGATATCGGTAGAATAGGACTGTAAATATCGGTAGATTGGAAAAAAATCGGTATTTTTCTTGATCTGAGTTTTAACGCAATTTTTATAGATATGTTTGTTACATAAAAAATATCACATAACATACAAGAAATAAAACATTTTTCAATACTAGAAATGTATTTATTACAAAACGAACTAACAAAATTATATTCAAACTTAAAGAATACGATGCACTCGACTTTATGAATTATACAGTGATTTGCCACCCATTGTAGTTAAGTGCTTTTTTTCAATCTGAAAATTATAGCAGGTTTGATGTTTAATGTATCTTCTGGTGTGAAGAAGTCCCGAGATAGTTTCATTATTTAATTTATTTCTTTGTTTTGTTTTTGTTAAATTGATATCAGGAAATATTCTTTCTACATTTGCTGGGGAATGTGGGAGGCTTAAGATTGTGAAAACAAAATTTACTAATATTTTAAAAGCTGGTGTGTCATCCCCTAATTTCATATATCTAACTTTTTGACAAAAAGCTACATTTTACAATAGCAGGATCTAAAAATTCACTTATTTTATAGGGTAACTTTTTTATAGGGTTATTTTTCAAAGAAAATCTTTGAATAATCTGACTACAGGCTTCGATATAATAATCTAAGCACCTAAGTCGAAAGAACTGCAGTTGATCTTGAGAGAGATTTATTTCAGAAATTGTTTTCTGTACATTGGCACCTAAATAAATTTCTTCTATTTGCAAAAAATTTGCTGGATTCTTAAAATCAACATTGTCAAGGGCAGTATTTAACAAATAATTCCGTTTTATAAAACACTCAAAAATAGTTTTTATGATGTTGCTAATATTTTTATAAAGCAAGTGAATTTTTGGATCCTCGGCCAGCATCTCTTTGTTTAAAGTGTTAAGAAATGGCAAAACAAAATCCAAAAACTGCAAAAATAATTTTGTTACGGGATCATTTAATTTTTGTAAAATATTTTCAGATACTAGTAAATCCTTATTGCTTACAGCATCTGTAAAATAAAGCTTTAATGCTCCAAGCTGCTCCAAAATTCTGGAAACAGCTGAATGGACTGACAGCCAGCGAGTCTGAGATGGGTGTAATATTTTTTTATTTTTAAATTGCAAAAAATTTGCAACTGAGCTAGTTCTGCTGTTCTTTTTGGACTGGAATTAAAATAGTTAAAAATGTCTCTTGTTAGGTCTTCGACAAATCTGGGAATCTTTTGGTAAGCATATGACGCACGAAGATGCAATGAATGCCATATACATTTCATAATATGTAAGTTAGGAACATTTTTTTTAACAAAGACATCACTGAATGATGTTCTCCCATCATAACGTTAGCTCCATCCGAAGCAAAACCTATTAAATTGTTTTTATAAGGAATATTTTGTTTTACAAAAAAATCTACAATATGTTCATGGAGAGTTGTCGCATCAGCTGCTGTGCATTTTATTAAAGCTAAAAAATCATCACTAATTGTATAATTACTAAGAACCCTTCTTACTACTAAACAGATGTGCTTCTCGGTACTCACATCGGTGGATTCGTCAGCTATTAAAGAAAACTTGTTATTCTGAAGAAATGTTTGTAGAGTTTCAAAACTCTGCCGGCCAAGTACATTTTTTATTATTAAAGTCTTACTACTAAACAGATGTGCTTCTCGGTACTCACATCGGTGGATTCGTCAGCTATTACAGAAAACTTGTTATTCTGAAGAAATGTTTGTAGAGTTTCAAAACTCTGCCGGCCAAGTACATTTTTTATTATTAAAGTTGATTTTGTCCTTCCACATTCTAGGTGCTTTGCTATGCCAGAGTCGGTACAAACACTCGCAACTAGTTTCGGTAAGTGGTCCATGATGGTGAATGGTAGATGGTGTTCTGCTAGAAAAGCACTTAAGCGGATTTCGCCTGAAAAAAATATATATTGCGGTGATCTATTTGAAAAATAAAATAAAATAATATCCACCGTTCCAAATATAAACATAAATTATATACGGATATATACGATTATGTTATATACGAATTCAGAATACACCACAAATATTCTTCATTATTCCTCTCAGCTAGCTCAGTAATGCATAAATTATTTTAATTGCGAGACTCTTATTTACTTTTATGCTTGGAAAGAAGGAAAAACTTATATCGTAAGCATTAAAGCTCCTGCAAGCTGGACTACTGCTGCTAAACTCTGAATTTAAGAGAAAAGAACGCTGGATGCTTGTATTAACATGAATTAAACACATATGTAAAATTGAAAACACAAAAACTTTACTTAACAAATAAAAATCCAAATAGAACATCAAAATAAATGAGCAAAATAAAGCAATGAGCGGTAGCTAACAATCTTTTATTATCGAACCGTCTAACAACGCATACTATATTCCACATCATGCAGTGGTCGGAAATAAACTTAGAGTCGTTTTCAGATAGCTTAGACATATTAGTCTTTGTAACTTTAAAAGTTTTGGTGTTAGCTATCATATCGGAGATTGCTTCCATAAATGGAAGTAGAATGGCTGTGTTGGCGAATGAGGAAGGAAATTCCTCATCGGTGATTCCGTACGTAAGAGCAAGATCTTTTGCTTCATTACGTCGGGTTCCTAGACGTCGAAAGCCTAGTAAGTTGTCGTTAACACGACGATGGTTTGCAGCGTCATCAAGAGATGACGGGTACCGGCCTGGTGGCCGATCAGACACTGCATTGCGAACTGCCTCTGCAAAGACCCCGGGACATGGGATTTCCTCATATATTGAGTGGTTTTCGGCAGCAATGGGCCCGAAAAACCCCGGTTGATTACCAACAACGACATTTGGTAGTGGTGGAAAGGCTGCAAATAAATGCTGTCCTGTTCCAGTTGTGATGTTACCAATGCCTCGAAGAAACGAGAACATAGGTTCCACTATCGCATATTGGCGACTGTTCGTTGCCGATAGGAAGCGTAACTCTTCTTGCGTGAGTTCCGCTTGGTTTTTATCCCTTATATTTACAATTCTTAACCATGTCAGAAGACAATGGTAATAATCCAAATATTCGGGAAGCAGCTCCTTATTGAGCTGTTGATCATCAGTGCGCAACTGGCGATAACATGTGCGTGATATCTCAGGCATTGCGCATAGATTAGGGGAAAAAGTAGTACGGAGGTTGAGTTCCCGTACGGTAATTCCAGCAGAAAATATAGCGTTGTCGAAAGGACTTCCTTCTTTCATAGGCTGCGGCCCGGCTGGTTTGCCTGGTTTGGGAAGTGGTGGTGGTGCCTTCTTAATTGGAAGTGGCTTGTCTTTCTGTTTATGCTCATTTCGAGCTTTTGGATCTTTTTGGTTCTCTGGTTTACCTCGATATACTCTTTCATGTGGTGGTGGGTCAATTACGTTATGTAATATATCATCCATGTTGGTGGATAAGGTGGTTAATAGTGTGTTGCGAACTTCGCTCCTACTATTTAAAAATAAAATGGGATATCATGGAACCTGTTACCTATTTTGTTACTTACGGTACTGCCATGGCGGCTTACGCTTATTTTGTGCTCACTAAAGAGGAATACGTTTTAGCAGATGTGAAGAACAGGCAACATCTATTAACTCTACATAAGAAATCGAAAAAGATTGGATTAGATGTAGTTAGATACAATCAACTAAAAGACCAAATTAGTATGTTGGAATTAAATTTAATGAGAGTGAAGAAACCATTGCGTAAGTCTCATCTACCTCTGAAGAGTTCTTCAAGCTCTGGAAAAATCTCGACTTATGAAATAGATTCTAAAATCACATCAAAAGCGAAAGAATGATAAGAAGAATCTCTTTATACCACTAGTAAAATACATTGTTATTGTTTTCCTTTTATTCTTGTTTGTCAGTTAAGATGCTATTATACCTGAAAACACCATTATTAAATAAACTTCATTAATTGATACTTAAAATTGTATTAACGTATAATTCAATCAATTAATGAAGTGAGTGAAATGCTTTTGCCTGTAATCAACCATTATAATTAAATCATCCTTTCGTAAGGTTTAGTGAAAATATAGTTAAGAGAAAAATCATGTAATAATAATCATTCTTGACACTCGCCAAAATGTGCTACCAGGAATTTAAAAATGTTTTTACCCTTTCATACTTAAATCGATAGTCTGAAATTTTGAACCCATGACATTTCACTTTGTTGTTGAATTACTCATGTCAGTCTACTGAATTTAGGAATTAGATTTTTGGCTTGACCTAAAATAACAAGATGTGCAATGAACATTTTACAAAGAATTGCGAGTTTTGTATAAATTATTTTTAAAGTAAATATCTTTGGGTTTAAAAGAAATATTTAACTTTGAGAATGAGTTTGATATATTAAATTATTAAATATGTTGTAGGTATAGGAACAGAGCCAATTATGAAGAATATACAGGGTGTTTTATTGGTCTGTATGCAGGAAATATCATCCTCTTTTTCAAATACACTAAAAATAAATACTTGTAGACATCTAAAAGGTGTATTGTACAAAAGTGTTCTTAACAATATGTTTAATAATATATTGTATGATGCATTTGAAAAATGTTCAACTATTCTCTAAATAGAGGACGATGAACACCGTGCATATTAATTGTCTGTAACTAACTGAAAGGTACCTACTTTTTGTAAATTATTCTAATTATTTAGTTTATTAATTAGGATTAAACTTTCACATTGGTGCTATTTTTTAAAATCCCAAAAATAAATAACGGCGCTATTTACAAAATATAATTGGCATCATTTAGTGAAATTCTTAAATTAAAAAATTATTGAGAATAAATTGTTGTTTATTAAATATTGCACATCCTGTATTTCAACTGATGCTCACTGTATAATGTGAAATTGTGAATGATCATTAGTGAAAATGAATTTGGAGCACTTATCCGTCCTAAACAGCTTCTTCAATTTGTAGAAAAAACAAAGGAAACACATATAAATCTACATCTAGCTTGCATTTCTTTTCTTAATTCTCTTTAATATTTCATTGTAATTTTTATTGTTTGTATTTTTGTTGGGTGTGTTATGAAGATTATAGATTAAAATGTGTATAATAGAGATTTTTTAAATATCTGTACCTAATTATTTGTAATTTTATTGTTATGACTGATCAGGTGACGACAATGGATTAAAATCATTTCTAAAAAAAATAAACTTTATTTTGTCTGTTGTATGTCTTTAGGAAAGTTTTTGTATTTTTACTAACATATTTATACACCTACTACTTGAGCTTAATACGTTTTATGTCCTTCTATTTTTGCTAAATACTCAGAAACGACATCTGGAGCTACTAATCTTCAATGCACTAAATTATTTTGAAGTGTGACACTAACACACTGCTGATTAAAAACCGCTTATTGCATTTACTCTTTATAAAAATGCACTCTTGCACAATTTGCTGTGATTTCTATTTCGAATGCTTTAAATAAAAAAAACCAAAAAATATTCGGATTTCATGAGAGAATATTTATCCGAGTCTCACATGGAAGAATGTAACTCGCCGTCTAACAACGCATACTATATTCCACATCACGCAGTGGTCGGAAATAAACTTAGAGTCGTTTTCGACGCATCTTGTAAATCGCCACAAAATTTATCATTAAATGACACCCTCTTGACAGGTCCTAAACTGCAACAGGACTTATTAACAATATTGCTTAATTTTCGGTTACACTTAATAGCATTTAGTTGTGATATACGCATGATGTTTAGGCAAATTAATGTGGTTCGTCATCATCACGACTTCCAGCGAATACTTTGGCGTTTTTCACCGTATGATGAGGTGTTAACTTATTGTCTTAAGACTGTAACCTACGGGCTCAATAGTAGTCCTTATTTAGCAAATCGCACTCTTAAACAACTCGCACATGACGAACGTCAACACTTTCCCCGCGCGGCAGATATTCTTTCACACGAGTTTACGTAGATAATATTGCGTCGGGTGGGTCATCCCGATTAGACGCACTTAACTTACAAACCCACCTTTACCTAAAAAACTGATAAGTTCGGTTTGTAAGTTAAGTGCGTCTAATCGGGATGACCCACCCGACGCAATATCATCTACGTAAACTCGTGTGAAAGAATATCTGCCGCGCGGGGAAAGTGTTGACGTTCGTCATGTGCGAGTTGTTTAAGAGTGCGATTTGCTAAATAAGGACTACTATTGAGCCCGTAGGTTACAGTCTTAAGACAATAAGTTAACACCTCATCATACGGTGAAAAACGCCAAAGTATTCGCTGGAAGTCGTGAAGATGACGAACCACATTAATTTGCCTAAACATCATGCGTATATCACAACTAAATGCTATTAAGTGTAACCGAAAATTAAGCAATATTGTTAATCAGTCCTGTTGCAGTTTAGGACCTGTCAAGAGGGTGTCATTTAATGATAAATTTTGTGGCGATTTACAAGATGCGTCGAAAACGACTTTAAGTTTATTTCTGACCACTGCATGATGTGGAATATAGTATGCGTTGTTAGACGGCGAGTTACATTCTTCCCTGTGAGACTCGGATAAATATTCTCTCATGAAATCCGAATATTTTTTGTAAAGTTGCGTATCTGCTAATAAACGACGTTCTAAAATATAGAAACGCTTTAAAGCTACGTATCGAGTATTACGGAATTGAGGTTCTCCGTCACGAAAAGGTAAAGCTACTGTATAGCGCCCTGTGGCATCACGCGAGTGCGTTTTTTGAAAAATCTCTTCAGCTAATTTATCCTCAGCAGAGATTGCGGAAACCTTTGGAACCTCTTCGACTTGCCAAAACCATTTTAATGTGTTATTTAAATCACTGTTACAAATAGATAAATAATTACTAGCGTGCGGAGGGGAGCGAGACGGAATACTTGTGTTTGCCATAAGTACCCATCCGAATATAGTATTCAGTGCTACAGGGTGATTTTTAGAAACATGAATGCGTGCATCTACTAGAATTTGCGAAAAGATTGCAGCTCCTACAAGTAAGTCAATTTCCCCTGGTGTAGCCCAATGGGGGTCGGCCCAATTAAGATGCGAAAACTGCGGGTAATCTAATTTAATATGGGACATTGGAATCCAAGAACAAATTTGTGGCAGAATAACGGCGTCAAACGACAAGTCCGGTATGTCATTATCATGAGTCGTTGGTCGTATGTGACATTCCACGGAAGAGACAGCTGACACGCTGGAAGTTCCCAATCCTTGGATGGATATTGGGGACACAGTCGGTTGAAGACCAAGTTTATTGGCGCATGCTTGCGAAATGATATTGCACTGTGATCCAGTATCTAAGAGGATGCGAATAATTCGGTGATTTTTCAGCGAATCTAAAATCTGTACTTGTGCTGTAGCTAATTATACAGATTGCGGTGTGTAAAACTGAGAAGAAGTACTTCTGGTTGAATTAGAATAATTAGATAATAAAGTCACAGGACTTGATGCGGAATTAGAAGTATGGTGTGCGGGTGCGGTTGCGTGCAGATTACTTGAAGTACTAGCGAAATGAATCAATGGGTGCGTCTAACCGTATTTAGCTGTTAGCGCTGCGCTGAATCCAGCTTTTAAGCGCTAGATAGCGTACGTTAGACGCCTTTTTGTGTGCTGTTTTACCGCAAATACTGTTATATTTGAAAATTAAACTAACCTCAAACAACAAATCAGTCAAGAAAGAGAACGCTTTAACACATTTTAAATTTAACTACACGACTATGGACAGAATTTTAATATTAAATGAATTTATAGACAGTAGTCATATTAATGCTGTACAAAATGCTGTAGCAGCAGTGGCAAACGCTATAAGTGCACTTGATGCAGAAATTGATGATATAAATGTAGCACCAACAGTATTAAATACTACTGGTGCCAGAGCAAAATATTTTTATGAACACACAATAAATGAATTGTCAAATCAAGAATTTCAAGAACATTTTCGCATGACACGAATAACGATGCAAGTAAGTTTTAATTATACGCTTTTCTATTTATACTTACTTTCATTTAAAATTCTTTGTTTACAGACGCTTATCGAGTACCTACGAGTACAATCTAAAATCAGGACTGATATGATGTTGGTACCTTTTGAAAAGAAAATCTATATAACGGTGTGGGCACTGGCCAACAGTTGTACTTTTAGAGAATTGGGAAATTTATTTGATGTTCATAAATCAACAGCAAATTTCATTTTTTTGGAAATTTGTAATCTCATAGCAGAGTGTCGTTGTGACTTCATAAAGTGGCCATCAGAAATTGAACAGATTGCAATTAGTGCTGCCATAGAACATACACATAAAATGCCAAACTGTGTTGGAGCAGTAGATGGCTGTCATATTGAAATCAAAGCACCAAGTGCAAATCCCACAGATTATTATAACCGTAAACAATCGCATAGTGTTGTTTTACAAGCTGTGAGTGATCATACTTTGAGATTTACGGATATTTATATAGGTCATACAGGACGAGCACATGATGCACGTATCTTTCGCGAAAGCCCCCTAGGTGAGCAATTGCCACATTTCATTAAAGATCGAAAATATCACATTATAGGTGATTCAGCATATAGTTTAAAGGTACATCTCTTAACTCCGTTTAGAGATAATGGTCATCTTAACGACAGACAAAAAAAGTACAACAAGACATTGGCATCTGCTCGTTCATGCATTGAACGTGCTTTTGCACTGCTAAAAGGAAAATTTCGAAGATTGAAATATTTAGATATGAACAAAACAGAATATATTACCATTGTTATATGTGCAGCTTGTGTCTTACATAATTTTATTCTTTCACATGAAAAAGTACAAGAACAAACAATTGAACTTGAAAATGTAGAACCAGTTGATGATGCAGAGTATGAAAACATGGAACGTGTAGATGCAGCTGCGTTTACTAAACGTCTTCATATTTGTAATAGTTTAATATAAATAAAATAAAAATATCTATACATTATACTTAATACTTTATTATTAAATAAATATGTTTTATGTTGTAGTACATATTTACTGTATTTAAAGTTTGTAATAAATATCATATTCTTTTGTTGCACATTTGAAAATCAGGTACGAGTTGTGTACTTATAAGCAAAAGGCACTACGCTAATAATAACTTTGATATTAATTACACAATCTTGTTGATGCTCTACAAGATGCAAGAAAGAACTGGATCATAACTAACAAGTCAAGTCGAAGGCTTAGGGCAAAAACAGGCATAACTACTAAAAAGACAATTTTTAGTTTTACAAATTTAAAAGTCCGATTGTATAGAGATCAACAGGGTCACAGTTAATCCCTATTAATATTATTCTTGTATATTTTTATTACAACATTTTTTGTGTAGCCCCAATGAAGATGTTAAAAGGCAGCAAAGTATAGGCCTTGAAAATAAAGTTACTTTTTCAAAACTGCATGAACTCACAATAAAAAAAAGATACGTTCAACATTTAAATTACAGAGAGGCACAATTGTTGACTTAGTACACTTTACAGGTAAGCCAACAAAACAAATACGTACTGAGCTGTATTATACTGACAGTTTATACTACATTAAACCATCAAATAATATTAGTTACACACAGTGAAAAATAAACTGTTTACTAAACAAAATAAATAAAAACTTAAATATTACTGTTGCACATAAAAACCAGACAGGAATTAAGTTCTGAACTAATCCAATCTTTCTAAATATTTACGAAGAAGATCATTTCTCTCTTCTTGTATCGAATTGGCATGTACTAGTGATTGATTGATTTCATCGAGTTTTTTAATAACCTCGGTGTGTCGTTCCTTAATAACAGCACGCACACTTTCATTTCGTCTTTTTCGACGAGGAGTTTCATGAATTTCTTTAGAGAGTTCATCTCGAGTATCTGTACTTGAAGGTGTACCTGGACATACCATACATGCTGCTTCATCTAATGGCAGCAACGTCTGGACAATAGTTAATTTATTTTCTGGATTCACATTTACATCCTCTTTAAAAATCTCTTCAAAAATATCAAAATATCTCCATGTTACTGCGCCTCTACCCGATTTCTTTTTCTTTTTGAGTGTTCTTAGAAATGTAAGTTTCAGATTTCTGAATTTCTTATCGCAGCTGTCTGCACTTTTTCCTATATGTTTGGCAATTTTGTCCCATAATGGTTTTTTTTTTACTTTTACATTTCTAAATTTCTCTATGTTCTCAAGATACATATTCAAAAGGTTTAAAATCATATCAGAAGACCAGTGCTCATCATCATTCTGTAATAATAAATCTTCTTGTTCTTCGGCAATGTCAGTTTCACATTCTACCCCCAACACTATTCTTCTATTCTCAAGTGAATTTTCCACATATCCCACCTCTTTGCCTAAAAAGTATTTCTTTTAATAATCGTCTGAAAATAGTAACTTATATTTATAATTAGTACTTATTATATGTTGCAATACAATATTATTTCCATTTATCACGACATTATCATTTTCATTCGTAACAGCTTGCCACAAATCCATATTTACCAAGTAATTTAATTTGTACTAAAGGCTACAACAGTAAATTTTCTACTGCTTACAGAGTTATAGGTTATGATTATGAAAAAAGTAAACACAAGTGTTACCATAATACAGCCGCTACTTCAAATCTAGCACAAAATTTTTACGCTAGATTTCGCAAGCAGCGCTGCAATTGCAGCATGCCGTCTAACAAGTTACGCTACATTCAGCGGTTCTAGCGCTAGAGAGCGCTAGATGGTGTTAGACACACCCAATGAATGATGTTTTTTAGCGCATGTTCTACATGTGCTTTGAGATCTACAGTCGGAAAAATTATGTTTTGAGCTCAAACAGTTCACACACCACTTGCGGCTTTTAATTAAGTCAAATCTTTCTCTTGGCGATTTTTCTATAAACGAGGGACATCTAGAAATTTGATGATTAGCCTCGCATATCGGACAAGTGTTAACGTTCACAGTAGAAAGATAAGTGGTTGTGAGCTTAGGTTTTTGCGAATAATTAATTTGCGGCGAAGATTTTAAAACCTGAGTAGGTTTTTTAGTGAGCGAAGCGTGATTGAAAGCAACGGTTTCAAAAGCATTACACTGCTTATTGAGAAATTCTATGAGCGATTTAAAAGGGGGTATAGTGTTAGAATTATTATTTTGTGCGAGTTCAAAACTGGTGGATAATGTACTATCAAGCCTATTCAGTAGCATTTGAAACAGTATAAAATCCCATTGATCCGTAGGAAACGAAAGGGTTTTTAGAGCAGCTATATTTTCTGTAAATGAATTAATTAAAGCGCGAATACTTTCCGCTGAAAGATTATTTTCAGATAATTTGGGTATGTGCTCAATCGCTTTCCAATGAGCGGTAGCTAACAATCTTTTATTATCGAACCGTTTGACAAGAGCATCATACGCGATTTGATAGTTATCGTTTGTCATAGGAACCTGCGTTACAACATCGAGAGCGGGCCCAGACAAACTATTTCTTAAATAATTAAACCGTTCTACGTTGCTTAAATCTGAGTTATCGTGAACCATAGCTCGGTACATGTCGATGAACGTTTTCCACAGCCTAACATCATGCCCTGAGAATGTGGATAGTTCCACCTTAGGTAATCTAATATGATTTGAACTAGTGGAAGTGGTTGTATTACAAACAGTTTGATTGCAAGTATCATTGTCGTATGTAGCGTAAATGCCCTGAATCTTAAAATATATTTCTTCGAAATCTTCGCACGTTTTATGATGTGCGGACAAATCTGCATTTTCTGTCAAAGATAAGTTAGTTAAAATGATCTCATGATGTTTAAAGAATCCGTGATGTAGCGAGGAGAGTTGCGCGTTGTGATTTGAAATTTCTGAGCGCCTCTTCGCTATTATCAGCGTTATCAGCGGAAATTTTAATTGCTTGTAATCGATTCATGAAGCTATCTCTTTGTGCGACAGATGATTTAATTTTGGCTATGACTCTTGCGTCGGTAGACATGATAGAAGAAACTTGAATTGAATTTCTTTCTCGAAGTATAAGTGAACTCTACTAAATTATATTAAAGCGGGTCAACCAGCGAAACAACATTTACACCAGTACGTGAATTATTTAATTATTATAAGCGTACCCACAAGAGAGAAAAAATGAATTTATATTTAAGTTATTTTAAGTTAAATAGAAGATCTGCGAATCTATCGTATCGTTGATGGTCTAGACTATGCCGTCTGCAGGCGATAACAATTTGAATGATAACTTGCAACAAGCTAGAATACCTAGGTTATCCAAAATATAATTAAACCCACACGAAAATTACTTTTGAAGGACCAAATGTTAAATGCTTAGCGAAACTGTATATGCGACCACAAGTCGCTGGCTTGAATTTTCATGTAGGTTCCCCTTATATTTCGGTTAGTAACAACTACGGACGAGAGGGAATAAGAAAATTCTCACTCACCTGGTGCAAGTATCAGCTTCACTCTTGTTGGTGCGGGGCGCCTCCAGATGCCTTTTTAAATTTAATGGTCACTCACATAAACTAGACGTTTTTTAAATACTAGTGTTTGTTCTTGGGTTTTTTTGACAATAATCTGACAAGACCCCGTTTTCTTTTCACGGCCTGTGCGATCCACCTTTTTCCCTCCAAACGCGGAAAAAAGGCCATTTGTTATCTTTCCATCTGACTAAACAAACCGTGTTGTCTTTGTCACTTCGATAATCATATGAACCTCTTTCCAGTTTTTGCATTTCTGCTTTACTTTTTAGAGGGCATTTGGCAATTCTGCCGTCCTGTATTGTGCCAGAAGCACAATAACCCTTTTCTGTCAAATACTGAAAAAGTGCCACAGAAGAAAAATAGTTGTCAAAATATATTTTATATCCCTGATTTGGAGGAATATTTGCTGATGCTAGCAGGGATACCACCACGTCTCCTCCAATTCCAAATTTTTTTTCTTTATCGCTTTTTCCGGTATAAATTTCAAATGAAATCATGTATCCGGTATTAGTACAAAGAGCCCAGTTTTTAAATCCAAACCTAATTGGTTTTCCTTTTATGTACTGTTTAGCGTAATGACGACCATAATAAGGAATCATAGACTCGTCTATTGAAATGTAAACCACCATGCATCTGAAACCGTTCATTCAGTTCTTTTATGAGCGGTCTCAATTTGTATAGACGATCTTGTGGATCTATTGTGCTATTATCATTGAAATGAAAATTTCTTAAAATTTGTTCAAATCTGTTGAGTCTCATGCTGTTTTTCAAAATTGTAGGTACGTCACTACTTTCTGACCAAAACATCCTTTTGTTGGGATATTTAGCATATCTAGAAAGTAATAATCCACCAATAATTACTTTTATTTCATCTTTAGCCACATTGAGATAATTGTTTTTTTGAGACGAATACAAATTTGTTTGCTCTAACATTTTATCAAGAAGCTGGTCGGTAAAAAAAAGTTAAAAAAATTCTAGTGGAGTTTTAGCTGAAACTGCTTCTTGTGAAGGTGGTTTTTCAATGCAGTTGGTGTTTATGGTAAAAGATGGTTCAGACTTTTTCCATTTTAGGTAATTACATTTTTGTTTCTTTGATGCACCTTTAATTGCATCATTTGTACGACAATATTTAGATAAAGGTTCTTCATCACTAGAGTCGAACTGCTCATCATTATTATTTTCGCTGGGTGTTACATACTCGCATTTAGTTCTCAACATCCTTGGGCCCAGATGATTGAGATTTCCTTCATGCTCATCATCACTTCCGTCAGAGTCACACTCGGTATCTTGACCATCATCGAGTGGTTCACTATAAATATCTATTGCCTGATGTATATCATCCTTTTCAATTTCATCAAGGAGTTCAGCCAAAGTCAACCTAAAGTTTGAAAAAACAATGAATAAATCACTTCTAATCAGAATCAAAATATTCAAAAAAGTTGAGTAGGTACACTTCACTTTGTGCACAGAATCCGATATATCGGATCTAAAAAATACGTGCTCATATTTTTGCATTTTGCATAATTAAATTAATTAAATAAATGTTAACATATTTGATGAACTTTATTAAATAGATATATATGCATAATGCGGAAAAAAATCAAATATGTAAAAACTACAAAAATAATTACTTACCCTCCGCGCCGATTGGAATACAAAGAAGGGTCCATTGCTACTAAATTATACTATACGCAATAAAATATTGTTCACACAAGCCAAAATTGAATTTCGGACACAAGAACAACGTTGTAGATGTACGGTTAGGCACATCAAAATATTGAGGTTAGGTTTATATTTGCTTGGCGCGTAAAAATATACGCATCCGATATATCGGATCTTATGCACTAATGGGTTAAGGGGCCAGATTAAAGGATTGAACAAATAAAAAAAAATATTATTCAAGATAATACAATTGGTAATTGAGAAATAAATTCTCAGGTTTGCTCAAACGTTAGCAATAATCGTAGTGATCTGCCATAGAATCAGTACTGTCATTCGTTTGAACAAACCAACACAAATGAAATTTGTTTATAAATAAATATTTGTCAAGAAAAAAATAAATTCTTTTTTAAAAGAAATTTTGTTGTTTTATTCAACTGAAATCAAATAAATTCTGAAAAGAACCTGAAAATACACTAAACCAAATAATTTTATAGTTGAGGATGAACTTTATCAATTAATTATTATTTATGAACTGAATAAGCTAATTACAGGAATACATGATATAGGTAACATTAACAATTTTTTCCATAAAAATATCTTTACAATTTAATATAAACATAATTTTTACAGTACAAACTACAGTAAATGCATTATAAAATAGTTCCCTTTTATATAAAAATCCTTTTAGTGGTAACACTGTGACAGAACCTGTCAGCTGACTTCTTGTTCATAGAATCGATGCGTAAATCGATGAAGAAAAATAAATTCAATCGGAATTTATTAAAACAATTACTTTCACTTCTAATAATTGTTGCACAATAATTAAATCCTCCTTTAATCCTTGACGATTGTTCAGGTAACACTTATAGCTTAATTTAAAACTTTATTTATACAATGACATTTGCGTCAAAACATATGGTTAACTATCTAACCTCAAATTAGAGATATATTTTATCCGGAGCCGGGCATAGCTTCTGCCTTCAATGTTTTATCGACTGACTTTGTTACAATTTGCCCCAGCGTATATAGTTTCTGCCAGAACAAAAGAAAACTATGACGAAAACTATTTTCAAAACAACAGAAAATCGAACAAGCTTGTGACGTCACTAATCCGGAACCAGCTGATAAAGATGATCACTAATCCTAATTCTGTTACTATAGGATTGTAGCCCTTGAAACGAAGATCAGAAAAGTATCATACATTCATAGTCTCAAAATGTATCGTAACGAAGATATTCGAGAAAAACGTTTGACAATGTACGAAACTCGTTACGATCTAATTACATATAAAATTCTACAAATCAAGGTTCATCCTTAACAAGCTAATTACAGGAATACATGATATAGGTAACATTAACAATTTCTCCATAAAAACATCTTTACAATTTAATATAAACATAATTTTTACAGTACGAACTACAGTAAATGCATCAATTAATGCTTATACAAATGCCAGCTTAAATATTAAGTCAACGTTAATCAAATTATGCTCAAAATGTCCAGCATACAATGCTCTAAGCACATACATAAAAACAATGGTGAGGAAAAGCATGATAAAAGTCTATAAGAGTCAAATTAACACGAACGACAGGATTCAAAACCCTCATTAATAAAAGTGACCAGAAATCTTATAAACAAATTCAAAATTTAATTGTATTATATCAGTCATAATAAGATTGACCTAATTGAGATCAATAGATCTTATTGAGTTTAAAAAATTGTTAACAATTAAAGAACAGCTTTCCAAAAACTTCTTGTTAAGAGATTCCAACACTACCTTTATATCAGGCGCAAAAGGGTTCACTCCATGGTGTTGGCTAAAACCATGCCATTCTAATGGCTGGGATATACTGTCTTCAGGTAGATTCGGAAATAGAAGATAGTACAACCTCAATAACATAATTGGAGTGATGCTTGTGTTTTAAGGCCTCGTGTGCAAAATGCCTCCTATCAAAGTCGAATATTTACAATAACTGCTTCAGAAACGTGCCTGAAAACATTCTTAATATATTTTTGAAAGTCCATCAGAACCTTATGGTTGCTTAACAGGAAAATCGCACTAAATATTAACATGAAAGGAATATAAAATGTAATCCTGAAAAGAAGCGACTAGGCGTGCTCCTTAATCCGAAGGCAGATTCCTACGTACAGTTTTTATGAAATTATTCCAGTCACGGGGGACTTCGATTTCAGCAGTTGTTTTCCTCTTCCTGGTTTCAATAACTGCATGAATAATATCGCCAGGTTCCATAAATTTGTGGCGAATTTCTCTCAGAATTCGACCTGCTTTTTTCAATTCATTCAATACCAAACAAAGCGTGGTACACATAAAAATGTTTCGCTTTTGTCGCGAACATGAATCACTATAAAAGTTTAAAACTTCAATTTCATTCGGTAATGACAAAATAAATCTTCCAATGCAAGACGCTATTTCCTGACCTCCATTGCCAACAATTTTTTCATTCCACAAAAACAAACCCTCACACTGCCCGAAATGGTAGTTTCATAATCAGTTAAGTTGTACGTCCAGAGTTCTCTCTTCTAGAATGAGACTCCATTGGCAAGCATTTCTCTTTATGAAAAGAAGCAGTAACCAACGCTTGATCCTCCTTACTTCTTTCCTTTTCTAATTATCTTTGTTTATAAGCACTTTTAACCAAGTACAAACGAACTTCTTTTTCACCCATACGTTTTGCTTTACTTTCTTCCTCTACAGATAATTATTTAATTGTTTATTTTCAAGTGCTCTTAGACTTAATTTAAGCCGATCGTACTTATCGCAGATATCATTTGCCAGAGCGTGTAAAGAAAGACTGAACTCATTAAGCACTTTTCTATACTAGGATTCTTTTTCCTACTTTATATTATTATGTTTGCAGTATTTGCAATAAAGTTGGTACATTACTGTCAGTACTTAAATATTTCTTCCATTGATAGAGGTTCGTTCCAGAGAATAATAACTGATATAAGTCGGAAAACTAGTAATATATTTTCTAATTGCATCTTACCTCTCCTCTTCGGTTCTCATTGCTTTTGAATGTCTTCCTCGGCCATCTTTTGGGCAAATATTGGGATCTCTGACCCTTTCCGACGATTAACCTCACCCGCGAAATTGCACACTATTATCACCAAAGGTCTAACTCCAAAGATCATAAAAATATGTTCTTTAATAATTTTCGTTACCCAAGTAGCCGTAGCTCTTCGTAAAGGGAAAACAAACTAAATTTACTAAAATTATCCTTCACAACCAAAATATACTGATTACCGAGCAAGGATTTGGGAAGATGACCACACAAATCAGTACTAATTACTTGCCAATATTTAGTGATGTCCCGCGATTTGCCCATTAATCCGGCTGGTTTCTTTTGTTCGGGTTTAGTTTCAGACAAGTTTGGCACTTACGAACATATTTAGAAATATCGATTTTCATACTAGGCCAGTAGAATAAGCGAGCGACACGATGAAAGGTCTTATAAATACCCAAATAACCAACAGTGATGTCATCGTGTGAGATTTACGTAGTATTTCACCACGACCCTCCTTAGGAACTACAAGTTTCCAAAATGCTGACTGTTCCCATAACTCAGGAAAATCTAACTCTACATACTTATAAATTTTACCGGCGTCGATACGCCATCTAGGATGTCCTAGAGGAGATTTATTAATACGATTTCGCATTTTAAGATACCACGAATCTTTAATGTCTGCGACCTCAATGAAATTGAGTTCTTCACAGGGCAGAGCTCTGGACAGAGTATCTGGCTCCACATGATCTTTTCCACGCCTATGAATGACTTCATATTCGAACTGCTGAAGCCTGAGTGCCCAGTGTCCAAGCCTGCCTTGAGGGTCCTTTAAATTTTCTAACCACTTTAGAGAATGACAATCGGTGATTACATAAAACATTGAAAGTTCCAAGTAACATCTTAATTTCTCAACTGCCCATAAAACACCAAGGCATTCACGCTCTGTACTTCAATAGTTGCGCTCGGCATATGAGAGAGTACGCGAAAGATAACAAATTACTTAAGTCACGGTCATTATATGATTGAGTGAGCACAGCCCCGATACCATAAGAAGACGCATCTATCTGAACGTAAAACGGATAGTTGAAGTTTGGACAGGCCAATGCAGGTACTGATATAAGAAGGTCTTAATTCTTTGAAACCAATTTTCACATGACTCATCCCAAATAAACTTTTTACTCTTACGAAGAAGATTTGTAGGAGGTACAATAATATCAGAAAATCCATCCACAAATCGACGATACCACGAGATCATTCCAATTACTCTCCTTACCTCTTTCACAGTTTTCGGCTTTGGAAGATTAACAATGGCTTCTACCATGCGTGGATCTACAGCAATGCCTGATATAGTAACAATATATCCTAAGAATTTTAATTCTGGGCGACAAAAATGAAATTTGTCACGATTTAGAGTTAAATTAGCTTCTTTAAGACGATTAAAACGAGTTCTAGCACCTCAAAATGCTTTTCTAATGTAGGTGTGGCGATAATTATATCATCCAGATATTTTAAAATATAAGGTTCTAATTCCGGACCAAACAAATTATCTACTAAACGTTGGAAAGTTGCTGGAGCGTTGTGTAATCCAAAGAGCATTCGCGTAAATTGATACAGACCCCTTGAAGGTACAGTAAATGCAGTATAAGGCCGAGAAGAAGGTTCTACCTCTATCTGCCAGTAGGTACTTTGAATATCTAAAGAACTTAAATATTTGGCTCCACCCAACGTCCTTAAAATGTCCGAAGTATACGGTAAGGGCCAGGTATCACGTAACGTGACAACGTTTAACCTACGGTAATCTATGCAAAATCTCCATGACTTATCCGGTTTTGGAACTAATCATACCGGCGATGACAATCCACTATTGTAACCTAACTTCCTAGGGTCAATACTCAAGAAGTAATTATCTAGGATTCTACTAAGACGTTCTTAAGTTGGTAGATTTCTAGTGTTCTTTAAAAAAATGGGTTATAACAAACAACTTTTTGAGAGGATAAAATTGCTTTTTGGACGCAAGAGTAGAAAAATACATTGTTAGTCACTTACGGGTCAAAGGATTTGCTGTTTTTACAATATATAGACACTTGAATGCTTGTGAAGAAAATCGTGAATTATTTACAACTGTAAGGAGCCATTCAGAAATGAAAATTCGAAGGTCGTAGTCTAGCTGGCCATTCTTCTAGAAGAAATACTAATGCTGTTAATCAAAACTCAGGAGCAGTAGCTGTAACTTCTCAGGTGTACATACAAGAGTGTATGCCTAAATTGCTAAAATATGTAGAAGAATATCATAACAATTATGAATATGTTTTTGGATCCGACCTGGCTCGTTTCCACTGTGCAAAAGCAACCCTTGAATGGTTCGAAGCCAATAATGTAAGATACATACCTCACAACTGTAACCCACCTAACGTTCTCAAAGTTCAGTCAATTGAGGGCTTTTGATCTATATTGCCTCGGGTAGTATACGACAATAGCTGGTAAGCTTAAAATCAAGATCAACTGAACTGCCTTATTAAACAAAAATTAAGATCAGTAGATACGAATCTTGTCCGAACAATGATGGGTATGGTCTGGCCAATATTGCGAGTTATATAAGAAGGCATTTCTAACGCAGTACTTTAATAATTAAATTAATTTACTAGTTATTGTAGTTTAATATAGTTGTAAAATTTTGAATATATTAATTGAATAGACCTGAAATTATACAATGCTTATTTCTCATTTCATATGTGACACCCGTTATATTCCCTAATAAGCTCCGTTAAAATTTTTGCAAATAAATCACGTCTATTTATTAAAGCGGGTTGGTCAGATGGGATATGGCTTGACCTATGAAAAGTATTGTCACGTGGGGTTTGCGTGACTGGGGAACGTAGTCAGAGGTAGAAAGGAATCAAACACAAGTTGTAAAAACAACTATATACTAACACAATAAACAGAATACAAAAGGTTTACATGTTGACAATAAACAGAGTACAAAAGGTTTACAAAGGTTACAAAGGGATTACATGTTGACATATGGTGAGGACGTATATGTCCTCCTAAACTACTACAATACAGGGAAGGTTGGGACCAACCCTGTCCTAGCACTAGATCTACAGACTAAGCATGTAGGAGATAACCTCCTGGTAACTAAGCCGGGGAAGCCTGGACACAACTCCCCATAATTCTGCATAGAGTGGGCGATTAAGCGCCGCCCACTCAAACTAGGCACTAAGCATTTATATAATTAAAAGAGTACTCACCAGCTTGCTTGTAGATGTAGTGTCGGAGTCATGGAAACTGACTGGTTTGAATAGCTCAAGCAAGCTGGTTATATACTGCCGATGAGGAAGTAATTCGTATCGTAGCTGGAATCCGTAGGCAGAAGTTCTCGGTAAGTTTGTGGGTTGATTGCATGCGCGCTGTCGGTGCCTGGTACGAAGCTGCAGCTGGGCGGGAGTGTTGGTGAATTCACTGGAAGGAATGCACACCTGCAGGCACATCGTGTGGGAAGCCTCGCCTCGACAGAGTAAGTAGGCGTAGATATCGCATGCCAGCGGATGCGACTGTGGGCGAAGCGAGCGCGCTTCTAAGAAGACCTTGCACATGCCGGTCGCGAGACGGCAGCTGCTGAACTAGCGTAGGCAACTGGATGTGGCCTTGCACGCTTTATGTTGTCCAAACGGAAGAGAGGTTGAGTTTTAAATAAAATATTTAAGTATAAATATTTCCGTTTGTGACAGTATGACAAATTCTTATTTAATTAATTTTCTTAATTTCGTTAGTTGAACCAGAGAAACGTGTTACCCACAAAATGGGAACTGCTTAATGGGAAACGGTAACAACCTCTAACCTCAGTTAAATCTGTCGGATGTCAGCTAACTAGCGCGAGGTCATGGGTCTCACTAAAGGTCTTCTTTAATGGGCGCCAAGAATCGTTTAAAATAGCTACAGTATTGGCCGACAAAAACTGAAGAGAACAACACATTTGCGACTACTACCAATGTGGTCACTTTTCCCAATATTGGTTCCTCGATAGCTGAAAATATAAACCACAAATACCAACCATATAAATAATAAGTCTTCAAATAAATGATTTACAGTGCTTTATTATTAATTATACAAATGATCAGGTAGATCAATTAAAATAAATCAGGCAAGTATGATTATATCTTAATCAAGACATATAGCCTTGGCAGAAATTAAACGCAAGTTGTTGATTTCTATTTACAAATTTGATCTGGGTGAGGATTGATGCGAGCGATTTATTTACTCTAAACCTGACGACTTCAAGTCTCAAAAACGTAACTGGCACGGTAAATAATAATAATAATAATAATAATAATAATTTATTGGTGCTAGTGTACATTAGTACTTACACAAGTCAAACAAAACCGATATATTGAAAAAATACAGATGATTACCAAAGAACATTGAGTGAATATTAAAGAATAGATTTAGTAATAATTAACATAATTAAATAACAAGATATATAAAACATATTTCTTGAATAACAAACAGTACATAATTGCACTTGATGAACAATTATATGAACAGAGGCATATAAAATATGATAGTTAGGTATTAATATCACAATTCATGTATTCATTATAGTGGTAGAATGCCTTTCCCAGTAGAAACCTTTTTATTGTCAATTTAAATTTTTTTATGTTGTCAATATTTTTAAAGTTTGAGGGTAGTTTATTAAACATTTTAATTGCCAGATGATTAGGTCCATTTTGACATTTGCTTAATCGATAGTATGGTGTAATAAGATTGTTTTTGTTTCTAGTATTATGTCCATGTTGACTAACAAAGGTGGAATAATTATCAAAATTAACTTTAACATGAGTTAAACATTCTAATATGTAGATTGAAGGTAGTGTAAGTATACCAAGCTGTATAAATGCATATTTGCAATCCTCTGCATACCCAAGACCAGCCATGACTCGAACAATTCTCCTTTGCATAGCAAACACCTTGTCAGAATCAGATGCATGTCCCCATACTAGTACAGCATAACAAATTAAAGGATGGCACAATCCAAAATAGGCTGTTCTCAATATATCCCTCGACACTGTCCCAGATAAGTTACGTATTATAAAAGCAGTGGTGCTTAGTTTGCGGCATATATTAGCAATATGTATGTCCCATCTCAAGTTAGGGTCCAAATACACACCCAGAAATTTGACACAGGAGTTTAATTCAACTGGAGTTGTAGTACGTAATGTAAACAACATGGAGTGGGTTTTATCATTATTACATACAAGATTATTAGAAATGAACCATCGTTCAGCGTTTGATTGTGCCTCACTAGTCAGAAGTCTGATCTCTTGAAAATTTGAAGTCCTAATAGAGATAGTAGTATCATCAGCATAGAGTATAAAAGACAAGAAGTCTCTTACATAAGGCATATCATTAATATAAATTAGAAACAATAGGGGCCCTAGTATTGAACCTTGAGGAACCCCTATATTCAATTTTTGCTTATTTGCTAATTCTCCAGCTATATATGCTATAGATCTCCAAATCTAACAACTTGATACCGATTTTCAAGGTATGATTCTAGTATATTTAAACTCATTGTACCAATCCGGTACTTAAGCAACTTTTCAATTAAAATATTATGTGAAACACAATCGAATGCCTTACTAAGGTCTAAAAATATCGAATTATTACACTCGGAATTTTCATATTGTGATGATTTTCCTCATTATTTGAAAATCATGAGTTTATAATTTGGTTACCCATGTAAAAACGATTCTGGTTTGGGTTAATTTTATTCATTGAATACATGCATATGTTAAAACAATTTAAACAATAATAAAATATCGAATTATTACACTCGGAATTTTCATATTGTGATGATTTTCCTCATTATTTGAAAATCATGAGTTTATAATTTGGTTACCCATGTAAAAACGATTCTGGTTTGGGTTAATTTTATTCATTGAATACATGCATATGTTAAAACAATTTTATCAGGAATACTACTTTGGGATTTATAGGATTATCACTTTCAGTTAAATATGAAAAGGAAAATGTATCAGTGATAAACGTTTACAAGACATTGCAAATATAATCAACAACAATACAGAAATAGTCTTGACGACCATAAACAATTAGTCGGTAATACAATTGATAAATAGACAATAATAAAATTACCGAGCTACATAAATAATGAGCAAGGCTAGGCTATTTAAAATAAAAAAATATAAACTATCAAAATACATGTAAGATAATTGCATAAAAAACAATATATAAGGTTTCCAGGGGGTTTTTTTCTAAAAAAAATAATAAGAACATAAAAAGAAAGAAGGGTTGTAAAATTTTTATTAATAGAAAAATAATAAGAAATGTAATGTTGTACAAAGAAGACAATAAATAAAATATTCAAGAAGTTATCCTGAGTTAATAGTATTTCATTAATTGTAATTATAATAATAAAGTTAAGAAAAGAGTATCCGAAGAAGAAAGAAGAATATTATAAATACTAAATACACAGTTTCATAAAAGACACCAGTAGCGGAAAAAAAAGGAAGTTGACATCACCCAGTTCAAATTTAGACAGGTATACAGTTGGTAGACCATTGGAACCATTAGCAGCCGAAAGAAAGTTCTTGAAGGCCGAAGGACCTGGTAGCATACCACTGGAAAGGAAATTGATGTGTATTACAAGAAAAGTTTTGTGGAAGTGAAAATGAAAGTATTAAGGTATATATAGTATTCCTCAATAATTAAAGCTATATTGAGGAAATAAAAATAAAATCAAAATTAAAGATTACATAAGCTTACCTGAAAGTTGAGGAGTTAATTTGTAAAACCGTTAGTGATCATCCCATAACCTGAAAATTAAAATATATCTATAAAAAAAAACTAATTACTAAAGTCATAAATATAAATTAAAACTTACCTGATCAAAGTCGTCGTGTGGGTTTTCATAAGTGAGGTTAAGTATCATTTTAAACAGATGTCACAGTCACGACCTTCTAGATTTCACGAGACGAAGTCTCTTATCCGGCCTGCGCACTCCATTAGTTCAAGTGTTTCTCCGCTGGCGCCACCAAACACGAAAATGCGGAAACGGATATATAACACGTAAACGCCAATTTCAAACTACGTTAACTTCGCGCGATCTTATACTTTTTGTCGGTTTTGCGCGTATCGTCAATAAATTATATTTTCCTAATCTTTTAAGGCAGTTTTCTTTATTTTTTAAGATAATTACGTTATTTCCTTATTTGTTTAAATTTTCGTAGTTTTGTTGCTGTTTTTTCGTTCACTTTAGTAATGGCAAACACTAGCAGAAAAAAGTATAACTGCCGCAATGCAATGTGTAATAAATAGTACTGATCCTACAATATCATTTCATGAATTTCCTTCAAATTATACCTACCTTACGAGAAAAATGGTTTCAAATCTTACGTTGGGGTTATGGACACCAACACTCAACAGCAAAATTATATATACTTCTTTATTTCGACAGATCAACAATTACAGATACCTGAAAGAGTCAATTTCTACATCAAACTTCCTAAAAATATAACAGAATTAATAAAAGAATTCCAAACCTTATCTATGCATCTCGATTGCGAATTCTTTCAGCATCTGTAGCCCTTCCGGCAGGATACATTGCAAAAAACTGAAGAAAGGATTGAATGTCAATAGCCTATTAGATTCTCTGTTAGCTGCCTCGTGTTCAAATTCACTGATAGGATTTGTAAATCTTCAAAACAGAGGTGCCTTAAAATACTCCACTAGAAGATTTACACTTTTAATCAACCAAATAATCGAACTTGTAATACATAGTATTGTAGAACATTTACCTGGAGAATGTAATCCGTCTAATATTCTAACATCACTAGGTATTTCTAACTCCAATTGCTTTTTCACAGTTTTTGGTTTGCCACGACCACAAGCAGGAACTTAGTAATATAATTCTTTAAAAATTGCTAAAACCTTGTTTGGCAAACAGAAACATTGCAAAAACGTGAACCGATAATGTACTTACTGCTCACTATCTCTATATTCTAAATCCAGCTCACGGGAAGTTATAAAATTGTAATTTCAATAATGTTATTGAACTTGTAAATTAATTTTAATAACATAATTAGTTTAATTATATAAATTTATTTAATTAATTCGCAAGATATTTACGTAAACATGCAACGCTTGACATTTGTAAGGGTTATCTAACCTATATATCTTCAAGTGACAAATAAACATCAGCGTGTCAGCTAGCGCCAAAACGGCGAAATTTTGCGTTTTCTCAGAAACAAAGTTTATATGGGAAATCGTAAAAGTGCCCAGGCCGGATAAGAGACTTCGTCTCGTGAAATCTAGAAGGTCGTGGTCACAGTAAACAGTACATAATGGAAAAGGTTTCCCATTTACTAAATGTTCTTATTTCATATTATAATAATATCATTGTATAAAATCCCAAAACTGCAAAACACTGAATTCTTTAAAGGAACCCATAAAGGAGTTCAGTATGTGTTTCATAATTAAATCAGAGTAAAATAATATCGACCCTGAGATAAACAATAAAATTCTTTTATTATGTGATTGTAGTTAAACTAAAATCAAAGTGAAAATTAAATATCAAAATTTTATAACACCACATAATAATTTATGACGCCCAACGTGTCTGGCTAGTTTAAAAAGAGCACATAATAATGTATGGCCCCCAACGTAAGTGGCAACTTTCACATCTACTTTTACTAGTCACTTAGAACATATCTGGTGAGTTGCAACAGATTTATATCAATAAAGAAGTTAACACCTATTGAGGTTAAAAATTTTAAACGTCAGGTAAAACTGTCATAAAATTTAAATATCATAAAACTTTTGCTGGGGCTGATTTTATAAAAACAAGTTGGAAGTACTAACAAAAAAATAAATAAAAAAAAGAAAGGTATTGTCATTTCTTTTTCTTTGTTTGTGTGGTTTTTTTTTGTATTATTTCAGCAAAGATGGAAGGAGATTCAAGAATGGTGAGAAGATCGGGAAAGAAGTATGAGGAGCGAACCACAAGAGAGAAGGAACAAAACGAGAGTACAGAAGAAGATAGCACACCAATGGAACATGAAAGCGATATTGAAGAAGAAATTATACCAATACTGCAGGAAGAGCAAAGTATTTCAACAGTAGAAACACAGGTAAATGAAGAAGAAAAAGAAAAAACAGGGGTAACGCTTGAGGACCTAATGAAAATATTAGTAGAAACTAAACAAGATGGTGAAAAAAACATGCAAAATTTGGAAGACAAGATTGAAGGAACTAACAAAGCCATCGAAGGCATAAAAGAAAAATTTGAAGAACACAATAGAAAAATGGAAGAAAATTTTAAAAGATTTAAAGAAGAGAGTTTACAGATAATGGAAAAAAAACTGAAAATTCATAAAGAAGAGGTGAAAAATGAAGTTCAAATAATACTACAAGAGAATACGACAGAAATGGAAAGAAAAGTTGTGGAAGTAAGAAAAGAAATCATAGAAGTAGGGAAGAAAGCAGAAGAAAATTACAATAATAATATAGAGATAATTAGAAGAGGTCAGGAAGAAGAATTAAGAAGTAAAAATCAAATGGAAGAAAAACTAAAAGATGTGCAAAAAGAAGTTAATACAAGAGTTGACCACATTACTGAAGACATACATTAACATGAATTTTGGAAATATTGATCGGAGTATTAATCAGATACAAGAAAAGGTAAGTAATTTAGAAAACAACAACACTTATAGGTTGAATAACAATATGAGATATGGACCCGATGCATTACCAAAATTTGAAGGAAGAAGAGGAGAGCAACCCATGGTATTTCTTACAAAATTAAATGAAATGATGAAACATGAGAAATCAGAAGACAACAGAAGACAAATTATAAACATGGTTATGATAGGGAATGCAGATAATTGGCATAGTGTCATCAAACAAAATTACACAACATATGAGGAATTCAGAAATTTATTCAGAAGTCAATATTGGGGAAATGCTCAACAGGCCAGCGTTAGAACTAATTTAACTACAGGGACATACGATAAACTAAAAGAATCTAGAGAAAATTATATTATTAATAAATATAATCAAGTGCAATATCTTATACCAAAAATAGGTGAAGAAGAAATTATACAACATTTATCCAGACATCTTGAAAGTGAAATATCAAGAGCAGTGGCAGTACAAAATGTTAATAAACTTAAAGATTTTTTGGAAATAGTTAGAAATTATGATTTGGCAACATATTATGAAAAAGAAAGGTTGGAGGGTGAAGATAAAAGTATTAAGAATAATCAAGACACAAGATGGAGACAACAAAAATATGAACCTGGAAGATTTAATCGACAAACTTATCGACAACAAAATAAAAGGAATTTTGGACAGAATGGAAATACATATAATGACTACAATTTTAGAAGAGATTATAATAAGAATTTTGGATATAAGAACCATATGAATTACAATAATGTTTATAAAAGAAATAATGATAATGGTAACTACAGTAAATATCAAGAATATAGGTATGAAGCTAATAGAGATAAAAATAGGCCATCGGATCAAAAGAGAATAATCGAACAAACACAACCAAACACCAGATTTACAAACACCAATAATTTAAGTTTAAGAAGAGATGAAGAACGTACAGAAGATTTGAATGCTATTGAAGCCGTGGAGGTACACGCAGGGGCTTCAAATAGACAAGAAAAAACTTCGATGCATTAAGAATAACAACCGTTTGGAATTTGGGGATAGTGACGAAGGGGGATATTAACGATTTTTTACTAGAAGATGAAGACGAGGATCAAGAAACTACGTTACCTTTTATAAATTTAATATTTAATGGAGAAAGATATTTGGGTTTAATAGATACAGGGTCACAAGCATCATTAATTAGGGAAGAAATTGTCAATGAAAACTTAGAAATATTAGGAGTAAGAATTTGTAAAATAAACAAGATAAACCTGGTGTCAGCAATGAAGAAAAAGATATCGTCCATAAATAAAATGGTAAATATTAGGGTTCAGATTGAGGAAAATATAATAGAGGTAAGATTTTTAATAGTGGATGGTTTAAGTATGGATTTTGTGTGTGGAATAGATTTTATAGAACAGTGTGGAGTAATTATTGATGGACAAAAGAAGTCCATACAATTAAGTAATTTAATAAAACCTTGGATTGACCCAAAACGTGGCAACAAGGAAAATAAAATAATACATGATGAGCATATAAATAGCCTTCATGAAAATAAGAATGATTTATGCATGAACCTAAATAAAGGCTTGCTAAAGAATGAAATAGTGTTGGGATGTATGATGGAAAGTATAGTTAAAGAAAATCAGATTGGAGAGAAGAATGAATATTATAGAAGAAAAGTGAAGGAATTGTTACACAAAAATGTTAATCTATTCAACGAAGAACCTGGACTTGCCAAGTCATATGAACATAAGTTGGAAGTGGATGAGAACACCGGTTTTAATACAAAAATTTACCCTATACCTTACGCATATCGACCCAGAGTTAAGTTAGAAATAAAAAAAATGCTAGAAAATGAAATTATAGAACCCTCAATTACAAATTATGTAAATCCTCTAGTCGTCGTACCCAAGAAGAACGGAACCCTACGCTTATGTTTGGATGCAAGAAAGATCAATCAAGTTACAAAAGCACAGTATGAATCACCTCAAACCATTGATAATTTATTAGGAAGAATATGGAATAAAAAAATCTTCACGAAATTAGACCTGAAGAATTCATTTTGGTTAATACCACTTCATCGAGACTCAAGAAAATACACGGGTTTCAGTGTAGAAGGTGAGATTTTTCAATTTAAGGTTGTACCATTTGGTTTAGCATCATCTTCAGCTGCATTAGTAAGAGCTATGCAAAAAAAATATTAAACGTATACGAAGAATTTTGTGTACACTATGTAGATGACATCCTAATATTTTCTACTACGTTGGAAGAACACATGCGTCACTTAGAAAAAGTTTTCAGGAAATTAAATGAGAATGGGTTAAAACTCAACCTGGAGAAATGTGAATTTTTAAAAGAACAAGTAAATTACCTTGGATATATAATTAATGGGAAAGGCGTCACTATAAGTGAAGGAAGATTAAAAGAAATAGAAAATTTGCCAAGACCTAAAAATTTAAGAACTCTTAGGGGTTTTCTTGGTGTTATAAACTATTATAAAAAATTTATACCAAAATATTCTGAATTGTGTTCACCATTGTTAGAATTACTAAGGAAAAATATAAAATGGAAATGGACAAAAGAGAGGGATGCAGCTTTTAGAAAAATAAAAGAAGCATTTTATCAAGAATTGTTGTTAAGACATCCAAATTTCGATTTAACATTTATATTAAGAACAGATGCATCAAATACATCTTTAGCAGCTGAATTGGTACAAATTCAAGATGGAGAAGAAGTTCCAATTTGTTTTCTATCAAAAATTCTAAAAGGTTATGAAATTCGTTATACAATTGCAGAAAAAGAGATGTTGGCAATCATTTTCGCAGTGAAGAAATTAAAATTCTATTTAATCGGCAACAAATTTATAATTGAAACAGACAATTCTGCCATTATTTTTTTAAAGAAGAAAGATTTTCTAAACAGTAGACTGTACAGATGGGCTTTATTCCTTCAAGGATACCAATTTGACATAAAATACAAGAAGAGCAAAGATAACCTGACAGCAGATTATTTAAGTAGGAAGCATAATGAGAAAAGTGGTAAAAAGGAAGAGATTATGATAGCCATGCAAGAATTTATAGAAGATGGAAAATATTCACTAAAAAGCTTTGAAGAAATGCAAACAGCAGAAGAGATTATAGAGTTGAAAAATAAATTAAGGGAAATGGAAGGACAAACGTATAAAGGAGTTTATATAAAGCAAGGTTTGCTAATAAAGAAAATTGGTGAAGAAGAACTATTGGTAGTGACGAAAGAAATGGCTGAAGAAATCATCAGAGAGATTCATTTACATTTTGGTCATATAGGAATAAGAAAAACATGGATTATAGAAAAGGAGATCTAAAGATGGTAAAAAGGTATATAAATGAATGTGATTTATGCATCTTTGCAAAAGAAAAAAATTACCGAAGTCAAAACACCAGCAAGAGTGTTACGGTGAAAGAACCTCTAGAACTTGTAGCTATAGATTATGTCAGTAACCTCGTTCCGGGGAATTTTGCATTTAAAAATATCTTAGTTATGGTAGATGTTTTCTCAAAATATATAAAACTTTATCCTGGAAGAAACTGTGACACGAAACATGCCTTAACCTCTATAAATAAATTCATTGAAGAAAATGGGAAGATGACCAGAGTACTGGTGGACAATGCAACATATTTCACTAGTCCCAGATTCACATCTGCATTGGATCATTTGGGAGTGAGAGTAATTTTTACCAGTATCAGACATCCAGAAGGAAATCCATGTGAGAGATATATTAAGGAAGTCATTAAGTATTTGAGATTACTCACACATGCAAAACATAACCAATGGGTAAGATATTTGGAACAAATTGAATATTTTATTAATTGCGTACCTAACATTGTGACAGAAGTATGTCCCGTTAGTTTATTAAAAGGAATAAAACCTGAAAGACCATGGAGGCAAGAAGGAGTAGAGAAGGATTTAGAAAAACTCTTACACGAGGCAAGTGAGAAAATAAAGAAAGCACATCAAAAATACCAAGAAAGACAAAATAAGAAGATAAAGAGGAAGATACAATTTAAAGAAGGAGATTTAGTAATACTAAAAAATTTGGTTCGTGCAAGTAGGCCAGATAAGATATGTTTGAAACTGCAGATCCCATATCAGGGTCCTTTCGTGATACACAAAGTCCTATGTGAAGGAAACGTGTATGAACTTCATAATTTAAACCAACAATATAGAGGACGGTTCCATATTTCTAAATTATATCCATACAAAGGAGAACGGGTAGTGTGAATGATAAAATAAATGTTTAAAAATTTTTTTTTCAAAATTCACAATTACTTTTAGAATAATGATATAATAATCTTAAAAATTTTATTATTTCGATAATCACGAATATTTACTGATATTAAAACTAATGATGAGACTTATATTACAGGACGTTTGGAAATTTTGAAATCACAATATAAAAAAAATAAAAGAGTACTAACCTACAAATTGTAATGTCATAACCTACAAATGTAGAACATAACCTATAAAAAAAAATATATAACCTAAAAAAAAATGATAATGAAAGCAGATTAATGTTGACATAATTAAATAACCTAAGTTTAAATTAATGACAATTGTCATGACAGATATAAAATAACCTCAATTATGACATTTGTAAATATTTGTAAATATGTTAGTATTTGAAAGTAAAAATTTAATATTAATGCAAACAGGATAAACGAATTTTAAAAGAAAAATAAAAAAGAAAAAAGGAATTAGTTAAAGTTAAAATGAGATTAATACTGAATCTTTGGTAAAATAAACATAAAATAAATAATAATGAATGATTAAAATAATTAATAATTGATTAATGATGTAATGGGATAGAATAGAATGATATAGTATAAAATGATAATAATGATACTATGGTATAAAATAAAATAATTAATATTAATAATAAATGATAATTGAACAAAATATTAAACATTGAAATAAAAATAATCTAAGCCATTGAACAGATCATCATTAAAAGATGACATAATGATTTAATGAAAAATGGGAAATTTTCTTAAGAATACATGTACATAGTTAATTATTTGTTGATCATTCTATTAAAGTTTATTAAAGTTTGTTCATTACAAATTTATAGATACTTGTTGTTTTATGTTTTGATTTAAAAAAAATAATAATCAATCCAATATGTTTCAAGAACATTAGTAACAAAATCTAATATGGCAGTAGTACACTGATAAAACAGTTAACTTGAATAAAATAAAAATGACTTCCTATGAGTAAATAATTTACTGAAATACGGCGAATTCAATATAGTAATTCTCCAAAGGAAATTGTTTATTTGACCGCTTACAAGTTAAGATTTACTTATGACAAGTAAATATTTGTTAACCCAAATACTCGCGCGATTCTTTAAATACACTACACTAAAGGAAATATTGCTTATCATGAGATAGATATACTTAATTTTAATTGAAGAAATTAGCTTCTCAGAAGCATCTTATATTTATATGTAGGTTATATTGATTTGTGAGAAATCTAGCTTTAGTTCCCAGTTTTGATTACTTTGGAAAGGGGAGGGTAGGGGTGGTTGGGATAGTTCAATAATTATTCGGTTAATATGAAAATAGTATATTTATTATATCAATTATAAATACTTGTAACAAAAATAAATAATTTGCAGAACAAGACTAAATTCTATAAATTCCCATATAGGAAATAACAAAGGGCCCGCGCTTGGCTCAGGCTTGGGACGATGCTTATCAACTCTGGTACAAGCCTGAAATCCAAGACTGGCCCATGACTGGTCTAAAATCGGGATGATAACTTCGTGCCAAGCTTGTTAATCAGTCATGGCCCTAGATTGGTGATACATCTTGGCCCAGTAGTGAAAACCAATATAGTGCCGACGCTAATACCGAGTCTTGGCCCAAGGTATATAACCAATATTGGGCCACTCTTAATATTAATGTGGTATCATGGCTGACAATCATTGATAGTGTAGGTTCGGAATGCAACGGTAGCTCCGGGTTATTACTGACCTTTGAGTATGAGACCAACCTAATATTTAATATTGTACTATAGCTTATTAAGACTTGTATGAAATAACTTTGATGAAGAAAACAAAGCAACACAAACATTCTAAATTATTACCAATTATTTTAATTCGTTCAATTATTAGTAACATAACAACGTAACTTAAAAAAATTGTGACACAAGAACAAGGCTGAGACTGATTTTATACGAAATTAATAATATTTTAGGTGTTTAACAAATAAATTAAAAAAAAAGTGACTTAAAATTGTATTTATTCTTATTAGCGTAACTTTGTTTTTAAATAAACACTTTTTATTTCATATACATTATTTTATTAATAATATTACAAAACGGTTAAACGTAACATCACTCATGGTAGGCGGGTGAACACTGACTAATACGTCGGTAAAGGCTTCCCCTTGTAGCTGCCGCGTTACTGACTTTTCATGTCTGTGCTTGTTTCGAAGAAACGAAGCGCGCAAAAATTTGAAAGCTGAATTTATATTTAGTAATAATAATTATAATCTATGTAGGTATTTTAGTTTAACTTTTCTCATATTTTTTTCTTAATTAATTACTAGCTGATATAATAAAGACAGAAAACTTCACAAGCTTGATTTGGTAGAATATGTGAGGATTGGCCCAAACTTGGTTCAAGGGTAAGAAACCAAGTCTAAAAACACTAGCATTGGTTGGGGCTTGGGCAAACAGTAAGAAACCGAGACTAGGGCGCTGAATGTTGGCTCTGACTTGGTCAGAGATTAGAGAGCCCAGCATTGGTACATAGGCGTTGGTTGACCCTTGGGCCACGACAAAGCAGCCGAGGCGTGGGATGTGAAGGTTGGCCTAGGCTTCGACCAATGTTGAAATAACGACATTTGGTTATCCAATATTCAGCCAAGCTGGGGCCTATTGTCAAGACTGGCAGTTCCTACATGGGTTGTTTCCAAAACAAAAATAAATTCTTCACAAAACATTCTCCATATAAAAAACATGTAAATTCTGTACAAAACAAACATAAATTCTCAGCAGTTTTATAAAATTTCTAAAATGTACCTTTAAAAAACAGGTTTTAATTAATTAGAGCTCATTGCAATAAGCATGGTGAAAAAAATCATGTTAAAGCCAATTTTTTGTCCCCCATAGCTCTAGTACTAGGTATTGTAATACTATACTAAAACGCTGTCACACGCTCGTCTGCCATAACGCCACAAACAACGAATGAAGAACGCAATAGCCCAGCATCACGATACAACACACATCAGCACAGTAAAAAATTCTGCAGTTAAATCAGTTTTAATTCACGCAAAGCTGCGATGGTTGCTTGAAATTAAATTATGCTTCTTAGAAGAAAACTTCAATTCTTTTCGGGGCACAATTATTTATTTCCTAGAAGTATATAGGTTTCCCTCGAAAACACGATAGAAAGTAAATCCTTACTTGGGTGAAGTAAATAAGATTTAACACAATGAAATCAAGAACTGTGATCAACTAAATTATTTCTTTGATCCAATTAAACGTTCAAAACTCTTATTCTGCGCTCAAGTACAGTTCGATTTCTAAGTAGAATATTTACTTGCAACTACCGTATATCGAATGAAAAAAGAATAGTAAATATTGTCCATAAAATTCCATGATTATTTTTTTCAGTGTAGTACTTCGTTTCTTTCGAAAGCCATGTTGGCAATTGGAAAATAGATTATTAAATTCAAAGTATTTGACTAATCTATTATAGAGGCACTTTTCAAAAATTTTGCTAAAAATTGGAAGCAGAGATATCGGGCGGTAGTTGGCTAGATCATCAATTGCGCCCTTTTTATAAATCGGTGAAACTAGAGCAATTTTTAATATACTCGGGAAGATACCTTCTGAAAGACAACCATTTATTAATTTAGTAAGAGGATATATTAAAAGATCCTGTATAATTTTTATAACTTTTACACTTAAGCCATATATGTCTTTGGTAGATTTACTTTTAAGATTTGAAATAATGTCACGTATTTCAATATAAGTGACTTCGTTAAATTCAAAGTCAGTTTTAGGTAAATTATTATAATTAAAATTGAAATGCGGATTAAGACTTGGGGTGCACATAGGGCGTTCATTTAAAAGTTTGTGAGGTGCATTGGCAAAGTGCTCATTAAATTCATCTGGACTTATTTCCACCAAATTATTAATCGGTATTGTATTACTTCTCTGTCTATTTATTATGTCCCAAATACATTTCTTTGGGTTATTTGATTTTTGTATTAATCTGTCATTAGCCTCCCGTTTAGAGTTTTTAATTTCAGATTTATAATGAGATCGAAAAGCATTTCTGTTCGTTCTATTTAATGGAGATGGACTTTGTTTATATATCAAATCAAGAAATTTAAGATGCTCACGCATATTCCATAATTTGGTATTGGAACCAGGGATGAACATGTGCTTTATGCATGTTCACATATTGTTTTTCAGGAAAGGCAGCATTATGACTTTCTAATATTATGTCTAGAAATATTTCAAACTTTGTGTTAACATCAATAATTTTATTATTGACAAATGACCAATCAATTTTTTCAACGATATTGTAAAAAGTTTAAAAACTTTATCCAAATCTTTTTTAGAAATACTGACTAGTGGTTTGTGATCAGTTTGAATCTGAACATGCCTTCCATACACAAAGTAATGAAATCTTTCCAATGCAAAACAAATCGCTAATAGCTCTTTCTCAATTTGTGCAAATTTCTGCTCGTTTTGTGTTAATGTGCGTGAGGCAAAATAAACAGATTTACCCTCTTGCAATAATACTGACCCTAACCCACCTTCGGCCGCGTCTGTTTGAATAACTAATTCTTTTTTTGCATCGTAATGTGTCAAAACAGGTACATTGGTAATTATTTGCTTTAACTGATTCCACTCTTTTTCATGTGTATCACCCCATGCCAAATGGTGTGTTCTTTAGTCAATTCCCTTAAGTAAACAGTTAAATTACTTAAATTTGGAATAAATTTGCTTACATATTTAAAGATACCTAATGCCCTTTGAACATCTTTTTTACATTTGGGAGTTGGTAACTTTAAAATTGCTTCTAATCTTGAAGGATCAATCATAATTCCTTCACCTGAAACGCAGTGACCTAACATCTTAATTTCAGATTGACGATATAAAAATTTTTCTTTATTAAATTTGATACCTTCTTTCCTGGCCGTGTCTAAAACTTCTTTAACAATATTATGATCACCCTCATTTGATGCTATTCTAATATCATCAATATAAATTTTAATATTAGAGATATTCCCAAAAATAGCATTAATCTTTTTCTGACATACTTCCGGTGCTACTTTAATACCAAATGGAAGTCGCAAAAATTTGTACTTGCCAAAAGGTGTTAGAAATGTACAATAATTCGATGACTCTTCATCTAAAGGTATTTGATAGAAACAATGCTTAACACCTCATAATGAAAAAACATTTTTACCATTTAAACCTTCCATTATTTCATCTTCACTTGGTAGCTGGAATTTGTCATTTACAATTTGATCATTAAGAGGCCGTGGATCTAAACAGATTCGCAGGGTTTTATCTGGTTTCTCGACAACAACTAATTGGTTACACCAATCTGTTGCCTCATGCTGTTCTGCAATAACCCCTAATTTTAATAAATTTTCAATTGCTTCTTTAAATCGTGGTAAAATGTGCCTAGGGATTCTGCGTTGTGCCATTGTTACAGGTTGTACATTATCTTTTAATTTAATTTTATAGGGAGACCCTGGAAATGTGCGTAACCCTGTAAAAACATCAGAATATTCCCGCACCCATTCATCTTTAGTTTTATGTTGATTATATGATTGATTAACATTCATTGTTTCAACTCGATTCACCAGTTTGGCCTTAGAACATGCATTTAGTCCTAAAATTACATTACATGATGTGTCAACAACAATATACTTTACATTGTAAGTAATACCTCTTATTAGCGTACTCAGTACTACAAATCCAACTGGTTTGATTTGATAATTACCAAATGCTATTATAGTTTCTGTAACATCATTAATTTTAGGTACGTTAATAGGAAATATTTTGTGTAAACATCTTATAGAGATAATATTACATTGCGCACCTGTATCTAACTTGGCTTCAATTTCTTTATTATTCACTTGAATTGTTTCAAGCCATTCATTACAATTTGAATTATTACTAATTGCTTCAATATAGAGGACATCACAATCCTTTACATCTGAAGTGTTTTTAGTTTTTACTACTAGTGCTTTCCTATTCTTTTGCTTACTATTATTGACATCTTTATTGCCTAATCTGCTTTTAAATTTTTTACAACCAACTTTAAAATGATTGAGTTCTTTACAATATGAACATTGTTGTCCACGTGCTGGACATTGCCCTACCTTGTGTAATTTACCACATTTAAAACAATTATAAGTTGAGTTAAAATTACTGTTACAATTACTAGTATTTTTAGAAGTATTTTGATATTGTTTACCCTTATGTGACGACACTGGATTTACCTGGAGCTCTTGTGATTTATTCATCTCACCTACTTGTGTTGCTTGAATCTCATATGATAAGCACGTGTCTACTACTTCTTGAAGTGTAAGTTTTGGTCGTGACATTAAACGATCTCGTAACGTGTTACTTTTAATTCCCATGATGATCCTATCTCGAACCATATCTTCTTGGAATGAACATCCACATTTACACTTGAATTTAAAACTGCAGGTACCAGCCAAACTTTGTAATTCCGTAAGGTAATTAGAAAAGGATTGTCCCTCTTTCTGTTCATGTTTATAAAACTAGAACCTCTCGTAAACCTCGTTTCGTTTCGGTTCGAAGTAATTAGCGAATTTCTGTGCAACAGTATTAAATTCTTCCCCTTCAGTAGGTTCAAATGTATTGTAAATTTCAATTGCTTGATTTCCCATCAAATTGAGTAGAACTGCAATTTTTGTTGCATCGTCGTCCTTACCTCGTTTAGAAGCTTTTAAATAAAAACTGAATTGTTGAAACCAACTGGTCCATTCCTTGGCCAAATTTGTTTCGTTAAATCGAAAAATGGGCGGTAGCCTCACTTCCATTATTTTTAGGTTATTATGCTGGGCGGGCACGTGTTCTTCCTGTTGTTTCGTTTTTCTTTTAACCATTGATAACCTGACACCATGTCATAGCTTAATTTATATAAGCTAGAGATAATTATTAGATATGTTTTAAATGTTATTTATTAACAACACATACATATACATACTTATTAAGCGTACATTACGTCGAAATATACATTGAAATCACCCAGAATGACTGAGTCTTTTTTATTATTTATATGTAATAAAATTAATTCAAGTTGTTCAATAAAAATTTTAGAGTCACTACCTGAGGGACGATATATATTAATCACATAGATATTCGATTGTTTAATTATTAAGGCACTGACTTCAATTACCTTTTCAATTGACATATTAGTAATAGTAGGTAATGGAATGAAGTTCAAACCTATCTTTGTTAAAATTGCAGAACCTCCACCTCTATGGTCTGTAACCTGCCTGCTGAAATGAGAAGCAATATTGAAGTTCTCCAGGGATAGGCATTCACCTTCTGCTGGAACAACCCATGTCTCGTTAAAACATAGAAGGCTAAAATTTTTATCACTTATAAAACTTTCTATTTCATTAAGTTTATTTCTTATAGATTGAATATTAATAAAAAATATACTAAAATATAAACTATCAATTATACCACTCTTGAAAACTCCATTCTGTACAGGTGTTTCTTCTGTCCTAAGGGAAGTATGCCATCTTGGGGTTTCTTCAGTATTTGTTTTATTAGAAAATATTGAAGTTGTCATACTTTTGAAGTTTTTGCTGAACGCTTGTGAAAAAAATTACTTATATAGATACCCTTTGGCCATAATTTGGAATTCATTATTTTTTGATAATCATCTGCATCAATTGTTAATTTAAAAGATGAATAAGCTTCAGGAAATTTTGATTTTAGTGTTTCGCATTTAGTCACTGCAATATCCTGTTTTATGAGATCACATATGTCATCGCAGGACGTTCCAGCTTCAAACCTAGAAACAAAGATATAAGTCTTTTTAGGAACAACTTTCAGTTTGGAATTTTCACATAAGGGTTTTTCACCAACAATTCCTTTTTCTCTTCTGTGACTGGTTGATTTTTTCTTAACAACTGCTGACCATTGTTCGCTTGTGTTCTTGTAGTGAAGATCACATTTTCCTGTATGCGAGCTGTTATTATCTTCATTATCAACTGTGGATGTTGTTTCTTTATGTTGATTTTTTGTTGCATTATTTTTCGTTGTTTTTTTTAGATTTGGTTTATCATTGAGTTCTTGAAATGATTTATCTAAATTAATAATTTTATTCATGGTGGAAGTTTGTATTTGTTCCAGTTCGCATATTCCAGACCTTTTATCCTCATAGTTGAGGTTATGATCTTTCAATTTGTAGTTTAATGCTCCAGATGAAACGTGATCCTTCTTTTGGATCATCTCCAGTTGTTGCATTAAATTTATTTTATCAAGCAATAGGGCAATCTTATCCCTTAATTCAGTAATTATAGTATCTTTATTATTTGCAATTACCTTTAAATATGCAACTTCTTTCTTCAAGAGTTTGTTTTCCTCATCAGTTTGATCGAAATACATATCGAGGGCATCAGATCAAAGGGGCGTATCCGCCAAATTTGTGATTTTCATTTTTTATGGCAAATCGATTCCTTGTATGAACCTGCGTGTTGTGACAAACGGGCGTTTGTTTTGTATGACCATATTCATAGTAATTAACTAAAATATATTGGCGTATTAAACAAATTTACATCTTGCATCGGATCAGAAAGGCGTATATACTTATGCCAGTAGGCGTCCGGCGCACATGTACTTACGCCTCTCGTTCTACTATCCGCGGCTGTGTCCAGTGCACGTTTACACTCATTTTATTGTTAACTAATTGGCTGGATGGGCTTTCTCGGTGCAAATATACTTGAAATGGCTAATACATTTCAACAAAAGCCTTCATCTAAACGTAAGTTTTTATAAGTGCTTGCGTAATTTCATAAATATGAGGTTATGTTTTCTTAAATTTAGTTGAGGAGGTTGATAAAGGCGTTCAGGAAACCAAGCCAAGGGATAATACCGACGGACCGCTGCTTGGTAAGTTTCTAATGTAAGATTATTTCGATTGCTGTGGTTTTAAATGGTATTATTTTATTATTGATTTTTATTATAGTTAGTAGTTTTGTGATTTTTATTTAATGTCCTTAAACTAAATCAAAATGAACAATACCATTTATTCCCTGAATATGTTTATAGCTCCACTTCTATATACCGACAAAGGCGAGGCAGTTGCTCCACACACGACAACAGAAATCGCAACTGACTCATTTGACGATAACGACGCACACTGGACCGTTTAATACAAGCTAGACGTAAAAAAGTCAAAGTCTAATTTCACTATCAGCCCTATTTCACATCGACCGCAGATAACCACTGACCTCAAAAATGCTTTTACTAATCCCCTACCCCAACCTGAAAATGAGTAATTACACCCCAAAGTTGGTTTACAAGATAAGTGCAACAGGCGATGTTATGCATTTGCAGTTGACGCGCTCTGAAAGATTGTGTGTTTTAGGACTTTGTAGGTGTCGTAAGTGTTTGAAAAAAATGTCATATGCAGGGGAAGGTATGAAGTATCTTATAGGCTTACTTAAAAATTTGTATTGTGTGTAATATTGTTAGAAAAAAAATCTAAACTCAAGCTATATCGCAGTGTTTATTAAATGCATGTTGATGAAATATTTTGGAAAATCTACGTATGTATTCTGCGTTATCTTACGATCATATTCAGCTTAAATGAAAGCTTGAAGTGTCTACTTTCAAATACTGTAGTCGGTTGATTTCGCACGAATTTGCATCACACTTTTTTTTGGGGTTTCAGGGAGTAGGTTTTGCATTTCTCGCAGGGAGTATTTTGACGTTTGGTGCTCTACTTCAAAATGTGAACGACAGGCCAAGGTATTTAGATACATTTCTAATAGAATAAACCTACCAGAAGCTAGTGGTGCCTTTGTACGTAGGATTAATTAATACTACTTGTAATAAAGACAAAAAAAGTATATAACAGGACTGTATTTATTGCGTTCGTACTGAAAGTAATATTAATTGTAACCGTTGTTGAAAAAATGGGCACAAGTTCTTCTCTTATTCTACGTAAAAATCTCAAAAAGCAAATACAGTTGAGTTTAATAGAAATTAGCTTGTTTGCTTAAAATAAAATAGTGATATCCTGACATCATGAATAGACGGACAGAGTTATATAATTCTTAGGGTTAGCCACCATAATCTCCCTTTTAGCAAAATATGTTATACAATAAAGACACAAAAGTTCAATTTGTACTTAAACTCCATAGAAGAATTTGTACACAACTGCTATTACGTAGTATAAAGCAGTGGTAAAACATCATAAAAAACTTACAAAAGATGCATTTCAGTGGAATATTGTTTAGTACTTCTCTTGTGAAATGAACCAGATGCATTTTATTGCATGATCATAAAGTGCGATCGGTGCAAGTGACACTTTTGTAAGTAAACAATGATTCTGAGAACAAGTTTGTGCCGTTTGGGGAAGTTCTGCATAAAGTGGAGGTTACTTAAAGTAGCTTATAAATCTACAAAAATTTCAATTAATTTTATATTAGTTTTACACTGTCTTACCTCAGCTATATGTTTAAGTAGCTTAAATAAAAACTACTCTATAGCGTTACTTAATAACTACCCCTTGTTATGTAGAACGTTATTTAAATATATCTTGTGTCCCGTTTTCTCAGAAGTTGTCACATCTAACGAGCTAAAATAGAAAATTAATAAAAGTTGACTTAATGTTCAATACTATGCTCTTTTTTATTTTTACATATTATTGTTCTTTTTTGAATATCATGTTTGGTCAACAGTTAATTACCCTAAGTACTACTTATCTTCTTTAGACTTACGTAAGCAGAGTAATATGTAGTTGCATTTTGTTTTAGATTCTTGATCAAATACAAAGAGTGGCTTGAGAAAAGCGATTTTGTTCTAGAGTGGAATACTATTGAGGAAAGTTCTGTTGATGTAAATCAAGAAGTCCCTCCATCTCTGCTAGGCAGACCACCAAAAGCATTTAAAAGCTGTACCGAACACAGTAAACGATCCAAAGTTCGTGATCTTCTAGAATCGCGGTCAGCTTCTGAATTGTCATTTGCTGCACAAATGGCTGTACGTGCAAGTGGGAGTCGTACAGCAGCAGATCTCATAAAAGTGGTTTCAGAACGTCCGAAAGAAGCGAAAGAGTTGCAGAAGTTTAAAGAACAAGTGCAATCGCAACGTGCATATACTGGCCTGGAAGCACTTGCTATATATGTAGATACTAACTTAACTCGCAGTAGTTATAAAACTTTAAGAAAAAACGCCATTAAAATAGGTCACTTTATGTATCCCTCTGTATATAGAGTAGGGATCACTAAAAAAAGCTGTATTCCCTCGGAAGAAGCTATCATTGTTTATGAAACAAGTGCTTCCATTAATGTACAAGCTATAGTTCATCACACAACTGAACGTTTGTTAAGAGTGCAAGAGCTTGTTATTGCTAACAATGTCCCTGATGGAAGCACTCTAACTTTAGTCTGTAAATGGGGTGGCGATGGCAGCTCAGGTCACAGCACCTACAAACAAAGGTTTCAGGAACAAGGTAGCACTGATGAATATTTATTCGTTATTTCATTTGTACCGATACAGCTAAGAATAACTGATAACCGAAAACAAATTGTTTGGCAAAATCCACAACCATCCTCTATCCGTTTATGTCGCCCAATCAAATTTGTTTTCGCCAAAGAAACCGAAGAATTGTCGTTACGAGAGTTTGAAACTATTCGCAATCAAATTGACAATTTACAAGACCTGGAGATAATAGTCGCCTCAAAAACAGTAAACATTACATTTCAATTTGTTTTAACAATGATTGATGGCAAAATTGCCAATTATCTGACATCTCATAGATCGACACAGTCTTGTTACATTTGTGGTGCCAAGCCTAGCGAAATGAATACTTTGAAAAGTACCAAAGAACCTAAAGCCGAATACTATGTTTACGGTTTATCTAGTTTGCACGCGTGGATTAAAACGCTTGAATGTTGTTTACATATTGCGTACAAAATGGATGTTAAAAAGTGGGCTGTTAGAGATCACAATGATAAGGTTTTGGTAGAAACGCGGAAAAAAACATTCAAGTGCGTTTTAAATATGAAATGGGTCTGATTATCGATAAACCCAAATCAGGTTCTGGTACCACAAATGTTGGCAACACTGCCAGGCGATTTTTCAAGAATTATGAGCAAAGTGCCGACATAACTGGATTAGATGGGGGTCTTCTAAACCGGTTCAATGTTATTCTTAGGTGTATATCTTCAGGTTATGACATAGATGTTAGTAGATTTGACATATTTCTGCAAGAAACAAAAGCCCTGTATTTAGAATTGTACAGTTGGTACTCCATGCCCGTTAGTCTACACAAAATTCTATGCCATGGCACCAAAGTTATCAAACAGTGTATAGTACCAATAGGTCAGTTGTCTGAGGAGGCACAAGAGGCGCGTAATAAAGACTGTAGACGTTTCCGCTTATCAAATACACGCAAAACGTCAAGGATCGACACAAACAAGGATTTATTGACTATGCTGCTTGTAACCTCCGATCCTTTGATCAATTCTTTCCGAGAGGAACCATTCAAAGATGTGCGTCCAATGTCCTCTGATGTTTTAAAGTTTTTAATTAAACCTCAAACGCCCAGTAGACAAGAGATATCAGAGTTGATAGTCGAAGAAGATTATACAGTATCTGATAGTACGGAATATTTGGAATCAGATAGCGAAGTTTCGAGTTAATCTGTTTATGTACCTACATAATGCATGCATAGTTCAGTAATCATGTTCTGATGTCCGCACTGTTACTGAGTAATTACCTTTTCTTTACAAGTGTTTTAGAGAATATTTTAGAAGTTAATTTGTGTAATAAACTACTTGTTAAAAAAGAAACCTTTGTTTTTTTTGTCAACACACCTGAGCTTATTACGCACACTTACTAATTTTTTCTAAAGTAGTGAATTATACCACAATTACTTTTACTCAGCTAAACAAAGCTATATCTACACAAAATCTGACAACTACGATTGTTTTAGAGCGATATTAGAATTATTTACGTCTAGCTTGTATTAAACGGTCCAGTGTGCGACGCGGACTCCCAATACCAACCTTCGCCTTCTTCTGAAAGCGATACATCTGTAGAAGAATTGGAAACGAGGGTGGAAAATGAAGGAAATGTACTGAATGAAAATACTCAAACAAATATGAAAAAATGCAGAACCAGATTTAAAAGACCAGCACCGGAAAACTGGAAAAAAAATATTCGAAAAATTAAACGGAATTCGGGTATGTCATACACATCAAGTGTAGGAAAAGAGATTCAAGAAAGAAATCCCAAGAACCTAGGAAGCGAATGTAACTGTCCTCGAAAGTGCCACTCGTTAGTTTTAGATGAGTCGAAAGTAACAATATGTAAAGCGTTTTGGACTTTAGCTGATATAAACAGACAGAGAGACTTTATTTTAAGCAATGTCATACGACAAAACTCTACAAGAGGTCGTGTAAAAGACTCTCGAAGGCAATTCTCACAGTAATACTTTCTTATCGACAATGGAGCAAAGTATCAAGTCTGTAAACAATTCTTTCTGCAAACATTAAATATTTCAGAAAAAATGGTACGTACAGCGTTCGAAAAAGCAGGTAAAGGAGGTGCTCGGATTGCTTCTCCAGATAGGAAATAATTAACGGTGCTATAAGCCACATCGATTCTTTTCCTCGAGTACCTGCCCACTGGTGTAGGAAAGATACAAAAAAAGAGTATTTAGAATCAATTTTAAATAAAGAGAAAATGTATAACTATACGTAGAGCACTGTTCTATAATGAACCAAACGCCTGTGTCAAATACGCTATATAAAGAAATTTTGATTAAAAAGAACATTGGCTTTCATATACCTAAAAAAGATCAGTGTTGGTGTCATTATTATGAACAGCTCCCAGATGATCAAAAATCCAAAGAGAAGTCAGCCAAGTTTGATCTTCACATACGTCGAAAAGTAGCCGCCAACAATGAAAAACAAAAAGATGCCAAACGTGCTGAAGAAGATAATGGGTACGTTTCAGCTAATTTTGATTTAGAAGCAGTCTTGTACAGTCCACTGCTATACGCAAAACCAGTTTTTTACAAAAGAAAACTGGCTACATTTAATTTCACTATTTATGACGTTACAAAGAAGAATGGTTTCTGCTTCATGTGGCCTGAGTATGAAGGTAAAAGGGGAGCGAATGAAATTGCTACCTGTTTGATGAGATTCGTTAAGGACCTTCCAGAGAGCACACGACACTTAGTATTACATTCAGACTGTTGTCCCGGACAGAACCGGAATGCTATAGTGACATGTATGCTACAAGTAGCGGCTCAAACGATTCCAAATTTGGAAATTATTGATTTAAAATTTTTAGAGCCAGGCCATAGCCACATTCAATGTAATTCAATGCATGCTGCCATTGAACGGGCATCGGAACTATCTAAAAATTTTTGGTCCAATGACTGGGTAAACGTAGTAAGGTTGGCTAATAAAAAAAATCCTTACGTAGTTTCTGTACTGACTCATAACGATTTTTTTAACTTTAAAGCCTTAAAAGAAAAGGTCATGATTAATACGAATAAAAACGAAAACGGACTTGCACTTAACTGGAAAAGCGTTAAGTGGTTGCGGTTCCAAAAATGTGAGCCTCATTTAATGCAATACAAGGATGAATATTGGGAGGAATCATTTAAGGCAGTTAATACTACGAGGGGGGGCAGAAGGTCTACTAAAATAACGTCTAGAAATCAACTGGAGAAGTTGTACAATAATAAACTACCTATCGATGAAAAAAAATTTAAAAATTTGCAAGAGATGTGCGAGGGAAAGGAAGCTATAATAGGGTCTGAATACCACGCTTTTTACAGGAGTTTGCCAGTTCGCAATCAATCTGAAGGTAACGATGACAATTCGGATGACGAAATGGCATTACAGACAATGAAGCAAAAATTTCTTCGAAAAAAACCCCGAAAGAATTTCTAATTTGCGTTTTCTCTACAGTATCTTTTTTATACTGAAATATGTTTTTATTACCTAGCGCGTAAGTTTCAAAAAATAAAATTTATAAGTTTAGTGATTTATAAGTAAGTTTCATTGTTATAATTTTAAGTTAAGTTCTATTAAAATAAATGGCATTCTTTAAATCTAATTATTATTTTATTTTTTTATACCTACCTGTGAATACAAATATTCAAAATTGGGCAAATGCAAAGAATACGCATGGGGACTGAAAAATTCAAAAAAAGTATTTTTTGAATAATCTACTGACTGCTCGGGAAATTTTCAAAATAATCAACTACAATTCGCCAAACTTTTATAGACCTATACGCCCTGCATTTGTAAGATAACAGCCAAGATGCTTTGATCACAAGGGCGTATAAGCCCTAATTGCCTTAGATTTTCATTTTTCTAAAAAAAACTTTTATAGAAAGAAGTTAAATTATTTAATCTAACTTTAACTAAAATCTCAAAAAGATAATGCAGAAAATGCTATTTTAAAACGTTTTTATCGTTTCCTGTGAAATTTTTGGCTCTTACGCCCCTCTGATCTGATGCCCTCGATATTATTATCTTTCAATTCGTCATCGTTGCAACTGAATTCACAGCAATTCACCTGCTGCTCGTTAATGAATTTTATCTTCTTTAAACGTTTTATACAGCCTGGATGGTGTTAAGAGTTACATTGTACACATTCAAGGCCATTTAGAGGTACAACTTTGCAATTTTTACAAGGTTTATGATCCTCTCTTGCAGTTACACCTTTTTGCTCGTTTGCCATTTCCGCAAATTTTAAATAGGTAAACAAAGTGCAGTGTGACACCGGCTATACGTTTATCACAAAATTTACGATAACCAGGATTGCTTTAACCTCAAAAATCCCAATTTTCCTGTTTTACTTTTTAACAGGAAGTATGAGTTAACTATTTTATAAACCACGGATACCCTTTATTGGATACTAAACAATATCATGATTTTTAACAAATTATAAAGCTTACAGACAGCCTAATTTGGAAAACTTTCATTAGCACTTATCAAGTACATTTATTTGTGACTAAAGCCACGACTACACTAAATTAACGCGAATACCTGTGATGTAGATTGCGCAATCATTAATCGTCAGATTTTCATTGTTTAACCAATTCATTACGGAGCAAAGTCATACGTATTCACTCGCAAATATTCCTAACAAAGTAATAAAATAAATAATATGCGATAAAATTATATATATGAAATAGATACCTAGATATAAGTGGGCACACCCTACGCCTACACCTACACGCACACTGGGGAAAAACCATTTAACACAAAATTATAATATACAATACAGTTATTGTAGTTGTAAATAGTTGCTACAATATAACTGACTCACGATACAGATGTATGTTGTTTGAACTGAAGAGGAACGTCACCAACCAGGTCGAACGTAGCGTGATCCAACGAGACAACAGCAACCAAGTCTGCGTAATGGTCTTTTAACAACCCAAATATACAACGTAGTGTATGAAGTTAATGTAAGATTTATTAAAGAAAACAAAAAAAAGGTCTGTAACAAACAAAACCAAATTACCAGAATGTACGAAGCAAACATTTTATAAATACCTTCGGTGTAGTGTGACCTTAAGAGATAATTATATTGCCTCCATATGCGGCTAACGACGATTATATATCGAAACCTAACAAAAGAAGTATAAGAGACTGAATAATAGAAAAGTTAACCTATAAACACTTACGAGAACGTGCGCTATAACCTCTAACAAGAACTGTGGCAAAATCCCATAAAAGATTTCAATCAACTTGGAAATCAGCGCCACAAACTAATCATAGATCTGCACCAATGCAATTCCCATAACACAACATAAAGGAAAAGATTAATTAAACTGCGATGTCCACGAAATATTCTTTAAAGAATGCTCTTCACACGAGCGATCAAAACAAGTGACAAAATCTCTTATCAACAAGAAGTTAGTTCCAAAACAAAATGGCAATTAAAAGGAGAGAGAATGCGAAAATCCCTAAACGCTATACAACTTAACACAAAAGCACAGGTATACAGGGTGCTACGAAATTAGCACGTAACAAACTGACTAAAATACTTTTAATCTCGCCTATTTTTGCTTCACAAATGTCTAATTCCTGGGTCAATTCACATGAAGTGGTCCAGCACTGGTCGCTCAACCATTTCAGAAAACGATAATTTTTTGCATGTTGTTACCCCTAAGTATTGGCAGTTCAAAACCATTGTTATTTTATTTTTATTCCTTTTGATTAAAATATGGTTGCCATATTTGTTTCGTGGTGCACGACGTTTTTTGCGTTTTTTGATGTAAACGTAAAACTTGATATCTCAAGAACGGTTGAACTTACAGACCTACGGTAAAAACCATTGTACTATTTAGATGTCGGACTACATTTTCTAGTTTAAGCATAATTTTCGTAGGATGCTTATTTATGGGTGTAATTTAACCCTGAAGTTTAATAACGATTTTGCAAAATTTACACTTTTTAGGGGGCCATATTTCCAGATAATGGTGAAGTCTTAGGGCTGATTCTTTTGTTAATGGTACACAGTTAGGGGTAGTTTATGTATAAAACAGTTCAAATCTAAAACTTTACTATTTTGGTATTTATGAACGTTTGAAGTTCTCGTTTTTTCTATTTTTGGTCAACTTTGGCCCTCAATATGTCCGATGGGCACGGATGGATTTTTTATATTACGTGAAAATGAAGCAATATATGATGGAAAACTGTGGTAAAAATCTCAACTTTGATATTAGCCTGAGAACAGAGTTATTCTCATTTGAAAACTGTAAATAAATTTTGTAAATAACCATAAAACTCTGTCATTATTAAACCATGTATTTTCAATACATTACCATCTCCATTAGTATCGATGAGTAAATTCATTTGATTCTAGTGCTAACATTGTTTTGAGTGATAATTATTAGATTATTACTATAATATAATCATATGCCATTCGTAAAAATTCTTGCAGTTGTAACTAAAGCAATTAATAGAATACATATTTATATGTACTTTTTCCTTGTATTTTCTTTCCTGGTCGATTTTCCTATGAATCCATGTAAATTATATGACAGTTTACATATTACGTAATTCACGAAATCTGAAAGGCCCAACTCATTATCAGCCCGGCTATTAGCCCCACTGTCAGCAGAGTTGATGAGCGTTTTTACATTTGCTGGAATTACAGTAAATAAAAGATCATTACATTGTGTTGATTATCTAACGAAATAAATATTATTACTTATTGGCATTATAATGTCTACAGAAATACTAATTAAAAAAAATTAGAAGTATTTTAAAACAGCAAAAACATACTCCTGGAATTAAGAAGAATTAAAATACCATAAAGATTTGCGTTTTTAAATAAAACTGTTTAAAACCTTTTATTATTAGAATTGCGGTAACTTTATTGCTTGTTTTGGAGCATTTAGAGAAAAATTCCCAAATAACCATAAATATCTTAACGAAGAGAAAGCAAAAAAGGTGCATACGTCTGGAATAATAACTAAATTTATTTTTATGATTTTTAGTACACCCATCTTTTACTTTATGTACCTAATAAATTACGCACATGTAAGCCGTGTGTTATTGATTTTTCGAAGGACCAAAATGCTTGTATATTTTAGAGTGGACTAAAATATTTGTGACATTTAATGCGTTGTAGGTTAGGAAATAAAACACATTGTTGACTGTGTCGAGTATATTGAAGGACTGTTTAACTGTTAGTAGCTTTAGCGGGCAGACAACACTAACCGCATGCGCAATAGCGACATCATGCAATATATACAGGATGTTGTAAAATAAATCTTAAACATACTCCACCCTGTAACTGTGAATAGAGATTGCGGTGTTACCCTTTCAGCAGGCAAATTACCTAACAGGTTTTGAAATTCTTTTGGCCGCGCCTTAAAGCACGTAACGCAATTTTGCCCGGTTTGTTTAGCCAAGTTTCGACCGCCTATAGGCCAAAATCGTTCTCTGATAGAACTTAATAATTGTTGTGGACCTGCATGGAACAAGCGTTCATGCTCTTGACAAAATAATAATTTTGAAAAATAATGCTTAGCCGATATGATTATAGGATGCTTCTTATCATAAGAGAACTGTGAGTTGATAAGTCTACCAGATACACGCATAACGTTATCTTTGTCGAGAAAGGGAGTTAAACGAGACAATTTGCTCTTGTTGTCAATGGATTTTTTGGAAGATAAGGATTTAAATTCATCAGGGAATGATTCTCTTTGCGACAGGGTAGCTATAAGTGTTAGAGAATATGGCACTTCGTCTGCAGTTATAGAGTCTGTTTTGCGTGACGGCTTGGGTAGTTTGCAATTTTTAATAAATCGAAGACAATAGCACAGGACACGCTGTAATGTTTGAAATCTTGAAAATTTCTCAAAAGGAAAAGGATAAGTTGGCGGTTGGCAGGCAACATATGAAGATGTGAACGCGTTTACCTGACGGTCGCTTTCGGAAGGCAAGTGTTCGGAAGCACCTGGGTCTATTTCTTTAACAAACTGGGTGCCTTGAGCAAGGAATTGCGGTCCATGCCACCAAAGAGGTGTGTTCAGCAATTTCTGAGGTGTCATACCTCTTGTGATCAGATCGGCAGGGTTCTCTACTGTTGCAATGTATCTCCAATTCGAAACATCGCAAAGATTTTGAATTTGAGCCACTCGATTTGAGGTAAATGTTTCAAGTAAATGAGGTTGCGATCTTATCCACGACAAGACGATTGTGGAATCCGTCCAATAGATAATGTCGTTGATAGGAATATCTAAGGATATTTTTATCTTGTCTACTAATCTTGCCATCATTAAGGCGCCACACAGCTCCAACTTGGGGATAGTAACAACCTTGAGAGGTGCAACTTTGGTTTTGGAGCACAATTGAACATGGATATGATTTTGGTTGTCAATTGATCGCACATAAATGCAAGCGCCATATGCCGCTTGACTGCTGTCTGAAAATGCATGAAGTTCTATTCTTTGAAATGAAGTACAGATAGATTGGCGTTGAAGGCGTACTGAATTGAGTATGTAAGTCACTTGGCAAGGGATCGTCCCAACTAACCTTTGCTAACCACAATTGTTGCATGAGAATTTTGCTGGTTATTGTACAAGGAGCTAGAAGACCTAGTGGATCAAAGATCATTGATATGAATGATAATACAATGCGTTGTGAGGCTGGTTTTGAGAAATCAAATTCTCGGATGCTATAGAAGAACGAATCTGAGTAACTATTATACAGTAGACCTAGAGTCTTTGAAGTCTCTTCAGGACCAAAATCTAGAATATAATTTGAGGTGTCTTGGCATCTGACCGATTCCAAGATTTCGGGATGATTGGAGTTCCACTTGCGTAACGTGAAACCACCTGATTGTAGAATATTGTAAATGTGTGAACAAATACGTGTGGCTTGTTGTGCTGTTTCACAGCTTGTCAAGAGATCGTCACAGTACATATCTTGTCTAATGATTTTAGCGATAGCAGGGTGTGCTTGTTCGCATTCTTTGGCAAGTTCAAAAAGGCACCGAATTTCAAGGAAGCTTGAAGCCTTTTCACCGTACGTGACAGTGCATAACTCATAAATGTCAAGAGGACATGAGGGATCTGGCCGCCAGAATATCCTTTGAAGGGGGCGTTGTGATTCATCAATCCATACCGACCGATACATTTTTGAGCAATCTGACGCAATCACATACTTGAATCGACGAAAGCGAATCAGTATTGAAAAAAGATCATCTTGAATGACTGGCGCGTTTAGTTGAATGTCATTCAAAGATACGGCAGAGGATGTTGGCGAGCTAGAATTGAAAACAACCCTTAATTTTGTTGTTAGGCTATGTTCCTTATAGACACCATGGTGTGGTATATAATAATGTGGAACGTGGGAGTTCGAGTTTTCACTCACCTTACACATGTGTGCTAGACTTATGTATTCAGTCATGAAATCGACATACAACGTTCTAAGCTTAGAATTTGACATTAGACGTTTTTCTATAGAAAGAAATTGTCGTTTGGCATTTTCCTTTGAATCCCCAAGAACTGATGGTGGAGAACACAATGGAACATTTACTATGAAGCGACCATGAGAGTCTCGCTTAGTAGTTTGTATGAAGTGGGCTTCGCAATGTCGCTCTTCGGGAGATAATGGCTTGGATTCGTTGATAGTCTCAATTTCCCAGAACTGAGATAATTGCTTGGAGAGATCCGTTGTACTTCAGTGGCACGATGTGGGGCTGTTGCTGGGCATGTCAGAATGAAACTGTCCAGACACATCGTATCCCAATCCGTGATGTGATCCCAATCCCAATTGAGTGTTGTGAACATAAGGAAATTTATGGATGAATGGTTGGTTAACAGCTAGTAAATGCCAGAAGATATCCACTCCCAAGAGAATATCTATTTTTGTTTCTTGGTGAAAGTTAGGGTTGGCCAACTTGATGCTTCTCGGTAAACTGATCTGTTTCAATGAGGCTGTGGGAGGAAGTCGATGTGTTATATTTTGTAGAAGAAGGAATGTTAAGTCTGCAGTGAAGTTATTGTACATTGATTGAATTTTTGCACTAGTAACTTCAGAAACCTTTGCCTTTGCTTGGTTTATACCAGAGACGGGTATATTAACCGTACTTGTGCTAATTTTTAGTTTATTGCACAATGATATAGTCATATAAGATCGCATCGACGCTGTATCTAATAGTGCGGTACACTCGCGTGGAATGTTGTCGATGTCATAAATGAGTATTGTGGCCGTTGTCAAAATGTGTGACAGGTCACTATTGAATGATATAAAACTTGAAGGAGTTGAAATGTTCGAACCAATGCTCATACTATTGCCGTTTGTTCCTGTAGATGATTTGATTGAATGCAATAAGGTTGAATGATACTTAGGGCATTTTTTGGAGTGACTTGAGCGACAGTCTTTGGGTGAGTGACCTTTATGAAGACAGTTGAGGCAGAGGTTGTGTGTGTTTACTTGTTGCAAACGTTCATCAGCTGACATATCTAGAAATTTTTTACAAGTGTAGATTCTATGATTGTTGGAATCACATATGGTACAACTATTTTGGTATGAGCTAACATGAGAAAAACTGGAGTTCTGCAATTTGTTTGTTTGCTTGAATTTGTTGTAAGTTGCTGAAGTGTTTGATGTATAAGATGGCTTAGGGTGATGTTTTTCAATTTTCTCTAGCAATGCACACCGTTTTTTCTATGAAATTTGTGAGAGTATTCATATCTTGAATGTCTGTTTTGGTTAACTCTATTTCCCATTCCTTTTGACTTTGGTAATCTAATTTCTCGGGGACAATGTATTGTATAATGTTGTACCACGATTGTACTGGTTCACCAAGAGCTTCTAATGCTCTTAAATGAGCTTGCAGGGAATCTGAGAATTATCTAAGAGATGACGCAAATTATATAATTAAATAATTTGGAGGCCAGAATTTAATAGAAGTATTTATTGATAAATACACAAATAAGTCTAAGTCGACAAATTTGACTCTACGTTTGTGCAGACACTACACTTATCGCAGGCTCGGTGGTCTTGAACGTTGCTGCTCGATGTCGGACTATTTCTCACAAGGTTACCGCTGGAAGCTGCCTTTATAGCTGCCGTTTCTTGAGTGTGGGTTTGTTTGTTGCTCCTGCCCTTGCTTCGACTTTCATACGATTTCCAGGAACGTCCGTGGGCGCAAGTAGAAATGCATAGCGTTCGTGACTTGATAAACGTGGCTATATTTAGATTGTGCTCAGGGTCGGAAGACCTTGGCTCTTCAGAACGGACTTAATAGTTACATTAAATAAAATATTCTTCACAGCAAATTGTAGTATATTCGACTGCATTAAATATTTATAGGTAGTTTAAGTAAAAAGTGACTTAATGTAATAGAAATTAGAGCTATATGTAACTCGCAGACTCTTTTGTAATTTTAGGATGATTAACAATACCTTTAATGTGCGACTGAATGATTAATGTTGTATTTTTGTACCTTTTTCAATCAAAGACAAGGCTACAGGGTAGTTCGCTGCTGAAACCTCTAATGATTCGATGACCTTTAAAGGTTCGTCTCCTAGGCACGATCTTAAGTATAAAAATCGCGAGATGTCATCTAAAGTTTCATTGTTATGAACAAGAGATTTGAAACTTTCATAAAAGCACGGAAATTGCTCAGGTTCACCTTTATAGGTTTGAACTTTTAATACAGGTAGTTTGACTTTGATTTGCGTTTGTGAAACGTCATTGCTGGCATTGAGCGGGATATTCTGTATAATTCGACCGTAACTTACTATTTCAGATGTGGTAGAACGTTTACTATCGGACTCGGAGTTGTCATTTTTTGGAAAACCGATATTGATTGCGCCCTCGTCTTTGATGTTTTTTTGCATATAAGTGTCTAGCGCGAGCTAGAGTTTCATTAAAGGATGCTTCGAAATCCGTATATTCCTTATACCGAGCTTCGATGTTAATTTCCTCTTCTAATTCAATTATTTGCGAATGATAATTATCAAAGTGAGCTACTAGTTCCTCAAAGGATGCTAATCGCGTTTTTAAGGTCCAAGTGTACCCAAAAACGTGTGTTATTTGTTTCATAAATAATATAATAATGCGATAACTTTGGTTTTAAGTTAATAGTCTAGGAATGTTAAAAACTTGCTTACCTAACTTCTTTTGGAAAAAAATTTTTATTATTTAAATTATTTTACATGTTATATGTGAAAAATTAATTTTAGAAAAACTGTACATTCAAAATTAACCAAAATAATACCACTTATATTTCATAGTATTTGAACTATTTTCCCAGAATTTTAAGAAAATCGTATGTCTAGCGACTAAATTATTGCCAAAAAACCTGCTTTTTGCCAAAAAAACTGCTTTTTTTGGCAAAAAGGAGGTAATAGTTTAGTCCCTAGACATACGATTTTCTTAAAATTTTGGGAAAATAGTTCAAATACTATGATACTTAAGTGGTATTATATTGATTAATTTTAAATGTACAGTTTCTCCAAAATTAATTTTTCACGTATAACATGTGAAATAATTTAATTAAGAAATTTTTTTTTCCAAAACAAGTTAGGTAAGCAAGTTTTTAACATTCCTAGACTATTAACTTAAAACCAAAGTTATCACATTATTATATTATTTATTAAACAAACAACACACGTTTGGGTACACTTGGACCTTAAATCGATAAAATTAAGTTAAGTTTAAATTTAGTTTATTTAAAAATTCTTTGAATGTAGTAAGTCGCGCTTTGATCTGTCCTCGTTTACGAACCAACGTTATAAGTTCTTGATTTGACATGTTGAAAATATGTTTTTATTTCAATATTTTGAAAATGCAGTGAATTGATTAAACGCTGCGTGATAATGCGAAATACCAAAACAACTTGTATTGGAAACTGTACGAAATATTTTATATTATTTTATAAAATGCAACAGATTGAAGGGTACATGTGCATAAAAATGATAAGGAATGAACTGGAATGATCTCACCGTCTCGTATGCCGGCTGCGATGCAGTCGTCCCACTCGTCGCTGCGATACCTTGAATGCGCTTTGGGTGGCTTTGTTTGGATCCTTGGCTGGGCGGCTGTGCTTTCTTGGCGGTTGTTCTTCACGTGCATGGAAGATTGTTGAAATTTATTTTGATGCGATAATTAATTGCTGTGGTGTAAGGACCAAAATGCTTGTATATTTTATAGTGGACTAAAATATTTGTGACATTTAATGCGTTGTAGGTTAGGAAATAAAACACATTGTTGACTGTGTCGAGTATATTGAAAGACTGTTTAACTGTTAGTAGCTTTAGCGGGCAGACAACACTAACCGCATGCGCAATAGCGACATCATGCAATATATACAGGATGTTGTAAAATAAATCTTAAACACCGTGTATAATTACAGTTCGCCCTACGGAGGCTTTCAGTTTAATGTGTCAAGATGTTGGCGACAGTTGGAAGAGGTGATCTTTAAATCTTTATGGTATTATAATACTTCTAATTAAGCAACTATACTTATATGAACAATATGATGCTAGTGGAAGACCAGTAAGCGTTACAAATGAAGAAAATTCTTTGAATGTCATGTTAGATGTGGTGGAAAATCCAATAAATTCGACACAACAGAGGGCTTTAAATCATAAGATGACTCGATATTCCATTCAAAAAATTTGCAAACTGGAAAAATTTCGTCTAATAAAGTGCATTTGTTACAAGAATTAAGTGAAGACGATTTTGATCGTAGAATCGAGTTCTGCGAAGTTATTATGGATAAATTAAATCAAAATGCCAACTTTGTCACCCACATATTATTCTCTGAAGAAGGTACATTTTGTTTAAACGGCCACGTAAACCGACACAACTGTAGGTATTGGTCAGACCAAAATCCACATTGGATGGAGGAAGTTCACACCCAACGATCACAAAAAGTCAATGTTTGGTGTGGCATTATTGGTGGACACGTCATAGGACCCTATTTTATAAACGAAAATCTGACCGCTGAACGGTATTTATTACTTTTGCGAGATATGCATATTATTTTAGACGATTATTCCCGAACAATAACAATCCCAATTTACTGGCAGAACAAATATGGTTTTAACCAGATGGGAATCCTCCGCATTTTGGACTTGCGGTACCTGCATATCTAGAAGGAAATTTTTCCTGAAAAATGGATTGGACGTAGGGGGGCACTTGAATGGCCTGCTAGGTCTCCAGATATGACCCCGCTTGGCTTTTCTCTGTCTAATAAAAAAATCTAGTCTACAAAAATAAGCTGCAAAATATCGAAGAGTTGGAAGAAAGGATAAGGCAAGAAATTTCCAATATTCCTTTCAATGCCCTTTTAAAATCACTACGAAATTTTGTTCAGCGAATTCATTACTGTCAGGAAGTAAATGGTGAACACTTCGAGGACCTTATAAAATAGAATTCCAAAGAAAATATTTGTTTTCTCTTTTTTTTTGGCTTAACTATTATTTTTATAAAATGTAAAATATCCAGGACATTAATTAAAAAATACATTTTTTCGTATCATGCATTTTTATGGTGATATGGATATGAATCCATATCCATATCAGTCGGAGGGTTCTGATGTCCCTAACCTGGGTTAGAGGAATAGTCCTATTGCTGGACGAGGAACTCGGCCCCGCATGAAATAGGGCGGGCTAGTTTCCGACGGGTGTGCACGTTTATAGCTCCGGTACTAGTCTGGTGAGCTAGTAGAGGGTGGATAGGCAACCTCGCTCCAACCAGTGAGTTACTGGAAGCATTGGCTTTGCAAATGCGCGCTGATTGAACATACCTCAATTACTTCCTGTTGGTATCTATGTAGTATTTTATTGGCTCCTCTAAAGGTTGTCACATTGTCGCTGTAGATATGTAAACATTTTCAACAATATATTGTCACAAACGGAAATATTTATACTTAAATATTTTATTCAATACTCAACATCTCTTCCGTTTGTGTAACATAAAGCATGCAAGGCCACATTCAGTTGCCTACGCTAGTTCAGCAGCTGCCGTCTCGCGACCGGCATGTGCAAGGTCTTCTTAGAAGCGCGCTCGCTTCGCCCACCATTGCATCCGTTGGCATGCAATATCTACGCCTACTTCCTCCGTCGAGGCGAGGCATCCCACACGATGTGCCTGCAGGTGTGCATTCCTTCCAGTGAATTCACCAACACTTCCGCCCAGCTGCAGCGTCGTACCAGGCACAGGCAGCGCGCATGCAATCAACCCACAAGCTTACCGAGAACTTCTGCCTACGGATTCCAACTACGATACGATTTACTTCCTCGTTCGGCAGTATATAAGCAGCTTGCTTGAGCTATTCAAATCAGTCAGTTTCCATGACTCCGACACTACATCTACAAGCAAGCTGGTGAGTACTCTTTTAATTATATAAATGCTTAGTGCCTAAATTGAGTGGACGGCGCTTAATCGCCCACTCTATGCAGAATTTTGGGGAGTTGTGTCCAGGCTTCCCCGGCTTAGTTACCAGGAGGTTATCTCCTACATGCTTAGTCTGTAGACCTAGTGCTGAACAGGGTTGGTTCCCACCTTCCCTGTATTGTAGTAGTTTAGGAGGACATATACGTCCTCACCATATGTCAACATGTAAACCTTTTGTACTCTGTTTATTGTCAACATGTAAACCTTTTGTACTCTGTTTATTGTCAACATGTAAACCTTTTGTACCCTGTTTATTGTCTTAGTATATAGTTGTTGTTACAACTTGTGTTTGATTCCTTTCTACCTCTGACTACGTTCCCCAGTCACGCAAACCCCACGTGACAATATCCTATAGGATTTGTTTCCTCTACCTTTAGATATCCTAATCTGGAGTGGTCCAGCATAGTCTATTCCTGTATGAGTAAAAGGACGAGATGGACACACTCTTGCGGATGGCAATTCGCCCATGATTTGTTCGAGAGGTCGTGCGTTTTGTTTAACATATGGTAAACACTTGTTGATTATTTCACGTACCAAGTGTTTCGCTCGAATTATCCAGTAATTTATTCTTAAATGTGCTGTCTTTATTGTTAAATTGTTAGTTGAATTCCTTCGTGTAGAGTTTGATGATGGGAATCAGCAGGCGCGGATCGAGACTTTTGTTTTGGGGGGGTCACTCTCAGACATGCAACCAGACTTTTTTCTCCGGACCGGGAGGGGGGTCATTAATAGTACATTGGGCAGGAGAGTTTCTACTGTAATGTTTTCTACTGCGGGATCTTGTTCCAAAATAATTGAACAAGAGTGATATATTTGCACAAAAATCATATATTACAATACTTTTTCCATGACAAGTTTTACAGTATAATTAACTATAATCACAATGTATGTATAAATAAACTATAAATATAAATAAACTATAATCACATATGTCAATATGTTGCATCTGCTTTAGTGAAGTCAGAGCACTAATTCCAAACGAGTGCGTTTGCTCTTCGCGAATCGAATAATCACAGAATCAATGTTAAGATTGATATCTTGGTGAATATGCAATAAAGCAAGACCAATCAGCCTATCGTTCGTCATTGTGGACCTGAGCCACGTTTTCAGACGATGGAGGGTCGAAAAAGAGCGCTCTGCAGTGGCTACACTGACTGGTAGAGTAACTAAGATAGTAAGTAAGTAAGTTATCGTTTATCATATCAGTTTATTCTCCTGAAAAAATTGTGTGACCCCCCCTGGATCCGCGCCTGGGATACAGAGACGATAAGTCTTGCTAGATGAAGGTGATGTTCTGCTTTTTGCATTTAGAAATAAACTGCAGTAAGCTATTACTCTGACTATTCTTCATAATGATGAAAATCTTACAAAAAATTCAATGTTGTAATTTATAATTGTTCCGTCTTCATTTTTGTTAATTTAAAATTGCCATCAATCGCATTAAAATTGCTATAAATCGTACGATCCAAGAGAGTGTGAGTCAACAAAAAATATTGATCATAAAAGACACGTCAAGCAAAAAACCACGAGAAAACCCTCGATTTCATCAAGGATAGATACAGTGCGTTGGGCCTGTACATTTCTTATTGGATATTGGACTAAGAAAATCAACGGCACAAGAAGTGCAACTGTGATTGTCATCCTATGACAAGGTAACGCAAGAATGGTTGTCCACTCCCAACATACCTTGACAACTAAGTGACGAAGCTGCAACATAAGTTCAACTATACCAATGGATCTGAAGCATCTCCTTTTATCATCAGTAGATAAAAACTGGGTGTTCTGAAACCACCCCCCACTCCTGACCTTGACCTTGAACCTATCTTTCTCTAACACATGGTGACCTTGAACCTATCTCTGTCACCTAAACGTGGCAACACCGCATTCTCAAGGTCATCAATATGGCAACAATGTAACTTCAAGGTCATCAATATGACAACAATGTATCTTCAAGGTCACTTAATGTTGGTGACCTTGAACCTATCTCTCTAACACATGGTGACCTTGAACCTATCTCTATCACCTAAACGTGGCAACACCGCATTCTCAAGGTCAACAATATAACAACGATGTATCTTCAAGGTCACCAATATGGCAACAATGTAACTCCAAGGTCATCATTAACAACAATGCATTCAAGGCCACGCTATAGTCAAGGCCACTAAATAAAATATCTTCAAGGTCATCAATTTAGCAATAAGGTTATCAAATTGGCAACAATGCATTCAAGGCCAAGCTATATTCAAGGTTACTAAATAAGGTATATTGAAGGTCACCAAACACCATTCAAGGTAAAGCTGTAGATATATATATATATAGCAGGTCGCATGTATTGAAAATTCAAAATGTGTGTAGAAGCGAGCTTACAGAATACGTGCTTGACAGAACGAGTGTTATCATTTCGTAATTGGAAGGGTAGGTATACAAACTCCAAAATCTTTAGCTGAGGCCGATTTGTCTACACGGGGCATGGAGATAGAGTAGAATTATTTTATTGCCGAGTGAACATTTTCAAATGGGAACCGTCGGATAGTCCAACAACTGAAATGGTCACCACATTGCGTGTTTGCAAACGTGTTAGCACCCATAAACGTTGAAAGTGGTAGAGACGTTTGCGGTTAAAAGTAACCAGATACAACCTAGAATATAACGCGAGGAAACAGGGAAAATGTTACCAATCAAGGCGGTAATATTATTGGAAACCTTGTACGAGGGCGTAGTGTACGTTGCAAAACGTCCAGACACAACAGCAGCCTTTATTTCATACGACTTCAATACGAGCGTTTGGTTTGGCATGCAACCGGTGACGTTGCAACAAATGGGAATGTTTAAACACGAAATCGGCAATAGAACGCAAGAAGTACGATTCAGGGTCAAATTCGTGTACCCAACATATACCATGGATAGCGAGTGGCAAACCCTCGGGAATAGTCCGGTAGAACAATGTAAAGTCAGCAGCGAAACGTGTTACGCTTCCGTGGTGACCTTGGGCTCCCTGTTAATCGCAGTAGTTGGTGTAAGCATGGGAATATATTGTATAGCTCGTTATCGTTACCATTAAAGACCATGACCTTGTACCCACCCGTCAACTCAGTATATATAAACGCATACGCAAGAACACTTCAGTAGTACAGCATCATGAACGTGGTAGAGGCAACCGTTTTAGTAACATTCGATTTCGAGGACGACGATGAAATCCGAGACGAAGAATTGCACGGAGGAAACGTCGAGAAAACATTAGATCACCACAAAGAGGCATTCACGAGGGGTTAACAACTTCAAAAAAATGTGTACACCGATTACGGATTACACTAGATTACATGCGAATACACCAGATTACATGCGACTACATCAGATTACATGCGACTACATCAGATTACATGCGACTACACCAGATTACATGCGACTACACCAGATTACATGTGACTGCACATGACTGCACCAGACTACATGAGATTACACTTGACTGCATCAGAATAAACGTCAATAAATAACAGTATATAACTTTGCAACGCAGTTTTAAGAACTCTTATTGTACAAAAAATGCTTTAACCGCTACATGGAGGAGCAAAATTACGTCGAGAAATACTCACAAATACCCTGGCAAATAAGATACCGTAAGACACCTTAATAAATTGTAATTTGCTGAATGTAAATGTACCTATCTCAAAAAAATGTCCGTGCACAAACTACTAAGTTTACATGCCATTCGGTAGTAAATAACGGTATAACTAGAAAAAATATATTTAATAATAATATACATACAATACGTACCTATATGTAAGTACATACTTTTATTTGACAATAAAACAAAACTGAAACAAATTTAATGAAAACGATAAGAAAGAAAAATATAAAATAAATATAATATGGAATTCTGTTTTAAAAAACAATAAAAATATTTGAAATAAAATAAGTGAACTACTTTCCCATCACTCTACGCTGTCGGTCGCTGCTTAAATAGCAGTCTCCACTTTGCAGCAACCAACAGAGAGTACTCTTCTTTATTTTTTATATTTTTCCATGTTCCTTTATTAGCACTTCTGATTTTTTCTTTGGAATAGAGCTTTAAATTTCAATCTCATTAATACTATATTGGCTCGGGTGTTGACTAGTCGAGGACTGCAGACAGTCCTCAATTTCAGTCTCTTCTTTTTCAGAAGAATCAGTATCACAGGTAAGTACGTTTTCTACAACATCTTTTACGAGATCTATATATGGAATAAAATCTTCCTCAGTTACATTTAGTTTTAACAGTCTCAAGATAGTGTTAACTTCTTTTTTTGATTCATTGACGGCATTCTCAATTTCTATATCAGAAGGTAGAGATTCGTGTTGAACGTAGGAAATATTATTCTTATGTGGAAAGAATTCCTTCATTTTATCTGAATGTAGTATGTCTGTTTGAAGTTGTAATCTTTTTAAACGATGCAAAAGATCTAACATGCTGAAATTAACCATTGTGCAGTGTGTTGACGTCATCGACCTAGTGATTCTAAAAAAATTCTCGCATGTTTGACTATTGAACAGTGTTGGTATAAAATATTCAGGAGAATTTATTGATCTTAAGTGCAAAATTGTCGTAACTATACAATGAGCATTAATTTCAATGCATAAGTAAGCATTAAGAGTAATAAAGTGTTCCATGTTATGTTTTTTAGAGCGTTTAATTAAAGACCTCCAAGCTCTGAAGAAAAACACTGCTTTCCAAATTTTAAAAACTCTTTCCTTTGGAGTTAAATTTTTCCTTACATAAGAATCAATGCAACATTGTATCATATCAAGATAAACCGCTGTTGCTTCCGAGCCTCTACTTTTCAGAAGACTTTTAACATTTTCTGTTATAATTTTTTGAACACTTCTAAAGTTCATTTTATCTTTCACATTTAGATCAGATTTGCATAAGAGATGTTGACTTTTTGGAACATCAGCAATAAGAGAAAATAAATCATCAACAGATATCTCATGTTTTCCCAATAACAGTACCTTTTTCCGGTCTTTAGTTTTCAACAATCTGTTACGTAATTTAGTCGCTATGTGTATGGTGTCTTGAACACACACTGTTGTTAATTCTGCCGAACTAATAAACCATGGCCAAAGGTTATTCTGTGGTTTTTTGGAAGAAACCGCTTCTTGATCGTTTTTGTCTACACCTAGTCGAATATGTTGTCTCATTGCTTTTAACAATCTAGTGTCTCCATCACTTGAAATTCCTAAAATATTGATGTTGTGCTTTTTACATTCATTGATGATGTAGTTCCATCGGGCAATAACGTCAGATGCTTTAAATTTGTTATCAGTGCCAAACAAACTAAAACAAAAAGATGGGGCATTCGCTTGCAAAGGTTGCATCATGATAACATAAACAAGTCGCGAAGCCTTTTTTGTTTTAAAATATTCTTTTATTATCCTGGCATTTGTAGCAGGATAGTTCGATATTACAGGAAGTCCATTTTTGTCGAGTGGAGGCACAAAACCGATAATTTGGTCTGTATTGGGGTCATATTGAATTCTTCCAGTTATTCCAGTTGGGTCTTCCGACATCCAGCAGAATCGTGGAAGAGAATTTTTCGTCAGAAAAGTGCTCAGTTCTTCGAAAAACAATTGACCCTCTATTCCAAAATTACCGTGATCTCTTATCGAGTTCTGTGCAGTTGTAATAGACGGCAAAGGCAAGTTCGAGCATAACGTTCTATAAGTTGATCTACCACCAATCATAAAAAGATACGAAGCAAATAATTTCAGCGTATTTGGATAACGATTTTGCTTGCTATTACTTTTTGAATGAGCCAATTGTAGAAGCATTCTCAAAAATATTGATGTAGAAAGAGGATCTTTACACTTTTTATATGAGCCATCGCTCGAACCGTCATTAGCAATATTCATAAATCTTGTAAGTCTTTCACGTAAGGTAACATTTTCTCTTAAGATAACATCCAATTTGTTTAAAATAATTATGTGGGAGTCTAATGTACAACAGTTCCTTGCCTGTCTTTCCAAAGTTCGTTTTCTTCTTTGCAACCGTGAGTATTTTGATTGTTTCCATTTTGAACCTTTCTTGATATGTAGAGCCGAGTGTAGAGCATTAACGTTTAAATTGCATTGTACGGCCCTACGATTTAGTACAATGCAATTTGGTCTTCCCCCGAATATGAAGATTTTGTTGAGGATTTTGTGCAAGAAGTATACCTACTAAGAGGTTCGTTGTCAGAACTCAAGTCACTGTCAAAATGTTCTTGTGATGTTACCGCAGATTTGAGACCAAGAGGTGTAGACGAACTACTGGCTGTTGATACTGCGAAGTCATCCTCGACTATTTTGTCATTACCTACAAAGAAATCGTGAAAATTGCTATTTGAAGAAAAAATGATCAGTCACTACCTGAAATAGCAGATGTTGTACTAGTAGAAGCTCCTGTAGTATTTGCTGATTTTAAGATTACATGATCTAAAATGGATATTTGCTTACATCCAGGTTTACGTCTTTTATTTTCGTAACTGCTCGTATCTTCATATTTAAGTACATGGCGTTTTATGTGTCGGATATAATTTGAAATAATCCACCGCTTCTTTTGATTTTTCAAAAGTGTAGTACCCACATTTACAAAAGCATTATTCTTGCATAGAATACAATTAATTTTTGCACTTTCGTTTCCTGTTAATACAACGTCGGTAGTAGAAAGTTCTAACAACTTTTGATAATATTTGCAAGTTTTTGCAACATTATTTTGAATCCAAGTTTGAACTAATTTTAAAATTTCGCCTCGAATTTCACTTTCTTGCTCCGGAAAAGTCGAGTGCCTCCGCCTACTAATTTCACTTTGTTCTTTCTCCGTTGAATTTTCAAAAGTTGTTCTCGATGAATTTACTGCAATAGCCGAGGAAATAGTTTTTTCTCTTCTGTTCTTTTGAAGGCCGGTAACTTTTTTTGTTTTCTCGATTAAATATTTTTTCATTTCAAAAATAAGTTTGACGTGACCAGGCAAAATTTTGAAACGCTCTTTGTTTTTGCAGTACACACCGTAAACATCTTCCAGTGGAGATGCTTCATCAATCACATATTGCAAATCTGTTCGCGCAAAATTCTCCATTTTTTCAATATCACTGTCCTCGATCTGTGCAATTGAAACTGATGTGTCAAATCCACAAAATTTCATTATATTCATCAGATACTTCGGAAAGGTGCAATTTAAACCATTTTGTAAATCATTCCAAATTTTTTGATTGTCTGCTGACGGTTCATCCGAATCCAAGTTCGAGTCCAAGTTCTGTTATTAGAAAATAAAAAAGAATAGAAATTTAGGTACCTACTACTCGTACATATTTCACGAGATATTTCAATTAATAAAGAGCGCCCATATATGGAAGATTTATTATGCAAATAACACTGGGTAGGTATAGTTATCTATGTTTTTACAAAACCCTAATGTTACAGAAAAAAGTTGGTAATATGTAGTTAGTTAAGTGTAAAAAGTCATGTTTTATTGCATGAACGGGCTGATTTAAAACACGAGCGAGGTACGAGTGAGTGCTTTTAAAAGCCCTTGAATACAATAAAAAGACTTTTTACAAGTGTATCTTACAACGTTTTAACTACGATCGTCCCCGGTAAAGGTATTTAAAATCGTGCAATAAAAGTGTGCAATAAAAACGTGTAATAAAGTTTTATTGTACTGTGCCATAAACGTATACTTTTTGCACTAAAAATCGTTAACAAAGTGCTCATTTTTTACACGATCGTAGATAAAGTATAATTTATAGGTACAAAATACATGTAAGATTAAGTTTTAGAAGCTAACAGATTATGTCAGGATTCAGGACAAATTTTTTTCAGTTGTTTATAACATTGTGTCAATTTTATATTGTTTAAAATACTCACATTAATCATTTTGACGAACAAGTGGAGTATGTCACGTGCCACGATGTTAACTAAGATCCTTTAGAAAATAAACTGACGAACGCATGTGCAGGTCCATTAAGACGCGGGAACATTTGTTATTGGTTCTCTCAAGGCCACACAAGCCCTTGAGAATACAGAAGCCTGTATATAAAAAACTGACTTCACAAGACTACATAGGATTTCTCCGAGACTACATGAGATTACAGGGGACTACTCAAGATTACACGGGACTATACGAGACTACACTTGAATACGCGTGACTATACCTGATTACGTGATTACAGTAGTCGACTATACGGTAGATGTACACCTGATTACACAAGTTGATAACCCCTCGGGCATTCATTAAACACGTCAAAGAGAAGCGCGTTCTCGAAGAATGTTATCTGGTGTTTTGTTAGTGACGTATGAATATTCAATGGATTTAAACGGCGAAAGCATATGGTTGGATGGAAAAAGTGGGACAGCGCCGAAACAGTTGGGAGAGCCGTTACACGAATGGTACGATACAAATATAAAAATTCCCATCATGAGATGTATAGAGAAGTATAATTGGATAAGTTTCGAACGGAACATTTGTGTCGTTTCACCATCTTAATAGCGGAGAGTTAAAGAGTTGTGCTGTTTATGTATAGACAAGTATAATCCGGATAAGGGCATAACTAATGTATTACTTAAATAAAAGATAAATGTACTCTGTAAACAAATACAAGGTTGTAAATTTTAAAAGATAAATGTACACTGTACAAACAAATACAAGGTGGTAAATTTTGAAATATGTAATCCTCTGATATATCAAAGTCAATCATAAAGTGTAAACAATTGTATATGGATTGTGAAATGTATTTAGTTAAATAAACCACGTATATATGTCCCATTATGTCGTTTCAATTAAGAGCGATCTCCGTCTCTCCTAGACAACATTCTAATTTAACGATTAAATCAAAAGTAAAACTAAGATTTAAAAGAAAAATTTCATACCATTTGAATTTCAATTAGACTCTTACCTTACTATGAAAGTATGCAGACGTTATGTTTACAAAAGAATGCAGGCGAAAGGTCAACACTACCTCAAGGGTAAGAACTACACCAGACAGGCAGGAATGTTACATGTAGTTAGAACAAAAGAAATTCCGCAGACGAGAACAAAGAAACAAGGCAAGGTCAACGAGATTATATTTACACAGAAAGGAGTGGGGGCATAGATATATCTATAACTTCAAGCTGCACCACTCATTTAGATCCAAACAACAATAGTCAAAATGAACAATGAAAGTGGTGCACAAAGAGCGTCCCCAATGATGGAGGTCGAGCGACCGGCGTCCCGGGGGTCGTCCATATGGAGCGAGGAGACGGAGATCCTCGGTTCAGCGAACGACGTTGGGGGCGGCAACGAGCTGGAGGTGCCATTCGGTGAAGACCAGGAGGAAGAGGAAAGATAGAAGCGCTGGTACCTAACTAAATAATTTAACAAAATTACTTTTAAATAAAACACATAGATATGAGCCATATATTATTATTTTAATGTTTATAGCCGGAGATCATCAACGTCGCAAGTTCTCGACCCGTGCTGGTACGGGGAAGGTGCTAACACGCTGGTGCTATGTGCCGAATGTCGGAACAATTGTATCAGCGCGCCGCACAATTACGACGCAGCACGGGACGCGGGACGTACGAGAAGTGCGGGGCTTGCACTACGTAGCATAAGTAAGTTAGTTAAAATTATTTAGTTAGCTATTGTAATAAAGCTATTTTTAGTTATGTAAAATTAAAATTAAAATTTTTAAAAATTAGCGTTCTAGCTCTCAAGGTCAACGAAGGGCAAGATTTCGTTTGGTCGATTTGATAGGTAGAGATAAATGAAGGTCGTCACGGGTATGCTGTTGACCACAATTGAATGGTCATAGAGTATTTCCGGGTTGCTACAAACTTTTAGATTTTTCTTCAGAGAGTATTTTCTGGTTGCTGCAAACTTTTGAATTTGTATTTTTAATTTTAATATCTTGAGTGCTATTTTTTAATTGAATGGTCATAGAGTATTTCCTGATTGCTACAAACTTTTGAATTGTTTTCAGAGACTATTTTCTGGTTGCTACAAACTTTTGGATTTTTTTTCAGAGAGTATTTTCTGGTTGCTACAAAACTGTTGAATTAGAACAACATAGAAATAAGTAAAGGTTCTATAATATCTCTTATTGTATACAATCAAATCATCAATTGTAAAGGAAAAAATAATTTTTTCATGCTATTTTTATTTAAAATGTGGTGCTTCTAACTAAATAATATTAACAAAATTACTATCTATATCTATAATGTCTATAATATCTACAATTTCTCTTATGGTATACAATCAAATCATTACACATCACTGCTGATCCATCTCCAACCGTGCATTCAATAGTTGTAGCAGTGGGCTCCCGTGACAATTGTCATTGCAGTTACAGTCTACATCCGCATCGTTGCCTCCAAATTGGGATACCGGACCGATGATATGCAACCGTTCGGAACACGCCATTGGGTCGAAGGTGTAAAGCTTCCGTTTCATGCAGCCATCACACCAATGGGATGCTATGTGGTAAATCGATCTCGACACCCTGGTGTGGTATTGCAGCGGTAGGGTTGCCGTACTACACGCACTGCGTATGCAACCCTTGCATAGGCGCTTCTCCTTCCACGTGTAGTACGACCACCACAGACAATACGGGACATCTGCCACAGTAAACCACCCCTGCAATACCGTAGCCACCTGTTGAAACCGTAGGGTTCGGTTTGCACAAGCAATGTCCTCCATGTCACCGAAACGGTCTTGATCATAATGTTGAGCGGACTTAGCGGTTGCATACCAAAACCATTTCCACATCACCCATAGTTCGAACACTAGGCGTTCTATACCTATACCTATGGGTGAGGTCGGATTCATTAGCTCCCGATGGTGGCGGGCGATGACTACATGTGGACCCAACGAGGCAGCGATGCGGCGTAACGATTGAGCCCGTAGGCTGTGCCAGCGATCCCAGTGCTGCACATCAGGGGCGACACCTGCTTCAGCTGAATGTGGTACACGAGGAGCGGATGACACGACGACGAACATTGTGATGTGTTACCTGGTGTGGAAAACACTCCCTATTATATCGAAGTAGCAACACCCTCGGAGGGAGTGGGAGTCCCTGGGGAGTGGAAGACCTTGAGGTACCTATACACCGACCTATACACCAATGACCTTGAGGAAATGCAAGGTTTCTGTCTATACACCAATGACCTTGAGGAAATGTAAGTATTTGCGCGAATGCAAGGTAAAGTTGTGGGGGTGATGGAGGGGTTCAAGGTGAAGTAGTGGGGATGACGGAGGGGTTCAAGGTTAGGGAGTGGGGGGTGGTTCGACAAAACCGGAGGGCGACGCAGCGGAGCATCAGTCTGTCTTCGTTCATCATGGATACATCATCTAGTAGTGTTACCAGTGTTGGTGAAGTGAATAAGTGTCGTTGTGTGACATTGTCCTTCTGGTCAAAATTGTCGATGAGGAAAGCGTGCCCAGTACATGTGCGCGTACACCATCTCCAGTTGCTGCGTGCCCCGCCCGGTACTTGTGCCAACTATCGAGCGTACACCATCTCCAGTTGCAGCGTACCCGGTACATGTGCCGCGTGCACCATCTCCAGTTGCTGCGTGCCCGGTACTTGTGCCAACTATCGAGCGTACACCATCTCCAGTTGCTGCCGCAAAGATCATAGTACTGCAAAATGTGGTAGTAAAGGCGGCAGCCGTTAATGTGGAGAAGCCGAAGTACGACATGATTAGTGGGCGTTCACAACCTTTACTGCGAGAGTTGTTGACTTCGACAAATGTGTTTTACGCTGCTGGAAGTTTGCACTTGAGAGGAATCCCCATCGTGACGGTCCAGGAAGCACCTGCGGCATCACCATGGTTGGGTAAGTGGCACTCCCAATTGTTGAATAGCCCACCGGGCAGCGATTATGATATCTCAATTCGGGAGTCCCTTTTGGGGGATGCATCACCATCTGCAACCGACGACGACGAAGTGAACCTGCCCATGGAGATTGCCACAAGTGTAAATGTAATTGTTGATGAAACGGAGTCGGACTGTTCCACATCAATTACAAGCGCTCCTGACGTTGACGATGAGGAGTTAGTCATTCCGGGTACCCCCTGTGATGATGGGGTGCATGACCAGTTGGACATAGACCCAGCGACACTTATGGAGGTTTCTGATGACACAGCGTCTATCCAGTTGTCCGGCAGCATCAGAGACTTCACAACTTCACCGATTGTCTTCATAGATGGCGTACCATGCGAGAAGCAGTCTTTACCGCTTGCTGTCGTTGATGACGCACAGCAGACAAGGATTACACGACGGTTAAGAGAAGTGGCGTCCGGTTTGCGAGGGTGTGAGAGTGAACGCATCGCTCTCCTTCAACGCAAAGCGGAACTCTTAGCTTCTGTGGAAAGATACGAGATCAAAATCAAGAGTATCAAGACGCAGCAGCTATGACAACTGATGACGGAGTTGGGGTCCTGTGAGAGCGAACGCCTCGCACTTTTAACCGAAGCGGAAAACTTGTCTGCTTTGCGTCATCAACGACGTTATCGGTTGGTATAACTGTGACCTCCCACTAACAATAACCCAGTCCTCTTCCTATCCCGGTCGGGTTTGCATAACACGTCCTCGTCGTCCCGACTGGAAATCAGTATCGCGAACGTTAGTGGTAAAAGTTGACGTAAAAGCTTTATCGTTTGCCAGTGCGTTCCCGTTTACTGATTACTAAGGATATGCATGTGTGTAGCTGCGGCGCGTCCTTCACCCGACAGGATGCTCTAACTCGTCACCGAAGAGAAAGTTGCCGTGGAGCGCTGGACCGCCCATCCACGAGCGGTAAGTAACCACCTGTGAGGTTGGGTGATGTGGTACGAATATTTTCTTGATTACAGCTCGGGGAACTTCGGATGCTGTAGGGAATACTGGTGAAGGACCTGCACCTAAGAAAGCGAAAAAAACCTCCCCGCAAGGTACGTGTACACATTGTTAACGGTTTTAGTGTTAGTGATCTGTGCAATTGTTTCAGGAAATACCTCTGCGACGGTGTATTGCGATGTGTGCGAACTGGATGTTCCACGACTTGGCTACGCTGGACATCTACGAAGCAACCGTCATCATCGTAATGCCGCGTCAGTGCAGTCGGAGGAAGTGGTGGTCCTGGAGACGGCTTTCAAGTCGCGTATAGCCAGTTACCGAGTCTCGGTGAGAAATCATCACATAAATCTCAGAGAATTTACGGATGAGACCCGCGAAAATGTGTTAACGCTATTAGAAAGAAACGTTCGGCTCTTTCGTAGTGTGAAAGTCAACCTAGAAGTATTCGGAATGTACTTTTTGGAAAGTCAAAATTTGCACGACATTAAATCGTTTAATACACAAAATGAGATTGTGACCGTGACTTCGAATCTGACCGATTTGTATGATGATTTCGTTGAGGTGCTGGATACGAAGATGTCGGACGCGTTATCTAAATTTGAATTGTACCGTGGTCCGAATGCAGCAAGTGAGTTTATGACGCGCTTAGAAGGAGATGTTAGAAGGTTGTATAAGGATCATTTAAAACATGTTCAAGAAATGCGACTTTTATCGTACCGACAGACTTTGAACTATGACAATGCAACCATGTGTCATATTTGCTACAAACCCTTTGGTGAAAACGACGTTAAGGTGAAAGATCACTGTCACCTCAGCGGCGAGTACCGCGGTGCGGCTTACTCCTTGTGCAATTTAGTGTACCAAATTCCCGACTTCGTACCGATATTTTTCCATAATTTGACCGGACATGATTCACATCTATTCATAAAGCAACTGGCATTAGAAAAAGAAGCAATCGATGTCATTGCGCTCAATAAAGAGAAATACGTTTCGTTTTCGAAACGACTTTTGGTAGATGAAATTAGGAACGGGTCCCAACGACAACAGGTATGTCTTAAAATGCGCTTTCTGGACAGTTTACGATTTCTAAATTCTAGTTTGGATAATTTGTCTCAAAATCTCACTTCCGACCAGTGTTTGACTATTAAAAAGTATTTTGGAGATAGGGTTAGCTTCGACTTATTGCGACAGAAAGGTGTGTTTCCCTATTCGTACGTCGACAGCTTCTCCAAACTCGAACAGGACACGTTGCCGACGTATGAGGACTATCGATCGGTTGACAGGGGAACACATCTCTCGATCGCGGTATGCTCGCGCTGTGGAGGTGTGAAATACGTTTGGATGCACGACTTTGGGTGACTATTCGGATCTCTATTTGAAAATCGATGTCTTACTTTTGGTTGATGTCTTTGAAAACTTTAGACGTGTATGTCTTGAAAATTACAAGTTAGATCCGGCGCAGTATTTTACTGCACCGGGTTTAGGTTGGGATGCTATGTTGAAACGCACGTCTGTAGAACTGGAGCTGCTCACGGATCTGGACATGCTCCATTTCTTTAAGAAAGGCATTCGGGGAGGCGTCAGTACCTGTGTTGGCAGGAAGTGTTTCGCGAATAATACGTTTCTTCCAAATTATGACGCGTCCAAGCCCCATTCTTTTATGTATCTCGATGCTACCAATCTCTACGGTTACAGTATGCGACCGTATCTGCCACAGCGCGACTTTGAATGGCTTAGTCCGTACGAAATTGAACAGTTCGATCTAAATTCCGTGGCGGAAGACGCCGATATGGGCTACGTGCTGGAAGTAGATCTACACTACCCAACGCGGTTGCACGATTTACATAATGACTTTCCTTTCTGCCCCGAACCTCTGGTGCCGCCTACGGGCAACGCGCGTCACCCAAAATTAATTCCAAACTTGTTCGATAAAACGCGTTACGTTATCCACTGTAGAAATTTACAACAGTGTCTTAAGCATGGTTTAGAATTAACCAAAATTCATCGCGTGTTAAAATTTCATCAGGCACCCTGGTTGCGTTCCTATATTGATTTGAACACCACGTTACGTAATCAGGCGACTAACGAAGCGGACAGGGACTTCTTCAAATTAATGGTTAACAGTTTATTTGGCAAGACAATGGAAAATGTCGATAAAAGGGTGGACGTTCGTTTGGTCAGTCATTGGGAACGTCATGGTAGAAAGCATGGGGCTGAGACGTTAGTAGCAAAGCCTCAATTCAAAAGCGTTGCTGTCTTTTCGGAAAATTTGGTCGCTATAGAATTACAAAAAGTGTCCGTTACTTACAATAAACCGGTGTACGTGGGTTTTACTATTTTGGATCTTTCTAAAACGATAATGTATGAATTTTTTTATGATTTTCTCAAACCTTTATATGGTGATAACGTGCACTTGCTGTACACAGATACTGACTCTTTCATTATAGAAATTCGTACTGAAAATTTTTATGCTGATATGAAGCAACACTTAGATAAATTTGACACCTCAAAATTCCCACCTGACAACATTCACGGTATACCGCGCACGGCCTCGGTGGTTGGTAAAATGAAAGATGAATATTGTGGAGTGCCCCTCTGCAGTTTCTACGGTGCAGGTGCTAAAACGTATTGTGTAAACGTGCTTGACCGCGACGGTGCAATGGCGATTAAAAAGGCGAAAGGGGTAAAAAAGGCGGTATTAAGCGCGATCTCACCGTTGAGGACTACCGTCAGGTTGTGGAGGATGGTGTTGTGCTCTTCATGCATTTTAGACCTGTAATACCTTAGTACTTTTGTATTCAGAATCACATTTGCTATCGATTTTCGTATTTAAAACCTAATGGTACCATGTAAAAGAATCCCGATGACGTCATATCCGGTACCAGCAAAAGTTCCAAGATGGGTTCTAACACTGATTTCGTAAACTAGAGGTCGAATTATGCAAAGTTCTTTTAATTCCATTGCTGTAGCCAGAAGCCAGTCCGAATGATTGAGTGTAGACTATTAACCAGGACAGAACCCGTTAAGTGGTTCTAGCTCCGTTATTATGCATTTTAGACCTGTATTACCTTAATACTTTTGTATTCAGAATCACATTTGCTATCGATCTTCATATTTAAAACCTAATAGTACCATTTAAAAAAATCCCGATGACGTCATATCCGGTACCAGTAAAAGTACCAAGATGGGTTCTAACACTGATTTCGTAAACTAGAGGTCGAATTATGCAAAGTTCTTTTAATTTCATTGCTGTAGCCCGAAGCCAGTCCGAATGATTGAGTGTAGACTGTTAAACAGGACAGAACCCGTTAAGTGGTTCTAGCTCCGTTATTATGCATTTTAGACCTGTATTATCACAATACTTTTGTATTCAGAATCACATTTGCTATCGATTTTCATATTTAAAACCTAATGGTACTAATTAAAAAAATCCCGATGACGTCATATCCGGTACCCGCAAAAGTAGCAAGATGAGTTCTAACACTGATTTCGTAAACTAGAGGTCGAATTATGCAAAGTTCTTTTAATTTCATTGCTTTAGCTAGAAGCCAGTCCGAATGATTGAGTGTAGACTGTTAAACAGGACAGAACCCGTTAAGTGGCTCTAGCTCCGTTATTATGCATTTTAGACCTGTATTACCTTAATACTTTTGTATTCAGAATCACATTTGCTATCGATTTTCATATTTAAAACCTAATGGTGCCATTTAAAAAATCCCGATGACGTCATATCCGGTACCAGCAAAAGTACCAAGATGGGTTCTAACACTGATTTCGTAAACTAGAGGTCGAATTATGCAAAGTTCTTTTAATTTCATTGCTGTAGCCAGTAGCCAGTCCTAATGATTGAGTGTAGACTGTTAAACAGGACAGAACCCGTTAAGTGGCTCTAGCTCCGTTATTATGCATTTTAGACCTGTATTACCTTAATACTTTTGTATTCAGAATCACATTTGCTATCGATTTTCATATTTAAAACCTAATGGTACCATTTAAAAAAATCCCGATGACGTCATATCCGGTACCAGCAAAAGTACCAAGATGGGCTCTAACACTGATTTCGTAAACTAGAGGTCGAATTATGCAAAGTTCTTTTAGTTTCATTGCTTTAGCCAGAAGCCAGTCCGAATGATTGAGTGTAGACTGTTAAACTGGACACCCTGTAGATGTTTAATTTTATTTATTATTCTTAATATGAGACTATTTACTCAATCACTTAACTTTGGGTTCTTTCATTAAATGATTAAATAAACTCTACCTTATTTTCAGTTCCTAAATGTCATCAAATAAGTTAGGTTATCAAAAACAATTGACATTTATACCTTTAATGTCATCTTTGACATTTCTCAAATTAAATTTATATATGATCAAGTGAGCATAGCATATAAAATAAAATTTTGTTTAATTCTTTATTTAACACTTTTATTAGGATGTTGAAAAGAAAGAAATCTTACCCTTGCCAACTTACAATGATTCCTTCCTTCAGTAAATCTGCAATGGATCTCTCAACGGTTAAATTAACTGGTATACCAATCTCTTTTAAATGATACCAACTGGTTTTTGTTCCTTTTAACTTCAGGTTCACTTCTTTCTGAAAAAAATTAACTCACTGTCACTTCACTTGCTCTTCCTTCAATTGTCATTCATCATCCAAGAACTGCCGACGACTGCTGCACTGGATCTGCTTACTACCGCCAAAGATTATGATGAAGGACTCAATAGCTCTCTAGGACTCCGTAAGTATCTTCTATGGCTCCTTCAAATGGTCTCCCTCTTTCTATATTCTCTATGCCTGATCTACTGTAAATTAACACTCTTCCACACCTCAGCTTGGTTATCGTGGATGACTCTTCTAAATGTATTACTCTTCTTGTAGATTTCTTATCCAAAAACTATTTACAACTATTCTTCTATTCCTCTATATTCTTCTTCTATGTTATATAAATCACGTAACTTATTTCCCCCTCCTTCTTACCTCAAACTTTTCTTCACGGTGTCTTTTCTTTATTATTTTAGTTATTGATATTTATTCTTCCCCGTTCGCGTCTTCCAAGATATACGTTATGGGATTGGTTCGATTAACCTTTTTAATTTGGAAGATTTCGGTACTCCATGTGGGAGTATAGCCTTTCGCAAACGCTTCCCGATGCTTGCTGATTCGCACGTGATCACCGACTGTGAATTTAGCACTTCGCAGGTCGGTGGTTTTCGTGGAAATCGTAAACTCTAAAAGAATCTTGGCGTTGCTGTGGTTCACATCGATGGGTTTGTAGCAGGTGGTGCGGTGTACGGTATCGTTGTACTGGTTAACAACCTTTGGTAATAACTGCAACCACTTATATGACCCTTGCATTGAAAATTCCTTCCACATCTTGTTTTTAAGAGTTCGGTTTACACGTTCTACCGGACTTGCTTTCATACTAGAAAAGGTGCTGTAATGGTTGATGTTGAAAGTTTGCATTAGCTTACGAAAATGCTGGTTGTAAAATTCCTTTCCCATATCCGTTTGTAAATTGTCCAGAGTACCTCCTGTTTGATGTTAATAATTTTTTCATTGCTTTCGTGACGTATTCACCGGTTTTTCGTTTAAATGGACACGCCCAAACACGCTTGCTAAACATATTCAACAATACTAAAATATATCGAAAACCTTTATTTATTTTAGCATAGGGAATCATTTCCACAAGATCTGCCATGTACAAATCGTTCAAGCCTTTTACGATTACGCGTCTTCTTCGAAATCGTTTACGAGCAGGTTTATGCAATTCTTCAATTATTTGACGTTTTATACTCATTTAGAAAATGCTGGAACACTAATAACAGCTTCAAAAATAAATATGTCCTTTGATCCAGGCTTCTTCGCCTTAAACTTATCCCCTTTCTTCAATGACACTCCAATGAGTGATTCGGCATCGTATAACGTATCGTTTAAAACGATTTGCGAATCTGTTTAATGCTACCTTTTGTTAGAGGAACGACATACTCTAAGTTGGTGGAGTTCAAAAGTGCATAACCGTTTTCATGATTGTATATTCCCATCATATACAACATTGTCTCGTAGTGCAAATTAGACACGTCTTCTAAAAGGAATACTTTTGCACGAGCGTGTGACGGTTATTTCCTTTTAATAAACAATTTCATTCTTATTAGGCATAATTGAATTCATAAAACGAATATTATTCCTGTTTTCAATTTATTGACCGTCTAATTTTCTGTCCTCTTCGCACTCATGGCGACCTTGTTAAATTTGGATAGTTTATAAATTTTGCATTAGTTGGAAATGCGTGTTTCTTTATCAAGTTCTGGCCTTATCGGTTATCGCGCTATTGTTGGTGGAATGAATTGTAGGATTATTCTGTTTTAAATGCTCTCTTTGAGGTGAATATAGTTTTGGGACTCGTCTTCTTCTTCGTGTGCAGATTTAGGGGTGCGTGAAGTAGCCACCCTCGACTAGGTGGAAAAGTCGGATTAATTTTGTAACCTATCGAAGAAGTATTAGTATCTGTGTGGTTGTGATTTCCATATAGAAAACTCCGCTGGGAGGATTCTGCGAGTCACCAGAACTCAATCCTCTTTTCTTTTCTGAACATCATATCTTCACCACTATTAGGGTAAGTGTTGTCTTAATCAGCGATCTTTCACCTTACAATATTCCTATTTGTGGTTTTCTACGATTTTTAGGGTCGTAAGCCTTGGTTGATCTCAATCGCCTTGGGGCGCGATACCAAGATCTTCTCGCCTACGTGTAAGCGGTACCGAGAGCATCAAACCCACCCGTCGCTACGCGGCAAGAACGAGGGAAAGCTAGACAGTATAGCCAGCTAAGTGAATTGACTGTAGTTGTTTTATTAATTATTCATTTGTTTTTTTGTTCCTTTAACTTCTTTAAATATTAACGAATTTTAATGTACATAACCATTTCAAAAATCAGTATTTAACGCCATACAATTCATTCCTTTATGAGGAATAAACAATTTAGAAAACATCTTGATCAGTAACTTACGTTTGGAGTGTAAGCTTCAGGGCAGCTGCCTAGGGGTAACTATTTATTACATAACAATGTAACTTGTCTAAAGATCCAGGGTTCAATTAACTGTATGTTTTTTTTTTGTTTTTTTCATTTCCTTTTTTTCAGCGTACTATATTTTATGTGATTTACTAGTTAATTAATAAAGGCAACTAAGAATCAGTTCTCGTGTATTGTTGATTTATTTTTTTTTGTTTATATTCCCTTGTGCGTGGCATAAATTGGCGCCCAACGTTTAAAAGTAACTTTTCCCATTGATTTTTTTTATTAGTTACACATAGGCGTAGATCTAGGTCTAGTATTTTTGTAGTTGCTTTATATATTTTTTTACATCGAATTTGGTTTGTTTATAGCGATTTGCAATTTCATCGTATTTATTGCTGTGGGCATATATTTTTTTACAGGTATACAGTTGTTGGATGCGCACTGTTCTGCCTATTTGTTTTGTATTTCTAGTTTTTTTAGGAAGGGGGGTTATTGAATAAATTGGTTATTGATTATTAACTGTGTTTATATCTTGCTTGATTTGATTTATTCTCTTATTATTATTTTTTATCTGAATTTTGCTGTGTTATAATTGTATATATTTTGACCAGTCATGGATATTAATCGTCTGTTGAGTGATGAATTGAATTATGAGTTAATGATTAGGGGTTTTGAACCGGGTGAGACGGTTCGGGAAAAGAGACAGCTACTGCGTACTGCTATATTGGAAGTTCAACAGGGAACTCTTGCCATGTTAGATCTTCTTTTAGATCCCTTAAGCGAATTAAATGTTTGCTCTTCTAAATTAGATGATTTAGCGGAAGCGGTCAACGGGTTGGATAGGGAGAATGCCGATAATGACTATAAGAGAATCAACACGAGACTTCTACATGTGGACAGCCGGTTGGGGCGAATTACACCAAATTCAGCTGCTACCGAACGCAAGAAAGAACATTTGCAGTTTTACTGCCAACATTTATTTGAACTTTTAGAAGATACTTTCAAGATTGCTAAGCTATCGCGTCGAGTTAACAATCTTTCAATTTTGGACGATCCAGTTCCACTTTTGCCTCAAACATCTACCGAGATTAATCAGTTAGGTACGGGGTCGAGTGTCTGTCAGCATCAGAGTATGGAGGTTCCTGTAAATAATTTACTCAATTTGGAGGGATCTGTTGTTCCTCTTACACCAGAAGATGGGTTAACAGGCTCTTCTGTACAAGAATTTCCTGAACCAACATCCTTGTTACACGAGGTTCCCACTCATTTTCAGCTGCCACAGGGATCGAGAGTGACATTTGCTGATAAGGAGAATTACCATTTTCCCCGAGTAGCCACTCCTCCGGTATTTCCAGTTCTTAACGCACCCTCTTCCAATCTTCCTGGAAATTCCTCATGGGCCAAAGCAACAAATGAATGTAATCGACCACAACCACTTCCTTTGTGGAAGGAAACCCAAACTGTAAATTCCATTTTTAATGGACCACGTTATCCAATCACGTCAACCATGACTATTCCTGGTTGCTTTCCGGGACCTGTTCTTCCTGAAAACTCAACAATGAGAAATCAGCCTGATGATCGACCCAGAGACATTTTTGGTCCTTTTGGTACACTACCTCAAGAAACTATTTCAAAAGGTCAGCCTTATTGGTCTTTTGGGAAATGGAATATTTATTTTGAGGGAAGCTCAAGTGTCACCGCTTTCATCGAAGATGTTGAAGACAAAGCTCGTGCGAGAAGGGTTAGCAAGGAGCAACTTTTTCAAGTCGCCTCTGAATTTTTTAAGGGTGATGCACTTCTGTGGTTTAGAGCCCGAAGACATACGTTCTCTGATTGGGACCATTTGGTAGTAAAATTAAGAGAAGCATTCTTGCCTCCGGATTATGAATTGACTTTGATGGAAGAAATTCGAAGAAGGACGCAAGGTGAAGAAGAAAAGCTTGTGATTTACGTTACCAGAATGCAGAGTCTATTTGATAAACTGGTTAAAAAGCCCACGGAGAAAGAACAAGTCGATTTGATCCGACGAAACCTTTTGCCTTATCTTCATACAGCCTTGGCTTTATACGACTTGCAAACAATCGATGATTTGTTACATTTAGGTAGGAAGTTAGAAGATTCCTATTGGCGAGCCCAGCAGTATTGTCCACCCCCATCGAATCCTAAACGTGTTCAAGAACCGCAATTGGCGTATAAACGATCTGTAACTCAGATAAAAGCTTCTTTTGTTGAATCGAAGCCTGTCAATAACTTGCTTACAACTTCTTCCGAGAAGACCCTAATTTGTTGGAATTGTAAAAAGCCTGGACACTTTAGATCCAAATGTCCTCAACCTAAAGAACTAGCCTGTTTTCGTTGTGGAACTAAAGGAGTAACCCTAAGAACCTGTTCGTGCAGTTCGGGAAACGAGAAGTGGAGTCACTAAGAGGCCAATTAGTGACTCATCAACTCCGGAAGGCCGAAAATTTTAATTCTAATCCGTACACCTCTATGTCATCGGACTTCGTACGACGTCAAGGTATGGTCGAATTCATACTTTCTCACGTTGATGGAGATCGTAGACCCTATCTACAAGTCACTATTCTAGGTCAGCCGATGTTAGGACTTTTAGACTCAGGTAGTAGTGTTACCCTGGTCAGCAGTTCCGGCATTAAGAAGTTGGTTAATTTAGGGCTTTCGTTGGATACTACTCGTTGTATTCAGATTAAGGTAGCTAATGGAGACTCCTCTTTATCTATTGGTACTATTACCGCTCCGATTTGCCTTTTGGGCAAAGTGAAAGTTTTAGATATTTTGGCGGTGCCGAACCTATCTAGTGATCTCATATTGGGGGCAGATTTTTGGATGGCGATGGATGTTCTTCCAGATTTGAGAAGAGACGTTTGGAGTTTTGGAGATGTTGCTAAAGTTGAAGTTAGTGGAATCCAAGACGATAAAACCTTGACAGCTGTCCAACAAGAAAGTTTGAATAAAGTGCTAGGAGAAAAGTTTGAAAAAATGAAGTCGGGGTTAGGTTATACGACAAAGTTGGAACATAAAATAGAAGTTCAACCTGGTACGGTACCTATCAAACAAAGGTACTATCCCGTTTCGCCTTATAAGCAGAAAATTTTAAACGAGGAATTAGATAGAATGCTGGAACAGAAGATTGTGGAACCTTCCACCAGCCCATGGTCATCACCAGCTTTATTGGTCCCTAAGGACGGTAATCAAAAGTATAGGTTTTGTGTGGATTATAGGGTCCTTAACAAAGTCACTAAGAAGGATGCTTATCCCTTACCCTATATTTCAACCATTTTAGATAGGCTTAAAGGGGCAAGATTTTTGAGTTCCATGGACATTAAGTCAGCATATCATCAGATTGGAGTCGAAGAATCCAGCAGGGAATATACTGCGTTCACCATTCCTGGACGAGGACTTTATCAATTTCGTCGAATGCCGTTTGGGTTGACTAATGCGCCAGCCTCATGGCAAAGGCTCCTAGATAGAGTTTTAGGAGCAGACCTGGAACCTCACGTTTTTGTATATCTAGATGATATCATCATTATCTCATCAGACTTCGAGACCCACTTGGGCGTGTTAGCCAAAGTATTCGACCGATTAATTGAAGCAGGACTTACTGTAGGCCAAGACAAGTGTCACTTTTGTAGACCCTCCTTACGATATTTAGGGTATGTTGTCGACTCCGAAGGTCTTCATGTGGATGCTTCTAAAGTGGAGGCTTTTTTGGCAATCCCACCTCCTAAGAATCCCATGGAAATTCGAAGATTCATCGGTATGGCAAGTTGGTATCGACGGCTCGTGCCTCATTTCGCTACCATTCTAGCGCCACTTACGAAGCTGACTCATAAGAATACGCGTTTTATATGGACCGAAGAATGTCAAGCCGCTTTTAATACTATCAAGAGTAGCCTCGTTTCCGCACCTGTGTTAACATGTCCGGATTTTGATACGCCGTTCATACTACAGACGGATGCCTCCGCCTACGGATTAGGAGCTGTCCTGACTCAAAATCTTGAAGATGGAGAGAGAGTAATATGCTTCCTGTCCAGATCTCTGTCTAAACCCGAGAGAAATTACAGTACCACTGAACGGGAATGTCTTGCTGTTATCTGGGCAGTGGAGAAACTCCGCCACTACTTGGAAGGTAGTCACTTCACTGTTGTGAGTGATCACTCGTCTTTAGCCTGGTTACACAAAATTAAAGATCCCACTGGAAGATTAGCCCGTTGGGCATTACGACTTCAGCCGTTTGACTACACGATTGTGCATAGAAAAGGACGCGAAAACATTGTTCCAGATTTTCTGTCCCGTTCGGTACCTATAGTCGAGGCTGTGAAGTCGTCTGATATTCTTGATCATCTGGGAAAAACCAACGATCCCTGGTATTTGAAGATGATTTCTAAAGTCGAAGGCCGACCGGATAAGTACCCCCAATGGAGGGTAGAGAAGAATATCCTGTATAAACACGTTCGTTGTAGTTCACCCGAGTTATCGGAAGAGAACGACTACTGGAAAATAGTTGTACCCAAAGAAAAACGAAAGGATATCATTTTCGAACATCATGATATACCTCAAGCTGGTCATGTAGGTAATTATAAGACTTATTGGAAACTACATCAACGCTTCACATGGCCCAAGATGCGTAACGATGTGTCTCGTTACCTTAAGAATTGTTCCGTCTGTGCTCAGCATAAACCGGAACAGAAGTCACCTGCGGGTCTTATGGGTACTCGTCCTGAGATAGCCAAACCTTGGCAAATGATATCTTTGGACTTCATGGGTCCTTTTCCTAGGAGAAAGCATGGTTATTCTTACCTACTGGTGATTTCCGACTATTTTAGTAAATATCTACTCTTGCACCCACTACGTTCGGCTACGGCCAAAGCTCTTACTGCTTATGTCGAAGATCACGTTTTCAATGTTTATGGAGTACCGCAGTATCTTGTTTGCGATAATGGTACACAAATGCGCAGTCGAGAATTTCAGACGTTATGTCACAACTATCATGTCAAACTTCATTATACAGCAAAATACAATCCAAAGGCCGATCCTGTAGAGCGTTACAACAAGATCATCAAAACTATGATATCCTGTTATGTTGGAGAAAATCATCGGGTTTGGGATGAAAATCTTTCTGCAATTGGTTGCGCCATACGAACTGCGAAAAGTGAAGTTACTGGGTACTCACCCTATTATATTAACTTTGGTAGAAACTATATATCTGATGGACGATATTATCAATATATGCTCTCTGACGAAAGTGACCGAAAGTTACCTGACAGTGATGTTCAGAAGAGAACTCTAGGATTCCAGAAGCTGTTTGAAAAAGTTCGGCGTAGAATCGAAGATGCGCAAGAAAGAAATCGGCGTGTATATAATCTTCGAAGAAGGCCGGTGCAATATTCAGCAGGGGATAGAGTGTGGAAGAAGAATAAGATGCTGTCAGATGCTATTCGAGGAATTAAGGCAGGGTTGTCCCCAGCATATGTTGGCCCTTTCAGAATTCTTCGAAAAGTAGGTACTTGCACTTACGAATTGGTCGATGATAATGAACGTTCTTTAGGAACTTGGCATGTGCAAGATTTGAAACCTGTTCATAACAATATTTAGGGCGAATGGTTGGGCGTGTCTGGTAGCATTTTTGTGGGGGGCTTGCTCACTTTTCTTTCTTTTTGAGTAAGTGTCCCGACCTGTCCATCAAGGTCTTGTGTTTCTTGCGCTTTGCTTTTCTTCCTATTTGTGACGTACTCTTTTTGTAGGTGTGCCATTGTGTGTGAATGTCCCTTTTTCGCCTTTAACTTTTCCGCTGTTCTATCTTCTATCCTACATTCTTCTTCTTCGTTTCGTTGTTCTAATGCCTTTGTGTTAGGACAACCACTGGCCGTTGGTTTGGGGGGTGGTTCAGCTCCTTGCCGAGATGAGATTGCTTTCGGGCGTTCTCTTCGGAGCAAGGGTGGCTGTGCTACTCTCCCTCTCTAATTGTGCTTCTATTGACATCTGTATTGTGATGTGGCTGTTGCCGTTGGCGTTCCCTGTGCGCAGGTGGGCTACCTTGGAACAGCTTGTATTGTCTTTTGTGTTTTTGGGGGTTGGTAATATATCTTTTGGGGTTGGGTCTTCTGTGGTTTTTGCATGGGTCCATGGCCTCTTAGTCCATGAATGTGTTGTCTGGGGTTTGTGTGGGGGCGGGGCAACTTGTTCGGATTTGTTGGTGAACAGGGTTGATCTGGCTCCGGTCTTTGTAGGTACATTGCTACTGATTGTGTTTTGGGCCACTGGACGGCCACAACGGACGACGCAGCCTTACCATCGGCAGGCGACCGTGGTCAGTATGGGATGTACTCTACAATTGCCGCTACCAAAGCAACACTCTCCTGGCAATCTGGTCAGATTTGCTGCAAGTTGTGTCTTGGAGTAAATTGGTTGTTGTGGGTAGGGTTTTGGTTTTCATTATTTTTTTTAAGATGTGCTCGAATGTATTCTAATCTGGTCAGTAAATTCTTGGGAATTTACTTCCTTCGAAGGAGGGGGGGAGTGTGACGGTTATTTCCTTTTAATAAACAATTTCGGCCTTATCGGTTATCGCGCTATTGTTGGTGGAATGAATTGTAGGATTATTCTGTTTTAAATGCTCTCTTTGAGGTGAATATAGTTTTGGGACTCGTCTTCTTCTTCGTGTGCAGATTTAGGGGTGCGTGAAGTAGCCACCCTCGACTAGGTGGAAAAGTCGGATTAATTTTGTAACCTATCGAAGAAGTATTAGTATCTGTGTGGTTGTGATTTCCATATAGAAAACTCCGCTGGGAGGATTCTGCGAGTCACCAGAACTCAATCCTCTTTTCTTTTCTGAACATCATATCTTCACCACTATTAGGGTAAGTGTTGTCTTAATCAGCGATCTTTCACCTTACAATATTCCTATTTGTGGTTTTCTACGATTTTTAGGGTCGTAAGCCTTGGTTGATCTCAATCGCCTTGGGGCGCGATACCAAGATCTTCTCGCCTACGTGTAAGCGGTACCGAGAGCATCAAACCCACCCGTCGCTACGCGGCAAGAACGAGGGAAAGCTAGACAGTATAGCCAGCTAAGTGAATTGACTGTAGTTGTTTTATTAATTATTCATTTGTTTTTTTGTTCCTTTAACTTCTTTAAATATTAACGAATTTTAATGTACATAACCATTTCAAAAATCAGTATTTAACGCCATACAATTCATTCCTTTATGAGGAATAAACAATTTAGAAAACATCTTGATCAGTAACTTACGTTTGGAGTGTAAGCTTCAGGGCAGCTGCCTAGGGGTAACTATTTATTACATAACAATGTAACTTGTCTAAAGATCCAGGGTTTTTTTTAGATCCAACTGTATGTTTTTTTTTTGTTTTTTTCATTTCCTTTTTTTCAGCTTACTATATTTTATGTGATTTACTAGTTAATTAATAAAGGCAACTAAGAATCAGTTCTCGTGTATTGTTGATTTATTTTTTTTGTTTATATTCCCTTGTGCGTGGCAAGCGTCGAGTTTAACTCGGACAGGAGTTTTGTGAAGATGTTTACCGAACTTATCCAGAGTCATCGTTTTGAGGTAATAATGATATGGATGACTAATAAGAGCTTCGAAGTAAAATGGGGCGATTGCAGACGGATCTACCGACTTACTTTCACCTTAATCTTATCGCCTTTCTCAATCGTCTCCCAATTAAGTTGGCAGCAGCACCAACTAGAATACCGTTTATATACATAATGCATGGTGGTGAGCTGCAAACTTCTTGTACAGTCCCTTCTGTAAACGGTATTGTGTATTCCCGTTTACTGTTGCTACCTTTCAAATTGTAATATTTCGTTAGGTTGCCAATAGTAGGTTCGCTCGACCCAGGCTCGGAGTCCGCCCACATATACATCATTGTTGTGTACTTTACATTTTGTATATCTTCTAATAGGTACACTCTCGAACGAGTGTCGAGTTTCACTTGGACAGGGGTTTGGGAAGATGTTTACCGAATTTATCGAGCGTCATGATTGCACTAACATTAGCAATATTATGAAACGGATCGATACGCGTGTGATGATTTATTCGGTATTTTTATCAGCTCTCAATTCATCGATAATATATATGATTTCATTAGTGTGACCGGTGTGACCAGCCGATTTTGAACTTAAAAGGAGTCTCAATCTGTCCACTAATTTATTAGGATCTTTCCAAGGTATAAATTCCACCTGTTTATTATTATAGTTGAGAACGCGCATATCACCACCGCCACGTTTTGGTAATGTGCGAGTTTTCGATCGCGTGACCGGTGTAGTAGGTGTAGACTCTCTTCGGAATCTTGCCCCAGGAGTAGTTAGAAGGGGTCTAATTATATTTGAATATTTCTTTCCGGTTCCGTGTAGCGGTGCACCGTCAATGTAACCTCTTCTGGTAGCAATGGTACGTGTAAGAAGGTCCTTATACTTCTGTAAGTCTGATTGAGTGTATCCAATAGGTGCTTTTTTAAATACTAATTTGTAAAAACCAGGAGTGCCTGTATATTTAAAAATTGTGCCTGAGGGTTTTTTAATAATAAAGTCGTTCTCGTCAAAAGTGAGTACGGCGTTTCCGATTAGGTACTGTTGAGATTCCGGATGGAATCGTACTCCATAATGGTGATCGAACTCGTTCTTAGTATCCCTGAACATGTTTTCCATATAAATTTTAGCTCTACCAGAAAACGTCTCATCTATGTAAGTTTGGAATTCCGGATTGAACCCAACAGCAGCAAGTTGTTCTTTCAATTGATCCAATGTTGGGACCCCAGATTCTTCCAGGACTTCTGTTTCAAAAACCGAGATATCAGGTGAGGGAACGCTAGTAGTGCGCATTCTTTGGGCGATAGGCGATGGTTCGCGAGGCATACCTATTCGTCTTGCGGGTGGAAGTCGTTTATAATATTTTGGAGTCGAGGTAGGTATGGGAGAAGAAACTTCCGTTTTTAAGGGTTCTTCTTTCGGAGTTAATAATTCCGTTTTAACTCCGGTTATAAACTCACGCAATGGTTGAGTGATAGGTTGATAGCGGCGTTGTAGTTCCACTTCTGACCGTGCAATTTCAGACTTGAGACTTTTGTATTTCTCTTTAACAGGTCGTCGTGCTTTAACCAATTTTTCTGCTACACGCTTGTCCATGTTTACTAAAACGTTTAGTTCGTGTCTTCGGTATTTATGGTGAAGTAACAGTCGAAACCTTTTCGATAACGTCCTCCATTAAGTGGATAATCTTTGGATTACTAAAAAGCCATATTGCTCCTTCCAACAGTGTAAACACAAGTGTTTAAACACTTCGAAAGTCATATCCCCGCTAACATGATCGTTAAATATGTGTTTTAAGTTAGTATTATCCTGCTTAAACACGACAATGAGATTTGAATTATATGTTTAGGTATCGCAGAATATGTCTGACATAAATAAAAACAGTCGATGTGTTTATGTCTCCCGAAGCAGAAGTAATCATGTTTGGTGCTTTGACTATCGCAAACTACACCATTGAAGATAACCGAGTTTTGGTTTGCATCCTTAGGCGGTAATATAGTTTCAGAAGAATCATATTCGAAATAACAGATGGGTAATGATCGAAACAGATCGCGCAGATATGCGTATTTCGGTTGATAAAGAGATTTACTATAGACATATACGTTTTCGAAGCGTAAACCGTTTGGATGTTCTAGTAAACTTATCATTAGGTTGGTTTTACCACATCCGGAACTGCCTACTATTATACCGCGTTTGCATACTGCACCCAACAATACACTATGTTTAAAAACTTGCTGCGTCGGTGAACAATTATCCCGATTACAACCGGCAATCTGTGCCTCTGATGCACCAACTTTAGCTGCATCATGTAGGACACGTTGTCAGGGAGGAGCACACGTGTGTGATATATATAAATATATGTAGATGGTGAAGCAAGCTTACAGTCACTTTTCACCTGTGATAGGAGGAGTAATGTGTTATGAAACGTACTCTGCGAAAAGCGGAGAATCGTCAATCAACTCGTAAGGGGAAGGGAGTGATCAACACTCTCATTAATAAGTTACCGTTAGAATTACATTTACCAGGGTATAACTACTGCGGACCTGGCACCCGTTTACATCAAAGGCTTGCTCGTGGAGACAAAGGAATAAACCCGTTGGATGAAGCTTGTAAAGAGCACGACATAGTCTATTCAAAAACTAACGATCTTGGTGAACGTCATAAAGCCGATAGAATATTAGGACATAAGGCGTGGACTAGGTTTCCTTCTAAGGACGCTCGTTTTGGAAAGAGAGCGGCTGCACTTACTGTGGCCGGCATTATGTCTGGAAAAAGAAAGTTGGTGTTCGACGACGATCTAAGGTGAAAAGAAGGGGTACTTTAACGTTCAACAACGCCATCAAATTAGCTAGAAAACGTATTGGTGGTAAAGTAAAAAAGTTATCTTTAAAACGGTCTGCTCGTCTTGCCGTAGCGGCCTTGAAACGTAAACGTATCATTGCTCCCAAAGGTCGGATTATACCTATCCCCAAACAAGGTGGTTTCCTACCGCTGATTCCTTTATTTGCCGCTCTCGGAGCTATAGGCTCGTTAGGAACTGGAGCAGCTGCGGTTGCCAAAGCAGTGAATGAAGCAAAAGCAGCGAAATCAGCGCTCGAAGCTTCGCGTAGTTATCTATATGTAGAAGGTACTGTACTGAAAGAAGATGGTAAACCATCAGCGAGTGGTAAATTTATAAACAATGGTATTGCATATCTTTTTAGTGAGATTCGGTACGAAATGAATGGAGTTGTGGTGGATTCGGTAACAAAAGTTGGTCTAACAACCACCATGAAAGCTTACCTTTCCCACAATTAGAATGAAAGCTTTAAGTTACAAAACGCTGGTTGGTTTCCGGATGGTACCAGCACCTTGCTAGATAGTAAAGGTAATTTTTGCGCCTGCATACATTTATCAACACTGTTGGGGTATTTTTGAAGACTATGGAAAGATTATTATGAATATTCGACAAGAATTGGTATTAATTAGAAGCAATTCGGATGTCGATGCCCTAACATCCACCGATGCTAATGAAAAGCTTAAGGTTAACTTGCAAAAAATATTGGAAAGTTCCACATATTCAACCAGGATTGGCGGAAGAATTATCATTAACAAAATATATTGGGAAAAATATTGACACTCAAGTGGCATTTAGAAGCTGGGAAACACATATTTACCCCGCTGTACCGCAAACGGATAAGCACAGTTGGTCTATTAAAACATCGACCACTCTGGAAACTCCCCATTACGTTATCATAGGGTTTCAAACCGATCGTGATGGCCAGTTGCAGAAAGATATGAGCGCAGGTACCTGCGAGTAAAAGCTGTCCTGTTTTCTTCTTATCTCTTTGACTACTCTTTGCAGCGTTTTAAGAATTCTTTAATCAAAATTATATATTAATCTCATTTATATTATGTACTTTAGGTAATGTAATTTATATTTTAATTTTAACTTTGGTTTACCTTAACGGTTAGATGTTTAAAAAATGTTTTAATTTGTAATTACTTAGTGGTAGTTTGTTATAGGGGATGTGTTTTAATACATATTCCTGTTAATTATCCAACTTAAATAAATAAAAAATTAGAAGACTGAGACTCTTAAATGACTCCGGTATACGGGTAATGCGAAGGAATTCTTAACAACCAAAATAGAATTTAACAAAACTATAGCAATCAGATTGCATTTCCGAAAGTCTGCTAACTACAATTCGTCAAATTATTACTCAGTCATTATGTAGCATATGTGAAAGTATTGCAACAGCTAAAAGCACATATTACACTCAAATGGCTTCTCGCCAAAATAATAATGCAGCGCGTTTAGATTATTAATTAGAAGACTGAGACTCTCAAATGACTCCGGTATACGGGTAATGTGAAGGAATTCTTTACAACTAAAATAGAACTTAACAAAACTATAGTAATCTGATTGCATTTCCGAAAGTCTGCTAACTATAATTAGTCGGTTTATTAACCAGTCATTATACAGCAAGTGTGAAAGTATCGCATCAGCTAAAGGCAGATATTATACTTAAATGGCTTCTCACCAAAATAATAATTAGAAGTTTATCATATTAATTAGAAGACTGAGACTCTTAGGCAACTCGGGTATACGGGTAATGTGATAGAATTCTTTAAAGGCTTTAGTGAACAAATTCAGGAATCCGGTAGCTAAAGACTGCGGATAAGGAAAATAGTCATGAAGGTTGCGTGTTCATATCACGTCAGGGTCACCAGTGTTGTGTTACAAGGATTGTTTATATGGTCTTGTACACAATCTTATAAGTTATATCTTTTAGAAGGTAATGAAAGACGTATATCTTGTATAAGATATTTATTTATTCTTCTTGTTGTTGATTATTGTTGCTATGGCAATATCCCCATCATTCAATGCCTCCCTGATGGAGATGTATGTAATGATGTGTATTTGATATGTAAATAGCAAGATATCATTACAGTACTACCAAAACCCACAGCAGTTGGGTCAGGTGATCGCTGTTTTATTTCAAGTTTATTTTTTCTACTTTTCAACAACTAAGTATGTAGTGAATTTGAAAATGCATATACTGTACTGAAAAGAAGTAACAATGATACATCAGTACATATTATTCCTTCCGAGGCTTCTCTATTTTTAACAATAATACATAACATAAACAGAGTTGGTGATATACAGTATTTATATTCATATATTATATTATATTATATTCATATATTAATATGAAGTTTAAATAACTAATTGTGTAGAACCGAAAAAATTCAAACACTTTCTTACAGAGAGTGAAAACATATTAACCCAATATTATAAAAGAATAACGGCAATCCGAAAAGCAAGTCGTGCAGTTACCATTTTGATCATCAAAGAGATACAAAAGTTGCTAACATTATTAATTAAAATACGACAAGAAACAACTTTAATACCAAGTGAAAATAAATATTAGATGTATGAATGGCTGTTCAGTTATTCAAAAGTATAAACTACGATGAAAATAAGTTACAAAGGGCATTGGATGACATCAAAAAGAGCAAGAATTTAAGACGGGCATCAGATTATTATAAAATTCCTAAATCTACACTGCATGACAAAATTAAAGGTAAAAAAGTGGGAAGCACGGCGGGAAAACTGTTCTCTCGTCAGAACAGGAAATAATGCTAGCAGAAAGCATCATCAAATGTACTGAGTGGGGCTTCCCGATGACCCACAAGGATATAAGGCGGCTCGTAAAGAATTATCGTGGCAGAAAAGGTAAAAAAATGACAACTTTTAATGATAATTTGCCTGGGGTTGAATGGTTTTATAATTTTAGCATAAATTACAAACTTACATAAACATAATTTAATAACATCTTATCGGAAAGATTTGCCCAAAACATTAAGAGGTGCAGGGCTAATATTACAAAAGATATATTAATCGGATATTTTCAAAATTTAGAAGAGACATTGGAAAGTGTTGGCCCACTCCTATCGTTAACTATGATGAGACCAACCCCACAGAAGACCCGGGATAACAAAAAGTTTTGTGTGGCCGAGGGTCTAAAAGGGTGGAAATGATACTGGATTTGAACAATTCAGTCATATGAAATTCAAATAAATAATTGTGTGGAACCAAAAGAATTCGCAAGTACTTACATAGAGTGAAAAGGTATTAACACAACATTATAAAAGAATCACGGCAATTGGAAAGGGTCGAGTAGTTATCATTTTGATCACCAAAGAAATACAAAAATCTCTAACATTATTACGTAAAATACGACAAGACAACTTTAATACCAAGTGAAAATAAATATTAGATGGACTAATGGCTGTTCAGTTATTCAAAAGTATCCAAAGCTTTGCGGTGTCAAAAATCCTGATTTAATGACATCTATGCGATTAAGCAAACACATTCGCTACCGTCATCCAGCTTCTTAACTTAGAAACATGAAATGTGTCAGTTAAAACTAGAAAATAAAAATATTTAGTATTAAAAAACATTCAGGTCGTGGAAGGAATTCCTGAATGATACTGAATACAGTAGTACGACAGTGTACACATATTGTGCGAGTATCACAGCTTTGTTCTTTAGCGTACTCCACTTATAGCAACGCATGTTCAGGTTTGTTGAAGGGTATCTTGCTAGGACGTTCTTATCCTGTTCATCTTATGACTAACTTTTCTTTAAACAGTTATTCCAAAACAAAATAATAACAATCAAAATTCCTAACGTCACTCAAAATAACGTACATGTATCAAGTGACGGTGATCGGGAATCTGATCCATTGCCTCGGTTTACTTAGTTGCCTTATGTTGAACAACTTACTCCATAAGATTTTAAACATTTTCAAAGACATAGACATAGAAAATCGCTAATAAAAACGTTAAAACTTTAGCTCAGGTGTATGCAAAAAACAAAATCCCATTGACTATCTTAGAAAAATTTCACATAATAAACAGTATTCTTTTCGATTAATTCGAATTAAGTCAAATTTGAATTATTTGGAACAGAGTATTAAAAGCTTGTGATTCCGTTGATCACTTCCAGAGAAGAAAAGTGACGAATATTAATAAATTCAAAGTTACTTCAGCCCCTTGCGCTCTTTACGTTATTCTTTGAAAAGCACTTAAAAAAGTATGTATGTATAATCCTGCGACATTTTTAATACTACATGACATGTATGTATGTAATTAGTTTAAGAGATTTTATGGATATTTTTCTATATGGGCACCTTTTTTTTGTACATTTCTATTTGTAAAAGTGATCTATCCATTTTCTTTCTAGATTTAAGTTCTCTTTGTAGCAGTCTAAATGAAAACTTCTTTTGAAGATTCTTTTTAATTAAAAAGTTTAATTATTAATTGTAAAAATGTGTGTTATGAAATTAAAAACGATTTATTACCATATTAACCAAAACCATTATTACGTGAATATAAAAATACAAACGCATTTTTCAACCAGACATTAAAATAAATTACTGTAATCAATATGGTTGGTATTATGATGGTGACTTATGTAACTGACATTACAATCTGGAGATATTCGTTAAAAGGCAAATAATTGAATGCAGCCGACTCTAAAAGGAGGCCTACTGACAGTGCACGTTATAAAGATCAAAGTGCCGCTAGCAGAGTGTCACTACTTCTAAGAAAGGTATTAAATTAACAGCCCCGCAAGTTTGTAGATGGTTATAAAACGCCCGGATCCGGACACTGCCCGGTATGGTACGAGAGGCATGTGACAATATCAGCATGCAATCAAATTTAGAGCAGTCAGCACAGCTGAATTGCTGTGTAACGTCGCTTAGAAATGTTCAGTGACGAAGATAGTTGAGGGTTGAAACTACGGAGGAGGAACATAAAAAAAGTTTGCAATGTTCTGTGTATTATACAGCGTATACACAACACGAATACATTTTTACGTTCTTTATTGACATTCGAAAACAAAAAGATAAATCATATTTACAAAAACATTTTAATAACTACGACGCCGACGCCAGATTGAATGTGCTGCGGCCCTTCTTGCTGTACTCAAACATAAAAAATTCCTTCCTAAAGAAATAAATCCTTTATAACTTAAGTTTACAAAAAAGGTAAAAGCAATATTTGTCAGTAAATGCTAGGCGAATTTTAATTGATGCCTTTCTCAACTACAGTATTATATTGAATCCATACCGAAAGATATCTTTTCAAAGAGGCCATGGAGGGTTTAGATCCCACTATAAAAATTACAATAGGCAAACACAAAAACAACAGCCTGAGCATACTGCATCTGATAGCGATGTTCCTCCAGTAAGTGAACCTGCTCCAAAGCCGCAATAGAAGAATCAAAATCATCAAATTAGAAGCCAGCAGTGGCGAAGTCGGTAAAATGCTAAAGTTATTAGCGAATTCGCGGTTCAAAATTTGGAGACTTTAAAATCATCTTTCTTTAGTGAGTTTTCCAATTTATCTGAGGCTTTAAAAACAGCTCATGTGTAACGGTTAATTCCGTTTCAGGTTGTATATATCATTGCGATTGCCATAAACTATAAAAATCAAGGAAGCTTTTTCATAAAAGATCAAGGGGGTAGAGAAAAAAGAAATAAAAGAAAAAGACAAATAGAATTTTCTGTAAACAGAAAATAATTTTTTCAAAATCCTTCATAAAATCTTTTAGAGATTTTAAATTAAAAGAAATACTGAATATGAAAATGCCCGCAATTATGGGGTAAGCAAATTATAATTCAAAAATATATTTTCTTTAATTATGAATTTTTGATATAGCAACTTTCATTAGAGGTGGCTGTGAATACATACAACTTTCATTAGAGGAGGCTTTCAAGACATTCAACTTTCCTTAGAGGAGACTTTCAAGACATTCAACTTTCAATAGAGGAGGCTTTCAATGTATACAGCTTTCCATATGGTGAACTTTCAATAAATACAACTTTCACTATGGAGCAACTTTCAATATGGGGAAAATTTCGTTACGTACCACTTTCATTATGGTAGGCTTTTCCTTGAGAGGGGCTTTAATTGGATTGGATTGGAAACGGCTGAATTTGGTTTTCCTTTTTATCGAATGAATATTGAAAGAAATAATTTGGTTTCCCTGATGGTATGCTTGAGAGGTTCTACATTCTGGACAATTTGGAACGCAGCTTGTTGGGAAAGTATGGATGTTGTGTACTTGATGATTATTCACAGTAGTGTTGAATAATCGGTCCTGTGGATATATGGAGTGTTAAATTGGTTAATAATTCTTTTAATAAATAACTGGCATTAAACTATAACCCATTAAAGTTTAAATTAACAACAAAGACATTACCTATTGATTAAATAATTAACAAAACCTTAATTGTTTTTACAACTAAAGAAAAAAGGAAAAAAGGGTTTTCTTTAATTACTGAATACTATATAATATAATACCACGCTAAATACATGTATTTAACAAGGCGAGTGTTTAACTAATTAATTAACATTACGAATAGCCAGAAGACCTTTCTTTTTATTCAATTTAGTTAGTAAATGTTGACAGTCTAATTGACAAAGTTCAAGTTATACTGAGCTCTTTACTACTTATTCCATTTTATTGTAGTTAATTAAATAAACTTGTAAATTGTTATTGGTGATTGGCTTTTCATTTCACTTACATCTTAAAATCACTAAATAATTGAACATCTATTATTCTCATTGATGCCCTGGACAATAACTACCGAGCCGAAGAGCTCCCTTTATGTACTTGTGTATAGTAGAAAATATTAAAGAATGAATAATTATTAAATATGGTACACATGTAGAATCCAAACCTCAAGCAATTAGATTACATTTTTCTTCTCGAGGCGTGGGTTTAAGTTTATTTGAGTGTTTTCAAAGAATTTCGAAAACAGATACGAGCAAATAGAATCCTGCGTTTATACGTTGTAACTGCGAATCCTTCTGACATTCTGGTAAATTTGACAACATACGGTCAATTTGACGAAAATTGTAGACACAGTGGTTCAGCCTAATACTGTATAAGGCCTATAATATAATATATAATATATAGCCTTTCATGTAAAGGCGGCATAATTTTATTATTAGAAATCAAAAGCGCAATTTTTTCTCTCCATACAAAAATGACCGATCCCACTGCTTATTCGAATTGGAATACTACGGACATGCTTTGGCGTCAAATAAGCGACCAATTTCCAAACACAGGCGGGTAGGAAACTTAACCTAAATATTTGCATAAACTATATGATTACCTACTCAAGTAAACTGCCTTTTAGAGCAAGAACTACCCAAAAAGTGACAAATTTTAAGAACTGCAGTGGGATTCTTATTACTCTATTCGACACATATCGTGTTAGATAATACACCTGATATCGAGAAGAGTGATTCTAATATGGTATCGGGTTTGCTGCCGTCGTAGCAATATAAACTGATTTCATGCTATTCATATTTTGAGGTTATGTGTTTGAGGTTGTTTGCTTTTCGGTTTATTATTTTTATATACTCTAATAGTTTTTAGTTTTTTCTTAACCGTATTGTTCCACATATTCCACAAAATTTTGTAGAAATATGTTTCCAAATTCCCATAATTGAAAAAATAAAAATGAAGATAGTCCAGGACGTAGAATTAAGATTGTAGCGACGCTTAAGAGATAATACTAATCCCTTTGATTTACAAATAGGTTTGTAGGACTGTTGCGAGTAAATAAAGAAATCACCAGAGTTTTAATCGTTACCCTTATTCACCATCTTACCCAGCCTAAATACCAATCTGGTATTTGCGTAGTAACAACCATTTTAACAGCCTTGCGGTTTTAAGCAACAGATTGTTATCCAAGAGCTATAGGTTGTTTCCAATTTCCGATTATTGAAAAAAATGAAAGCGAAGATAACCCAAGACGTAGAATTAAGATTGTAGCGACGCTTAAGAGATAATAGTAATCCCTTTGATTTACAAATAGGTTTGTAGGACTGTTGCGAGTAAATAAAGAAATCACCCGAGTTTTAATCGTTACCCTTATTCACCATCTTACCCAGCCTAAATACCAATCTGGTATTAGTATAGTAACAAGCGTTTTAACAGTCTTGGGGTTTTAAGCAACAGATTGTTATCCAAGAGCTATAGGTTGTCTCCAATTTCCGAAAACTGAACAAAATGAAAACGAAGATAATCTAAGACGTAGCATTAAGATTGTAGCGACGCTTAAGAGATTATAGTAATCCCTTTGATTTACAAATAGGTTTGTAGGTCTGTTGCGAGTGAATAAAGAAATCACCCGAGTTTTAATCGTTACCCTTATTCACCATCTTATCCACCCTAAATACCAATCTGGTATTAGTGTAGTAACAAGCGTTTTAACAGTTTTGCGGTTTTAAGCAACAGATTGTTATCCAAGAGCTATAGGTTGTCTCCAATTTCCGAAAACTGAACAAAATGAAAACGAAGATAATCTAAGACGTAGATTAAGATTGTAGCGACGCTTAAGAGATTATAGTAATCCCTTTGATTTACAAATAGGTTTGTAGGACTGTTTCGAGTGAATAAAGAAATCACCCGAGTTTTAATCGTTACCCTTATTCACCATCTTATCCACCCTAAATACCAATCTGGTATCAGTGTAGTAACAAGCGTTTTAACAGCCTTGCGGTTTTAAGCAACAGATTGTTATCCAAGAGCTATAGGTTGTCTCCAATTTCCGAAAACTGAACAAAATGAAAACGAAGATAATCTAAGACGTAGCATTAAGATTGTAGCGACGCTTAAGAGATTATAGTAATCCCTTTGATTTACAAATAGGTTTGTAGGACTGTTGCGAGTAAATAAAGAAATCACCCGAGTTTTAATCGTTACCATTATTCACCATCTTACCCAGCCTAAATACCAATCTGGTATTAGTGTAGTAGCAAGCGTTTTAACAGCCTTGCGGTTTTAAGCAACAAATTGTTATCCAAGAGCTATAGGTTGTCTCCAATTTCCGAAAACTGAACAAAATGAAAACGAAGATAATCTAAGACGTAGCATTAAGATTGTAGCGACGCTTAAGAGATTATAGTAATCCCTTTGATTTACAAATAGGTTTGTAGGTCTGTTGCGAGTGAATAAAGAAATCACCCGAGTTTTAATCGTTACCCTTATTCACCATCTTATCCACCCTAAATACCAATCTGGTATCAGTGTAGTAACAAGCGTTTTAACAGCCTTGCGGTTTTAAGCAACAAATTGTTATCCAGGAGCTATAACTTGTCTCCAATTTCCGAAAATTGAACAAAATGAAAACGAAGATAATCCAAGACGTAGAATTAAGATTGTAGCGACGCTTAAGAGATAATAGTAATCCCTTTGATTTACAAATAGGTTTATAGGACTGTTGCAGTAAATAAAGAAATCACCCGAGTTTTAATCTCTACCCTTATTCATCATCTTATCCAGCCTAAATACCAATCCGGTATTAGTGTAGTAACAAGCGTTTTAACAGCCTTGCGGTTTTCAGCAACAGATTGTTATCCAATGGCTATAGGTTGTCTCCAATTTCCGATAATTGAAAAAAATTAAAACGAAGATAATCCAAGACGTAGAATTAAGATTGTAGCGACGCTTAAGAGATTATAGTAATCCCTTTGATTTACCAATAGGTTTGTACAACTGTTGCGAGTAAATAAAGAAATCACCCGAGTTTTAATCTCTACCCTATTCATCATCTTATCCAGCCTAAATACCAATCCGGTATTAGTGTAGTAACAAGCGTTTTAACAGCCTTGCGGTTTTAAGCAACAGATTGTTATCCAAGTGCTATAGGTTGTCTCCAATTTCCGATAATTGAAAAAAATGAAAGCGAAGATAATTCAAGACGTAGAATTAAGATTGTAGCGACGCTTAAGAGATAATAGTAATCCCTTTGATTTACAAATAGGTTTATAGGACGGTTACGAGTAAATATGGAAATCACACGAGTTTTAATCTCTACCCTCATTCATCATCTTATCCAGCCTAAATACCAATCTGGTATTAGTGTAGTAACAAGCGTTTTAACAGCCTTGCGGTTTTAAGCAAAAGATTGTTATCCAAGAGTTATAGGTTGTTTCCAATTTTTGATTATTGAAAAAAACGAAAACGAAGATAATCCACGACGTAAAATTAAGATTGTAGCGACGCTTAAGTGATAATAGTAATCCCTTTGATTTACCAATAGGTTTGTAGAACTGTTGCGAGTAAATAAAGAAATCACCTGAGTTTTAATCTTACCCTGACTCACCATCTTATCCATCCTCAAAACCAATGTGGTATTTGCATAGTAAAAACCGTTTTAACAGCCTTGCGGTTTTAAGCAACAGATTGTTATCCAAGAGCTATAGGATGTTTCCAATTTTCGATTATTGAAAAAAACGAAAACGAAGATAATCCAAGACGTAAAATTAAGATTGTAGCGACGTTTAAGAGATAATAGTAATCCCTTTGATTTACAAATAGGTTTGTAGGACTGTTGCGAGTAAATAAAGAAATCACCCGAGTTTTAATCGTTACCCTTATTCACCATCTTACCCAGTCTAAATACCAATCTGGTATTAGTGTAGTAACAAGCGTTTTAACAGCCTTGCGGTTTTAAGCTACAGATTGTTATCCAAGAGCTATAGGTTGTCTCCAATTTCCGATAATTGAATAAAAGGAAAACGAAGATAATCCAAGACGTAGAATTAAGATTGTAGCGACGCTTAAGAGATAATAGTAATCCCTTTGATTTACCAATAGGTTTGTAGAACTGTTGCTAGTAAATAAAGAAATCACCTGAGTTTTAATCTTACCCTGACTCACCATCTTATCCATCCTCAATACCAATGTGGTATTTGCATAGTAACAATCGTTTTAACAGCCTTGCGGTTTTAAGCAACAGATTGTTATCCAAGAGTTATAGGTTGTTTCCAATTTTCGATTATTGAAAAAAACGAAAACGAAGATAATCCAAGACGTAGAATTAAGATTGTAGCGACGCTTAAGAGATAATAGTAATCCCTTTGATTTACAAATAGGTTTGTAGGACTGTTGCGAGTAAATAAAGAAATCACCCGAGTTTTAATCGTTACCCTTATTCACCATCTTACCCAGCCTAAATACCAATCTGGATTTGCATAGTAACAACCGTTTTAACAGCCTTGCAGTTTTAAGCAACATATTGTTATCCAAGAACTATAGGTTGTTTCCAATTTTCGATTATTGAAAAAAACGAAAACGAAGATAATCCAAGACGTAAAATTAAGATTGTAGCGACGCTTAAGAGATAATAGTAATCCCTTTGATTTACCAATAGGTTAGTAGAACTGTTGCGAGTAAATAAAGAAATCTCCTGAGTTTTAATCTTACCCTGACTCACCATCTTATCCATCCTCAATACCAATCTGGTATTTGCATAGTAACAACCGTTTTAACAGCCTGGCGGTTTTAAGCAACAGATTGTTATCCAAGAGTTATAGGATGTTTCCAATTTTCGATTATTGAAAAAAACGAAAACGAAGATAATCCAAGACGTAGAATTAAGATTGTAGCGACGCTTAAGAGATAATAGTAATCCCTTTGATTTACAAATAGGTTTGTAGGACTGTTGCGAGTAAATAAAGAAATCTCCTGAGTTTTAATCTTACCCTGACTCACCATCTTATCCATCCTCAATACCAATCTGGTATTTGCATAGTAACAACCGTTTTAACAGCCTGGCGGTTTTAAGCAACAGATTGTTATCCAAGAGTTATAGGATGTTTCCAATTTTCGATTATTGAAAAAAACGAAAACGAAGATAATCCAAGACGTAGAATTAAGATTGTAGCGACGCTTAAGAGATAATAGTAATCCCTTTGATTTACAAATAGGTTTGTAGGACTGTTGCGAGTAAATAAAGAAATCTCCTGAGTTTTAATCTTACCCTGACTCACCATCTTATCCATCCTCAATACCAATCTGGTATTTGCATAGTAACAACCGTTTTAACAGCCTGGCGGTTTTAAGCAACAGATTGTTATCCAAGAGTTATAGGATGTTTCCAATTTTCGATTATTGAAAAAAACGAAAAGGAAGATAATCCAAGACGTAAAATTAAGATTGTAGCGACGCTTAAGAGATAATAGTAATCCCTTTGATTTACCAATAGGTTAGTAGAACTGTTGCGAGTAAATAAAGAAATCTCCTGAGTTTTAATCTTACCCTGACTCACCATCTTATCCATCCTCAATACCAATCTGGTATTTGCATAGTAACAACCGTTTTAACAGCCTGGCGGTTTTAAGCAACAGATTGTTATCCAAGAGTTATAGGATGTTTCCAATTTTCGATTATTGAAAAAAACGAAAACGAAGATAATCCAAGACGTAGAATTAAGATTGTAGCGACGCTTAAGAGATAATAGTAATCCCTTTGATTTACCAATAGGTTAGTAGAACTGTTGCGAGTAAATAAAGAAATCTCCTGAGTTTTAATCTTACCCTGACTCACCATCTTATCCATCCTCAATACCAATCTGGTATTTGCATAGTAACAACCGTTTTAACAGCCTGGCGGTTTTAAGCAACAGATTGTTATCCAAGAGTTATAGGATGTTTCCAATTTTCGATTATTGAAAAAAACGAAAACGAAGATAATCCAAGACGTAGAATTAAGATTGTAGCGACGCTTAAGAGATAATAGTAATCCCTTTGATTTACCAATAGGTTTGTAGAACTGTTGCTAGTAAATAAAGAAATCACCTGAGTTTTAATCTTACCCTGACTCACCATCTTATCCATCCTCAATACCAATGTGGTATTTGCATAGTAACAATCGTTTTAACAGCCTTGCGGTTTTAAGCAACAGATTGTTATCCAAGAGTTATAGGTTGTTTCCAATTTTCGATTATTGAAAAAAACGAAAACGAAGATAATCCAAGACGTAGAATTAAGATTGTAGCGACGCTTAAGAGATAATAGTAATCCCTTTGATTTACAAATAGGTTTGTAGGACTGTTGCGAGTAAATAAAGAAATCACCCGAGTTTTAATCGTTACCCTTATTCACCATCTTACCCAGCCTAAATACCAATCTGGATTTGCATAGTAACAACCGTTTTAACAGCCTTGCAGTTTTAAGCAACATATTGTTATCCAAGAACTATAGGTTGTTTCCAATTTTCGATTATTGAAAAAAACGAAAACGAAGATAATCCAAGACGTAAAATTAAGATTGTAGCGACGCTTAAGAGATAATAGTAATCCCTTTGATTTACCAATAGGTTAGTAGAACTGTTGCGAGTAAATAAAGAAATCTCCTGAGTTTTAATCTTACCCTGACTCACCATCTTATCCATCCTCAATACCAATCTGGTATTTGCATAGTAACAACCGTTTTAACAGCCTGGCGGTTTTAAGCAACAGATTGTTATCCAAGAGCTATAGGATGTTTCCAATTTTCGATTATTGAAAAAAATGAATACGAAGATACCAAGACGTAGAATTAAGATTGTAGCGACGTTTAAGAGATATTAGTAATCCCTTTGATTTACAAATAGGTTTGTAGGACTGTTGCGAGTAAATAAAGAAATCACCCGAGTTTTAATCGTTACCCTTATTCACCATCTTACCCAGCCTAAATACCAATCTGATATTAGTGTAGTAACAAGCGTTTTAACAGCCTTGCGGTTTTAAGCAACAAATTGTTATCCAAGAGTTATAGTTATAGACTATATAGTTAGTACTTTGATTAGTTACTGGTACTTCTAGGAATTGCACAATGACTTACTTAAATATTGCACTAATCAGTCAAGTTTTTCTTACCTTTAAAATAATCATTCAGCTGTTCTTTCCAGTTCCACTTAAGATTAAAAGAACTCGAACTTTTTTTAGTCACTCATTCAAATAGCAAACACTTAATCAGTAATCACAATTAAATATTAAAATAACTATTACTGCAATTAATTACCCGTATAACCGAATTTCTTAACCTGGTGAAGATCAAATATGTTGTGATGCAATCTTTTTGCACGCGTCATGTTAACGAACATTTCATGAACAAAGAGATCGTAAAACTAAATGAACTGCAATTCATTTAAATAAATATTTTATATTCTGTACGGAACAAAGCTTGCAGTAAATAAAGATAGAATATCACCAATTCATAATTTAGTTCTGAGAACTTTATCAAACAGTTGTTGCAATTTTCACATTAGATCAGTCCGATTATAATAATTAATTTTATTTAAATAAAGAGACGGTAAACTAAACTGATAGCGTTGACTCAAAAAATATATACGACACTGAAATCAATTATACTCAAATAAAGTACCAACTTGAAGCAAAATATCTTGTTTCGTTCTTTTAAAAACAGCAATATTAAACTAAAAAACATTTGTTAGCTTTAATTAAAGAAATCTCAATTGTACCTAAGTAAATATATTTTGTATTTGGAAATAAACCTTTTTCTCAGTGTGCCTATTTACATTTCCATTTAAACAAAACGTAGCCTCGTCAGAAAAAACAATATTATTAAGAAAATTTGGATTGTTGTTGATTCGCTCCATCATAAATTCACAAAATTCAACACGTTGATCGTAGTCATCTTCGGATAATTCTTGCAATAAAGTCGGTTTGTACGGATGTAATTTTTCTGAATGTAATATTTTCTTACTTACGGCATGGTTTAAACTTAACTGACGAGTTGAAATGTTTGGATTTTCTTCGATTTCTATTAAAACATCGAGCTTTTTATCTTCATTTGTCGCAGACCTCTGCGGACCAGTCTTCACCAGATCTTTAACATTGCCAGTTTCCCTAAACCGTTTCAAGGTTTTGCTAACTACTGACTGGGTGATTGGTTCTCAACGTGGATAACGCTCATTAAAAATTTCACATACTTCTAATTGTGTTCGTTTGCGATCCCCATAACCGACCATAATTAAAATTTCTATACGTTCAGTTTCTGTTAAATGAACCATTTTTATTTTTCCATGTACCAACAACTTAATTAAATAAACAAACTTCTGTCACAATAAAAGCCTACAATCAATTGTTAAGACAAATGAAAGAGATCTCGGATATCTAGATTCATGTTATTGGTGAAATTAACTTAATAAACATTTTTACGTTTTTTTCAAAAATTTTCTGATGTAAGGGTACTAAGATTTTAGTCATCGAAAAGAGAAAAAAAATCTCTATCAAATGAGCCTAATAATAATAATAATAATAATTGCTACAACCCATAGCCTGGAAACCAGGCCCCAGAAGCTATAAGCTTGTGCGGGAGGGAGGGGGGCGATTATTATTATTACGTAGGCCCTAAGTGCGGCTGCAGCCGACTTACAGATGGAACAGCGCAAATCCCACATTTGTGTTACAGCTAAGGAAAACTGCAGAAAACCTTAACCAGATCTGCCGGCACCGGGAATCGACCGCGGGCCGTTTGGGTGAAAGTCCAGCACTCTAGACATTACACTACCAAGGCTGTTTATGAATGATTTATTAATGAAAGGGTACATTGCTATTTAAAAAAATTAAAGTGTTATTTATTACTCATTTGTTTTCTGAAATAAAAACAATTGAAATGCTATCTTACTATGGAAAATAAAATGTTAAACAACTTTTATATAACAATTTTTTTTATAAAGTCGATATTTACCGAGATATATACTATATTCCATACATAATGGGCACCCTGTATAACAACTAAACAAGTTTATTGTTTCCAGCCTTACTTTGTGGAACTCCATAATCATGAAATAAATAAAGATTATTAAAAAGTTTCGCAGTATCTATTAAAATATAACCTGACAATATTGTTTCAACAGCTACGCTGTCATTATCAAAGGTAATATAAATATAAACAAACACGTCGCTAAAGTAGATATAAAAATAGGTAACTAGATAAAAATAATAATAATCAGAATTAAATATCTAACATTTCCAGGAACGGAGAATTACTGAGCTCAAGTTGTTCATTCATTAAATATGCCAAACACCTTTTAGAACAAAATCACACAATGACTCCTCAAAATAATATTAAATTCCTACATTTTTGTAATAACAAACGCAAATTAGACATTTTAGAAGCCTTTGAGATATACAAACACAAACTCACTGTACCTTTAATGATAATAATATATAATGCTGCTTCTATTCTCTTAAATCCAACAGAGAAAAATTAAGTCTACGATTTAATTAATAAGTTGAATAATAATAAAGCTCCAGGTTTAGACTCCTTATGTATGACATCTCTTAAACATATTTCAAACGAAATATCAGAATCTTTGGCTGAACTTTTCACTTTAAGTGTGCAAAGTGGTAATTTCCACACCCTTTTCAAAACTGCCGTTATAATACCTTTGTATAAATCTGGTGATGCAGTAGATCCCAATAACTATAGGCCTATATCTTTAATATCTAACCTTAGTAAATTATTTGAAAAACTACTAAAAGCTCGACTATTAAATTTCCTAGATAAACATAAAATTCTTAGTGATAATCAATTTGGTTTTAGAAATGGTCGATCTACGGAGGACGCTGTCTGTAGTTTAACTAATCAAATTTATGAATCATTGGATAAAGATGAATCATCACTGTTTAAAACTAAACATAAAATTTAATTTTTTTTAATTTCTTTCAAAAAAATAATGTAACATTAAAAGGTTAATAATTTCTAGGCCAACTCACATTTCAAAATATGAACAAATGCTTTCTTGCAATATAAACACATTTTTTCTAATAATTGCAAGATATGCTTACTAGTTAAAAATAGTAGGTTAGTATAAAATGCTATTATGCTAAAATAATCACTTACTTAAAGAGCTAACTAGACAAACCAGAAAATAACAAAATGTTAGAATAAAAATTTCTTATCAATTAATGCAATTAATGTAAATAAATGTTTTAGCATCACAGATTTATAAAAATAATTATAATTTGTATATAAACAAAGGGAATTTTCAAATAAATCATTAGCAACGTATACTGATCAATCAATTATTACTTCCTTTAGAATCTGATACCAAGCGGTATTGATTACCTAAGGAGGTAATCATCCTACCACTCCGAGAACAATGGACCACTGTACTTAAGTCAAAATTAACCTCGGCGTATGAGACTGTACGTCGGCAGTGGTCCAAAACTAACGAAGATCGCCAGTCACACGGACTGAAGAATTACCTACATTTCGGAGTGGTAGGAAGCTGGATCTTGTATTCGGTGTCCGGCAGGATGTTCTACGAACATTGTTAACGTCAACAATTCCTGGTACCACCATCATCCTGAGGACATCTAACCAACCATCTACAACTCAACATTTGGTCTCTTGTGCGGTAACATCACCAAGGGACCGTGAATGAAGATCCAACCAACCAAGATCCAAGCAACCATCAACAACTTTACATCTGGTCCTTCAAACCGAGAAGGATCGTGCACTAGTAAATGTTTTACAAGCATTTACTACATTACCAGTGAAGTCTTCACGCTGGACTTTACATTTGATCCTTCGAACCAAGAAGGATCCTATCAAGTAGATGTCTTACCAACATTTACAATTAGTCTAACCGCCTTGCCGAGTTAGAAATAAAGTCTTCACGCTGGACTTTACATTTGATTCTTCGAACCAAGAAGGATCCTATCAAGTAGATGTCTTACAAACATTTACAATTAGTCTAACCGCCTTGCCGAGTTAGAAATAAAGTCTTCACGCTGGACTTTACATTTGATCCTTCGAACCAAGAAGGATCCTATCAAGTAGATGTCTTACAAACATTTACAATTAGTCTAACCGCCTTGCCGAGTTAGAAATAAAGTCTTCACGCTGGACTTTACATTTGATCCTTCGAACCAAGAAGGATCCTATCAAGTAGATGTCTTACAAACATTTACAATTAGTCTAACCGCCTTGCCGAGTTAGAAATAAAGTCTTCACGCTGGACTTTACATTTGATCCTTCGAACCAAGAAGGATCCTACCAAGTAGATGTCTTACAAACATTTACAATTAGTCTAACCGCCTTGCCGAGTTAGAAATAAAGTCTTCACGCTGGACTTTACATTTGATCCTTCGAACCAAGAAGGATCCTATCAAGTAGATGTCTTACAAACATTTACCATTAGTCTAACCGCACTGCCGCGTTAGAACACACACCACGAAGGACTTTACAATTTGGTCCTTCGAGCCTGTGGGTAATTCATTTGAAATCTACAGACGTCAAGATGTCCACCACCAACATGGAACAAATGAATCAACTCAGCAGCCAGCAAGAGCAATTGGGCCAAAAAATTGCTCAGATTCTAACCAACTCCAAGAAGGATGCTACATCCCGAAAAACAGAAGCCTACATCTCTAACCGCCTTGCCGAGTTAGAAAAACTATGGAAAGAAGTTCAGGAAAAGAACGAGATAATCCTGTCCCTCGATCTTCCTCAACATAGTTACTGTACAACAAAATACGTCAACCAGATCGAAACAATTTATAAGGAAGCCTCAAACCACCTTATGAAATGTCCAAGGGCACCTTCATCACGAATTCCCAGCGAGAAGACACCGACAGGGAATCCCCTGCAAACAACTTCAGGAAACAACATGGAGAACCATCCGTCATCATTTACTATTATCCAGTGGCATTACCACCATCATCATCATATCGATGTTCCTGCTGCTGTTCTGGGGTACTCGTCGACTTTGGAAAAAATATCGTCATGTCCAATCAACACGAACTCCACCTGCAGAAGAAACGCCACCCAGCCATCCTGAGATGATCGAGCTCCGGCCGTTAAGATCACAATCTCCCCATTCCGAGAGCCGCCAGAATGTTTAAAACTAAACATAAAATTTAATTTTTTTTAATTTCTTTCAAAAAAATAATGTAACATTAAAAGGTTAATAATTTCTAGGCCAACTCACATTTCAAAATATGAACAAATGCTTTCTTGCAATATAAACACATTTTTTCTAATAATTGCAAGATATGCTTACTAGTTAAAAATAGTAGGTTAGTATAAAATGCTATTATGCTAAAATAATCACTTACTTAAAGAGCTAACTAGACAAACCAGAAAATAACAAAATGTTAGAATAAAAATTTCTTGTCAATTAATGTAATTAATGTAAATGTTTTAGCATCACAGATTTATAAAAATAATTATAATTTGTATATAAACAAAGGGAATTTTCAAATAAATTATTAGTAACGTATACTGATCAATCAATCATTATCTCCTTTAGAATCTGATACCAAGCGGTATTGATTACCTAAGGAGGTAAAAATAACAGTCACCCTTATGAAGAAGTGGTGACCACAGAAAGGTCGTAGTACCAATCTGCTTTAACGTAAAATCTACCAAGAGATTTTATGTGTTTACTGATCTTACTAAGGCTTTTGATGGCTTAAATACACTTGAATACATCGGATTCAGAGGTACAGCTTATATTTTAATGATAAGTTACCTTGAGAAAAGGCAACAATGTGTAAAAAATCTGTAATACAGTGAGCAATTCTACTACTGTTAAGTATGGTGTATCTCAAGACACGGTTTTAGGGCCTGTCGTCTTTCTATTATATGTAAACTCCATATTAAATCAAAATTTCAACTGTAAAATTACTAGTTTTGCAGACGATAAAGCACTAATTATGAGGGCTCTTCATGGGAGACATTCAAAAATGTTATTGACACCTTGAATCATAAATCTCTAACAGTAAATTATAGTAAAACAAAGTTTATGGTATTTAGTTGTTATAAAAACAGCTTAACTGATTATGATCAATTAACAGTTAATCTTAATGGTACCACTATTAATATTAATAGAGGTTCTTATATAAAATACCTTGGAATTACTTTAGATTCGCATTTGAGATGGGACCTGCATATTGAAAGTGTTATAGGCAATTTAAAACCTCTACTTTATAAATTTCGATAGCTTAGAGATATATGAGATATTAATGAAATGAAGACCCTTTATTACGATCTGATTGAGTCGCGAATTGCTTATGGTGTTTCAGTATGAGGACTATTACTTTACTAAGTTATTCTAAAACGTATTATTAAACTCGTGTACTATTACTTTTTATGTAAAATTCAAGTTATTCTAAAACGTTTTATTAAACTCATGTACCATAGAGAAGAAACGTATTCATAAGATAATTTGTATAATGAATCTAAATATTGTTAGATATACTACAATTGTTTTTCTTTAAAACAGTATGTTATCAATATAAAAACAAAAATACCATGTTGTTCGTTGATCATAGTTATTCTACGAGATCTAAAACTAATAAATTGTTGAAGGTTAACTTTGTTACTTGTAACCATTGCTAAAAAATCTATCTCTTACAGAGCTCCTAAATTTTTCAATCTTCTGCCACAAAATGTGAAAGTAATCACAAATGTAAATTTGTTTAAAACAAAAACTAAAAAGTATTTGCTCGAACAAAATCGTCAAGTCATAAAAAATATAATATGTATATCTTGACACTTATGAATTTTCTTCTCCACGCCTAATCTAATTAAATATTATTTATTTTCTTGTGTAACTTAAGATAATTTAATTCATGTATTTATTTGTATTCTTCTAAACGTTACTCCTTTAATTACATTGATATAGTTTCCCCACAGACAAGCATTAGCTTTTGTGGGTTTAGTTTGTTGTAAATTAAGAAATTGTTTTAAAATGTAAATTAAAAAACTTGTGCTTTCTTTTCTTTTGTCACAATAAACTTATATTAATTAACGATAAATAACTTAATGTGTATAAGCCCCGTTTCACATGGACGCTGAACCTCAGCCAGAGATATAGAGGTAGGGAGAACGCGCTTCGACGAGTGCGCATGCAATTTTACGAGGACGGAAAGGGCAGCGCCATTTTGAACACGGTTGTCACTTTTGTTGTCACCTCAGGAGTTGTTATTAGTAATTTGTGAGGTTATTAGAATCGATTTGTTATTATCAAGTGTTTTTGTGCTGGTGCTTTTGTGATACTTATGAACTTTGAGTAATAAGAACAATTTTATTGTACTACAATGTCGTGTGCTGCGAAAAGCTGTGCGAATTGTAAAAGATTTCGACCCGAAGGAATTTCCTTTCATCGGTAATGTTATTTATTACATATTTCGCCTTGATTATGTTGTAGAAAATTTTTAAAATTTAAAAATATATTGCAAAATCTCAGGTTTCCAAGTGGTCTTCTTTTTAAACAGTGGATAACAACTTTAGGTTTAAGTGAGGACTTTAAACGGTCTGAAAATAAGTACGTTTGCTCCAAACATTTTAAAGACGGCGATTTTATAAAAGCAGGGTACCAAATAAGGTTAAGTACCTCAGCTGTGCCAAGTTTATTCTTAAATACAGAAGAAAAACAAGACGATGCAGTCAACCTAGAACCAAACGTTGTTATAGAGTACGGTCCATCTAGATCGTATATCAGTAGTAGAACTGCAAATAGTTCTACTTCAAGTAGTTCCTTGAAATCATCAGATGACGTTTGTAAGCAAGCCACTAAGAAACCAACTGGTTCTAGCAAAAGGTAATTTTGTATTAATCGTCAATATTTAGTAATTGTTTTGCATTCGTTTATTATGTATTTATGTATTTTCTAAGATATAATAGTTATTTGCAATCACAATGTTTTAATCTTTGTTTAGGGGTGAAGCATCTGGAACTGCTAGTGACAGTAGCCGAACTAAACGCAGAAAGATTGCATTTCTCAGAAAGATGCACTATTACAGATATAAGAAGTAACTACCTACAACTATTTTTATTCTAATAGAATTTTATTGCAGCGTTTCACCCAGAAAACTGAAGGCTCGCACTATTCAAATAAAAAAACATCAAGAGGGTTACAGAAAGAAATTGTATACTGCAAAACAAAAAATAACAATATTAAAAAAAGAAGTTAATAATTTAAAATCTGTAGTGGATTATTGGAAAAATGGGAATGATCTCTCTGAAAATGCAACCGACCATTTAGAAAAAAGTTTCCAAGATGTACCAAATCTGTTAATGAGTAGGCATTTAAAAAATGTCCGAAATAAAACTGTTACACATGAAACGTACCCTAAACCTTTAAGAGAATTTGCAGCTACATTACATTTTTATTCAAGTAAAGCATATGAATTGGTAAGAAAAGAATTCATGTTGGCACTTCCCCACCAAGCAACAATACGGAAATGGTATAGTAACATCGACTGCAGTCTTGGATATATAGATGTGGCTTTTAATGCATTAAAAATAAAATATGAAGAGTCTCGCCAGAAGAATAGAGAGCTCGTATGTTTTTTAATGCTAGATGAGATGGCAATTAAAAAGGGCATCGAATTTGATGGCAAAAGAATGTTACGTTGATGTTGGTGTACCACTGGAAAATGATGAGCTTTAACCTGCTACCGAAGTTTTTGTTGTTATGGTGGTAGCACATCAATCGCATTGGAAGCTTCCAATAGCCTATTTTCTTGTAAAATCCTTGACTGGGAGAGAAAAAGCAAGTATTGTTATGGAATGTCTGACACAACTACATGAAGTTGGTGTGACTATTACTTCTGTAACCTGCGATGGCCAGTCTACTAATTTTACTATGATAAAGGAACTAGGATGCCACTTAGAAGATCCTTTTCTGATGCAAACGTGGTTTATACATCCAAGTAATATCAAGCAAAAAATTTATTGCATATTTGATGCATGTCATATGCTAAAACTAGCTATAAATAATTTCGCTACCTTAGAAGTATTTCGAGACCCTGATGGTGAGATGGTAAAGTGGTCCTACATTAAACAATTATATGATCTTCAAGAAAAAGAGAACCTGTACATAGCAAATAAATTAAGAAGATCACATATGGTATGGTATCGACAAAAAATGAAGGTATGTATTATAAAGATATTCAAAGTGTTTAATTATCGGAAACATTCAAGTGAAATTTTGTTCTAGGTACATTTAGCAGCTCAGACCCTTAGTGAGAGCATTGCAACAGCAATTGAATTCTTAAACGTAGAATTGCATTTGCCTGAGTTCAGTGGTTCTGAAGCAACCATTAAATTTATAAGAATTATAAATATATTATTTGACATTTCAAATTCAAGAAGTCAATGGGCAAAGAATTATAAAGCTCCGTTAAAAATGGAAAATAAAGATATTTGGCGGCCGTTTATCATAAATGCAGTGAACTATTTATTACGTTGTACAGATGTAAGAGGCAGACCTTTGCATTCTACCCCCAATAAAACGCCATTTATAGGATTTGCTATATCTGCACTTTCAATATGTGGTATTTTTGATGATTTTGTTAAAACCGAGAAATTGAATTACATCCTAACATATAAATGTAGTCAGGACCATTTAGAAATCTGGTTTTGTTCTATAAGGTTTGTTATTATTTAACACGCAAACAATTTGTTTATGTATTTTATAAAATGTATTTTAGGAGTAGAAATGGTTGGAACAACAATCCTTCTGCATTGCAGTTTGTTAGATCTTTTCGAAGATTATTATTATTATCTAAGATTGCTGATAGAGGAGGTAACTGTAGAGTGTTGGACACAACAACAATATTAACAGTTCCCAGCACAGCAACAGACAAGAGCACGCAGGAGAATAAAGTAGATATTTCTTTCTGCAGAAAGTACAACATCGAACCTGAGATGTTATGTGTACAAGATCACGATTATAATGTTATACCAGATTTTATTAGCCTAAATGAGGTTGCTGTAAATGTTGTAACATATATAGCAGGCTATGTGGTCAAAATGCTGAAGAAAACCATAAGTTGCCTTGATTGTGTATACAACTGTACTTCCACAAGTAATATTGTGGAAGAAGGATTTAATTATAAATTATTAATTCACAAAAACAAAGGTAAAATACCCTAAAACTAGAAATAATTACTATATGTGTTTCTTATTTTCAGGTGGTTTACAAACTCCTTCTGCAGGTGTTATTAAAATTTGTAATGCTGTTGAACTTAATCTGAGAAATCTGTTGCGGACTACAGACAATAAACTGCCAGCAGACACTCAGTTCTTTACTCAGTTTGTGCTTGTAGCAAGTCAACAATTCATACCAATTAGTGAACGATTATTTCCTGATTTAAAAAGTCATATATTGGATACAGCACCAAACGAGGAAAACCATTATGTTATCCTTATAAAACCAATTGTTAATGCATATGCTAGAATTCGAATATATAATTTAGCCAAAAAACACACAGCTACAATACAAGGACCAATAGTTCGCAGGCAAATACCAATGGCGGTTTCAGGGGGGGGGTAATTGGGTAATTCCCCCCCTAAGAATTTTTCGTTCGCTTATTTATTTTTATTCTTAAAAAATAACCAATATTTCAAACAAACAAGTTAAGTTATGGTAAATATAGTCGGCAATCTATGACGAGGAATTTTTCCAAAACTCCTGGAAAGTCGTAAGGAACTGATACACGAGACTCCCGCTAATGTAGCATGGTATGTAAAATATAAACAAAATGAAGTTGACTGCTCAAGCGCGCCGCGCCGTAAGACTTTCTGCCTTGGCCTTGGCACGGGTTCCCTTTTCTGATACTACTCGACATACGTTGATACTATTCATCTCTTTGGTATCCTTAATCGTTACATTGTATTACATTAAAAAAGTGTGAATCGCATTTCTTAAAATGTAAAAGATAGAAACCGAAACAGTTTGCACGATTGCACGTCGCATATAATAAATAATTAAATTAGTAGTAGTTACTTACTAATTACGTTACCAATTTAATCAATTATACATAAGGTAAGTTTTTGGATTGTAGGTGTTATTTACTATTTAGTGTTGGGACTGATCTAGATCAAATTTAGAGATCTTTGATCTGAGTTAGATCTTCATAAATTAGATGATCTTGATCTGATCTCATATCATTTTTTGTGATCTTTTGATCTAAATTTTATATTTAAGATCAGTTCAAAATTATTATTTTTACTTTCTTACACTCTTTCTCATTATTTGTTAAAAAAGTTTTTTTCAAAAACTATCTTTTGTCAGTATATCGATAACTTGTATAATTGTGCATTGATACGAGGTGTTCCCCATACCAGATATTTTTATATTTTTAAACATATTCTAGAAATAAAATTCCTGGCTACAAAAAGTGTACAATAGATTTTTCTTCTTAGAAATTATATCTTATTTACTGTTTATTTGTTTTTATTTACATTAATTTAATATAAATATCAGAATGTAAATGTAATGTATTTATTGTGTATGTTTAATTTTTGCTAATTGTTATTTTCTCCTCTATTAAATCCTTTAAAAAGATTACTTTTAAAAATATGATGTTATGATCTGATCTAGATACAATTTTATTAAAGGATCTTCTTATTTTTATTATTTTTATTTTTAGTAGGGGAGACCGGGGTTGGAAGTCACATTTTTTTCTGTTGCATGTTTTATTCTCATATTCTTAATTTAGCAATAAGATTTATATGTCAATGGATAATGATTCATTCTATTTTTAGAAAATATAACGACTTTGGCTCTAACATTGTCTATCGCGAAAATATTAGAATTTTTGTGAAAAAAGGAAAGTGTGACTTCTAACCCCGTGTCGGGGATGGTTGTCTCAGTGCCTGGGGTAGGTAGTCACATGGTAAATTAAGGGGAGAATATAAACACAAACACTCATTTAAACCATATGGGTATTTTTATTATATATAAAAAGTCTAACGTTGCAAATTATAACAAAAATAAAACTAAAAACTTCTTATTTATTTAAAAAAAAAATAACCAAAATTCGCGTAGCGAACTTAGAATTGTGGTAACGAAAATAACACTAAAAAAATATAAACAGTAACTCACTAATAACCTCTTTGGCCAATTATAGTACCTAATAAATCACAAATAGACGCTATATTTTGTAATTAAAAATACCTAACCCTAACTCAATTATATCTTAAGTCAGTCTAAAAAATCAGTCTGAATATTCAGAATCACAGTTATGGCAAATGTAAGTTGGTAATAGACCAGGTGTACATGCTTCGTGAGCCCATAACTTACAATCCCGGCACTGAATCCAGACTTCCCTAGATTTGCTAGCAGAGTATGGAGACAAGCAGACCAAGCAAAACTCTTCATCGTCGTCCTCGTCTTCGTCGTTGTCAACTGCTCTCTTTTTAATTTTCTTTCCTTTAGAAACGTTTTCCTTTTTCTTATCCTCACTGAACACACGCTTCCATACTTTCTTCTTCTTTGCTTTCTGTTCCTTTTTTTTCTTCTAAATAGGTCTTCTCCGGTGTATCTGTTAGAATGGCTGATATACATTTTCGTTTATCAGCTCGCTGCGTCTTGCGCGGAGGAGCTTTTGGTGGAGGTTTTAAAATTTGCGGCGACACTATAAGAGAACTTCTTAAACCACTTGGACCAGGCCTAGTAATCGCCATAAGTTCCTTTGTAGCTTGATGCTGTAGCGATAGCTCTGGCATTGGACAGCCTGTCAAATCTTGTGGTGTCATTGCACGTACATTAAGACTGGAGTTATCATCAGTGCAGTTAGCGTTTTGATTTTCTGCAGCATTCTGTGCAACTTCGTCATCAGGAAGTGGTCTATCTGTGACAGACGACGGCATGAAGTCGTGCTCTTGAAATATATCAGGGTTAAAAGGGCAAATTCCGCAGGCTTTAAACCCTGTAAGAATATTAGAAGGAGTAGCCCCCAATGGAAAAGCCTGCGTAATTATGCCCGGTATATCGTATATTGTCATTGCTTGGCCTGGATGATTCACCATCCATTGGTCCATCGCGTTATTAACGTATTTTTTTAATGGTCCATAAACGGATTTGTCCAACGGTTGCAGGCGGTGGGTACAATGGGGTGGGAAAGATAGCATTATTATGCCATTTTCCTTCGCAAAGTTTAGTCCTTCAATGGACAGATGAGAGCCGTGATTGTCTAACAGCAAGAGACATGGTTTTTCCTTAGTTGATTTCACGTGGTCATGAAAATGTTTCAAGCAAGCGACTAATAGCTCTTCTGTCATCCAGCCCGAAGGATTGCTTCCTCCTTTGCAGCCAACTGGCCCATCTCTGAGGAAATGATCTTTGAAATGCACTCGCGGAAAAACGAAGAACGGTGGTACTGAATTGCCACCTCCAGAAACAACAGCAGCTGGTGTTACTAGGGTGCCTCTCTCGGCGGAGGTAATAGCTCTAACCTGCTTAAACCCTTTTTTTGCAACAATTTTATTGGGTTTTTGCACCGTAGTCACCGCAGTTTCGTCAACGTTCCATATGTCGTGTGGTTGAAAATTATATCGTTTTATTACCGATTCAAGGTTTTCAAAAAAACTTCTGACATTGTGTCGGTTAAAACTGGTGGCTTCAGGTGTTCTAATGGAAAGAGAAGGGTGTCTCTTCATAAACGACGAAAACCAATCGGCTCCAGCTAGCTTGTTCCCAAGACTTTGGAACTCTCAAGTTATTAGAAATAGCAAGCTCAAACGCTAGTTTTCGAATATTCTTGGGAGACAACCCAAAATAAATACTTGAAGAGAGAAGTATGTATTTTTCCAATTCTTGTTCCTGTTCATCTGTAAAAATCTGTCGATTCTTTTGGTAGCCCATTTTTGTAGACGGTGTTGATACAGTCGTGTTGCTTAGCTCTTCAGTAGTAAATTTTTTACAATACCTTGTTAAAGTGCGATAATTAATGCCAAAATCCCTCGCGACAGATCTTATAGATTTGCGATGGTTTTTCACTTCTCTAACAGCACGCAACATCAATGCTGGTGAAACAAGCCCACGAGAAGTCTTTCTTTTATGATGCCGTGGCATTTTTATGACTAGCTCTGAAACAAATAAATGTTTATACTATAGCAAAACCCTAAAATGTCAACAAGAAAAAGCTACACACCTAAACAATGTTACTTTTTCACAACACACATGAACGGGGGCTGGTTGTCACATGTGACTACCAGCCCCCGTCAATTTGAGACAACCTGCCCCAAAACACGTTTTTGAATATAACCTCTCAAAATAAATTTAAATAAATGTTTACTTGAAAAAACATATGACGATATCATGAAACACATATTTAGCATCATCAATATACGAAAAAGCATATTACTATATAAAATTTAAGTATACTTACGAGACTCGACACAGATGCACAAAAAATTACTTTCACTGTGTTAAAAAAACAAACGCATGTATCCCCGTCACGGCATTCCAGACTGGACTGCAGTGAAGTAGGGGGAGAGATGTTGCTATTGCGATTCTTTGACGCCGATCAACGAACTAATTCGACTGTTTAGTTTTCTGTTATGGTCGTTGTGACAACCAACCCGTGAGACAACCATACCCGGTCTCCCCTACAATTAAATTAATAAATAAAAATGGATAATCGAAAACGAAAATTATCTACGTTGGATTCATTTGCTCAGAAAATTAAAAAAACTGATAATTCTTCAACAAATAAAGATCAATCTATCTCAACAGTCAATTTAAATCATCCATCTACATCTACATCGACATTTATGGAATACGGAGGAGAATCTTCAGGATCTCTATTAGGTTGTTCCCAGCACGAGAAAAGGGAAATACAAGAAGAAGAGCATACAACATGTACATCTAGTAACGTTGAGATTTACATTGATATAGGTAAATTTAGTAATGTTAATGTTGATGAAATTGATAAATTTCGAATTTTAAATTGTAAATGGAAACCAAATGATACTTTTGTGTTACCCTATTCTGTACATAAAAAAGGGGGGAAAGATGTTAAATATTACTTGTCTGAAAAACATTTTAGACAATTTAATTCGTTAATGTTTTCTAAACATTTAAACGGAATCTTTTGCAAATATTGCTTCTTTTTTGCAAATTTTGGTGGATTGCACAAACAAGTACCATTGCAAAAATTAGTATCTCAGCCAGTATCCCATTATTCTAAATTATCAGGTAAAGATGGTGTTTTGATAAGTCATGAAAATACTAAGTATCACAAAAATTCAATTGTTTATGCGGAAAATTTTATAAAATCATTTAATAGCCCTTCACGAGATATAAGACATAAACTAAATATTGAAAGTCTTAGACAAATTGAAGAAAATAGAAATAGATTAAAACCAATAATCGAAAGTATAATTTTTTTGGCTGGTTCTCTCTTAAATACAAAATCTATTACAAACGAGGGTAATTTTCGTGAAATTCTACGTTTTCGAATTGCAGCTGGTGACATAACTTTAAAAAATCATTTGGAGAACAGTCAAGCAAATGCCACCTACATAAGTAACACGACTCAAAATGAGTTAATTGCTTGGGTGCGTAAAGTTGGCCCGACAATTTTGCATTTTTATAACTATCGATGTACATCCGTAAAATGCTCGTCAAATGCTGGCGAATGCTGGGTAGAATTTCAAAAATGCTAGGTAAATAAGGCCATAACGTGCATCTGAAATTTTCGGGCCAACTTTACGACAGCCCGACAAGATTGTAAAGAAGGAACTTTTATTTGACAGAGTTAAAGTGCTTGGAAAATGCTGGCGAATGCTGGGGTTTATTCGGAAAATGCTCGGAAAATAACGCCCCCATCGCTTTCCATTTTCGGCGGGCCCACTTTACGTAGCCCGCACTTGTTATTGTGGAGAATTTCATCATGCGCGATCTAAAGTGCTCGGAAAATGCTGGCGAATGCTGGGGTTTATTCGGAAAATGCTCGGAAAATAACGCCCCCATCGCTTTCCATTTTCGGCGGGCCAACTTTACGTAGCCCGCACTTGTTATTGTGGAGAATTTCATTATGCGGGATCTAAAGTGCTCGGAAAATGCTGGCGAATGCTGGGGTTTATTCGGAAAATGCTCGGAAAATAACGCCCCCATCGCTTTCCATTTTCGGCGGGCCAACTTTACGTAGCCCGCACTTGTTATTGTGGAGAATTTCTTCATGCGGGATCTAAAGTGCTCGGAAAATGCTGGCGAATGCTGGGGTTTATTCGGAAAATGCTCGGAAAATAACGCCCCCATCGCTTTCCATTTTCGGCGGGCCAACTTTACGTAGCCCGCACTTGTTATTGTGGAGAATTTCATCATGCGGGATCTAAAGTGATCAGAAAATGCTGGCGAATGCTGGGGTTTATTCGGAAAATGCTCGGAAAATAACGCCCCCATCGCTTTCCATTTTCGGTCGGCTAACTTTACGTAGCTCGCACTTATTACTGTGGAAAATTTATCATGCGGGATCCAAAGTGCTCGGAAAATGCTGGCGAATGCTGGGGTTTATCCGAAAAATGTTCGGAAATTAGCGACCGCATGGCGGACTAACTTTACGTTGCCCGCACTTATTATTCTGGAAAATTCCATCATACGGGATTTGAAATTTTCTTTCGTTGTTTGATGTATCAAAAACGTTGAGAACTCCATACTATTTACTGTAAAGCTACACTCGCGGACAATAAAAATGGGTACACGTTTGGGTGTAAAGCGGTTCACGATTATATTAACCTGATATTTGACCGTGACCGGTTTTACACCGAAACGTGTACCCTTTTTTATTGTCCACGAGTGTACAATATTTGAAAAAAACGACTAGATATTACTATAAATGTGTATATATATTTAAATTTAAAGAAACACGTAAAATAAGATTATAATAAGTGAACATACAATTAACATAATTCCTGTGATTAAATGTTAGTGCTGTTTTGACGTCGGATATTATTTATAATCAATATAAGAAATTTTTATCATTTTATCTCTACTCGAATATTCTCGAACTTCTTGTTTCTATGAACGGCAAAATTCTGCAATATTTAAAGGATTCTGTTTTAATGGAACGGTTATTATTGTGTACTAGAATTTTAAAATAAATATTATTGTTTGCCAATCTCATTGTTACAAAATTTTAAAAGATGTTAATTTATTAATAAAGCCCTGACTGACGAACGTTATAAACCGAGCAGTACAAATTTTGCGGAAAGTGTTTCGTAATGCTTGTGTTGCTCGGCTTGTCATGTCCGTCTTAGTCTGGACCTGGAATAAAATATATACAGGTGATCCAAAAGTGCCGCACCATTAGTTAACCATGAATTCCTTATGAAAAATTGCGACAAATTTTCCTTTGCAAAAATTGCGTATCTCTGTAGTTTTCGAATTAGAAGAAGCATTTTAAAGTGACCAACCTCAGGCTATTATTTAGCTTTTTAATGGAAAATTCTAGTTGTTTCCTAGCAACTAACATTAAAAAGCCCAATAAGACGCTGTGGTTGGTCATTTAAAAATGCTTCTACCTCGAAAATTATCAGAGCTATGCAATTTTTACAAAGGACGAATCGTCTCAGATTTTCTTCAAGAATTCATTGTTAACTGATGGTGCAAAAGTTTTGGATCACCTGTATGTACATGCTGCAGCAAATGAATGACAAATTTTTATTCACTACATATAAACATCCAACGTGTGAGTCGTGTGACGTCTATTGACATTGGTCAAAATACTATTAATAACAAATTATACAGGGCGTCCAAGAATTCACCGATCAGTCGCTAACTTTGAATTCCTTATATGAAAAACTAAGAAACTTATCCATAACACAATTGCATATCTCCGATAGTTTTTCAGTTGACCAACCAGAGCAGTTGCTAGGAATCAACAAGGAATTATGATTAATTAAAAAGCTGACTAAGACGCTGCGCTGGTGTTTGGTTATCAGACATACGTAATTTTTGCAAGAACTATTTGGTTCAATTTTCCATAAGGAATTTACAGCTAAAGAGTGATTTGCGAGTTCTTGGACTTGTACTTATAGGTACCCATTAAATTGAGCCTTTTTACAAGAAAGCAGATAAAACACGCTGTTTTACCTGCAAAGTTGATGTAGGTAATTTAGATAATCTGCGCGTACTTACTCATCGTAAGAATATGCAAAAAGTGTTTAGATAACGATTTTCAAACATACAGAGTGTCCCAACGGTCTGTATACGGAAGATTCCTCATAAACTAAAAGATCTAAAAAATAGCTCTTTGTGTATTAAGAGCGCAAAGTTGGGCATTGTCGATTGAGAACTAGCAACTGCAATGGACAATGAATATCTGATTTTCAAGAAAAATTCAGAGAGCGAGCGTTTTGGCCATTTTGTCGCTTTAGCGGAAAAGTGACACTCCTCGGAAAACGTCAATTTTGCGTTGTTAAAAGAGAGCGTAAATGCCTACTTTGTCTAGCGATTATAGAAAAAAAGCTATTAATGGATTATTGTACACAGTATATTCCGTTCATGACCTTTTTACCACCGAGTTGGCCATGACCATCTAGTAATTTTGTTGGTAGCATCTCTACGAATAATAAACTTCCTAATGGAAATTGACAGTAACTGACACTTTTTTGTGTTAGGTTAGGTTGTTTTCAATTTAAGGTTATATTTTCTGAACAGGTACATTGTTATGACCAACGAGGTAATAATAGAACAGGAGAGAGCCTAAGGTAGAGGGGGAAATGCAGCTTCTCTAGACGGAAGTTACCACTTTGCGGTAGGTTAGTTACTGCAAGATGGTTGTTGGTTGACATCCGGCAGTTTGAAGTTGTGCCGTGTATTTTGTGTTTTATGGTGTTATAAACGAGATTAGAACGATTTGTATATTTAATTTGAAACTGTATTTACAGAAACTATTAAAAGATAACATTTAAAAGACATTACTAGTTTTAAGGTTAGTGTATGTACGTATCATTAAAAGTGTTGCGGACAATGGTGAATTGCGTGGTTTGTGGACGTTCTAAAACGCCAAAAATAAAAGAACTGAAGTTCTCTCTTCATCGGTAAGATAACAATTTACTTCTACTTCTAATATAAAAAATTAATAATGCACTAAAAGTTAGATTTATTTTGTTTGTCAAGCGTGCATGTCCAGTGGCGTAACAAGCGTAATTTCCATTTTGTTAAATACTGCTTTTAATTAATTCTTTTTCTTATGCAGGTTTCCTATAAATCGTGAAATAAGGAAGGCGTGGATTAAGTTTGTTGGCAAATCTGACTGGGAACCTACCAAAAATTCATTTATATGCTCACAACATTTTGAAGAAAGTTGTTTTGACAAGTCTTCAATGAACAAAATACAACTTAAAAAGAACTCCATCCCTACTATACACATAACAAGATTAAAATATGTAAGTTGAACAGTTTTTTATATTATGATTTATGAACATTCACTCCTAAATAGTATTATTTTCGAGTTTTTCTTTCTCACAAAATTGTGAATTCTAAAGCTAATGAAGAAAGGCTGGATTTAAATAAATTTATATATTTTTTGACTAGATATTCTGAGATTTTTGAATTTTCTATGCAGTCTAGGTTACATTTTTCTTTGCTCATATTTACTTCTGAATACATTAAATACACATATTTGTATTTTTGCAAACACTAAGTTTCTGTTGGGTACATATTTACTTTTTCCAAAGGGATAACAGTAAATGTAATAACTTCCAGATGTATACAATATACCAAGCTAGGAAACCATAAATAACAAAAGAATAGAGCAACAAAAGTAGGTACATCTTTCTGGGCAACAAAAGATAAAACCTGTTTATTTTCAATTTAAAAGAAGTTTTGAAATCCCTCACTGAAATACATTTATGTACAGGTAAAATATGTTTAAGATATTTGGAATTTCTGAAGACTTGTTATGAAGGCACTTCTTTGTAGATATTTTTATAAACTCCTATGATAAGATTTAAATAAAAAATGGTTATATAAAATAAATTAAAAAGTAATTATAATTAAAAATTATAATTATAATTCAAGTTATTCCATTACTCCTGGAATTTGTCGACGTTTTATCTTTAGCCATATCATATGATACTGTAATTTATACATAGAAAGATGTACTGGCCGAATGGACGTGGTTTCCAAAGCCAAGAAACAACAAAAAAAAACTTATTCCATTGTAAAAAAAATAAAGCTGCTATGTTTATGCTTAAGGTGGAAACTAAAATGAAATCCCCTACTGTAGTGATATGTCTACCTATACCTATAAGTTTTTTAATACATAAAATCTGACTTTTTCTAATGAAGTTGTATACCTATTTATACTATTAAACTTGACGTTAATTAATAATTGAGATGACTGAAATAAAAAGCAATCTACATCTATATTCTGTTTTTATAGGATAGAGCTTTAGTGCCTACTACTGGACTTCCTAAGGACGAATCTCAGCCTGGACCTTCTGCATCTTTTGACACTGGGATTCAGGAATTTCCAGCATTTACTGCTTTATCAACTCCAGATACTATACGTTCACAGACCCCTCCACCTGGTACTTCAGCTGAAGTAGATACTCCAAGAAAAGTTGCGCTTAAACGCAAAATTAAAGAATTGCAGCGTAAGGACTGCATTCGTGCAAAACGAATACGAGTATTACAAAAGCGATGTTGGTATCAAAAGAAAAGAATATTTCAACTGAGTAGTGTAGTAAAGGAGTTACAAAAGAAGCAATACCTTAATGAAGACCATGTTAGTGTAATAATGGATAACTTTGGTAAACATCAAGAACTACTTAATCGCATGTTTTGTAGAGCAAAAGCAATGAAAGTAAGTAAGAAATATGGAGAAGAGATAAGAAAGTTTGCAGTTACCTTACATTTCTTTTCACCAAGAGCATACCAATATGTTCGTCAAACATTTCAAAATTGTTTACCACACATTAAAACTTTATCTAAATGGTATTCTGCTATTGATGCTGGCCCTGGTTTTACCAAAGAAGTATTAGATCTATTAACAGTGAAAGCTAAGTCACAGGAGCAGAAATTAATATGTTCTTTAGTAATGGACGAAATGGCCATACGCCAACATACTGAATGGGATGGACATCATCTACATGGCTATGTTGATTTTGGATCGACTATTGATTGTCAGCAACTTGATGTTGCCAAAGAGGTACTAGTGTTTATGTTGGTGGCAATTAATGAGACTTGGAAAGTACCGGTTGGCTATTTTTTTATCAATGGCCTAAATAGTGCCCAAAAAGCATCGTTAGTATCAAGATGCATTGATGTTGTCACATCATGCCATGTTGACATATCAAATCTAACATTTGATGGTTTACCGTCAAATTTTACAATGACAAATATTTTAGGATGTAAGTTAGAACTAGAATCTCTAGTTACTTATTTTATGCATGATAATAAAAAAATATATATATTGCCTGATCCATGCCATATGTTAAAATTAATTAGAAATACGTTTGGAGAGAGAAAAGTATTATTTAATGGGAGTAGAACAATTAACTTTAGTTATGTAGAAAAGTTAAATCAACTACAAGAAGACGAAGGCTTGCATTTAGCTAATAAATTGCGACGGTCTCATATCAATTTTTTTAAACAAAAAATGAAAATGAAACTGGCAACGCAATTATTAAGCAATTCTGTGGCCGAAGCACTTTTATATTGTAAAAATATTTTGAAATTAGAAGCTTTTCAAAATTGTACCGAAACTGCTAAATTCATAAAAATTGTAAATGATGCATTTGATATATTGAATTCTCACAATATTACAGAGTTTGAATTCAAACAGGCATTAAATCAGCATAATATTGCAAAAATCATAGAATTTAGCAATGAACTAACTGAAGTTATATTAGGTTTAAAGCTTTCTACTGGAGAGCTACTAATTAACTCTAATAGAAAGACTGGTTTTTTAGGTTTACTTGTGTGTTTTACCTCCATTATAGGGATGTTTCAGGAGTATGTTGCAGGAGATAATAATGTTTTAAAATATATACCGGTATATAAGTGTAGCCAAGACCATTTAGAATTATTTTTTGGTTCAATTAGAGCATGTGGCGGTAGTAACAATAACCCAACAACTCGTCAATTTACTGCTGCTTATAAAAAACTAATTGTACGTGCAGAAGTTCGAGATGGGGGGTTGGGTAACTGTGTGCCACTGCAGCAAATAAATATTTTAAATAATATTACCACATGTACAAAATCTTCACCTGAAGATGAGATAAACGAGAATGTTTCTTTGAACGTTTCTCAGGAAAGTTCATCAAATATTGAAGACCATTTGAACTTTTCTGAGCAAAGCCAACTGGAGCATGATTATTTTTTCACTACTAGTGCTTTGTTTACATATGTAGAAAATGTAGTTATTTATATAAGTGGATTTGTAGTACGTAGCATTACAAAGAAGATCCAATGTGAAAAATGTATTTCGGTATTGTATGGTAACAAATCCGAATTATTACAAAGTTTTATTAGTTTTAAAGATAAGGGAGGTCTTATATATCCTAGCCATGATGTAATAAAATTATGTCTGATGTCGGAAAAACTTATGAGGAAAAGCATTATAAGTAGAATAAATACAGCATGCATAATCAATGCTGTTTTAAATGAAGCTTGCGACAAGAATATTTTTGCAAGCCTAAAAGACCATATGTATGATACAAATCCTATTCAAAATCACTTATTATTGTTAATAAAAAGTATAATTAATTGTTATGTTAATATAAGGTTGCATTATGCAGCAAAAAATGTTTCTCAAGCTGAAAAAATTAGAAGTTTCTATACCAAACTGATTCTTTTTAAGGGTCAATAAAATATTTAAATTTAAATATGTTATTTTATTACTAAATATATTCAGAAAATCTAAAACTGAAAATGTTTGTGTACAATTATTTTTATAAGATAAAAAATTTACTTGTAGACTCCTAAACAAAATTGCTTTTAAAATTAATTCAGCTCTTTCAATTTATTGTATAAAATTTTACTTCTGAGCCCCATCTGTCAAATATAAAACATTAATAAAAATGTCATGAGTAAATAAATAATCTTTAAAAATGTTTAACAGTGTATTATTTAAATTTGTAAGTACCGCATGCAAAATATGTCCGCACGCCAATGGCACATGGCGGCCATACTTAGTTACCACTTTGGACTAGAAGGAATCATTAGCATGGCTCTCTCCTGTTCTATTATTACCTCGTTGGTTATGACATTGTTGCGGTGACAAGAAAATTTCATATTTAAATTTGGATAGACCTCTTTAAAAACACCAAATCGAACATAAAGTAATAGTGAGTTTCGATTTTCAGCTGTTTAGTTATTCAGTGTTTTATTTGAAAAAAGATCCAACTTTAACGACTTACAACTCCGCCATTTTAAATATTTTAGTTATGAAATTTTGATCAAAATTTTTTCTGTTTCTTCAATTTTCACTCAATGTAGATTACGTAGCGATATTTTCATTTATGTATACAGGGTGTTCCAAAACACAAAATGTACTTTTTCTCGAAAACTTCAAATGGAACGTTCCATATTTTTTTATGTACTTGGATTCGTTGATACCCCCGTAAACAGGGTATCAAATAAAAACTTATAGAAAGACGAATCCAAAAACATGAAAATATACGGGGTGTTCCATTTAAAGTTTTCGAGAAAAACTACATTTTGCGTTTTGGAACACCCGGTATAAACAAATTAAAATATCGCTACATAGCATATTATGCTTATTAAAAATTGAAGTTATGAAAAAAAATTTGATCAATCTTTTAAAATTGAGTCTTTTAAAATGGCGGAGTTACAGATCGTTGAATTTGGGTCTTTTTTCAGATAAAACAGTAAATAATAATTAAACAACTGACCATCGAAACCTCCTAGTACCTACCTTATTATATAAATTAGTTGCTTTTAAAGAGGTCTATTCAAATATCCAATAAAATACGGGGTGTTCTATTTTAAAAAATTGAACTTTGGTATATAGCTCATTAATGGAACACGCTGTATATTAAAAACTATTTTTAGATCATGCATTCAGGTACTGTGTACAATAATCCATTAAGAACTTTTTTTAGATATTTTAGTTTAAGAGGAATCTTCCGTATGGGACACCTGTATATGAAAAATAACCGAATGAATGCTTGTTGATTTCTAGAAAATATGGGAGCATATTGCAGATTGCCTAAATTAATATTTATCTATAAACGCTTACTTCCTTAGCATTTAACATAGGTATACAAGAATGTTCCAAGTCTTTTCAAAAATTAAGATTCTTTTGCATAAAGCAACATTGCACATGTAAATTCTTTTTCTATCATGATATGGCCTGTAATTTTGTCATGTAAATCGTTACATATTTCCCATTTGCCATGTAGTCTTCTGCAGAGTGCAATATAATGACCGACCATGCTTGTTTGGGCGGTACTGGCCGGAGCTTGAATTTCTACTGCACCCTTCAAAACGAATTTTGCAGTAAGTCCATTTTCCAAATTCATCTTGAACCCAGTGGGGAGATTTTGCAGATTTAATTTTCTGTCCAAGCCGTCTTTAGTAAGCCACTCTATCCAGATGAACTTTTTATTAAATGACGGTCTGTTTACCAAGGTTTTTTGTTCACATCTTGGGCAAAAATAGTTATTATTTTTTAAAGAATCTTCAATTCCTCTATAGAAATTATCTTCTGTAAAGGTGAGACAACAATACTGATGAATATCAGAATAACTACATTTAAAGCACGTGCTTTGGTCACTCCTACTCCAATCAATATAAGAGTGCTCCATTAACTTATGCAGCAGTTCTTTAATAGTACACACGGAATTGACAACAAAGATATTGCACTGATTTTCCTTATTTGCAAAAATCGTTGAAAGAATCTTTCCTCTTAAGTAATAAACAAGTTTACTAATTTTACCAAGCATTAGCTTTTCGCATATGTCATATAATTCATTTTTTGGTTGATTTTGCATGAAATGTTCCACGTCACAGTAGGCTGCAGTCATTATTTGCATCACGCTGTCAAAACCGCACGTATTGGTGAAAATAAAATTTTTCTTGTCAATGACAACCGGTTTCAGAGTACTACCGCTTCCATTTTTTAATAAACAAATTGGTAATGCTCGTGTTTGACATGAGAAATCCATATGCTTCCACTCCTTCTGGTTTTCCAAATACGATCGTCTTAGTCGTTTGGGTTTTTTTACGCCTTCTCCTCTCCAGTTTTCAACAGCATTGTCTTCCTCTTCCAGTAATGAAATGGAAACAACGTTCTCCTCGAATGTGACGCTCTTCTTTTTTGAAATTTGCTGTGCATTGTTTTTCAGTATTGAGGGATTGAAGAAGTCATCTTCGTTATTCTCGTTTTCATTAATCAATAAACTCTCGATTGGCAGTGCAACGCTTGGATGAGGTTTTGGTTTCTGTGTAATAACGTCTTCTTCTTTGCTTTTCTCAAAAACATCCTCGCTCTCAGCTAAATTAAAAACAAAATTAAAAATTAAAATAAAATTAACAAAGATTTGAGCATCGTAGGTGAGTTTATGTATAGGTAACGTTTGCTAAAACAGACTAAAGTCCGTCTATCTCATCATGAAAGCATATCTACTTGTAGAAGTCTACGTTCTACTGTATCACTAAGTATTTTTTCTCCAACCGCACGAATGTGTCTCTATGCCCATCAGCTATAATAATAATAAAACTAGTGTTATGATTATCATCGGTGATAGCCCGAGTTAAAACCGACGAAAATTGACCGAGTGCGAAGCACGAGTTCAATTTTCTTTAGGTTTTAACGAGTGGTATCATCGATGATTAATCATAACACGTGGTGTATTTGTTGAGAGAATATAATGAACGTTAACAGAACATCAATTTTCAAAAAAGTCAAAATTTTTAATCGATCGGTCAGTTTGACAGAAAGAAATTTTATTCATCAAAAACAGGTGACAGTCAACATGCGGTGATATAATTATCATCGATTTGATAGCCTATTCTGCGTCTTTGTTTTTATATTTTAACCCATAGAATGAATCAAAAATATACCATGTGACACGTGAATTATATTCTCAGTATAATTCGTGTCGATTCACACACAAGTTGCTTTCCTTTCTATGTAAAGTCTTCTAAAGTTACGTAAATAGCACTACTTGTGATGCTTATTGTTTGTTATACACCTAACCTTACATTTTCGTAGTACTGGCTACCATTTGAACAGATCAAATTATTTCATGACTACTGCGATCCTCATCAATTATAAACACCCTGTACTTAATGCTAACTAAAAGCGGTTGGAGAAAAAATAGTATGTTTTATTCGTAACAAAAAGGTTTTTGCGATTCATAAGATCATTCTTACTCGTTCCGCAAAACACATTTTTTGTACTAATGACACCAATATCTAACTAATAATTATTTTCAATATAAGTACTTGAGTAATAGAAAGTTTTTACAATTTTTTGGCCGAGATAGTTACTCGGTAATACGATGTATGGTGTACGTTAACATACATTTTCACGTCTTACAGAAACTATTGACCCAACAATTCTCTCACAAACTGAATTTAGTATGGTTAAAAATATTCTTTGAGAAACAAGGCTTGTAACTTACTTTGTTTATTAGCCGCTTCCACTAGAATCATGGTGCCTTGAAGTATATCTATATGAGTTAAAACGAACTCATCAATTCGAGTTGGAAGATCTACATTCTTAAATACTCGATTTTTTATATCATTTATATTGCTTTCAACAGGAGCACTGGAACTTATGTTACCGGAACTAGTAAAGTAGGGACACATAATAGCACTCCACAGTGGAAGTAATTTGCAGTAATTTATAATTTCAAGACACAAATCTGGGACATACTGCAAATTGTCGTGGTCACCAGTGTTAGAAACAAGTGATTTTGATTCTTCATAAAGTCCAACAGCCATATTTTTAAACAATGAGTCCTCGTTGCTGCAAAAATATTCTTTATCTTTCTCTGTGCTCTCATTAGTCTTACATTCATTTCTTTGTTCTATTAAATCAAGAATAATTTTTTCGTCTGCTGTTTCATGTCCATCTGCAATGAGTGTTGCAAGTTGTCTTTTTCTCGTTTCACAATTTGTTGGTGCTCCATTTTCGTATCCATCCGTTTCACTTTGTGCGACGATGAATATCGATAGCAGTATGTCTTTGGCAATAGCAATATCTGTGCATAATAATAATTTGGCCAAAGTTCTTATAAAGAATTTTCTGGTTCTTGTTTTTTCCTGACGTAATGATGTTAATCTAGTGAACGCTTTTATTACATGTGCTACATCACATCGAATGTATAACTCTTCAACCGGAGAAAATTTATCGAATAAAATATTATAGCACATGTTAATGTATGACGTTATATTATTGTGTTTTGTAAAAGACTTTGCTATGGCTGAGAGTAAAGCCAAGGACATATCACACACAATTTCTTTGGGAGTCGAAGCTCCGTCCCTAATCCACTGACGCATCCAGTAGGCAATAGAATCTGCATCATTCCTTTCTGAAATCATGTTGCATACGGAAAACTGTTTTCTTGTCAACGAATCATTTACTGTTATATCGTATAAAAAAATACTGCCACATAATTCTTCGTTGGGTTTTTTAATCTTCTTACATACACCACCAGTCGCATCAACGGAAATTTTTGAATATGGCATTTTGCAATATTTATTGTATATATGCAATTGTATACTGCTCCAATATAATATCCGTATACTGCTCCAGTATAAAAACTTTATCTAGGCCTATATCTTTTATATATAAGTTATATGGCATCTTATATTTTGATAAATAGACAGCCTGCATAGGATCAGTGTCAAAACGCCATTTCCGCCTTTCTTCAGATGTTGCTACTCTTAAAATTTCAGTTTTAGGTAGATGGGCAGGTTCCGACTCCCCAAACTTCATAACGTTGCTGGCTTCCCTACGACGATATATCGACGCACACTCTCGGGTATTTAGCAGTAGTGCAGAAATCTTTTTGCGTTCACCAGATATTAAATGTCTTTTTTTGCCACTAGTGTGAGTACTATAGAAACTGCCAACGTAACTACATTTAAAAACCACACTTTTTTGATTTTCGATTGGTTCATTTTCCAAAAGGGCTGTGAAAATCGAATGGCATTCGTTACAAGAACCAGTCAGCACGATAAAATATTTTGGATTTGATTTAACAGACGCTCTTTTAAAATTTAGACAACAGGGCAATCGAGTGTTGTCAAAAAATTGCGAAAAAAATATTGAAGTCCATTTAAATGGTTGCAAAACAAAATGTTTTCTGGATCCTTGAGAACCATTTCTGTAATATTTTTCTCAGGGTTTAATTTCTTTCCATTCTAACTCGCTTAACGAAATGTCAAATGACAACTTTTGTTCGTCGTCATCGGTATCAGAAGTATCCGTAAGAAGTTCTTTGCTGGTGTTCTTAGCAATGGGTTCCTCAGATGCTTTAAGACCATAAACGTTCAGTAAAACATAATTATAAATAGTTTTTGGTTTTAAAGTAACATTCTCTTGCAGCAAAGAATGAGCAATATCCTCCCAAATTCTGTGAGAAGGAAATTGTGGTTTCCTATTATCTTGAAATAACTCGTCAATCTTGTTCCTTAATGAATTTTCCACGGATGCATTCCTTGTTTGTTTGTCTACACAGGAAAAATAGTGGTAATAAACGAGGTAAACGTCCAAAATCATTTAAATAGTACAGTAGCGGCATGCGGCCAATGACAACTGGACAGATGTCAGTGTAAAACAGGTTTCAATGCCATTACAATTTAATGTTGATCGTGTCCCGTTTTACCCTGACATCTGTCCAGTTCTCAATGGCCGCAACAGTACATTATGATATAAGAATTAAAAATGATGTTGTATTTTGTAAGAAGGGAGATTTGCGAACGAGTGAAACGAGTGGAGCATCCCTTAGAACAAAATAGAAACATTTTTAATTCGTATATCATATAGAATTTTTTGTACGACCCCTCGCACAACCTAAAAATTGTAAAAAAACTTCAATCAATTTTGACTTTTCAGTGACACTTTAATTGTAATTTATTAAAGTGTGTTTACACTACATGATTTGTCATAATGATTTTATACGTCGTCTGCGTTGATTAGGTACTATTTAAGTCTGATCAATCGTTTCCCTGACAACTGACACATCACACTATGGGCTGCAGTCAGGAATTAAAGGAAACAGTACAGCTTTGATTTTCATTTGACGCGCTTGGTGTAAAGTAAAATACTGTAGCTTATTATTTTTCTATTGAAAAATCATAGGATAAATCATGTAGTGTAAACACACTTTTACAACATTTCGCCTGTGAGCAATGAAATATCTATGAGAGGGAAAAACAGTGAGTCATTCAGCTAATAGTTTCGCTATTTGGCCAGCTTTTTGTTACGTATTGCAAAAAGTAACTAAATTGGCGACTTTTTTTAATTCTAGAGTTAAAAAAAGTTACCATATTGTCACTCTAGAGTTAAAATATATCTACCTATACTTTTTGGTCCTTCGTCCATTTTTAGTGATTTTGCATGCATCTACAGCGGCTATGAAACATGGCCATTACAGGTCTAGACCTTCAAAAAAGTAGGTAACTAAATTTTGACATTACTCAATTTGACCATTTTAGGCTAAACGTCGATTCCCACTTAGGCAGCACAAAGCGGCGGAGCATAAAGCTCCATTAAGTAATGCTTTTCACAAGGTATTTCTACTTGAACAGCAACAATTTGATGCCCATTTCACTTTGATGCTTCAAAACTGTCAACTGCTGTCAACGGCTGTATGAATAATTTAATTTACAATAAATGTGATTTGTATTTGTCTGCCCAGAATAGTATATTGTTATACGAGTTGTACAAGACATTCGATTGTAACACGCATGGTTTTGGAGCACGGCGAGCGAAGTGAGGAGTGCTCCAAAAGAATAAGAGTGTAACGACTGTAACATGCTATTTTTTCTATTTCGCGTTCATTAATTAATTTTTTAATTTTAAAAATATAAAAAATCCATCTAGTAACTTTTAATCCGTTGGATTGGTATAAATGAGGTAGGTACCTAAACAGTGTGTGTGCAGCCAGATAACCTTTCGTTTCATTGCCTGTCATTGACATTTTTGATGTCGGCAACTACCAACCCCGTGCTAACCGTCACCAAAAACGATTGCACAAAAATTAAATTTTTTCAACTTTGAGTTAACAATAGAACCATTGTGATACTGAAAACAGTTTAATAATAGAAGTTATTGTTAAACTGTTTTCAGTATCAGAATGGATGTATTGTTAACCCAAACTAAAGAATTGTGATTACAAAGTCGTGAACGTGAATCGAAAACTACAACACATCACTAACGTCAAATGTCATTGGACACATTGACAGTGTTACCACACGAATTTACTATACGCAAAAAAAACTTACATTTTTGTTAGCTGCAATTTCGAAACTGCTAAACCAATGTTGTAAAGTAGAACAAATTGTATATTATACGCGTTTAATAAGACGTATTGTCACACTCGTTTCTTTGGAGCACTCCTCGCTTCGCTCGTTGTGCCCCAAAAAACTCGTGCGACAATAGAACGTCTTATTAAACTCGTATAACAATATACTATTGTGCAACTGCTTTTCCTAAAAACAGTGCTACAAAATCGTCATTGTATAACCGAAATAGAAAAACTGTTTTGCGACTATTTGGAACTGCGGGCCTTGGCCTACGGCCTCAGCCCGCAAACTTTCCTCACACTCGCAAAAGTCTAGTTTCTGGTCTTATGATACAAATAACTGTTTTGTTGATTAGACTACCTTCAAAATATCAACTTCTAGCATGGGTCGTACAAAAATGCATTTGAAAACTAAACACAAAACTTTTAATTAGACAAATTAATTAACTTACCACTTTGTTGCAAGCCCGACAAAATAACAGCTTCGTTAGATGCACTCATTGTAAGAGACACAACACTAAAAATGTTAGACATGCGACAAGAGAAGTACCTGCACTAGAATGACAATATTTTGAGAACTAATAAGAAAATGGATTTATCTCCTCCACAATTCAACTCTCATTTAGCAAACAGGAAACAGGAGATTAAACCAGGTAAATCTATAGCTATTTCTTTATGGCCCCTAATAAATATTCTTAGGGCACCACTAGCCGCTCTCACTGGGATGCAAAGGAATTTTTGTATTCCACAAATAATAATAATTATTGTAATGAGCGCGGTCATTCCTTTGAACTCCGCCGGCGAAAGTTCGAGAATGCGTAACCCAACAACATCTGCCCGCGTGGTTCGGCGGCGCCGGTATGTGTGATTTATCAGTGTGAGTCATAGACGGCGCGAGAAATCAATAGACCTTCTAGAAGAATCTGGGCACGTTCGAGAAGATGGTACGGTATATAAACGGGGCGTTATTTTCCGAGCATTTTTCGAATAAACCCCAGCATTCGCCAGCATTTTCCGAGCACTTTAGATCCCGCATGAAGAAATTCTCCACAATAACAAGTGCGGGCTACGTAAAGTTGGCCCGCCGAAAATGGAAAGCGATGGGGGCGTTATTTTCCGAGCATTTTCCGAATAAACCCCAGCATTTTCCGAGCACTTTAGATCCCGCATGAAGAAATTCTCCACAATAACAAGTGCGGGCTACGTAAAGTTGGCCCGCCGAAAATGGAAAGCGATGGGGGCGTTATTTTCCGAGCATTTTCCGAATAAACCCCAGCATTCGCCAGCATTTTCCAAGCACTTTAACTCTGTCAAATAAAAGTTCCTTCTTTACAATCTTGTCGGGCTGTCGTAAAGTTGGCCCGAAAATTTCAGATGCACGTTATGGCCTTATTTACCTAGCATTTTTGAAATTCTACCCAGCATTCGCCAGCATTTGACGAGCATTTTACGGATGTACATCGATAGTTATAAAAATGTAAAATTGTCGGGCCAACTTTACGCACCCTAATTGCTTTATGTGGAGAAGAAGTTAAAGATATTATTTTAACACAGGTTAAGAAAGCAACATATTTCAGCATAATGTTCGATGAAACCACCGATATTAGACATATTTCACAAATGTCTCTTGTAATAAGATATATGAAATCTGAGTGCTCGGAAATTAATGAAGATTTTGTGGAATTCATTGATTGTCATAATGATAATTATAATGATATTACTCATGAGCCTATACTTAGTGGGGATATTTTGGCAAAAACAGTTTTAAAATTTTTGAAAATCATGATTTAAGTTTTAAAAATTGTGTCGGAATTGGAACAGATGAATGTTCCGTTATGATGGGAGAAGTTATGAAGGGTGCTGTATCTATTTTGCAGTCAACCTTGTCCAACGCATTTAGAACACCATGTTTCAATCATGCTATAAATTGGTCCATATCAAAATGTATGAAAGTACAGGCTGCTCGTAATGCCATTGAAACCATTAAAGAAGTAATTTCATTTTTTAAAAGCTGTGAATAATTCATCCTTAATTAGTCTATGTGATACTAGATGGTCCGAACGAAACGATTCTTTAATAAAATTTAGAACATGCCTTTTAAACATTGTGGAGTCATTGGAGTTAATCTCGCAATGGGAAGAAAGAGAATCTTCTAATAAAGCTGAATTGCTAAAGAATTCGATTTGTACACCAATGTTCATAGTTACGCTATGCTCTTTGTCTGATATTTTTGGCAATACGGTAACTTTGAGTAAATTATTACAAACAAAATCAATGGACAAATATTACGCTAATAACTCGATAAATAACACTATTGATGTTTTATCCAATAAGAGGAAAAATGCTGCCACATCGTTTAAAACAATTTATAATGATGCAGTAAATATTTTAAACGAATTACAAATTGAAATGACAAAACCTCGAATTACCAAATATCAGAGAAATAGACCAAATGTGGATCAACCTATTATAGAGGATTATTATCGAATTAATATATATTTACCTATACTGGATAATATTATTGCGGATCTGCAATACAGATTTAATAAAGACACAATGAATTTGCGACGCCCTTCGGTCGGCGAAAGTATCGTTGATGCGGTCCGGTCTCGAGCGCCAGTACTTTTTACCGAGAGTACACTCGTCAGCGGTGGGACCCAGGGCAGCTTTAGTGAAGACTCGGTGTCCAGGGCTCTTCGTCCAGGTTTAAACGGCTCACACTTACGGGTTATTAAGACTACTATTCAATAAAACACCACTTCAGCAAACCTTTAGTTTATTATTCACGATATATTGTGCTACATATAAATAGCCAGATTACCATGCCAAGCTAAACTATTATGCCAAGCCAAACTAACACCTTAAGCACTGATATGGATTGCAGGAAAAGGTTGGAAACGGTTACGGTGCAACTATATGCAAGCAGGGTGAGGCACTATACACTATTACTTGTTATTGCGGTGTCGGTTCGGTAGTGTTCGGTATGGTGTTCGGTAATGTTCGGTGTGTTCGGTATGGTTGTATTCGGTAATGGTCGATGTGTTCGGTACGGTCGTATTCGGTAATGGTCGGTGTGTTCGGTATGGTTGTATTCGGAAGTGTTCGGTTCGGGTGTATTCGGTAATGTTCGGTTCGGTTCTGTCGTATAGTGTAATAAATATTATAATGCTCACCTTAAGTGATTTGGTCGACTGGTTCTGGTACCCTGCTTCTCTGCTCGGATGGTTCTCTTAAATATAGCGGAAGAGACTGATCTAATAGTTCGGCGAGCCAGCTTATATACCCACTAGTATAGGTCGGGTTGCGCGTTGCGCTAGCGAGTGCCAACGGCTAAGAGGGAAAGGACGGGTGGGGACGCGAGACTTGCTCTTCTCACAGAAGAGCGAGGTCACGCGGCAAAACTTACATGGCAGTTATTTCAACAGTAAATACATATACAAATAAATAATTATACCCCGTAATAAGTAACTTCGTTACACACCCCCCCTACTTAGTTAAGAAAAGAACGTAGTTTTTTCGGCATAAATAAACAACAATGGTATTACAAATAAACTTAAGTATCTCATGTATCATTAAATATAACTAAGATAAAACTAGATGTTTCATTTTCTCGCCCTAAATAAAAACAAAACTAAATATATATCTCATAATCAAACTATCGTATTTTACCTAAAAATAAAAGAAAACAAAATAAATATATCTCTTCTGGTCTTCTGACGTTCTTCGCTCCCCGGTTACTGCTGCCTCTGAAGTGTCGTCCATACACCCCCTATTGGCGGACACGGACACCTCTTAGACAGGACACCCCGGCGACCACATCTCGAACAAAACAGGCACGACGTGGACGTGCAGCTGTCCCGGCGATGGCCTACCTCCCCGCACCTCCAAATAGACGTCTCTTTTCCAAACTGGAACACGCCCGGATGCTGGTGGTTTGGGCATGGAGTTGATGTTTTTCTCCATAGCTGTTACCACGGATTTTCTCGGGCTATCATTTTCCACTTCTGTGGAAGTTCCCACCATCCTGGTCGGGTATTGTGGAGTCGTAAATAAATCCTCCGTGGACGTTCCTACCGTCCGGGTTGGGCGTTGTGGGCTCCAATAAATGCCCTCGGTCGTCCCCAGAGTCCTGGTTAGGCCCTGAGGATTGGGGTTTGTGGTGGAGGCTTCTTGTATTGCACCCTCAAGGTCTTCTAAGAGCTCGAAAGTATCTAGATCCAAAACAGTATCCATGTTACCTGAGTGATAACACACATGTTTACAATTATGTTTACAACGGAAGTGTATACATGTCGGAATAAGGAAAAGATGTAACCTACGGCTTTGAACATTCATTGTGGATGTTTCGGTGGCGGTTGCGGACAGTGTAAGGTTTGTGCTGGCCCTACAAGAACAGCGCGGTCTTTTGTTGGCGGGTTCATTCACTACAACAGCGGCTGACGAGCGCTTAAGCGCGTTGGACCTTCTCGAGGACGGAACGGCACTTCCCTCGGTTAGGATTCCGGGGTGAACCGGTTCCTTACGGACCTCCCCAAGAGGCTTGGGTTGTGTCCTCTTTCCACGGATGGCCGATTCTATATCTTTGCCACCTGACTGGGCCGACGGCCTCCTTTTGGCTAAATCTCGGGCTGCCTGTTTAGCCCGCTCCATTAACTCCGCTCGGGCTTTCGCCTTTTCTGGGGTGACCAACTGTGATGGCGGATGCTGGATTCGCTTCATATCTGTTTTACGGAAAGACATGATATGGTTTTAAGTCTTTAACGTGTATGTTCTGTGTTTGTTTTCCCGTTTCATTGGTGAGGTTCTATACAACAGGAGACACGACTTTAGTGACTTTGAAAGGACCCGAATACTTGGGTGCTAGTTTGGCGGCAAATCCTTCGGCGGCACAGGACAGATGGTGATTTCGTTTCATGACTTTGTCACCTAACCTCGGTTTCCAGTATCTTCGACGGAGATTATAATGATGGCTTTGCTTGGCAAAAGAGTGTGACAGTTTTAAACGGACAACTGACAACAGTTCCCTTAATCGCCGCAATCTAGACTGTTGGTCTTGTATGTTCTTCGAGGACGGTTCCAAGTCCCCTTCCGGAAGTGCCACGGTCTCATGGAAGAGAGAATTTGGCAATATTAATTCACGTCCAAAATTTTAAAATGCTGGAGTGAAACCGGTACTTTCTTGCTGTGGTGAATTTATAGCTAACATCAGGTCAGGAAGGAAATGATCCCATTTTCGGTGATCGGTCTCGCAAAATTGTGCTATCATTGTTTTGAGAGTTCGATTCGCTCTCTCCACAGGATTGGCTTGCGGGGTATACGGAGGAGTAAATCGGTGACTTATGCCGAAGTCACGTAGTAATGTTCCAAAAATCTTGCTATCGTACTGTGTGCCATTATCTGTGATAACGGTTAATGGAGTTCCAAAACGAGTTATCACTTCCTCGTATAAGGCCCGTGTTACATTATGTGCCGTAGCCTTTCATATCGCGCGACATTGAACCCACTTCGTAAACCTGTCTTGGAATACTACCATGTAGCAGTTGCCCTTTCGGGATCGCGGCAACGGTCCCACGAGATCCGTACTCACAACGGCCCAAGGTTGGCGATTTGTAGTCGGCTGCATTTTCCCCAAAGTCTGTTGTTGTAGGGTTTTAAACTTCTGACATGATATACAACCCCTTACATATTTTGTGACATCACGGAACATCCCGGGCCAATAATATCTACTGGCAATACGTGATATAGTTTTCGATATTCCTAGATGCCCAGCGGTAGGTAAGTTGTGATTTTCTTCTAATACAATCCCACGAAGAGGTGTGGGTACACACAACTTCCACGGTTCGGACAGATCATCATCTTTTAGGCTATTATCGAAGAAATGGCGGAATTGACTACCTTCTCGGATACAGTAGTCAGGGAAATTGTTCGGATTATTTTCTACCTCCATCTTCTTACGCCTATACCATGAACATTCGGTATCGGCGGCGGCACATACCTGCAAGCCTTGCAGGTCATGGGGTAGCGGTTCCCGCGAAAGAGTATCGGCAATCTTATTGAGCGTCCCTTTGCGGTATTTTATTTCAAAATTGTATTGTTGCAAGAAGATACTCCAACGAGCTATTCTCCCTGACGGGTTCTTTATAGAGTGTAGCCATTTTAACGATTGGTGATCGGTGACAACGAAGAAATGATATCCTTCCAAGTAGGGTCTCATTTTCTCTATACCCCAAACAATAGCTAGGCACTCCTTCTCGGTAACGGAATAATTTCTTTCTGCGGGGAGTAGAGTTCGACTTGCATAAGCTATAACCCGGTCTTCATTGTCAATGTTCTGCGTTAATGCAATCCCTAAGCCATAATTGTATGCATCGGTTTGCAAAACAAATTGTTTGTCAAAATTCGGTCATGCAAGTACAGGAGCTTCAGTCAAACGCGTCTTAAGTTTATTAAACGCGTCTGTTTGTTCAACGGCCCAAAAAGTGCTTGTTGGGTAAAATGGGGCAGCAAGGGGTCTGCCAAAATGGGGTACCCCGTTTTACCCGATATCCATCTTATGGCTCGGTAATAACTTCTGTTTGTTAGATGCTCAGTATTATTACAGATACATAATTCCTTAAAATATGCCTTCGACATACAAACGGATTTCAACTCGTCAGGGCTGGGATGAGGAGAACATGCAGCGTGCCATACAAGACGTGATAGATGGTAAAATGGGCTGTAACAAATCTGCCCAATCTTATCATGTGCCGCAAACGACTCTAGAGCGCAGAGTTGGTAAAGTGAGAAATGGAGCGAGTGTTAAAAATGCTGCCACCAAAGGTTTTTGGCGTTAACTAAGAAAAGCTTCAATATTTTCATTTGAATTTTGTTTGTAGGACTTGGTAGGCATAAACCCGTCTTCAATGAAGTTCAAGAAAACGAACTTGTGGAACACATTCTTGCAATGGAAGCCCGGTTATTTGGCCTAACCCTAAATGAATTACGCCATTTAGCATATGATTTGGCGGAAAAAAATGGTTTGGCGCATACTTTCAATCGAGAAAGAGAAATGGCGGGAAAGACATGGTTATATGGATTTTTGGAAAGGCATCCAGAATTAAGAATACGCACCCCAGAAGCGACATCCCTTGCTCGCACTATGGGATTCAACAAAGTTACCGTGGCGGATTTTTTCAAACTCTTGAATGATTTATACGACAGGTACAATTTTGCTCCAGAGTGCATATGGAACGTAGATGAGACAGGGATTACAACTGTTCCTAAGAAGGTGTCAAAAGTTCTAGGATTGCGTGGGAAAAGACAAGTGGGAGGATTGGTCTCTGCCGAGAGAGGAACTCTCGTTACAGTGGAAACATGCATGAACGCAGCGGGAAATTTTATGCCCAATATGTTTGTGTTTCCTAGAGTCAGAGCAAAGTCAGAGCTTCTTGATGACACGTCACCTGGAAGTACCGCAGAATTCCACCCTTCTGGTTGGATGCAAAAAGAGATCTTTTATAGATGGTTTCAAAGGTTTGTAGAATTCACAAAACCTTCTGAAGACAAGCCTGTTCTTCTGCTGCTGGATGGTCATGCCACCCATACAAAAAATCTAGAGCTTATTAACCTAGCTCGCTCGAATAATGTCATATTGCTGTGCTTCCCGCCTCATTGCACTCATCGGATGCAACCCCTTGACGTCTCCTTCATGACTCCCTTGAGTCATTATTACTCCGAAGAAGTGCGAAAATGGTGTCGTTTACACCCTGGTCGGCCTGTCACAATCTATCAAGTTGGGAAGCTGTATGGTGAAGCATTCAAGAAAGCTGCTTCCGTTGACACAGCTGTTAATGGGTTTCGAAAGACAGGGATTTACCCATTTAATCCTGATGTCTTTGAGGAATGGATGTTTGAACCAGCTGAGACAATGGAGAGGCAACTACACGTTACAGGAGACGACGACCATAATTCTGAAAATCTTGATGATCCAGCATCACATGCATCTTCAATTAATGAACATTCTAATGTCTCGCTTGGCGATAAACCTGGAACGTCTGGAATAGCTCGAAAAACGCAAACACCATCTTCTTCGTGTGAAGACAAATCTGTGCTCTCAACGGAATCAAAGAAATGCGAAGATTCGGTGAGTTTTGCGGTTAGTCCAAGAGAAGTAATGAAACTGCCACAAGTTGGGGAACAAAAAAAAGAAAAGAAAAATAATGTGCGACTAGGAAAAACGGCAATTTTAACAGATAGCCCATGCAAAAACGAATTGGCTTTACAACTTACCCCTAAGAGAAAAGAGAAGGCTGTCAAAAGAAAATTGTGCAAGAAGCCAGCTGCCCCTAAAGACAAGAAAAAAGTGGTATCCAAACAGCAAAGGCATTGTACACCAAGTCCAGAGCCCCATTCGTCAGAATCATCATCTAGTGAAGACGATCCAGATTGCCTGATTTGTGGCGAAACCTATTCCAAATCAAAATCTGAGGAAGGATGGATAAGGTGCGATTCATGCCGACAATGGTGCCATGAGGCCTGCGCTGGTATAGATCCAGAAGACTGTGAGATTTACATTTGTGATTTTTGTTCTGACTAGTTTAAATAATATGTATTTTATTTAACATTTTTATTTTTTGTTGTTCTTTGAGACTGATAACTTCTTATATTTGTTTATTTGAGAGATATTTTTGTTCGGTTGTTTTTTTAATGAGAATTTATTTTATGTTTGAACTGTGACATGTTAATAAAATAATTTTGATACATAAAACGTGAATATGAGTGACTTCCCCATTTTGCCCAACTGTCAATCCCATTTTACCCAACCGGTTGGGTAAAACGGGGCACTTGACATGTTTTACAAAAAAAATTTAAAAAAAATTAAATGTCGTTCCATGTGAATGATGGCACCAGCTTTCAAAGCACAATGCTCAACATGTTACCCACATTAAGGGATACTTGATTTTTTAGATACTTTCGGAAATATCCACGATCAAAGCTTAAGTACCCCGTCTTACCCAACTCTCCCCTATTAACAGTATCGTGTAATTTTGCACGTAGGGAAAGATACACGCCCAGAGTTGCAAAAGATTGTTACAACTTCAAAAAAGCTGACTTTTTACTATTGTACAGTTTGCTTAGAGATACTGATTGGCAAGAACTTGAGAATTACAGAGGCATAAATGAAGCTGTAAATAAGTTTTATTCGTTATTTTACGGGGCGCTAGATCAATCTGTTCCAAAAGTATTCCATAAACCGTATTATCGTTATCCTTTATGGTATACTAAAGAAATCATTAATAATATTAAGTTAAAGAAAAAATACCATCAGAACATAAACTTATCGGATTACCATTTGCAAGAGTATCGTCGGTTGCGTGAAGTGTGTAAAGTAAAAAGTGATATAAAGACAGCGTACAACATACATAACATCTGTAGAACAAAACATTATCCACAAATTAGAATGTGGTAACACTAATTGCAATAAAATTTATATAGGTAAAACGGAACGCCAAATCAACACTAGAACAAAAGAACGTTATAGTGCAATAAGAAATAATAGATCTGACATTTCTCACTTCGCAAATCATATTTTAGATACTGGTCTCACCACAGATAGAAATAAAGATGTCTCTATTTTACATATTTGTAATAATTCTCAAATTCTTACAATTTTAGAAAATTACCAAATTAATAAACATTTACTAGATAATAATTATGAACTTTTAAACGATCAAATACAAAAAAGTCCTATTATACCCAAAAATCTAAAATTATAGTTTGTTATTTTGTTAGCTTGTTCATATTTCTCATAGAGGGCTCTTCTAATATTTTCTTTTCTAATTTACCGATTGGGTTTATAATTTTACATAATTGTAATGGATGTTCCCTAACAGTTTCAGTTTGAGGTTTTTTAATCCTCTTTAATTTTATGGTTTAAACATTTCCAAATAAAAATGTTTAAGATTTTCTGCAAAATGAAAACTTTTACTTATCAATGATGTTATTATTTTTGATTTAATTAAGGTAGATCAAACTATAGGTAGGGTAAAGGTGGGGAATACCGGCCATGCAGGTAATACCGGCCACTTAGTTTTTCCTACGTAAGATTATTTTTTAACTTTCTAACTGGTGTCGCCATCTATCGACATTACCGGGAAAGTTACTTACCAAATTGCAGCTCCCTGTAATTATATTTGAACATTTTATTAACGAAATTCAATTCCGTAATTCGGTGAAATTTGTGAACTCCAACTTTAAAGGTAGGTGTCGAAATCTTTTTGAGCAGTATTCACACTTTGCAATACTTGATATTAGAGCTTAAATGATGCTCTAAAAGATGTGCATATTAATTTTGCGTTACAATGAACTTATGATTGTTTTCAGAATTTTTAACCTCAAATGTGTTATTCCGGGTAATACCGGCCCCGTACTTTCGGGTAATAAAGACCAGGCCGTTATTACCCGATCAGTTCAAATAACTAAACACTCCAAATTTATTACAGATGCCTAGCAGTTACAAAAGAAAAACTGATAAAGCGAAATGGGATCAAAACACAATGACACTTGCTATAAATGCTATAAAAGATGGAAGGAAGATTAGGGAAGTTTCTAGATCATTTGGGATAGCACGAAGCACCCTACAAGACAGACTAAAAAGTGGTATAACAGAGGGACCTGTCTTGGGACGGCATCCGGTTTTCTCCAAAGAGGCAGAAGATGAGTTAGCTGGCCACATCATAAAACTTTCAAAACTTTTCTTTGGAATAACTCGCACTGAAGTACAGCGTTGTGCATTTGAATATGCCAGCAAAAACAATTTCAAACATCCATTTTCTGACAAAAATAAAGAAGCCGGTAAAGACTGGCTATACGGCTTTCTACGGCGACATCCTTCCATAACTTTACGAAAACCAGAATCGACCAGCATTGCTCGTATTACAGCTTTCAACAAAGAAGAGGTGTCTATCTTTTTCTCCAATTTAGCTTCTCTTTATGAAAGACACAAGTTTCCACAACATAGAATTTTCAACGCCGATGAAACTGGAATCACAACGGTACAACGTCCTGGTAGAATTTATGCTGAGAAGGGTGACAAAAGGGTCGGATTTGTCACAAGTGGGGAAAAAGGAAGAACCACCACTGCTATGTGCTGTTTCAGTTCCTCAGGACTGTATGTGCCACCAATGTTTATTTTCGCTGGGAAAAAAATGCAGAAAGATAGAATGCGTAACGGCCCTCCAGGTGCGATCTATAAATGCTCAGACAGTGGTTGGATAGATGAAAATTTGTTTCTTTCTTGGCTGCAACATTTCCAGGCATTTGTAAAATCATCAGTGGAAGATCCCGTGTTATTAATCTTTGACAATCATGCGAGTCACTGTACCCTGCAAGCCTTCAATTTTTGTCGAACTAATGGAATTTATGTACTGACGATCCCACCCCACACATCTCACAGAATACAACCACTAGATGTGACTTTTTACAAATCTCTAAAAACAGCTTATAATCTTGAATGTGACAAATACCTAAAGAGTCGCCCAGGTGAGAAAATAACTCCAAACGTTATTGCTGAACTCTTCAATAATGCGTACAGCCGTGTGGCAACCCCAGAGAAAGCTATAAAAGGATTTGAAGTGACTGGCATATATCCCTACAACCCTGATGTTTTTGTACCTGAAGATTTCATAGCGGCAGAAGCACTTGCCGAAAACATTGCAGTGCACGAAAATGTTGCGGTACAGGAAAATATTGAAGAACACGAAAATGTTGAAAAACACCAAAATGTTGCACTGCAAGAAAATGTTTCGGTGCAGACAGCACGTGTTGAACAAAAGGAAGATGCACATATGGTGTCATTTTCTGACATTTTGCAGCAGCCTAGTTGTTCTGGAACAGCTCCAAAAACAAGACAAATAAAAAGGAATAGAAAAAAACAACATTCCGAAATATTTACTTCGACTCCTGTGAAAACTGCTTTGGAAGAAAAAGAAGTGAAAAAGAAAGTAAAACTTGAAAAACAGAAATCTGCAGCAGTTGATGTATGCAAACGAAAGGTCTTTGGAGAAAATGGATTATCTAGAAAGGTAGCAGTTCCAAAACAAGCCAGTAAGGAAGACAAACGAGGGAAAATTGAGAGAAAATGTAAAGCAGATCAAGGGACCTACCACCTTTCAGACAGCTCTTCTGAAATTGAAGAAAGTGAAGAATTTAAAGAAGAAGTATGTACAATATGTGGAGAATTTGGTAAGAACAGGGAATTATGGATAATGTGTGGAATGTGCCAACAGTGGGCACATGCCGCATGTGCTGGAAAAGGACCAAACGATATTTTTGTTTGTGATTTTTGTGAATGAGTCTATCAGTAGGGAAATATCGGCCGTGGTCGGTATTACCCGATGCTTTGGGGAAATACCGGCCAGGACAGGGGTTTAAAAAAATAAGATTATTTCCTACTTGCATTTTATTTTCTTAATATTTTTTCAATAAAATTGTTGCACTAATATCTACTGCGTTATTTTAGCTCATCACCAAAACTGTAGCGTAAATAATAAATATGCAAATTGCAAAACAACTAAGGCGGCCGCCATTCCCCACCTTTACCCTAAGAAAATTTATTATAACTCATTTAGTGCACTATTCAATCTAATTAGTTTATTCCTGTTACAGATGTTTGTTAAATAATTTTAGTAATTTAGTTTCAGAATGGCTAGATAATTTAAAAGCCGAAACATATATGTATATGTCACGCTGACATTTTTATATTTTTATTAAATTATGGAGTAGATTGCGAGTTTTCTTTACCAGTTATATTAATCGTTACTCCATTTTGAGATGGATATTAATATCAATTTAACGTCGATACATACTTGTCTTTAGTCTGCATTTGGCTTTACTACTGTGCGTATTTTCGATTTTTGTATTTTCGTAGATGTTTGTTTGTGTTTTGTTAATTTAAATAATGGAAAGACGCCATTGTATAAATGATCCGAACTGTTTTTGTTACATTTGACGAAGTTTTGTGATAACTAAAGAAAGACAACAAATAACTGCATTTGTAAAATCAGCATATTATGCTTATTTTAGCATACAACTTGGCGACGAAGATAAATCGTGGGCACCACACATTGTGTGCAGGGTTTGTGTAGAAGCCTTGCGAAACTGGACAAAAGGTAGAAAAGAATTATTAATTTTCGGAATACCCATGGTATGGCGTGAATCAAAAGACCATAGTGATGATTGTTATTTTTGTTCTTGCAATATAAAAGGTTTTAATGCTAAGAATAAGAGAAATATAACATATCCCAACGTCAGTTTTGCTATCAGACCTGTGCCGCACGGACCTGACGTGCCAGTATCTGTTCCATCAAAAGAAATTGAAGCTATAGTTTCATCTAACTCCGATGAGGACCCATATGATTCTAACGACGTAATGTGATAACTGTTTACTCAAAATGGCTTCACTTCCGTACCTTGAAACACTTTTTGTGTATAATATATAGTATATTCAGATAGTATTCGACGAGTGTAGTCGATCGGTACCACTTTTAGGTGAAGGAACCGTCAGGGGCAAAAGTTACGCCACTTTGAAAATCCCATGTTAAGTCTATGCGGCTCGAGGTCCCTATGTTGAAAACAATTATAAACATTGTTTCTAGACAGTACTCGACGAGAGGAATCGAATGGCTTTGTTCTTAGCTCGATCAGAGTAGCGGAAAGTACCTTTTTCGCACTTTGAAAACTACATTCCGGTAGGTGGCGCCACCAGCGGGAATTTAGGCATAAAAGGGTTAAAATGTGACGCGGCGACAGAATTAACGAATTTTTGAAAAATCGCGCACAAAAGTTTGTATCCAGCAGATGGCGCTACCGGCGCATTCGTGTTCATGTTGTTTACTACTGTGTGCGCCGCCATTACAGTCAGTACAATACTAGCATTGCTACCGTGCAGTTGCGTCTTTTGTGCTTTTCGTTTTGGTTCTTTTTGGTGGTTCTTTTTGGTCTTTCGTCGCTTCCGGTATGGCCGAGGGTAAGTTCAGTAGCGTGTGTCGTGCATTACTAACATTCATTTCATTTCTAGGACAAGATTACATCGTGGATGACTTCGTGAGTCGTGCGTTGCTGCCCACGACCGACGAAGGTGCGCTCGAGTGGCTGTAGCACCGAGGACTATTGCCCTCGGGCATGAACTGCAACCGCCACCGAAAGCCCTGTGTGCTGCACCAGGGTTGCCAACTTAGTGCTTTTGTCACTAGATTTAGTGCCACACTATTTACGTTTAGTGCGCAGTGCTTTTTTTGGTGCTTTTCCAGTATTTTCCTGTGCATTTTTAGTGTATTTTCGAAAGTGCAAGATGGTCTCGAAGATGGTCGATTTTCGCCGACAAATACCGTGGCAACTCCAATCGCCGCCAGTAATATTGACATTTTTGACAACATGGCAACACTGTATAATTTGTCAAATGTCAATTGTGTGTGGCGCGTCGCGTGTATCATACCGTCACGTCATGCAACATGCAATTGCAAATTTGCAAACAGTAATGGTTACGAGTAGTTATTATTATATTAATATTGATGTAAAAAACCTAGATTTCCTTGTGACGTTGATAGAAAAATTCCAGTTCCTGTGTATTGGCATAACTGATGAATTATGTCGCAACAAAAAATATACACCCAAAAGTATCGCAGGGAATGGGAGAAACTACCAAAATTCAAGGATTGGATTAAGCCGGTCGAAAATAATGATAATAAGGCATATTGTACCTTTTGTAAACAAGAAATGTATGCAAGGTATGTAAATCAATATACCTACTAAAACTTAAACGAAAACTTGATTTAATCATTTTATAGGATGGCTGATTTAACTAGACATTCGGAAACGCAAAAACATGCAAAATCGATGGCACCATTCAACAATAGGAATCAACAAAGGATTAAGTTTCCAACATCAGTGGAACTCCTTCAAAAGGCTCAGGCACAAGCTAGTATTTCCATGTTTATAGCAGTACATTCCACGTTTAGATCAGTAGATCATTTAGCTAACATGTGTAACAAAATTTTTGCGGACAGCAAAGCCACAGAGTTTCAATTGCATCGCACCAAGTGTAGTAACATCATAACGAATGTGATTGGTAAACATTTTCTTTCTAATTTATGTGAGGAGGTTGCAAATTGTTCAAAGTTTAGTCTTTTGTTGGACGAATCGACTGACATTACAACTATAAAAACTCTTGGCATTATTATAAGATAATATAGTGAATCAAAAAATTGTGTCATTTCAACATTTCTAGGTCTTATTGAAGTTCAGTCAGGTAAAGCAATGGATATTGTGGAAGCTTTAATGAATTATTTAAAATTTTTAAAATTTGACACACAAAAATTAGTAGGCATAGGCAGTGATAATGCTTCTGTCATGGTAGGTGACTCTGGGGGTGTTTATGGTATTATGAAAGAAAAATGTAATCTACCTAAATTAATATTGGTGCGCTGTGTCTGCCACTCGCTCCAACTTGCTCTTAGTATGGCTACTGAAAAAACACTTCCGCGTCATCTAGAGTTTTTAGCTAAGGAAACATATAATTGGTTCAAAAACTCTACTAGTAGACAGAAGAAATATAAAGAAATTTATGCAACCATAAATGATGGTAGTAGTCCACTAAACATCCCTCGAGTATGTGATACTAGATGGATATCCCTTGAACCAGCTGTAACAAGAATCTTGTCGCAGTGGGATGAATTAAAAACCTTTTTTAATATGGCAAAAATATCTGAAGCTTCATATACAGCTGATCTCTTATATCAGATGTATAATGATGATGCTAATAAATTGTATTTTATTTTCCTAAAAGGAGTATTACAAAAAGTACAAGAAACAAACAAATTATTCGAAGGCGACAAAGTGGATTCTACTAAATTGATTTACAATTTGTGTAATTTATTAATGTTTTTGTGTAGTAAAATTCTTATACCATCTGCTTTAAATAGATTTGATTTTTTTTCTGGCAATGTTAGGGATAGATTAGATCCAAGCGCCTATTTCGGTTACGAATTTGAATCCGCAAAAAAAGACTTAAATTTAAGTGAAGTAAAAATTAAACAAATCAGGCAAATATGTACAGACTTTCTATTACGTCTTATTGATGAAATTAGAAGTAGATTACCATCAAATGTTGACCTGCTGCAAAATATTTCTATCTTGTCTGTGGAGGAATCGTTAAAATACCCGAATTTGAAAAAATCAATAACAGATTTAGCAAAACTATTTTATAATGATCGAGAAAATATTTCCAAAATTGAAGATCAATGGAAAAATTTGACTCTGTTTAAATGGGATAACTCAGACAATACAGAAAACTTTTGGGCCGAAGTTAATAATTACCGCGATGCTGGAGGAAGGCAGACTTTTAGAGAGTTATGTAATTTAGCCAAAGCTGCCATTGCATTGCCGTACTCAAATGCTGCGGTAGAACGTGTGTTTAGTCACATGAATCATTTCAAAAACAAAATTAGAAACAAATTATGTTTAGAAAGTTCAAATGCTTTATTGCAAATAAAATCTGGCCTTTTAAACGGCGGGCTTTTTAACGCCATCTAGTGCTTTCTAGTGCTTTTTCCATCAAGTTTTAGTGCTTATCATGAATCAAGAGTTGGCAACGCTGTGCTGCACACTGGCGAAGGCCATGGACGCGGTCGTTGGTTCTGCGCGGCGTGCCGGGAGTACAAGAAGGCCCTCGTTAAGGACACGTTCTTCGAGGGTGGACATCTTGGCTTCGCTCGCGCATTGAAGTAAGTGTAGAATAATGTTGGTGGTGCGTGATTTAACGTGTTTTTCAATTCTAGCATGATGTACAGCTTCGCGTGGGACGACTCGGTGGCACGGGCCTTGAACGAGGCTCGTACCTATTACGACCCGTCAACGCCAAGCACGGCGACACGCGGCGATTGGTAAGTTATATGCGTTTGTGTGACATTTTCTTACTCTTTCATTCTTCTAGGTTCAACTATTGCCACGATGTCGTTACCGAGTCGCTATCGGTGGCTCAGGATGCCGCACCGCTCATCGGCGGTGACGGCATCATCGTCCAAATCGACGAATCGGTCCGCGGTAGCCGCAAATACGACTGCGGTCGGTTCAATTACGAACATTGGATCCTGGGGATGGTCGAGGAGCGCGCGGCGGATCCAGAGTAAGTAATTTATGGTTCTAAAATGTGTTCTGATCGTTGTCTTTTTTTACCGTATCCTATTATCGCCGAGAAAGACATCTACCGAGAAACCAAAACCGAGAAACCACAACCGAGTAAACATAACCGAGAAACCATAAACGAGAATCCATAACCGAGAAACCATAATCGAGAAACTATAACCGAGAATCCACAACCGAGAAGCCATAACCGAGAAACCGCAACCGAGAAAACCAAAGCCGAGAATGGGAACTACCGAGAATAACAAATACCGAGAATGCATTCATGTATTATAAAGTAATAATTCTAAGTCAGTAACTTTGATAGATCTAACGGAGACCGAGGAAAATGCATAGGGCGAGGAAAGAATGACAAAGACCTACCGCTTATAGAACACGCTAGGCAGCGGAGGTTAGGTTATAAGTTAGTAAGTTTGATAGACCTAACAGAAACCGAGGAAAATACATGGAGCGGGAAAATAATGAGAAAAACCAACGGCTTAAAGGACACACTATGCAGCGGAGGTTAGGTTATAAGTTAGCAAATTTGATAGATCTAACAGAGACCGAGGAAAATGCAAAGGGCGGGGAAAGAATGAGAGACACCAACGACTTTAAGGACACGCTATGCAGCGGAGGTTAGGTTATAAGTTAGTAAGTTTGATAGATCTAACAGAGACCGAGGAAAATACATGGGGAGGGAAAAGAAGGAGAAAACCAACGGCTTAAAGGACACACTATGCAGCGGAGGTTAGGTTATAAGTTAGTAAGTTTGATAGATCTAACAGAGACCGAGGAAAATATATAGGGTGGGGAAAGAATGAGAAAGACCAACGGCTTAAAGGACACGCTATTCAACGGAGGTTAGGTAATAAGTTAGTAAGTTTGATAGATCTAACAGAGACCGAGGAAAATATATAGGGCGGGAAAAGAATGAGAAAGACCAACGACTTTAAGGACACGCTATGCAGCGGAGGTTAGGTTATAAGTTAGTAAGTTTGATACATTAGGTTGAATACATTAGGCAGCTCCAATAAAGATTTTAACACAGATTTCATACATATCATTTGACCAAGACATTTTCTGAATCCTAGAGAAACATCCAAAGTATTTCTATTTTGTTGGTCATCTGGAATTTCTCCTATTAGAAAAGATTCCGGTCTAATAAAGAAATTATTAGTTTCCAAATATTTTATTCTTTTATATTCCGTAGAAAATGGTTTAATAGGATTTGACAAAGTATCATTAATATCGGACAGTACATGTTCTGGTATCTCAGTATGATATTTTGACAAAATATTCTTTATGGAATATACAGGGTGGTCCAGACCACCCGTACACCCCTTTTAAAATGCGGGGGATTAAAAATTCTTAACAAGACGACTGGTGATCTTACTAAAGTCGATGTGCTCTATCGAATGACGCCAAGAAGAAACCCCCCTGACCCCCCTTGTAGGGGATAAGGGGGGCAACTTTAAAAATTCAAATGGGAATCCCTAAATTTTATTGCATATTTAGATACTACTCATCAAAATATGAATAATTTATTTGAAACATTTTTTCATTTTGGCAACAGGTGGCGCTGTAATCGCAAAAACCGACTTTTTGCATTTTCCGTTGTCTCTGGCATATTTACAGGTGCAAATAGCAGTTTTTCATATTTTTTTTACTAAATCGTAATGAAAAAGCTTTGCTAATGTGAACTTTCATGAGAAAAGATTTTACGTTACGATGAAAAACTGAAATTCTCTCCCTAAGGTGTTTTCGACAAACAAATTTTTTTTCTTGCATTGTACGTGACAACAATTTTTTTCTGAAATTTCTAGATCGTTTTTTAACCTTAACGTCTACTTATTTATTTATTGCTTAATCTTTTTAATCTTTATCTGAATATTTATTTTAAGCATATGTAATTAATAAAAATGATCGATAAAACATTCTAAATTGTAATCTGTTCTGCATATGGCAAAATCATATTTAAATCGTACTCATTTAATATTTAATTTTAACAGAAAATAACTTGCTACAATTCTTTACTTCGCAATTCTATTTAAATAGAGTATGTAATTGTTGAAAACCAACTTTTCAAATAAATAATTTTTATTCGGAATCATATGGTAATATGTGCATTCCTAACCGCCTCAGAGGGTGGGAAATTAACCATTCCTAACTTACTTTTAATTCCCTCTCTTGGTCAGGAATGTAATCATTCCCTACCTGTTATCCCTCTCTTGGTCAGGAATGTGATCATTCCCGACCTGTTGTAAGTTCGTAGTTTGCTCGGTAGAGGGCGGGTGCATTATTAGGTCAAGTTTGTCACTTCAGTTGTCAGTTGTAAATAATTATTTATTTGTTAAAAAATATGATGATTCCGAATAAAATAGTATACAAACCTCGGCGGGACGTTTCCTCCTGTCTCGAGCATTAGCTCACCTCGGGCCTGGGCCCTCGGTGAGCTATCTTAGCTCTCGACAGGAATGAAACACTTCCCGCCTCGGTATGTAATCTACTATTATTTCACAATTTAAAATTTTATTCGTTTAAATTATTCTTACTTTATGGCCTGAGTGGATGAGATATCCATATTTCAACATTCATTGCTATACGCTAAAAGAAAGATAACCACCGAAATTTAATAGCGAATTACAAAGTGAACTTCTCGTTGGCAGATTTTTGTAATGCAACCGTGACTTGACATGTTTTGAAGTAAAACCATCTTTTCCAGTAGAATCTTGGAAAATGTTGTTAGAGTGGAACACAAATTCTAACCACATTTAAGGCAAAAAAATTATTGTTATCGCGTACAACGTTAGAAAAAATCTGTTTGTCGAAAACACCTTAGGTAGAGAATTTGCGTTTTTCATTGTAACGTAAAAATCTTTCTCATGAAAGTACACATTAGCAAAGTTTTTTCATCACTATTTAGTAAAATATAGTAAAAAATATGAAAAACTGTTATTTGCACCTGTAAATATGCCAGAGACGGCGGAAAAAACAAAAAGTCGGTTTTTGCGATTACAGCGCCACCTGTTGCCAAGATAAAAAAATGTTTCAAATAAATTATTCATATTTTGATCAGTAGAGTCCAAATATGCAATAAAATTTAGGGGTTCCCATTTAAATTTTCAAAGTTGTCCCCCTTACCCCCTACAAGGGGGAATCAGGGGGGTTCCATTCTGGGGTCATTCGAAAGAGCACATCGACATTAGTAAGATCATCCTTCGTCTTGTTAAAAATATTTAATCCCCCGCATTTTAAAAGGGGTGTACGGGTGGTCTGGACCACCCTGTATATATAATCATTAAGTAATTCGTCCGTATATTCCACTACGTCCTGAATTACTTTACGAGTAAAGTACCTGCAAAGCTAGATATACTGGAAAAGGAAAGAATCACTGGAAGCCCAGTTTGGCAGAGAGTAGGGAAGGGATAGTAGTAAAAGTGGATGTAAGTTGTTTACTTGCCTATTGATCTAAAATACTTAAGTTTATTATTTTTAGCTGGCATCTGATGTACAAGAAGTTGTACAAACTAAAAAAAACAAGTTGGGGAAGCTTGGACTAGTAGCTCAACCATTTATTATTGTGCAAACGGAAACTGCCACAGTAAAGGCAATTTATGTAAGCGTGCATGACACTCTATACAAAATTAATTCAATTTTAAAAGCAGTTGATGTATGTTTTCAAACTTTTCATGTTTTATCTTTAAAATACCCAATTGAATCGGAACACATTTGGCTATATATTAGGTGTATACGAAATACAAACTAGATTTGACAATAAAATTCCATTTATTATGGACATTATTCAAAAATTAAAAATAATGCAGTAAAATATAAGAAAATATAAGGCATAATACTTTTATTATTTATTTTGTTAATATTTATCATATTCAATACTATGTGCAAACTAAATAAATATGAATTTATTATGTAAAATATGTAAAACCACCTTTAATGAACAATATTTATTTTTGCATCATTTGAAACTTGCTCATAAATATGAATCAGTTCTGTTCTGTTCTATTCCAAACTGCAACCGAACGTATGATAATATGTACAGTTTAAGTAAACATATAAAGGGAATTCATAAAATTTCAACTGTTGCCTCAAATTTAGTAGCTACATCAGTACTTTCTCCTGTGTCTAAAGTTTTAAATCAAGTAGAATGTGAAATAGTAGATATTGCCACATGTACAGAAACATCCGAATCATTTGATAATAGTATAACTATGTATATTGCTAGACTGTACCGTAATACCACAATTACTCGTAAAGTAATTCAGGACGGAGTGGAATATACGGACGAATTTCTTAATGATTATATATATTCCATAAAAAATATTTTGTCAAAATATCATACTGAGATACCAGAACGTATTAATTACTTTGTCAAATCCTATTAAACCATTTTCTACGGAATATAAAAGAATAAAATATTTGGAAACTAATAATTTCTTTATTAGACCGGAATCTTTTCTAATAGGAGAAATTCCGGATGATCAACAAAATAGAAATACTTTGGATGTTTCTCTAGGATTCAGAAAATGTCTTGGCCAAATGATATGTATGAAATCTGTGTTAAAATCTTTATTGGAGCTGCCTAATGTATTGTCAACTAGTATGTTGGAATATATAGATAACGAAACAAGTCTTGACAACGGCGTCATATCTTCTATTTTTAATGGCACTTTATGGAAAAAGGTGCAAACGCAATTTGTTTCTAAAACTGTACTTCCCATCTACGTGTATTTTGATGAGTTTGAAAGTGGAAATCCTTTGGGCACCCATGATGGGGTGCACAAAATTGCTGCTCTTTATTACCACCTAAATATTCATCTTTGCTTGAAAATATATTCCTTTGGGGATTGTGGTACTCCTCAGATCATGCCACATTCGGAAATGAACCCATCTTAAATAACTTTGTTAATCAATTAAATGAACTGGAAAATAATGGGCTAACAATTAAAACAAAAAATGGAACAGAACAGAAAGTTTTCTTTGCTTTAATGTTTATTTTGGGGGACAATTTAGGTATACATTCTATGATTGGAATGACAGGTAGTTTTTGTGCAAACCATTTTTGTAAAATATGTAGGTGCACAAAGATAGAGTCGCAGTCTATGTCTGTTGAGAATACTAGCATTCTTCGAAATACTTCTAATTATGAACATGATGTAGCAGACTTAGAGTATGGTATCAAATCAAATTGCATTTGGAACAAATTAAATTCTTTTCATTGTACGGAAAATATAGCAATGGATGTGATGCATGATTTATTTGAAGGCATTTGCAGATACGATATGTCCTCTGTATTATATAATCTGATGTTGATAAATGTTTCTCACTTAATAAATTGAACAATCGTATTAAATATTTTAATCATGTTAGCAATATAGACATAGGAAATCGCATACCACCTATTAACATAACTCATATAGATAATGCCAACTTAATAATGTCATCTGCAGAAATGGCATCCTTTATAACATATTTCGGAATGATCATTGGCATCAAGTAGACGAGGATAACGAAACATGGCATTTTTTTCTAACATTATTTGATATTATCCAAATTGTAATGAGCGATCAAATTAATAATTTTGAGTTAAACTACTTGACTCATTTAATTCGTGAACACAATGAAATGTACAATAGTTTATTTAACAAAACATTAAAGCCTAAATATCATTTTCTAATTCACTACCCTCGATGCATAAAGATTTGTGGACCCTTGAAATATCTCTCGTCCATCAGATATGAAGCTTTTCACAAGATCTCAAAAACAAATGCCCATGTGATAACTTCAAGACGGAATATAGTGTATACACTGGCATTAAAGCGCCAACTTATTTTGAGTCACAGATTCTTAACTAAGCATGGATTTGAAGATGTAATTTAAATAGTTTACAATGTTTAGATCCTTTATTAAAATATTTAATGGTACTTTACCAGTTGATGCGTGTGTAATTTCATGGTTTAAAATGAATGGAATTAAGTATAAAGCAGGTTTGTACATACAAATCTGTCGAGATAATTATAATGAACCAGTGTTTGGTTTAATTAATCAGGTTGGGTATGTATCAAAAATTGAAATATATTTTATTTACACTTTAGCCGAATTAATAGGATTTGACAAACACATTCAAGCATATCTGATTAAAAAAAGAAAAACTTCCCAGTATTACAAAATTAACTATAATGATTTATATTCAATATACCCATCTGTCGCACATAATGTTGGACATGATTATTTTGCATTAACAGTAACGAATCAAGACTGATTTTCTAGAATAAGTACATTTATGTTTGTATTTCTTCGTGTATAATTGAATTGGTGAGTGGAAGAATGGTGCAAGTCAAAAAATGAAATAAATTAAAATTGTTTTTGATCGAAACTTTGTTTTTCTTATCTGTATTATCTGTGGATAGTAAAGTCGTTATTCGTATTAGTTTGCAAGTTAATCGGTTATATTTGTTTCCTGAAAATTATAAATTTTGAACTTAAACCCTTCTTCCACTTATCGATTCAATTGCTGTTTTATATTGTATGTGTTAAGTTGTGTACAGGCAATTGCTGTATTAGGTTACCCTTTAATACTGTATTACGTTTTTAAAGTTGAAAATAGTATATGTATATGTATTCATATATGTATGTATGTATGTAATCTCTGCATATTTCTATAGATTCTGTAATCTATTTTTTCATTATTTTTCAGTTTTTTTTAAATTATATTTTTACTTTGAGAGTGCAATAAACATTATATTTGTCCTAAAACTGTTTGTATTTTTCTGACCCAGGGTCATAATCATATTAATATAGTGTTAGTAAAATTTGGATTTGTTTAAACTTTCATGTGTGAGCCAAAGAAAAACAGAATTGTAATTCATCTGAGGATGATAGATAGCATCCCATACTTGCCAAGGTTTAATTTTATGCGATAAGTATCTATCTTTCTCAGATATATTGCTATTCTCTATTTTTCCTTTGCTGTTACATGAAAATTCAAACCTCAACAAGCCAAGTTTTACCAACACTATGTATATGTTTATAATTACCAAGTAATATAGTAACTGTTAATTCATCATGAATTTATTGTTAAGTAAATACACTAACTATTACTTTACAAAGATTTATTTCACAAATGCTATAGTAACTACTACTACATGGTTATTTAGCAGATAAGCTACTGGAGTATTAGTACATCTTTATTTCGCCAATAAATAATTGTAGTAACTAATATTATACACTTATGCCTGGTTTATACAGTCATTAACAACTAAGAAATTATCACTGTCACTAAACAGCTGATAATTAAAAGATGGTGTTTACTTAGATCGGTTTATACAACTCACTAAGAAATTACTGTCATTAACGGTAATTAACTACGAATTAAGAATTGGTTCAATTTTAATTTTTCTGATAATTATACAAGGTCAATCGCAAGTGCGCATGCCTGCTGGGAAGAGAAACAGGTTAGCCACTACGTTAATCTCGAAGAACGGAAATCACGCGGCATAACCTTAAACTTTAACAAGCGTCACTTTTCCAGCGTTGTTTTGTTTGGCGAGAGCGGTTGGTTTTGTATTGGTGATTTTTATTATTATTCTATAACATAGTTTTCATTTTTATTATTATTAGTATTAGGTCTTTTCTGTTTTATTTATTTATCACGTAGGTTCTTTAATTTGTTTAATTCTCTGATTTTTATTTATATTTATTCTCTGTAATTAATAATTTGTCTCAAGTTGTGTAGTTTTATATTATAGGTTTTGTATATAATCAATTATTTAATAATAAGTTTATTGCTAATTTCTGTTGATAGTGTTTATTCTTAGGGTTTTTTTTATTCAGGTTAGCTATTAGTGTTTTTTTTATATTGTTGTAAATAATCGTCTTTTTTTTATTAGTATTTTAATTCATTGTGTATATAATTACAAAGTAGCAGTTTTAATTATTTTAGAATCATTATTATTTTTAATCTTTTAATTTCATTATATTTCATTTTTATTTGTATTCATATTTTTATTGAAATCAATGGATAATACTGACGAAACCATTATTGATTTGGTACATCAGTACACTCATTTGTGGGTAAAATCGCATGCATTATTCAAAGACCGAAGCGCCAAACAAAACTCTTGGATAACGATAGGCGAAATCTGTCAACTAACACGTAAGTTATTAAATAATAAAATGAAGAAATAACTTTTAATGACTGGTATTATTGTTTTATTAGCTGAACAGTGCGAGCAAAGGTGGACAGTGCTCCGAAATAGGTTTGCTACAGAGCTGCGCAAACTCAAACAAGCCACACATTCTGGGGCAGGAGCGCCCAGCGAGCCGTCTGCCCTTTACCGCAGAATGCAGTTCCTCGAAGGCAGCATTCGCCAACGAAGGTATGAAAGTTAAGCATGTTTAAAGTGCATCCATAATATGATTGTACATTTCAGAGTGGCAACAAATGTCACGATACAAGCTACAAATGTCCAGCAAGAGGTGGACCCAATGGAGGGAACCTCACAGGAGTTTGAGGAAGTAGCGTCCCTAGACGATCCCTGGGATTCAGTTTCTTTATGCTTAAGTTCACCAGCACAATCAGCAAGAGGATCGGGCACCTCCACCCCAACTTCAACGCAACCAAGGGCAGCTGCTCACCAGGACAGGACTGCAGAGCTGCGGACGGAGGCGTTTGCGAAGAAGAGGAAGAGGCCCGCAGAGTCAGAGTTGCAGTCCACACTAACAAATACTCTGAGTACATTTTCAGGGTTCCTGGCGAATTGCCAGGTTGTTCCTGTAGAAGATCTGGATGATCTCTTCGGCAGAACGGTGGCAGGCCATCTAAAAACGATGGATACCGAAACAAAAAATAAAACAAAACTACAAATAATGGAAATTCTGTTAAAAAAATAAAATAAAGTATTCTGTAAATGACTTTTTATTTAATTTTCAGTTTGAAAGAATGATACTTTCTACCATACAATAAATTATCAAAACAATAAAATCAAAATAATAAACAATAGCGACATATTAAAACTATAAAGATAATACAGAAAGTATAAAAACTAAAAAGCTAAGGCATACCCATTAAAATCTTAAAACTAATAAGTATCGAAATATTGTCACAAACACATTAAACTGTTTTTCAATTTTGCACTGTTGGTCTTGAGCAATAATGAGCAAAGGCTTATAATGAACACAAGGACGTCTTAAAATATCTAAAATGTGAAATCAAACAAAAACTAATCATTTTATATAATAATAAATTTATTTCTACAATTTTAGAATTTATAAAACATACAACCAAATTACAGCAATACAAAAATTGATATATGACCAAAAATGCAGGAATAATTTAAATATGTAGATCTTGCACCTAAGTGATACACCTTATAACTAAACCACTGGCACAGCGCCTTTATAAATGTGTTCGTACTGCCAGGGCACGCATCCGCTGTCACTTGAGAAATACCCTGCTAAGGCATCTCTTGTCTGCCGATATATGAGGGCCGCATGGTTGTTACCAACACGACCAATTGAACCTAAAGTTGGATTTACACTCCATAATCCTTCGGTGATGGATCCGTCGGGATGTAAACTATCTGCAAATCCTGTAGGGCAGTACCTTCTCTGATGAAGTGGTATTTCCAGTTCCGCTGTTTGCAGATAATTATGCAGCACCACCGTTGCTTTGGCAAATTTCACGCAATTATCTACATCAGCAATGATTGGTTTCCGCAGAATCCTCCAGCGTTGTGCTAAGATACCAAACGTATTTTCAATGGTTCGCCTAGCACGTGACAGACGATAGTTGAAAATACGTTTGGGATCATCTAAGTGTTTTCCTGAATAAGGACGCATGATTCGTTCATGCAGAGGAAATGCCTGGTCCGCAACAAAGAAATACGGCAGCTGTACCTCTGAATTTGGTAATGTTCTTTCTTTTGGTAACTTCAGAATGTGTGTGCTTTTCTGTAGTATTGCCATTCCAAAGGCTGAATCGCTAAATACTGTGGGATCATGTAGTGAACCAGATGCCCCGATGTCAACCAATGAAAACCGATAGTACGCATCGCATATAGCCATAAGTACAATACTAAAACAAAATAAAAGTTACTAAGCTGGATGTTCATAATAGTGTCACTATGTACCTGAATGTCTTTTTGTAACTAAAATAATCGCTGCCAGAATACATTGGAGCCTGAATAACAATATGCTTTCCGTCGAGTGCCCCAAGGCAATTTGGCATATTCCACCTTTTGAAGAATTGTTCAGCTATTTGCTGAAAGTCTGATTCAGTTGGTGGCTTTAAATAGATGCCTTGCAACATGTCCCATAATACATCACATCTTTCGGTAACAATCTTGTGGACTGTAGTTTTTCCCACACAATAGTCCCAGGCGATTTGTTGTTGAGAGCACCCTTCTGCCAGAAAACTAAAACAATACAACTTTTATTATTTATTAGGATTATCACTTTTTATTACAGTTGTGCTAAAAAAACAAGGTACTTACTGCAATGTCATCAGTAACCGTTCTTTGGGAGATAGTGGGTTTTTTGATTTCGTTTTTTGTAGTAGGGGCTCCACTAATTGCAACAGATGTTCAAGCATTACCGAATTCATCCGGGTGTACTTAAAAAATTGTTCTTCGTCATGCTGTTGCATAGACGGTATAATTGTATGGAAATGTCCCTGACGGTGTTTATAGCGATTTAGCGGGCGTATTTTAAATCGCCGCTTTGCTCGGAGTTTTTTGGTCAATTCTAATAAAATCTTTTCAAAAACATAAAATTTAAAATTGCCTTCTAATAAACAAAAACTTATGTAAATTGAAAAGAAAAGATTTCTGTATAAATATCAAACACACATGTCATGTATGAGCCGATAAATACGGGGTGTTAAATAATCTCTCTGTTAAATTGTAAAATTTATAAATTGTGTAATTACAATAACAACTTACTGCAATTCTCCAAAATTTTTAAAATTAAAGTCGATGTTCAAATAACGCCCATTTGCTGCTAATCCATAACTAATTCGGTATACAAACTCACTTTTATCACGGGTGATATCTGCTGAAATAAAATGACTATTGCCATAAAACCGTTTCCTGGCAATTCCACAAAGGAAAATTAATTGGAGGTAAGTCCGAAGGTAAGTAAACGAATCGATTGTCTCCAGACTATCAATCCAGTGTCGAACAACAGCGCATTTTAATAATGACTTACATGAACAGTATAATGCGGTGGAGCACTATCCTGCTGAAACCAGATGTTTTCCTCAGGCATGTGTATCGGATGGCCAGTTAAGCAGTCGGTCCCAGCAACCACGCAAACACTTACGTATGGTTATCGTGAAGCATAGACTTCACCATATACCACCCACAAATATGTATAGTTCTATTAGTGGAGTAATCTTACGTTTATATCTCGAAACCGGTTGAAACTACTCGGATTTTAAATTTTGTAAATATAAAATAGTAAAACTTTTATGGGTTACAGACTAGAATCGAGAAATGCGGTGAATTTCGGAAACCTAAATATTTTCCAAGTGGTCCAGTACTGGTTGCTGGACCGTCTCAAAAAAGGATGTTTGTGTGTTATCACCCCTAAGTATTAGTAGTTCGAAACCACTATTAATTTATTTTTATTCCTTTTGCTTTAAATATGGCAGCCAGATTTGTTTTGTGGTGAACGACGTTTCTTGCAGTTTTTTTTTTATGTAAATGAAAATCTCGATATTTCAAGAACGTTGATCGTAGAGATCTGTGGTAAAAACCGTTGTATTGTTCAGACTTCGAACTACTACTTTTGATGTTAGAAGCACAAGCTTTGCAAGATACTTCGTTATGGATGTGCAATTTAAGCCCGAAGTTTAACACCTTTTTGCTAAACGCTATTTACAGTTCCACATTTCCAGGAAAGGGAAAGTCTCAGTGCTTGTTTTTCTAAAAAGGCACACAGCTAAGAATAGTTTGTTTAAAATATTTGAAATTTCATACTTCACTGTTTTGGTGTTTACGGGCCTCTGAAATTCTTGTTTTCTCCATTTTTGGCTAACTTGGGAACTCAATATCTCTGATAGGCGTGGATGGTTTTGCAAATCAAGCAATATATGCTGGCAAACTGTTGTAAGAATCTTAACTTTGACATGATGTAAGACCAGAGTTATACTCATGTTAGCTCACACAATTTACACGAGTTGGGAGGAAAGTCGACCACGGAAGAAAATACAAGGAAAAAGTAACCTTATTATATTTAATTCCTTTAGTTATCACTGCAAGGACTTTTACCAATAGCATATGACTATCTATCTAATATGTAATAACAATAATAAAGATTTTACTTTCCCAAACCAATGTTAGCATTAGAATAAAGTACTATTTGGTTTCATAATGATCTATTTTATTCATTTTTTCAATGATATGTATAGGATAAAATAATAAGAAATAGTATCATATTAGCCTTACTGCCCTAGAGCATTATGAAATCAATGGTACATTTATTCAGTAATACTATTATAAATACTTTACAGTTATACTTTTCTGGGCATTACTATCATTACGCTAATATCAAAGTTGAGATATTAACGTAACTTGCCATCATATATTGGTTCATTTGACCTAATATATCAAAAATCTATCCATGCCCATCAAAGATATTGAGGTCCAAAGTTGCACAAAAATGAAGAAAAACGAGAATTTCAAAAATCCATAAACACCAAAATAGTGAAGTTTTAGATTTCCAATATTTTAATCATAAAGTATTCCTAACTATATGCCTTCTGCGAAAAAATGAGCCCTGAGACTTCATCTTTTCCTGGAAATGTGTCACCCTAAAGAGCTGGAATTTTGCAAAGAAGATGTTAAACCTCCGGCTTAAACTAAAGAAAGCTTCTTACAAAGCTCATGTTTTGAACAACAAATGTAGTCTAGGTCATTTATGTATTGAAATCGTGCTTTCTCGTAAAAACCGGAAATCTTAATCCCCCCAAAAAAATCCTAAATTCGCCACTGGTCTCTGTGACCAACCGTTCTTGAGATATCCAGATTTTCGTTTAAATAAAAACTGCAAGAAACGTCGTTCACCACGAAACAAATATGGCTGCCATATTTAGACCAAAAGGAATAAAAATAAATTGCTAGTGTTTGAACTACCAATACTTAGATGTGATAACACAAAAAAAATTTTTGAGATGGTCCAGCAACCAGTACTGGACCACTTGGAAAATATTTATGTTTTCGAGTTTCACCTCATTTCCAGATCTGAGCTTCAATTTCTAACCCATAAAGGTTAGTTTTTTTATTCTACCGTCGCTATTTTAGTATTTTATGCACAGATGCATTATAATTAGACTATTATTGCTAGATTTATCGGAACATAACTGTCTCTTTATGCCCCAAGGGCCTCTTTATGATCCGACGGGCAATAATGAAACGTCAATTAAATGTCAGAGCTGTATTTGTAGAACTTGATTGGATCTTAATATAATTTGTAAACTTATCACCAATGAAAATAAGCTGAAATTAAGTATTTTAGATAGTAACTATAGTAACGTACTTCGTATATAAGCACATAAGTACACATTACAGCGGCTTGATGTAGCCTACGTACTCATTTAATTATGTTTTTTACACAATAATAGATTTGAGATAAAAACAATCTGTGCATAAAATAGTGTATGCATTTCGGGCATAACTTGCTTTTATGGCCCTACAGCCTTTTCCTAGCCCTCGGCTGACGCCTCGGGCTAGAAATAACGTTCTGGCCATAAAAGCTTCTTTATGCCCTTAATACATAAATAACTATTATATTTACAAGATTTAAAAAAAATCATTCAAATTCGAGTTGTTTCAACCGGTTCCGCGATAACACTCTTTTTGCCTAGCGCTCCTCCACTATGTGGTTAGACAATGATAATTACAATTAACATTAATAATAATTCAGCCAATCCCTATCGTACCCAATTCAAAAATAAATTGTTGCTTGACATTTAAAGATAATTTTTTATTTTACACAGAATATTCCTAATACATTGACATTTCAAAAATAGCAAAATAGATTTTGCAAGCCTTGGTATTATTGTGGCGACCATTTTCTTCGGCTCTGCACAGCATTTTTGACCGAAATCGCAATTTACGGAAAATTTAATAGTTTCTTTACTATTAAAGCTATCGTGTTCGAATACTAAAGGATATTTCTAATTTCCTTATTAAAGATTACCGGTTTTTTAATAATGTCCGAGACCTTTGATTTTTATCCAACTTTGTAATTGTTGTAACTGGAGATAAATTGAATGAATTGCATACTAAATTTGCTGTAGCCAATTCTTCAGATGGATCACAAACATTCTCCATTACCATTTCACATGATTTTCGTTCAATACCAAATAATTTAGAAATAGATGTAGGACATAATGACTGACATGTCACCTTTAACTTTAATAAATTTTGTTTATCTCGAGTTAAATCGCTTACACTACATAATTTCTCAGTCACAGATTCTTAATCATATTAATGACATTCTCATTTGACATACACGCTCCATATTGATTTGTCAGACACATTTGACATTATTTTGAAGGATCTATCAGTCAATAATCAAATAATATAATGTGGCTGCATTAAATGTACTGTTCTAAAGGTAGTACCGTCGTTTTAGAACTACCGTTCAGATATTAATGAAATTGAATATATCGATTCATTTTGGTCTAAAAGTGACCCAAAAAAGTTTTTGTAAGGCCAGGGTAGGTGAGAGAAAAGTTATAAGCATTTGAAATATGACTCATATATATCATTCGTGGCCGACTCAGACACAAAGATACAAATTGCGAAAATAAAATCTGATGTTTCAAATTAATTTTTTTCCACAGCCGCATAAATTTACGTCACATAAATGTCACCGACCACCCAAAAAATCCCTAGATTTAAAATTTTTATTTTTTAATTTATAAAATGGTATAAAGCGGCAAAATAGAAAAAATAGTATAAAACACTCGTTGCAGAAAGTCCTTCAAGCACTCATTTGTTCCTCAACTCGCCGCTACGCGGCTCGTTTCGGAATTTCAAATTCGTGCTTGAATAGATCCCTTCTGCAACTTGTATTTTAATATACTATTTTATTATTGAAATTTCAATGTATTATGAATATTCTATGCAAAATATAAAAAATATCTTTAAATGTCAAGTAACAGTTATTGGGTGATCTAGAATGGATTGACCCAATTATAATTAACATTTCAACGGTTCAGGCAAATTGAAAATGTAACAGGTACAAAGCGGATAAATATTACGGAAAGTCTACTACAATATTTTGTAGTATCTGTGAATATTTTTTGTTGCAATAAAATTATCACTCTGTATTTATTAACGCATAAATATTAGATTCCCAAATGGAGTATCCTTGAATATGGAATTAAGAGAAGCACACAATAAGACAAATAAACAGAAATGAACGTTGCAATTAAAAACAGGTGATGACGTCATCGAACAATTGTACTTATCAAAGCTATCAACATCCCAGATAAAAAAAAATCTACGGGTTCAAGCACTCTACTGAAATTTTTCGCGTCTCTGTTTTATATCGACTATTTTATACTTTTTAATCGCCCTGTATATCTGTGGAATACGTAGTTAAAAAGAAAGAAGTAAATGTATAAAAAATTATCTTATGGCAATTAATTACTATACTATTTTGTATTAGTTAGCTAATTGCAGCTCTCATTCGTTTTTAATATTCGCAGGTTATTAAATTTATCTTTGTAATTTCAAATCTCTTTTGCACATACGATTTCAATAAAAATAATATAAATATATTAAAAGAGAAACAAATAAGTAAGCAACAATCCACAAAAGTGTCTTTTTAATACAAAATAATTTAACAAAATTAATTAGTCATATTTGAGTGATTGTACAAAAAGACAATTTAATTTATTTAAATAAAAAATGCAGTTTTTACAAACTTATTAATTACATACGTAAATTTATTATTTTTACAAAAATAAGTCAAAGGCTTTTATTCCTAAATAATTCTTGAAATTATATTACCTACGTATTTAAAATGATAATAGAATAGCTACATACATTCTTCAATTCTAACTAAGTTTTATGAGCAGATGGATACATGAAGTGAAATAAACCAGTTTGAGGTATTTTTAGACAAGAAAGTAGACGCCGGTGATTCCCCTAAATGCTTCGTCCAATCAGAGAAATCCATGTATTTCTTCCGACCCCATTGGAATGATTTGCCTGGCGACAGAATAAAGGAGAGGGATGTACTCTCTAAGAGTTTAGTAATGGTCATAACGCGATCAAGACCAGGTAATATGGGTTGCATATCTCGGAATTGTAAATTATTTTTTGGTAGCCACAAGCCTTAAGTAGGTCCCTTCTTCTGTTAATAATAAACCCTTTTTAAAGTAGGTAGTATGTGTACGCTTATTCCAATCCCCGTCCCCGAATGTCAACAACACACTTGCGCACGCAAAGGAGCAAAAGTATCCGACCTATGGCTAAGGTCAAGTTGTGAACGGAAGGATATTCGCCAATTACTACCGGAATGCCGTCGAGTGTAGTTGGGCGATTTTTAAAATTAGTTTTTGCGATAAAAAATAATATCTAACGTAGATTTTTTGCGGTTGTTTTTAAACTTGTGTAAACGTTTATGTGTACGTAAGAGATGGTAAGTCATGCCCATTTTTGGAAGGTATTATTTTTATTTGTTAAAGTGATTATTAGATAGTAATAATCACAAAAAAATTAGTTAAAAAAATATAAATAAAAAAAACTAGGGTCCTTAAAACAAAAAAATTTTGTTTTTGCAAACCTTGGGGGAAAGTCGATCAATGTAAATAACCTATAACCTGACCTATAATTTAATTGTTTTACGTTTTGTGACAAGTAATGATAAAACTTTTGGAACGGAACAGTGACGTGCTGTCAGTTACAGTATTTATTCCTTTATTTAGGTAATTTTTTTTGTTCTAGATGCCGCGAAATTACAAAAAAAACTTGGGCCCCATGGGAAAAAAAATTACGACAAAACTTATTTACAAAGAGCAGTAGCGGCGGTGAAACAGAAACAGATGTCAATGCGGGCCGCTTCTCAGCAGTACGGTGTACCCAGTGCTGCCACCTCGTGGGATTTTTCCCGATTCGTGGTATTTTAGTCTGCTCCGGGGGAAAAAGGGAATTCTGAGTAATTTCGTGGTAATTTTTAATCCCGTAATGAAATGCAAAGTATCAACTATTCACCGACACCGACAGTTTTCGAGTTTTCACAACAGACAACAGCTGGACAACAATTAACATCTACCTTCTACCCATCTACGCAGTTAACACTAACTGACAGTTTGTTTATAGGTTATAGTTTGTTTATTGTGTGTATGTGTGTGCGTGCTGTTCAACAAGATACCTAACATTTAAACGACTATTTCCCATGTCATCCTGTTCTGATTCTGATTTAGACCAGCCAGGGCCGTCAAAGAAAAAATGTAAAAAACTGCTTTAGTAGCAAATCTATTCCGATACAAAATGTAATAGGTGTGGCTTCAGATGGAGCAGCTGTAATGGTCGGAAATAAAAATTCTTTTTTTTCAAGAATTAAAGAAGCTGTACCTCATGCAATACTTCTAAAATGCATTTGCCATACAAGTGCACTGATTGCTGGAAAAGCATGTGAGGAGCTACCCCGGTCTCCTGAAGACCTTATCAGAAACATAGCAACTTATGTATCGGGCAGTTCAAAAAGATGTGCAATCTTGTTGGAGTTTCAAGAGTTTTTTAACTGTGAAAAGAAAAAGTTTTAAAATTAGCAACAACAAGGTGGCTTAGTATGTATAATTGTGTTAAAAGGATTTTAGATAACTGGGATGTACTGCTGCATTTCTTTTCTTTAGCAGTATTTGAAGATCACTTGAAAATGGCTTCAATTATTTTAGAAGCGATGAAAAATCCTTTAAACAAAGGATACTTACTGTTTCTATTGTATACTTTGAATTATTTTAACACTTTCAATGCGCTGTTTCAGAGTAGGAGTGTTTTAATTAATGAATTGCACAGCAAATGTTTAACAATTTTTTGGCAGTTGACCCAAAATTTTGTAAAGCCAGAGTTTGTATATAAATGTCATGAATCAGCCATACAGCAACCTCAAAACTATATAGAATTAGAGAAAATCGGAGTAGGGTTTAAATGCGGTGATTTTATTAAAACATTTCCTGCAGATCTGTTAAAAGAATTTCGACTTAAGTGTTTAAATTTTTATATTACCGCTGCAGAGGAAATGCAAAAACGGCTACCCTTAAATGATAAATTTTTTAAAGAACTAAATATATTGACTCCCACAGTTGCTTTGGATCTTGCAAACAGAAATTTGCATGAAAACTTTTCTTCTGTAGTTGGTCATTATGAAATCTTCATAGATATTGACAAATTAGAATATGAATGGAGGCTGTTACCTTTTTCTTTTACAGAAAGTAAACTTAATCAGTTACAGTTGTTAGATGTAGAGGAATTTTGGTGTGAGATTAGAAGTATACTTGATGAAAACAGTTTACCAAAATTTGTTGAAACTATGAAATTAATAAATATATTGCTTGTTTTGCCTCACAGCAATGCTGAAGCAGAAAGAATTTTTAGCATTGTTACGGACTGTAAACCAAAAAAAAGAAACCGTTTGGGGAGCACTACATTAAATGCAATGGCTGTGTTTAGGAGTGCCCTACAAAGCAGACACATGCAGTGCAATACTTTTCCAATTGAGGAACAACATGTTAAATTATTAAATAATACTATTTACTCTTTTAAGAATTAATATGCTTTACATTTTGATTATAGTTATTTCTTTTTGAGTACAATTTAAACGCCCATTATTAAAAATAAATTGCAACGAACAGTTGTGCATTATTTAAATATTACTTACCCATTTTTAAATTTCTAATCCTTTGAAAAATTAAACGTGCAGTAAAAAATGTTTTGCGATGCATTTTAAATGAATGCACCCCAGTATGTGTATCTGAACACTAATAAATCTATGCCTACCCACAAAAACATCATTGCGCATTATTTTAAAAAAAACTAGCTCTCAGATAAGAAAATGAATCTTTACTAAAATAGATCTTTGTTATAAAAATAAGTCTGGGCACTACAAAAATTTTTTATTCATGGTACTAAATTAATTCAACTTAAAACGAGTAACTGCGCATTATATTGGGCAAATGCGCATTATACCAAATAGATGCACATCAAGTGTTAGGTTAGGTTGCCACAGTCTTGGCGCTTAATGAATCTGTGACTTCTCGCGTATATAAATGTGAAATAAAATGATATCTGTACCCGAATTTAGTGATTCAGAAACTGATCAGTTTCCAGAGGCAGAAAAAAAGCGTGCGAAGAAAAGATCCATAACTTGGAATTATGAAAGAACCTTCAGCAACCGTACCGATGCAGAAGATTTTGTCAAATCGGAAATTTGTTGGAGCCTAAAAAACACAAACAACACTGAGTCTGGTGTAGTTAAGTATTTTCGATGTAATAAAGTTAAATGTCGAGGACAGCAATGTGCTACTGGTATTAAATTAATTCTGGATTCATCCTGTGAAGATGTTCTCCTCTTTCGATCGCAAGTAAGTCATTCTTGTGATTCTATTCCAACAAAAGCAGGTACCGAAATGAATGACAAACTAAAGAACGAAATTAAAGATTTGTTTACCAAAAAAATGAAACCGAAAGCAATTTTGGATGTTCTTGCCCAGAGATATAATACCCCACCAAATATAAACCAAATAAAAAATTACCTGGCTAAATTAAGAAAAACCATTTACGGTCCACCAACAATATCTCTTGGTGAACTGGAAAGTTGGCTTCGCAACAATAGTGCTATTCCCAATGAACGAGAACGGAGCAAAGCTTTTATCGTAAAACATTTCACAACCGATGAGGATGATGGGGTTTTTCGATTCATAGCAACCAGTAAAATTCTGTTAGAAAATGGCATGAAAGAAAACATTATTATCCACGCAGATGCAACATATAAATTGATTTGGCAGGGTTTTCCTGTTTTCTTAATAGGAACAACTGACCGCAACAAGAAATTTCATTTACTGGGAATAGCAGTGTGCAGCAATGAACGAACTGCTGATTTTCAATTTATTTTTCAAAGTTTGAAGGAAGCAATTTTTGATTTGTTTCATTTTGAAATGAAACCAAAGGTTTTAGTGGCCGATGCTGCCGTCAGTATACGCAATGGGTTTCAAAATGTGTTTGGAAATTGTACTGTGCGTATGTGTTGGGCACATATGAGAAGTAATGTGCAAAAGAAAGTTCACAGTCTTACTGAAAAATCACACTGGAACAAAATTTTGGCTGACGTAGATCAAATTCAAGTTAGTGATGATGAAGAAGCGTTTGAAACTGCCTATAAACTTTTCTTAGAAAAATGGCCACATGAAGTCAGATTTATCCAGTACTTCCAAGAAGAATGGAACAATAAAAATAAAAATTGGTTCGAAGGAGCATGTTTAGGAAGTCCTAGTACAAACAACGCCCTCGAGTCAACAAACCGTGTTCTTAAAGACGAGTACACTTTGCGAGAAAGACTTCCACTTTCCCGATTTTGCCATCTTGTGCTGGAGATAATAGAATCATTTTCAAGAAAATATCAAAATTCTATATATCATTTTGCGGATTCAGTTACGATAGATTTACGTACTTGGACCAACTCCAAAATTTGGAAATAAGCGAGGAGGTTTGGAACCCCGAAAACCTGCAGTCTAAAGAATTTGATGAATATGTTAAGAACAAATCTTCTTACTACAAGTTATTCTTACCTGTGAACGAGGTCAATTGGAAAGATGGACGGTGCACATGCCCATACTTTTTAAAGAATTACATTTGCAAACACCTGCTAGGTAAAATAAAAAATTAAAAATTACAATATTTGTAACTGCTGTTAATTTTAGGGATAGCTCTTCGTTTTAAGTACGCTGAAGCACCTCCTGAGGCCAAAAATGTGCCATTAGGCAGTAAAAGAAAACGTGGTCGACCTACGAAAGCTAAAAAAGCGTTGATTGTGCAATGAATGTGCAATGCATTATTCATAATTATAGTTTATCAATATTATGTATTATCACTTATTTCAATGCTTATTTTTTTCTAATAAATAATGCTCAGAAGTTAAATAATATCATTTCAATTTTTAATGCTCTAAAATATTTATTATCAGGGTTAATATTTAATATTTTATTTCTAGAAATTAAAAAAAATAATGCTCAAATAGAAGTTTTTAAATGCTCAGTAGCTCTTTCTTTATAGAAAGAAATAGTTAGTTGCTGCGCATAAGTTAATTTTATAATGCGCGCTTTATTCCTACCCTTTCTTTTTTGAATTAGTTATTAAGCATTATGTTTATTTGCTGAGTTATGTTTTGTTTTGGATGCATTTAGTTAATATACGTTTATGACCTTTTGTAACTTTAATCAATAAAATAAATGCAAAATATACTCATTTTTTGGATGCAGGTAGTTTGTAAAATTTCTTTAATTCGTGGGAATTTTTTAAATAAAAAGGGAAATTTTTGGTGATTTTGTGGGATTGTGTATGTAGTCTAGGTGGCAACACTGGGTGTACCATACACGACCCTCAACGACCGTGTTAATGGTAGGGTTACTTTAAAATATGGAAGGCAGCAGGCGCTAGACGATAATAATGAGAGACAATTGGTCGAGGCACTTCAAGTTTGTGCAGAATGGAGATTTCCCCTGAAACCCATCGATGTTAGGCGTATTGTGCAACAAAGTCTAAATAAAGCTGGCAAAACTGAGAAACGATTTCGAGATAATCTGCCAGGAACCGATTGGTTTTCAGGATTTATGAAACGGAATCCAGACGTTACTGTTAAACTCGCAGAAAATACAAAGCGGGTTAGAGCCGCTTTAAGTCGTGCCACAATTGAAGTATATTTCGATAATTTGGAAAAAACTATTAAAGATGTTGAAGCTTCACATATAGTAAATTATGATGAAACCAACTTTGTGGATGATCCCGGGGCAGCCAAAGTTGTAATAAAAAAAGGAAGCAAACATGCGTTTAGAACTATTGATAGTACAAAAACTAATACAACGGTCATGTTTGCTATTAGTGCTGATGGTACCTTGCTTCCACCATATGTGGTGTATAAGGCCAAACACTTGTACCAAGGTTGAACTGAGGGTGGTTTGGAGGGATCCAAGTATAACCATACACCAAGCGGCTGGTTTGACGCAAATATTTTCGAGGAGTGGTTTTATGGCATTGTCTTGCCATATTTTAAAAAGTTAAACGGCGACAAAGTGCTCGTAGGAGACAATTTATACAGCCACATAACCTTAAGTGTAATAAGGGAATGTGAAAATAACAATATCAAATTCATTTTGCTCCCTTCGAACTCGACACATCTACTACAGCCTCTAGACGTGACTTCCCAAGTAGCACAAAATATTGCACAAACGTTGTACCAACATATTATAAACATGATATGTTGGCTAAAGGTTTTAGTGTTCTTACAATAACTATTATATAATTTACCAACGTTGGAGATTCCACATATTTGTCTATATATGGGAAATATATTGGATATATGTTTACAAACCAACATGAAACGACGTCCTTGAAGATATTGCCAAAACAACATTGTGCTAATGTAAGTGTACGGTATGCTTTCCAACGTTAACGTTGAAATTAAATCCCAATGTATATTCAATGAAAGTTACTTCACGTGTTACCAATGTTGATAGACCAACATTGTACCAATGTACGTGCCGTAAATGTTTTACAACACTGGCGGTGAAACCCACATAAAATGTTTATGCAGTGAAGTTAATCCCACATTACCCCAACATTGATAGAAGAATATTTTGCCACTGTAGCAGCTAGGCTATGCTTTGTAACACTATAGATGAGCAATATAAATCTAACATTTATCTAATAAAAGTTGCCCTAGGATTTACCAACATCAGAAAACAATATTTTACGAATATATTAGATACAGCGCTTACCCAAAAGTACACACCATATGGGAAATTCTTTTATTAATTAACTTAAGAAAATTATTACGTAATATTATTTACAAAGATACATATTTTTAGTTAATGAAATAACACCTCCCAAGTGACGTAACAATAGAGCCCGCAGCATTTCTGCTTCAGAAGTCTCCACAGTTTGTGAGGACCCTGGAGCCACTACCACCCTTTACTATTACTATTGCACAAAACAAGCAAAAATAAATCGTTTTATTACTTTAAGTAAAATAACATATAATATGCACTTAAGTAAAAGTTTTAAAACTACCCTTTTGTATTACTTCTTAGAAAAGTAAAAGTCTACAAGGGACTGGAATTTGTCTTGTAACAAACAGATGTCAATAAAAGTGAAAGCATTTTTGGCGCATCATTGTAACTCTTTTGTATGTAACTTGTATTCTTTTCATTTGAAAGCTCCAAAAAATCCAGTACTAAATAATAACAGTGAGAGCAAATAATTTTGTTTTTAAAAAATAATTATAATGATAATAAATTCGAAAAACACCCTTCATTAAAAATATGCCTATATTACTTAATATGGTGATAACAATTCAGAAGTTCTATTAAATTATATATTTTTTGTAATTAATTAATTAAAAACATACACCGCAAGACAAAGATATAGCGATTATGATAAATAATAATCTGTTTACAGTGTTTTTGGCTCTTAATAATTCTTCATCCTGTCGGTATTCGTCAATACGGGGGAATAATGTTGGAAAAGAAAAATCCTTATTAATTTAATCTACCGTTGGATGAAGCGACACATAGCGTGCTATCGAAAGGATTTAACTATGCAGTAGCGCCAAACCGTATTCCAATAGAAAACATTATTTGCGGAGTCGAAGCATCAATAACAGGGATCCCAGGAAATACCGCCGAAATTATACGTCAAGACGTGTCACGTATACTGAGAACAGCCAAGCCACCGAAGAAGAACTTATCCCACGAAGAAATCCAAGCCTTACGCGACCTACGGGAGAATACTAGCGTAATCGTGTTACCAGCAGACAAAGGCAACGCAACCGTAGTCATGGATAAGGGTGAATATGAAAGAAAAATAGAAACCTTACTAAATGATCCTGGATACCAAACAATCTCAACGGATCCTACAACATACTTGGAAAAGACCACTAAAGCCAAAATAAAAGCCTGCAGTTTCAGTCAAGAACAACAGTTACAACTAATTCCGAGAGAGAAGTCGTCATCATGCCCTAAGCTGTACGGATTACCAAAAGTCCACAAGGAAGGTGTACCACTAAGACCCATCGTAAGCTCCATTGGATCACCACTGCAACCTCTAGCGAAATTCCTGGCCAAGCAACTGCAACCTTATGCCGAAGAAGCCGAATCTTACGTAAAGAACGCAAGCCACTTCATCGAGCGTATAAAAGACATAACAGTGGCACCAGGAGATCTGCTGGTAAGCTTTGATGTAACCTCTTTATTCACGAATGTTCCAGTAAAAGAAGCAGTAGATATGATACAACGGAAATACCAAGTCCCAAATGAAATCATCGAGTTAACAAGACACTGCCTAAACAACACCTACTTCATCTACAAAGATCAACGGTACAAACAAGTGGAAGGAGCACCTATGGGATCACCTTTATCGCCGGTAATAGCGAACCTATTCATGGAAGAATTAGAAGTCCGAGCAATAGAAACGGCAAGTGACAAACCTAAACTATGGCTAAGATATGTAGACGATACTTTTATTATATGGACCCATGGAGAAGAGAAGCTGCAGACCTTCTTACAGCATCTAAACAACATACACCAGAAGATCAAATTCACAATGGAGGTGGAAAAGGACAATCAACTACCTTTCCTAGATGTATCTATAATCAAGAAGGAAGACGGCAGCCTGGGATACACAGTATACCGAAAATCAACCCACACAAATCGCTACCTGAACGCGCAGTCACATCACCACCCAGCGCAACTACAGTCAGTAGTCAAGACATTAATAACTAGATCACAACGATTGACTGATGACGATAATAAACATCAAGAACTAGAACAGGTGAAGTTGGCATTAAAACAAAATGGTTTCTCTTCCAGAAATATCAAGAAAGCGTTAACACCAAGGGACCCAAAGCCAAAGGAAGAAGAAACATCGGTATCCAAAGCGCACTTACCGTACATCAAAGGGACCACGGACAAAATAAGTAGAGTGCTGAGAAAACACAACATCGACACCATCTTCAACACCGACAAGAAGATTGGAAACATGCTTCCATCCGCAAAAGCAAAAATACCACTAGAAAGCCAAGGAGTATACGAGATCCCTTGTAAAGACTGCGGGGAATCCTACATAGGGCAGACCAACAGAAGAATTCAAGTAAGAAGAGAAGAACACCGAAATGCAGTCAACAAAAATGAGAGAACGTCTTCACTAGCACAACATGTAAGTGGTACATCTCATAACATAGATTTCGAAAATACAAAAGTTTTAGCGAATATACAACATAAGACCCGACGAACCATAAGAGAAGCCATTGAGATCGAGAAACGTCCGAACAATCTTAATACCAGGGACGATACACAGCGACTACCATCAGCTTGGAAACCAGCTATAACCAGCATCACCGTCAAGAAGCGAAAACCAGCACAGCAGAACGATAAAAGGGAAAGCGAGAGAAAGCCACCGGATCAAGCGAGACCAATGACACGCAGCCGCGCCAAAAACCAGCCGACCGCAACCAAGCGTAACACCGTAACCGTATATAAAGACCAACCGCTACAACAAGACGTCAGTCTACATCGTGTAACCACGCGAAGCAGAAGGAAGTTAGAAGTGACCTGAAGATGGCAAGTGTGATCTTGCCGAAACGTCGTCAACCATTGTCTGGTTCCTCTAGGAGCCGAATAGTGAATACGCGGAGTGAAACCCGGAAAAGTAGTGAAGTAATATATATATATATATATATATATATATATATATATATATATATATATATATATATATATATATATATATATATATATATATATATATATATATATATATATATATATATATATATATATATATATATATATATATATATATATATATATATATATATATATATATATATATATATATATATATATATATATATATATATATATATATATATATATATATATATATAACTTCGTTTCAAGAAATTTTGTACAAGCAAAAAACATCATCAGCTGGCATAGACGATACAAAATAAAGAAACCTTAAAACAATGTTATTCAAATGTAGGTATATAGCAAATATGAATTTGTTTATTTTTTAAATTTTATTAACAGTTTAATTTTCAGAACGAAATTTAAGCTTTATTGCGGTGTCAATTTTACAATAAAATTCATATGTAAAAAAGTACAATTTGGAAAGAAGTTGAGCAATTTCTTCTTCTTTATTAAGGCGTCGTTATATTAAGACAATTTGGGAGATGCCCAAAATGTTTTAATATTATTTTCAATCAGTGGCGTATTTAGCTCCCCCCCGAAAACCCTTTAATCTCATTTATGTATATTTAGTTACACAAAATCGAAACCATGGTTTCTTGTATCCCTCTAATACCCCCGAAAAATTCCTAAATACGCCAGTGTTTTCAATACAATACACACAAAAAGAGATGCAATTTTCATCAGTTTCTAAAAATTTATAAGAGCTTCTTTGTGTTATTGGTTATTGTTTATAAATTTTTCTCGTCTGTTTCAGCCACCTAAAGGATTAGTTTTATCAGGAAGTAAATGTTTGCTCAATTTTAAAAATTCTCAAAATTTGAATATTGAAAGCGACCGGTTATTGGTTGGTGTACCTCGGGGTTAGTCTCTTTTACGTCATTTTACCGCATTTTACTGACAAAAGTTCTTTTGTTTTTTTTTACTAGGATTGACAGAAGTTCTGAAAACAGTATCTAAGTCAGCCTAATAAAATGTCCAGCCGTGTTAGAAGATACCGAAATATTAAACATATCTATAAAACAATTATTAAAACTGCAGGTGGAAATCATTTAGAACGGGAAAATGTTTCAAGCGTTTCCAATCATTCTGACGACACTTGCGGATTTACAATACATAATGCTTCGAACTCTACTAACTTACAGTCATTCAGCAGTGATACAGAAGACGACGATTCTAATATCAGTATTCCAAACAACCTAAAACAAAATGTTTCAAAATTCACCTCACAAGAAAATTCCACAAATAATTTTGAAAACTTTTTAAAGGAGTGGGCATTAAAACACAATATTACTCATGCTGCATCAAAAGCATTGTTAGAAAGTTTAAATCAATATGTGCCTAGCTTAAAATTGCCTAATGACCCTCGATCATTGCTTACAACCTCTAGAAAAACTGGCGTGGAAGTCATGAGTAGCAAGCTTGGTACTAATGGAGGGTTCAAGTATTTGGGTATTAAAACTAAATTATTATGTTACCTGGAGAATCATACGAAGGCGTAGAAGGGACATTACTTACTACTTCTTTATTTATCACGAAATTAATATTAATTTCGTGCTATAACACGAAAAAAATATTAATTTCGTGCTATAACGCGAAAAAAATATTAATTTCGAGTTATAACACGAAAAAAATATTAATTTCGTGTTATAACGCGAAAAAAATATTAATTTCGTGTTATAACGCGAAAAAAATGCCGTAGTGGATTTACTTTACTGGGTTGGGTTGCCGGGGCCGGCAGTGCAGACGTTACCTGTGGAATGTGATTTTCGTGGTTCGGAATAAAACTCGACAACAATAGGTAAGTTATATTAATTACAGTAAGTGCTAAGAAAGAAATTAAGATGTATCTAAGTCCTTCTCATAAAATTTTGTGCATGTCGACCAATTTAGAACTGTACCTATTTATACCTATTGAATACGAAAAGCACGTATAGTGTCATGTTTGGAGGGAAAAAAAAGAACATGTAAGTAGTTTGCCTAAAATGCCTATTAATAACTAATATGTACATTTATTATTGCATTGCTAGTGATGTTTTTATTCAGTACGATCAAAACCCGTCACCTTAGAGGTCTGGTAAGCTGACTCAGCGAACACTTGTGATTATTGTTGATTGACCGGTTTTATTCCCTTGTTTTTTTAAGTTTTTTTTTCCACATATTGTATTTACTTAAAACTTGTTGCCCGAAATGTAGCGTTGGAGTGTTAAGAGTTAAGATAATTCTAATTTTGTAGTAGGTATAATTGTCAGTCAACCCAATGAAATGGAAGAGGAGTTGAGAGAATTTTTGATAAGAAGATTGTCAGTCTCAGATGTAGTTCTTGAAACAATGGATGAACAACAGGTGAGAATAATTATTACCTACTGAAAAGTTGGCACCCTTTCATAACATGATAGGACGGGATCATCGTTGGTACCTACTATGTATTTACTTACCTACAAGAGATAGAAGTTTTTACATACAATAGATTTTTATCGCAAAAGACTAAAGTTGGATTTCATAAATAAATAAAAGTGTGTATGTACCTATCTATTCTTTAGAAATCAAGTTAGTGTTTGTCGCGGTTTTTATTTTTTGTTGTTAATTGCAGATTGACTATTTTATAACCATGTTGTTGACGTTTGATGTAACTACAAGTAGGTACCTACCCATTTTAATTTTGATTCCAATACAGATAAATTTGTACCTAATTTGATATAAAATAGGTATTAGAATTCAAATATCTAAGTTTTACTAATGGTACGAAAATTTAGTTTTAATTACATTATAAATGTACTAATCAAAACCAAGTTTTAATTCCAGTAATAATTCTAATTTTTTTGGACATAGATTAATATGGAAGCACTTCTGGAAATGTCAAATACAGAACTAAAGAAGTTTTTCCCAGTATGTGCTGATCGAATAGCACTTAAAGACTTTTGCCACCGTCACACTGATCGTGATGTTTCTAAGAATAGAACTTTCTCCTTATTAGAAAAATTACGAAGAGGTCAATCTTCGAAAGAAGAAGGAGAATCTTACGCAAATTCAAAGAGTTGTGACCGAAAACAGCCATCAGCAAGTGGACGCAAACCCAAATCAACTAGAAAAGTTTGTCTAGGATGGGTTATGAATGGAAAAGCGGTGCGACAAACAAGAGGTGGTGGGACTCGATTTCTTTCGGTGAAGAAAAGTAGCAGAAAGGCTGATTTATTGAAAATAGCCGTTGACTTATTCTTTCCGAACGGACATGCACGGTTTTATGGAAAATTAGACAACTTTAATTATTGTTTAATGGATTTCCAACATACCGACATAGACGCTAATCTCACGGTTGGCGAAATATATGATATTACAAAAATCAATATTTTGAGGTTTTATTTACATACAACTAAAAAGCAGCAATTTATCTGAAGCTTCAAGAAACCAAAATAATAATGAGAGCAGTGCTGCATCTTACATCTCTGTATGGAATGACGATTCGGAAGTTGATTGTTTTGAATTGGTAAGTTACTTGACGTTTGTTTAAACTCTAGACTTTCCGTTGTTGTTTTGAGTTAAAAATGAAAAATCTCGTCTAATTGCTTTTATAATTTTTTTTTTTATGAAGAAATTGGGAAAGTTCAAGTTTTAATAAAAGTACAAAAAAAAATTAAAAATTAATTTTTATAAAAGTGAACAGATCACCTATTTCGACTTTCTACTATGTACCGCTTGTTCTCCATACTGGTCTACACATTTGTATCATATTGTGCTATTTCACTCTTCTGTTTTCAAAAATGCAGACTATATAGTATATTAATGTTTATTCAAATGCCATGAAATATTTATTTATATATATAATGTATATAAAAAAAAGGGAGTGACTACTGCACCGTCCAGACGGTGCACTTAAAAAAATTGCTGCACCGTCCAGACGGTGCACTTAACAAAAAATGCTGCACCGTCAAGACGGTGCACTTAACAAAAATGCTGCACCGTCCAGACGGTGCACTTAACAAAAAATGCTGCACCGTCCACTCGAGCGCAGACGCAGAAAACATGTATACGGCGACTCTAACTTAATTTTTAGAAAATACTTCAGTTAATTGTCACCGGTTAAGTGATAAGTACAATCATTCATCTGACGGATTTAGAATTATTGTGATCTAGGATGGAGACGACGGAAGTGCGACTTGACAGTATTAACATAGGGACAAAATTTAAAGACCTAACAGACTTTGAAACCAAATTAAAACAAGAGTGTAAATTAAAATTTGTGCAATTTTATAAAAAAGATACTAGGACTATCGAATCAGCCAGAAAAAAAAATATAACGAGACATTTGGATCCTAAACTTAAATTTTATGCAGTTCGCTGGTACTGCATCCATGGAGGCAGAAAATTTCTGGGGCGCGGCGCAGGTATTCGGAAGACACCGTAAGTTGAAGTACTTATTCATACAGTGTTCCACAATTATTGCCGCGCCAGCTACTTGCAGTCGTAAAGGATAGAGTTAAAATTGTTGTTTATTTTATTCGACAGAACACTACGTAAAGAAGAGTTATGCCCTGCATTTATACAGATACGAATATCTGATTCAGGCGATGAATTTATTGTTGTGGGTTCGAATTTCCATCACAATCACCTAGTGGCCGAAGTAAATAATTATTGTATGTAAAATGAAACCAGTACAAATACAAATTTATATTTCAGAAACTGTTTAAACAACTTCCCCAAAATAGGCGCCTCCCTGAAGATTTGAAAGCTGAAACAAGGAAGTTGCTTAACATGAAGGCTAACAAACATATGTTGAGGGTGGATTTGGAGACAAACTTAAATCAGACTGTTACCCTGAAGGATTTAAGAAATCTACAGCAAGCTTCAAAATTAATACAAAATAATATAGAAACAGTATCGAAGTTGATTCAGTCAAAATTTGGTATGATACAATAACAGTAGAATCATTTTAATTTAATGATACATATTATTTTAGGGGCCGACTGTCATGTTTTAATTGACGAGAGTAACCCCGTTTTTAAAGGCTTATTCTTTTCTTCACCGAAAATGATAAATTCGTTGACTGCTTATCCTGAAATAATATTTGTAGATGCCACGTACAAATTGCTGTCGATTAAAGCACCAGTTTATATAGTTTTGAATATAGATGGAAATGGTGAGAGTAATATAGTTGCTGTGGGGATTTTGATGTCAGAAGAGAAGGACAGTTTTCAATGGTTCTTAGAAACCTTCAAAAAATCACATCCATCAGCTGCCAATATTAAAAATGTAATGACCGATAAGGATTTTACAGAAAGGGATGTTTTTCGTACTTGCTTTCCCAGAATTTCGTTGCATATATGCATGTTTCACGTTCTGAAAATATTTCGACGTGAAATTACTTGTGAAAAATTTAAAATTGCTTCAAGTACCAAAGATGCAATACTTGAATTGTTGCAGAAATTAGTTTATTCAAAAACTGAGCAAGAATTTGACGCTCTGGTTGATCAAATAAAGAAGAAGTGTACGAGAATTTACAACTACTTAGAAGACCACTGGATTGAAATCAAGGAAGAATGGTGTCCTTACCTTGGTCGAAAAATTGAAACTTTCATGAGTACTACCAATAACAGAATTGAAGGAATAAATGCAAAACTAAAAGCTGTCATTTCTAAGCACAGTTCCTTGGAAGAATTTATTGAAAAGTTGTCAATAGTAATAGACTCTTTGGAAAAAGAGAAAAATGCTAGAGTTGCTACTATTTTGAACAAAAGAATTATCTACACTTACAAAGTTGATGATTTTGAGTACAAATACCTAAAACTACTGACGCCGTTTGCTTTTGATAAATTAAAGTCACAGTTCTCGTTTGGAAATGTAGAAATAATTCCTACTGATGAAGACTTACCATTCTACAATATTAAAAAAAAAGACATTATATTGCAAACCAGTCCTGATGCCTGTACGTGCTATTTCCATCTTTCAATGGGATTGCCTTGTAAACACATTTTTGCTGTGCGACACCATATAAAACAAAATCTTTTCGATTGCCTCCTTATTATTGACAGATGGAAGATGAACCATTTTATGGAGCACTGTCCTTTTTTACAACAAACAGATGTCGAAGCACACACTGGTGATGCACTACATGTTGAAACATTTTCAACTGAAAACAGGAAAAAACCAATGTCATCGCAAGAGAAATACAAGAAGACTTTCATAAAAGCCAAACTGGTAGCATCTTTAGCTTCTGATTTATGTGGTAGTAGATACCAGAATGTCAATAAAGTTTTGGATGCATTGATAGATAATTTGGAGAATGGGAAATATGACTTTTTGGAAACAATTGTTACACAGATCGACACACCTAACGAGACTGAACCCTATTTACAGGAATCATTATTATCGGCTGATAACTAACAAATGGAGGTAGGTGAGAGTACCGAATTAATATGTAATGAGGATAGTTCAAATTTATTTGATGAAGAAGTCATGGCAGACACTTTTAACAATGACTTACTAGGTAACAGAATTTACGAAAATGATATTGAAAAAGATGTTCCTAATGAAAACCAGGAAGAAGTATCGAACAGAGCAATTATGAACAATGTCAAAGACTATAAGGAAACTGATATAATAAAAAATATTAAAGTACCCATCTGCAAAAAAAGAGGTAGACCTTCTGGCTCTGATGTTACTGTTATTGGAATTAAGAAACGACGAAAAAAAGCTAAGGTACTACCATTCAAAAACAGAACAACCAAAGAGAAGACAAATTTGCTACTAGAATGGATTATGAAAGATTTAGAAGTTGTGAAAACTAGACAAATAGAAATCGATGACTTACTTCCAGTGGAGCAGATTGACCCGAGAATACTTGAAGTAAATACGTTAACTTTGAAAAAATTCTTCTCAGTAAAAGCTTGGGAGGCATTTAAGAGCTTCAAATTAAGTATCAGGGCAAAAGCTAGGCTAAGTTAAGTGCAATTTGTTTTTCAAATATTTTTATTTTCTAACAAGATATTCTGTTTTGTTTTTTATGTTGAATCCCGAATTAGTAATGAGTTCGATAATTTGTTTTTCTAATAAACCAAAATATTTATTAATATGTGGACTATGATTTTATCATACTTATACAGTTACCACCCGGTAGAATTTACAAAGTTATCTAATTTTTTTAACCATTTAGGCCTACTATATCAGTTTGCATTCATCACTTACCAGCGTCAATTAACAATTACACAGTTTTTCTTTTGGTTTTCCTCTTTTGTCAATTGCATTTCACTATTTCTCAAAACTATTTCCTACGTACACAGCAATCTGTTTAATAGAGATAGGAAATTAATAGTTTCGAGAAAAAGTGAAATACAATTGTCAAAAGAGGAAAACCAAAAGAAAAACACTGTAAGTATTTTCTAAAAGTTAGGCAAGAGTCGCCGTAAACAAGTTTTCTGCGATCGAGTGGACGGTGCAGCATTTTGTGTTAAGTGCACCGTCTGGACGGTGCAGCATTTTTTTTAAGTGCACCGGCTTGACGGTGCAGCATTTTTTTTAAGTGCACCGTCTGGACGGTGCAGCATTTTTTTTAAGTGCACCGTCTGGACGGTGCAGTAGTCACTCCCTAAAAAAAATACCCTTCTAAGTTTGTCTAAACGATTTTTTTTATTCAGCTTTATAATTGTAACTTTTTATTGTCTGTAGGATGAAAATTACCATTCTCAGTACATGGTCAACTTCGATGACAGCTTTATATTTTCAGAAGTGTCAGTTACAGACGAGAAACGCCCTGCAACCAATAGCCCACCTTCAGAAACAAATGAAACGGCCCCAAATCCTTCTGTTCCAAACAATGTTATAGACAATGTTAATAATGAGTTAATTGTGAACAGGACTCTGAAGCTGCATCGTGGAAGAGTTTTTGACGAACTATTAGACGCATTTCAAAGTAACATTAGACCTCATGATGCAATGATCATTGAAATGATTCTCCCAAATGGAGATACTGAAAAAGGAGATGACGTAGGAGGAGTATTTAGAGACGCAATTAGCGAATTTTGGGAAACTTTTTATGAAAAGTGTACCCTTGGAACCAATTATAAAATACCATTTATTCGACATGATTTTGGGGAAGAAAGGTGGAAATCAGTCGCAAAAATTTTTATTACGGGATACGTTAAAGAGCAATATTTTCCAATTAAATTGGCTCCATCTTTCATAGGACATTGTCTGGGTCAATGTGTTGATGATGGTACATTGATAGACGATTTTAAAACATTTGTATCAGAAACTGACCGTGATGTACTAACAGAGGCTTTAACTAATTTCTCTGATCAAAATGAAGAAATCTTAGATTTCGTGACAAATTTTGAATCACGATGGATTCCTACGTCTGATAATATTCACAAGCTGATTCGAGACATAGCTCATAAAGAATTAATTCAAAAACCATCCTTTGTTTCTAAATGTTTTTCACAAGAATTTGTAAAATATGAATTTTCCTTGAAAGAAATTAAAAGTCTATACGATAGATTGAAACCTACCGCCAAAAATTGCTTATCCCGCTTGTTTCTTGAAGAAGCGAATACGTCACCGCAAAAGAAAGAAATCTTTGGCTATATAAAAAAATTTATTAAGGAAAGCGATGATCGGGTACGATCACTTTTTTACGGGTATGGAAAAACACAAATAGTTTATTTTTAATGTCAAAAGTTAATATTGCAGATTTTGTACTGGATCAGATTTGCCTATCAATGATATCAAAGTCAATTTTCTGGCTGACAACGATTCCGATTTCTCCGGTTTTAGACGGAGTCCCGTGGCACATACCTGCACAGGTGTTTTGGAACTGCCAGCAAACTATGAAAATTATTTGGATTTTCGTACAGAATGGAACAATATTTTATCTAGTAATATTTGGGTAATGTATTTTGCATAACATGTAATTCCAGTTTTGTTAATTATGTATAAGAAAATTTTATTAATAAAGAACAGTTTTATTTTAATGGAGTATCGTATATTTCTACAACGATGTGTTATATTTAATTGTTTTAATTATAAAAATGTTTCGCATAGTTTATCCGTTTAAATTTTAGTATCTTAGCTGGATAGTATTTTTTTTTATAACTAGCCGCATAGGTAGTCAAGGAAATTTTTAACCATCGTTCCATGTGCGTTTGATGATCTTAAAGATCACGCGTTTCTACCACCTATTAGTATTTTATAAAGAGTAAGTTGCGTCAGTGGTGTAATTGCTAGTTCGTGTCTCTTAAAATAATGATTGGACTTGACTTTTATTTTAATCTGAGGGAGAGAATGAATTTCACCTTTTTTGCAAATGATCACGATACCTACTTTTAACTTTTGGACAAAAATTCTTGATCGGTATAATCTAACATGTCGAAAAACATTATAGGTAATATGTCCGAAATGATGGAGATTTATCAACCGCTATTCACATATGTTTGACAGTACTGATCACAAAAATTCATATTCATGAATTAGATAATTATTAAGTCGTATACTGTCACATATCTAAGTATATTGTTCGTTAGATTACTCGAACAGCCTGTATAACAACAAAAACCAATACATATAGGTACCTACATTTGCAGCCCCATTTTACCAATTTTAGGAGCTACTTTTATTCTACTGTGAGTCTGTAGCAAGCAAAGAATTTAAAAAAAATCATCAAGTCATCAATTCGAAACTGACTAACTACAATCGAATCTTTTGGATTGCACAAATCATCATTAATGATCCACTGTTTGGGAAGGTTTAAAGGAGATTCACAAGAGGAATCTTGATATGTTAATTAATGATCCTAAATCTAACTTTGATGATTATTACAAAATGTGTGAAAAGAATAAGAATGATTTTGGTTTTCTTATTCATTATAAAATTATTTGACCTCATAGAGACATGTCCAGTCATAACTATAACAAAGGGTGTTATCAAAATTGATCCAAAATCAAATTGTTCTATCATGTTTTCTGATAATAATATAAAAGGTCTTTTTGATATAATTCCATATCGAATTTATGGTTTAATCAAATATGAATGTGGAGATTGTAAAGGTACCCTTGTTAGTAAATTTGAGGGATGTGATGGATGTAGTCTATGTAAGCATGATGAAATGATGATAGGATGTCAATCCACTTGGTTTACAGGATTTATTGGATTAATCTTAGGGATTGGTTTATTTTTATCTTTAATAAGTTTAATCTACTTCTTAAAATTCTTAAATAAAAAAATATAAAGTAATATCATTCATCAATAGTAGGTATTGGGGTACTTGAGACCAGCCCCTCCAGTTTTTTTTTTGGCCACGCCTGCTGCGCTATGATTGGCTATCCCCTCTCCTCTAGCTCCTCCCCTTGCTTCTGATTGGTCGACGCCATCTTGGATGACACGCCTCCTGTTCTCTGATTGGACCAGCGCCATTTTGGATGACACGCCTGCTGTTCTCTGATTGGACGAGCGCCATTTTGGACCTTTGGGCGCCATTTTGGCCACGCCCGTCCGCCATTACGGGAATCTGTATTACCGGCAATCTGTGTGCTGCCAATAGAGGGCGTAATGCTACAATTAGTGTGAATTGCTAAGAGAGAGGGCGTCATGAAGAAATCTGTATTATCGACGGGCTGTGTATTACTACTACTACTACTAGAGGGCCGCGGCGTCATGAAGAAATCTGTATTACTACCGGTATGATGTAGAGGCAACCATTTTATATCACAGGATGTGGTGCGCGCGCTAAATTTCAATCTGTACTGTGAATCTGTCAATTTTAAAATTTGTCATTTGTGCATATGTCATTTTTACATCTGTCATTTTAAATCTGTCAATTTTACTGCTGTCATTTATACGTCTGTCATTTTTACATGTCATTTTAAATTGTCAATTTTACTGCTGTCATTTATACGTCTGTCATTTTTACATCTGTCATTTTAAATCTGTCACTTTTGCTTGTCATTTTAAATTTGTCATTTTTGCATATGTCATTTTAAATCTGTCAATTTTACTGCTGTCATTTTTACATCTGTCATTTTAAATCTGTCAATTTTCTTCTGTCATTTTAAATTTGTCATTTTTGCATCTGTCATTTAAATCTGTCATTTTGAATTTGTCATTTTGCATATGCCATTTAAACCTGTCATTTTAAATCTGTTATTCTTAAAGCAACAATCTTACCAGATTGGATCCTTTCACTAAGCTGAAACGTTTCCACCACTACCTTTTCTAGAAGAAATAATAAAGCCATATAGGAATTAAAAAAAATTATGTTTATTAATATAGTGTTAAGGCTACATTTAATTTATAATAAAAAAAATGTTGATAGAATGCTGATGATAGCTTGAGGACTTCAGGACTGACCTCTGTTTTCTATTTGTGGTTCCAGGGGCTGTAACAACAACGACAACAATAGAACATTAAAAAGGGGTTTATTGTATAAACTTGATGTTTACTCGTACCTTATTTAATTCCACAAACAGGCAATCATCATAACAGTTTGTTTTCCCCAAGTACATCAAACCTAGAGAAATCGTTTTAGCTTCAATCTGCTGGTTAAGCTCTGTAACCCTTTGATCTGTTAACTTGTCGTTGATTCGCTTTGGTAGAAATGTAACATGCTTTTCGGCAACAACAATCACACTTTGACGTTTATCACGGCAAACGACTCTTTTGAATTGTAGTATCTCTGCAATTTCTTTTATTTTGTAATCACATAACTTCTTGATTGGCTTCTGGCTAACAGGAGATTTGTTAAATTGTTGTATTAGCAAATCCATTTTATTTCTATGTAAAAAATAAACAAAAACTTAACACTCACAAGAATAATAAATGATTATTTTAACATACCTAGTTCAAGCAAACAATAACAATATTACTATCACCGTAACCGATGTAAAGAACAAACTAAAACGGAAGGGGGGTTTGACTGAGCTTTTATAAACTTCGAACCTGCGCGAATGAACATGATTTTAGATAAAATCTTAATTTATTACCCTTCGGAACAAAAAGGGTAATGTTAAAAAAAAGGGATCGACACCTGCACTGTCAAGTAACACGATTAGATAAAAATCTAAATTTATTACCCTCGGGGCAAAAGGATATCATTAAAAAAAAGTAGACACCTGCGCTGTCAATCAAGCAGCTGTTTTTAGATAAAAATCTTAATTTATTACCCTTCGGAACAAAAGATCGACACCTGCACTGTCAAGTAACACGAGTAGATAAAAATCTAAATTTATTACCCTCGGAGCAAAAGGATATCATTAAAAAAAAGGTAGACACCTGTGCCGTCAATCAAGCAGCTGTTTTTAGATAAAAATCTTAATTTATTACCCTCGGAACAAAAAAAATCTTAATTTATTACCATCGGAACAAAAAGGGTGTCGTTTTTTATAATTTACTACAACATTAAAAATTTTAAATTCAACTTTTAAATGTAACTATTGATAACCATTTAATTTATTACACACACAGACCCGAGCAAAGAAACTCGTTAACGAACAAAAGAACACCTGCGCTGTCAATGTAGGTAACACTTATCTATATGACCGATCTTCTAAATAAAGGGTTGACAGTGTTAGAGCATTAAAAGTATTTTTGTCATACTTTAGACATTTTTTTTATTAAAAATATACCTATTTAAAGAAATGGTTTTTTCGATTTATCATAATCACATTTAACAGAAAAGTTTCAATGGATTATAATATTGATATACTGTAATAACAAAATAATCAAACATTTCATCACTATTTGTATTATTAAGTACCTGTAAATCTCGCACGTTGACGGGTCTGATTTCTAAAGCTATTTCCAGGTAAAAAGCCCTTTCTGTCTCTTAGAGAATTTAAAAGAACACACTTTAAATTTTTATAGAATTTTCTTTAAATAAAAAGCACACAATTAAATCAAACCTCAACTGTTTGCTACGTTCATTTATGAGTTGAAAGTTATAAACACATCCTTAAAAGGGAATCATATCGAATTTTGACAACAATCTGTCTATAGCCTAATAAAAATAATATAATATTACCATTGCATTCTCTGTTCGCACAATACGTTAAAATTTATCACATACCTAACCACAAATAGAACCGAGAAAGACACTAAAGTACTTTTACTAGTACTTCATTCGAAGAAAAAATGAAATGAATTGTATTGAGCAAACATGAATCACTAGGAAAACGTTTAAAAAATCCCTTTTTCAACCTTTGCAATGTAAAAGCAGGCCTTCAAAGCAATAAATAATCTTTCTTTTAAAATAAATTAAAAAATAAAAACCTTGTAAATATATCCTAAATTGTTTCAGATAAAATTTGCATTAAAATTGATCTTTATAATTAACTTATAATATTTAATATCAATCTTTGGCATGATATCCTCATTTCGTCTAATTAACATATGCCTGCAGGCTATTAACCCTTTTTTTACAAATAGGTTTACCAGTGCGTCATTTTAAAAATGTATATACAAACTAAAGATGGACGGTGTTATACATTGAGCGTAATACAATTTAATTTAACCCTATGTTTTGTCTTATTATTATTATTATTATTATTCCAGTGTAGGCAGTTTAATAAATATTCAAGTAACTATCTTAAATTGCATGATGAAAATGTTAACGACGCTACTGCATCAAGACATACTTGAATGTTCTGTTAGCAAAAGGCGATATCGAATGTAACCTTTATTTAATACAGACATGGTCATAACTTATTCGTCACACCTGCGTTCAATAAAAAAACGGTATGACAGTTGAATGAATTATAGCCCCAGAGGGTTAGAGCGGTACACCGTTTTTATTCTAATAGATAAATCTAGAAGGTATGTCAACTCTGCCTCGGAAAATAACATTTCAAATTGATTTATGACCCGCACGTGTTCACCGGAGCGAGCGCTTTGTTCCTTTGTTAAGCGGACAAGTTGACTCGAGGTTTATTTTTTATCGTATTGCATAATATTGCGCAACAATGCGAACCTATAAAACCAACCTCAGGGAGCAGACCATCACTTATTTGGGGTTACTCGAGGCATCAACACATGTATGTTTTTTATGCGTACTGTTAATTATTACGTTTGTGTTTGAAGTGATTTGTGCCATTCTTGATTGTTATTACCAATTGTTGCTACAGAGCCTATGTGAAATCTACAGCTTTAATCGAACAAAAAGGTAGGATTTATTATTATTATTGCTTTATAATAATCGGTAATCTCGTCCTCGCATGATTTTTCACGACAATATAACATAGTCGGTTTAAAATAATTATTTAAGTTACATTTGAACAATATATAACGTATTTTGTTTATAATAATAATAATAATTGTAAATTTGAATTTCAGCAGGAATAGTTTTATATTTATTTTAATTTCCCTAGTTTGATTATCGATTAAAGTAGTAATTGTTTTATGCGAAGTGTGATCGTTATTAGATGTTTATCTAGGGGTTGTAACATAGTTATTTAAATCATAATTTGAGGTTATGCTTTTTAGATTGGCTAAAAGACTTTATTAATTTGCATTAAAATTGATCTTTATAATTAATTTATAATATTTAATAGCTTACAGTGCATTTAAACTTTAATAATAATTAGTCAATGTTTATTTAAATTAACAGCATATAATCTTTGTTGTTTTTAGCCGTTCCTTATTTATTTTTATAATAATAATCTGTCAAAGGGATTTAGTAACAATTTAAATTAACAACATATAATCTTTGTTGTTTTAGCCTTTGTTAAGTGTGCAAGTGCGATATTTTTTGCTATTGTTGTTGTTACTCCTGTACAAAATGTCTTCTCTCTACGAAATTATCGATGAGAACGTCTCCACCATCAAGAAATTTGGCACCCTGAAACATCGACTGGTGTTTAAAGTAAACGACGCGTCAGTCGGTGAAGATCATTTGGAGCATTTTAAATCGGCCATCAACGAAATTTTGCGGGATGTGTTAAGCCGAGCACAACCAAATATTAAGTAGGGGCCACATTTGAGTTTGATAGTTTCAAACAAAAACTTCCCGGCTACATGAGCCTCAGGCGTTCTGATGAAATCACCTTCAACGATGTCTGGGGCATTTTAGAAACGATTTTACAGAGCGATCCTGAAGCCCTGAGTTCGGACACCTTCAGGTTGATAGCTACAATCGTAACACCACCAGCCGGACAAGGTCGCTGTCGTAACGGTACGTACAGCACCTTTGCCGAAGAGTGTAGCCGTCGCAGAGGGATTGTCACGATTAACAACACCACCAGTGACAATCTATGCCTACCCAGGGCTTTGGTCGTAGGCAGGGCTCACGCAGATAACAGTGCTGATTACGTGAAGACACGCCGAAATCAGAGCGTGCAAAAGATAAAGGCCGAGGAAATGATGCGAGCTGCTGGAGTAGCTTTCATTCCACCGGAGGGAGCCGGGGTCAATGAATTAAGGTTGTTCCAGCAGTTCCTGGCCCCCAACTACACGATAGTCGTGTATAGCTACGGCTCGAAAGGGCGTTCACTTATCTTTGAGGGGGTCGTTGATAATGATGCCGCAACAAAGAACATCAATCTGTTGTATCACGAGCATCATTATAACGTCATAACATCATTGACCTCAGCCTTTGCCTGCGATTATTTCTGTGAGCACTGCCACGTACCCTATAACAACAAGAGAGATCACCGGTGTGAAAAGTCCTACGTAGGCTGCGGTAGCTCTCCGCCCTGCGATAGAACAGCGCAGCTGATTAGGTGTCCGGACTGCAGGCGAGACTTTAGAAGTCAAGCCTGCTTTAACATCCATCAGGAGGGCAACATATGTCGGGAAGTTAAAAAATGCGAGGGATGTTTCAAAACCATCAACATCAAGACCCGGAAGCAGGCCCACGTGTGCGGGGAGATCTATTGTAAGATCTGTCAGAGCCATAAACCCGAAAACCATTTTTGTCATATACAGCCGGCTGGGTCTAGGAACACAAAGCAAGACACCTTGTTTGTGTTCTTCGACCTGGAGACCCGGCAAGAGAAAGAAATTGCGCCCGGCGTCAACCTCCACGAGCCGAATCTATGCGTTTTCCAGCAAGTCTGTTCTGAGTGTTACAATGACTCATCATCAGCTGCTACCACATGTGTAAGATGTGGTTTGCGAGAACAGATCTTGCGAGGAAAATGTATAGATGGTTTTCTCGCGCACCTGTTGGAGATGCGTAAAAAATTCAAAAAAGTTGTAGCAGTCGCCCATAACGGGCAAGCTTTCGACACACAGTTTATTCTAAATTACTTGATAACCAACAACACCTCATTACATCCGGAACTCATCATGCGCGGTTCAAAAATTCTGCTGCTGCAACTAGATAATCTAAAGATTATCGACTCTTTAAACTTTTTCCCCATGGCTCTGGCTGACTTGCCTAAAGCGTTTGATTTACCGGCTCCCAAAGGATACTTCCCGCACCTCTTTAACACCGAGGAGAATGCCCATTACGTGGGTCCTCTTCCGGACATCAAATTTTACAGCCCCGACACCATGAAACCCCAGGCTCGAAAGCGTTCCTAAAGTGGTACGAGGCGAACAGGGACATCACGGAGTTCGACATGCAACGTGACCTGGTCGAATATTGTCGAACAGACGTCGATATTTTGAAGAGAGCCTGTATCCACTTTAGGAATCTCTTTATTGAGGAATGCGACGTTGACCCGTTCACGGAAGCCATCACCATCGCCTCTGCCTGTAATCTCATGTTCCGGAGGAAATTCCTCAAAGAAAGCACCATTGGACTGATACCAAAGGGTGGTTATAGACGCGCAGATAACCAGTCTAAGGTAGCTCTCCAATGGCTGTTGCTGGAAGAACATCAAAGAGGTGTTGAGATTCAACACGCCGGCAGGCAGAGAGAAGCTATCGTGGGCGGGTTAAAGGTTGACGGGCTGTATGATAATACCATATTTCAATTTCACAGGTGTTACTTCCATGGATGTCCCACCTGCTTCACTACCCGTCGCAACGAGCCTCTACACGACGATCCTAGCGACACCATGGATATGAGGCTCGAGAAGACCCTAGCCACAACGGAAAAGTTAAAGTCGCTAGGGTATGAGGTCGTTGAGCAGTGGGAATGTCGCTTCCGTAGGCAGTTAACACCCGAATTCAGACAGCAGGTTGAGAAACATCCCTTGCTACTAAACAGACCCTTAAACCCGAGAGAGGCATTTTACGGCGGCCGTACAGGGGCAGCAAAATTAAAGAGGGTTGCAAAAGACGGGGAAAAGATCCGCTATGTAGATGTATGCTCCCTTTATCCTTGGGTATGCAAGTACGCCAAATTCCCAGTTGGCCATCCAGAAGTTTACGTAGGCAAGGCGGCTTGTGAAAATCTAATCAGGGATAAAGGGGGCCTGGAAAACATCAACGGCGTGGTAAAATGTACAATGTTACCTCCACAAGATCTATACCATCCGGTCTTACCCGTCAAGATGCACCAAAAGCTGCTGTTCCCTCTATGTCGCACTTGCGCCGAAGAATTGAACCAGGCCGAATGTCAGTCAGCACGGCGTAGAGGACCGAGTCATCAACGGAACCTGGGTCTTGGACGAACTGGTAATGGCCATACGAAAGGGTTACATCGTGCAGGACATACAAGAGATCTGGTCGTACTATGTAACCCAGTACAACAAAGCGTCCAAGACCGGGGGACTGTTTTCGGGCTTCATCGACAAGTTCCTGAAGATGAAGCAGGAAGCCAGCGGTTGGCCATCTTCAATAACTGCCAACAACAGCGAGGATGGTATCGATGGAGCCCGGAAACAGTACGTTGATGACTACTTCGAGAACGAGGGAGTCTCCTTGGATTCGTTGAAGATGGTCAAGAACCCTGGTTTGAGATCGTTGGCCAAACTGATGCTGAATTCCTTCTGGGGTAAGTTATAATAACCTTATGTAGTTTTCTTTACTTAATATTTTTGTATTCTAGGGAAATTTGGTCAGCGCGAGAACCAGGCGAAAACAACCATAATCAGCGAGTCCAAGGAGTTTTTCGACCTGTTGTCCAGCCCCGGCGTAGAAGTTAATCATGTGCAGGAAATAAATAACGAGGTGATTGCGGTTAACTGGCAGCATAAAGAGGAAGCAGCAGATCCTCTGTCGTCAGTTAATGTAGTCATCGCGGCATTTGTCACTGCACAGGCCCGTCTTAAGCTGTATTCCTATTTGGATCAGCTAGGCGAGAGAGTATTATACTATGACACAGGTAAGTCATTGTACTATCAAACATCAACATCGGTTATATTAGAGTTAATTTTTTTTTCGTTGTTTCAGATTCCGTAATATACGTTTCGAAGCCGGGCGACTTCGAGCTACCAACAGGAAGCTTCCTGGGTGACCTCACCGACGAGCTCGAAGAGTACGGTCCCGGATCGTATATTATAGAGTTTGTGTCAGGCGGGCCGAAGAACTACGCCTACAAAGTTTATTCCCCGACCACAGGACAGATACACGTGGTCGTCAAGGTCAAGGGCATCACCCTAAATCACGCAGCGATTCAAAAAATAAACTTTGAGTCCATGCTTAGACTGCTGGAAGGCATGGACGAAAAGATTATTGTAGAGTCCAACAACATCAGGCGTACGGCTGACCATCAGCTTGTAACGCGAGCGGAATCAAAAGTCTATAAGATAACGTTCGCTAAGAGACGGCGTATAGAAGATTTTGATTCCGTTCCGTTCGGCTATAGCAAGCGACCACGTGTATAAATATTTAAACCCTCTTGTATATATGTATGTGTGTATAGTAGTAGTATAGTTGTATTTTTAAGTTTTGTAAAAATTTGTATAGGTAGTATTATATTTAGATCTTAAGTAGTAAAATATTATCATAATGTATATAATTATTGTACAGTTCAATCGTTGTAGTAATAGACATGTGTATAGTAGTATAGTTGTATTTTTAAGTTTTGTAAATTTTTGTATAGGTAGTATCATATCTAACTCTTAAGTAGCAAAATATTTGTATAGTAATAAGTACATGTACAGTTCAACTGTAGTAGCAGTAGTCGGGGTTATGTTAATCACAAGAGATCGACCTTCGACTTGATGTAATTATTATTATAAGTGATGATAATGATGATGTCTAGGTTTATACTTTGTGTATACTATATTCGAAATTATTTAAGAATGTAATAATTAGGTAATTAGTTGTTGTAAATTGTTCAATCATCTTTTGTCAGTATAGTGTAGTTATAATAATAATAAGTGAAGCTGACAAGAGTTATACCTTATGTATAATTACCTACAGTAATTATTAAAAAAGATGGTGAAACTTAAGGGTGATTGAATGTAAATCACAAGAGGATACTCAGGGGAACATACTCATGAAATAGATCTGATAAACGCGATTTTGTTCTTTTCAATTATGTAGTAGTAGTAGTAGATCAAGACATTGTTGAAAAGAATATTTGGCATAACAAAGCGTACAAAGCATTCAATAGGATGTTTCATGAAAAATGAGTATGTCTTCATGGTTATCCGAGCAGATTTCAACCTAATAATAATAATTGTTTAGTTATTTTGATTATTGTCTAGTTGTTTAATAATTTTAAGAAACATTGTCGTCGTAGAATAAAAGATGTTCTATCAAGGTTATCCGAGAACAGATAGTTGTTTAGTTATTTAAGTATTATTGTTTTGTTGTTTAATAATGTTTTGAGAAAGATTGTCATAGAATAAAAAGATTAATGTTTTATATATGTGTATTATTACTATTCTCACCCAGCTGTACCATGGCATGAAAAGTGATAGCTATAACTGAGAGAGAGAGAATGAGGTAATTACCTACACACACCTGCCTGTGATGATGATGACGTGTCAGCGACAGGATGAAACTTGTCTGTCAGCGATGACCGCTTGTTTACCGTATGCGTGTTACTGAGCATGCGCTGGATCTAGGTAAGTATAGGTGACTATATAAAGCCGACCGTTGTTAGCGTGTAGCAGTAGACAGTACGTGTGCAGCAGCAGTAGCAGCAGCAGCAGCAGCAGCAGCAGCAATTACGATGATGTCAAGCAGTCCTAATTATTGTTATGATAACTGTGAGAGCGAACCCCTGGAAATAGGTAAGTTGTTGTTGTTGTTTATAAAACTTCAAGTTTATATGCTAATTTGTGTCTATTTTGTTGCTGTTGCTTGTTTAGATGAAGAAGGTTCGGATGTTGCAGATCATGCATCATCATCATCATCAACAACAAGTACCGACAACGACGGTCAAGCGTGGAACAACGAAGTCGAAGAAACAGGTAAGATGTTTAAGACTTTTGTGTGTGTGTTTATGCTTATATTAATCGATTATTGTATTATTATTGTTTTAGCGTTCCTGTCCCAGCAGCAGCAGCAGCAGCCTCTATACTACGCTAATGACGTTGTAGTAGCATCAGCAAACTTTACCATCATAGATACACTAGTAGCAGCAGTAGCAGCAGCTAAACGTGAAGTAGGGATGGGCAAAAAACCGGTTATTCAAATAACCGATTATTTAAGTGGTCTGAACCAGTTAAAAACCGATAATTGTTTTATCCCGGTTTAACCTGATATTCGGTTTTTTGATGTGAGAACCTAACGCCGGTTTTTTTTTAATTATTTAAACAAATTATTAAAATATATTGATGAATACAGAAATTTACAACTCCACGAAACTACACGAAACGACCACGCGGAAGGAGCTCGGTAGTGGTTGCACTGGTTGCTCGGTTTTAGGTTGGCATTGTTGGCAACACTGTACATTTGTCAGTTGTCAGTCACGGTACGGTTGTGAACTGTGGTTGTGAGTTTTGTTTTGTTGTTTTAGTTTATGGGTCATGAGCTGTATTTGTAATTAAGTGCAATAATTTAATAATACAGAATGAGTTTAACAAAAAGAAGTAAATGTAGTGAAGTTTGGGATTTTTATACTAAAAAAGGTAATAATACAAGTCAGTGTAATTTGTGTGGGAAAATCTATAAAACTGGTGGTGGCACAACTAACCTCAAAAATCACCTTACGCGTAAACACCCATCATGCCTCTCCCGCAAAAAACTAAAAAATAGTAATTCTAATGAAAATGACACACGTTCAGCTGAAAACCAGAGCTTGGAATCAGCAGTGGATTTGGATCACGAGCTGGAATCTACGTGTTCAGATCCAGATGATCCAAATGAAGATTTCGATTACATTGCATCATGTAACCAAGATAGAGATGACTGTGAGGTAAAAATTATGTTACTGGTTGGTATGTGAAAATTTTTACAGTTGTGTGTGGTTTAAGACGCCTGCATCTGATAATTTATCCCAAAAATCTTCATGTAGCAGCTCAGGTAGTTTCTACACACAACCGACTCTTAAATCTTTGTTTGCAAGACAACAAAGTTTTGAACGTGAATAACCTGGAATAAGTTGTATTTACTGTTTTTTACTTTTTACAAACATGGTTTCAGCAGCTGGAGGCAATAAAGATGCAAGCATTACCCAGTCTTTAATTTACATGATATGTAAAGATAATTTGCCTTTAAATTGTACAGAAAAGCCAGGAATAATAAAATTCTTAAAAACAACAGTGCCATTGTTTAAGCCACCAAGTAGAAAAAAGGTATGTACGAGTGTATTTTTATACAGGGTGATTCAGAAAGGAGGTGCCAAACTGGAGTCATGTTTGCTATAAGCCACTTGAGTTTGTCACCTCCTTTTTGAATCATCTGTATATATGTACATATATTTTTTACACACTCACAATTTCCAGTTATATTTTTTTTATCAAGTATGGTTTCAGCTGCTTTTTTTACAGATTACGTCACTTGTTGAGCAAAAATATGCTGCTTTGCACTCGATTGTTAGTAGGGTTTTGAACGATGTTTACAATATTGCTATCACAACAGATATTGCCACTGTTATGAATGCTACAAGAAGTTTTATTGTTCTAACAGCACATTATATAGGTAACAATTGCTTGCATATTTAAATGAGTATTCACTGAACCTATTGTTTTTTTTTCAGATGAGGCTGAAAACAGCATTAATTCAATCTGTCTTGGGGTAAAAGACCTTACTCCACATCATACTGCCATCAATATTTCTGAAGATTTAAACGATATGTTGGTTGATTCGTGGAAAATAGAAAAATCAAAAATAGTTTCATCAACAACTGATAATGGAGCAAACATAGTTGCTGGAATTAAATTATTATTAAACAATAACGCTCATGTGCATGTCTCTTGCTTTGCACATAATCTTAATTTGGTGGTGACAAAAGCACTTGGGGCTGATAGTGTCAAAGAGCTTGTGAAGATTATTGATAAAGTCAAAAATGTTGTTGCTTATTTCAAACATAGCAACGTTGCTCAGGATGATTTACGGGAAGAGCAGAGGAAGGAATGTAAAACAGATGGTACCTTTCTTTACTTAATTCAAGAAGTCCCAACGAGATGGAATTCGACATTCCATTGTTTACAAAGAATGATGTTACTCTCAGGCCATGTGGGAAAAATTTTACTTTCTGCACACCACCAAAAAGCACCACCAATGTTAACACCTCAAGAATGCTCAGAAGTAGAAGAAGTTATACAGCTTTTGACGCCTTTTGATGCGGCAACAAATAATATTTCAGGAGAAAAATATGTTGGAGGAAGCTGAAAGGGTGGTATCATTGCTAAATTATGTTTGCAGTGACAATAGAAGTAGACTAACCCCTACCCATGTTAACCAACTGGTGTTTTTAAATGCATTACCTGATAAGTTCTGGAATATTTAAGAATTAAATGTTATTTTTTTTATTTCTCCAGTAGGTATTGGGCCACCTGGGCCAGACAGAAATTGACATGCCATGTGGCATGCCAATGGCATGGCTCCTCCCCCTGCTTCTGATTGGCTACCTCCACTTCTGTAGCTCCTCCCCTTGCTTCTGATTGGTCGCCGCCATCTTGGATTTCCCCGCCTACTTCTCTCTGATTGGTTAACCCCCACCCCTGTAGCTCCTCCCCTTGCTTCTGATTGGTTGAAGGCAGCCATTTTGGAACGTCTGGCTCCATTCTACCACGCCCTGGCGCCAGGCTACCACGCCCGCCGCCATTACGGGAATCTGTATTACCGGCAAACTGAGTGCTACCAATAGAGGGCGTAATGCTACAATTAGTGTGTATTGCTAAGAGAGGGCGTCATGAAGGGATCTGTATTATCGATGCGTTGTGTACTACTACTAGGTGGCGTGTCATGAAGAAGAAGAAATCTGTATTACTACTACAGAGAGGCAACCATTTTATATCACAGCATCTTGCGTGCGCGCGCGCTAAATTTGAATCCGTCAATTTTAAATATTTGTCATTTTTGCATATGTCATTTTTAAATCTGTCAATTTTACTGCTGTCGTTTTTACATCTGTCATTTTAAATCTGTCAATTTTAAATTTGTCATTTTTGCATCTGTCATTTAAATCTGTCATTTTGAATTTGTCATTTTTTTTGCATATGTCATTTAAATCTGTCATTCTTAAAGCAACCATCTTACCAGATTTGAATTTTAGCGCTAACTCTGGGATTGGATCCTTTCACTAAGCTGAAACGTTTCCACCACTACCTTTTCTAGAAGAAATAATAAAGCCATATAGGAATTAAAAAAAAATTATGTTTATTAATATAGTGTTAAGGCTACATTTAATTTATAATAAAAAAAATGTTGATAGAATACTGGTGCTTGAGGACTTCAGGACTGACCTCTGTTTTCTATTTGCGGTTCCAGGGGCTGTAACAACAACGACAACAATAGAACGTTAAAAAGGGGTTTATTGTATAAACTTGATGTTTACTCGTACCTTATTTAATTCCACAAACAGGCAGTCATCATAACAGTGTGTTTTCCCCATGTACATCAAACCTAGAGAAATCGTTTTAGCTTCAATCTGCTGGTTAAGCTCTGTAACCCTTTGATCTGTTAACTTATCGCTGATTCGCTTTGGTAGAAATGTAACATGCTTTTCAGCAACAATAATCACACTTTGACGCTTATCACGGCAAACGACTCTTTTGAATTGTAGTATCTCTGCAATTTCTTTTATTTTGTAATCACATAACTTCTTGATTGGCTTCTGGCTAACGGGAGATTTGTTCAATTGTTGTATTAGCAAATCCATTTTTTTCTATGTAAAAAAAAATAGACAAAAACTTAACACTCACAAGAATAATAAATGATTATTTTAACTTACCTAGTTCAAGCAAACAATAACAATATTACTATCACCGTAACCGATGTCAAGACCAAACTAAAACGGAAGGGGGTTTGACTGAGCTTTTATAAACTTCGAACCTGCGCGAATGAACATGATTTTAGATAAAATCTTAATTTATTACCCTTCAGAACAAAAAGGGTATTGTTAAAAAAAACCTGCACTGTCAATTAATTACTTGAGACCAGATAAAAATCTAAATTTATTACCCTCGAAGATCGGTCACATAGATAAGTGCTACCTACATTTACAGCGCAGGTGTTCTTTAGGGTATTGTTAAAAAGGGATCGACACCTGCACTGTCAAAGTAACACGAGTAGATAAAATCTAAATTTATTACCGTCGGAGCAAAAGGATATCATTAAAAAGGTAGACACCTGCACTGTCACGAGTAGATAAAATATTAATTTATTACCCTTCGGAACAAAAAGGGTATTGTTAAAAAAAAAGGGATCGACACCTGCACTGTCATGTAACACGATTAGATAAAAATTTAAATTTATTACCCTCGGTGTCGTTTTTATAATTTACTACAACATTAAAATTTTAAATTAAACTTTTAGATGTAACTATTGATAACCATTTAATTTATTACACACACACACACACAGAGACCCTGAGCAAAGAAACTGGTTAACGAATAAAAGAACACCTGCGTTGTCCATGTAGGTAGCACGTATCTATGTGACCGATCTTCTAAGTAAAGGTTGACTGTGTTAGAGCATTAAAAGTATTTTTTGTCATACTTTAGACATTTAATTAAAAATATACCTATTTAAAGAAATGGTTTTTTCGATTTATCATAATCACATTTAACAGAAAAGTTTCAATAGATTATAATATTGATATACTGTAATAGCAAAATAATCAAACATTTCATCACTCTTTGTATTATTAAGTACCTGTAAATCTCGCACGTTGACGGGTCTGATTTCTAAAGCTATTTCCAGGTAAAAAAGACCTTTCTGTCTCTTAGAGCATTTAAAAGAACACACTTTAAATTTTTATAGAATTTTCTTTAAATAAAAAGGCACACAATTAAATCAAACCTCAACTGCTTGCCTCGTTCATTTATGAAGTGAAAGTTATAAACACATCCTTAAAAGGGAATCATATCGAATTTTGACAACAATCTGTCTATTGCCTAATAAAAATAATATAATATTACCATTGCATTCTCTGTTCGCACAATACGTTGAAATTTATCAGATACCTAAACACAAATAGAACCGAGAAAGACACTAAAGTACAAAAGGCGATATCGAATGTAACCTTTATTTAATACAGACAGGGTCATAACTTATTCGTCACACCTGCGTTCAATAAAAACGGTATGACAGTTGAATGAATTATATCCCCAGAGGGTTAGAATGGTACACCGTTTTTTATTCTAATAGATAAAATCTAGAAGGTATGTCAACTCTGGTCCAGAAAATAACATTTCAAACTGATTTATGACCCACAGGTGTTCACCGGAGAGAACCCATTGTTCCTTTGTTAAGCGGGCAAATTGACTCGAGTTTTATTTTTATCTTATTGCATAATATTGCGCAACAATTCGAACCTATAAAGCCAACCACGTAAGTAGACAATCACTTGTTTGGGGTTACTCGAGACATCAACACATGTATGTTTTTTTATGCGTACTGTTAATTATTACGTTTGTGTTTGAAGTGATTTGTGCCATTCTTGATTGTTATTACCAATTGTTGCTACAGAGTCTATGTGAAATCTACAGCTTTAATCGAACAAAAAGGTAGGATTTATTATTATTATTGCTTTATAATAATCGGTAATCTCGGTCTCGCATGATTTTTCACGACACTGTAACATAGTCGGTTTAAAATAATTATTTAAGTTACATTTGAACAGTATATATAACGTATTTTGTTTATAATAATAGTTGTATCCATTTATCGCTATGTGATTTCTTAACTGTTGCTGTTATAATAAGGATAGTAATTTATTATAATATTTGTTTAAATTAGCTTGCTATTAAAAAAGTTTAAGATTGGCTAAAAGACTTTATTAATTTGCATTAAAATTGATCTTTATAATTAATTTATAATATTTAATAGCTTGCAGTGCATTATAATAATAATTAGTCAAAGTTTATTTAAATTAACAACATATAATCTTTGTTGTTTTAGCCTTTGTTAAGTGTGCAAGTGCGATATTTTTTTGCTATTGTTGCTGTTACTCCTGTACAAAATGTCTTCTCTCTACGAAATTATCGATGAAAACGTGTCCACCATCAAGAAATTTGGCACCCTGAAACATCGACTGGTGTTTAAAGTAAACGACGCGTCAGTCGGTGAAGATCATTTGGAGCATTTTAAATCGGCCATCAACGAAATTTTGCGGGATGTGTTAAGCCGAGCACAACCAAATGATAAAGTAGGGGCCACATTTGAGTTTGACAGTTTCAAACAAAAACTTCCCGGCTACATGAGCCTCAGGCGCTCTGATGAAATCACCTTCAATGATGTCTGGGGCATTTTAGAATCGATTTTGCAGAGCGATCCTGAAGCCCTGAGTTCGGACACCTTCAGACTAATAGCTACTATTGTAACACCACCTGCTGGACAAGGTCGCTGTCGTAACGGCACGTACAGCACCTTTGCCGAAGAGTGTAGCCGTCGCAGAGGTATTGTCACGATTAACAACACCACCAGTGACAATCTATGCCTACCCAGGGCTTTGGTCGTAGGCAGGGCTCACGCAGATAACAGTGCTGATTACAAGAAGATCCGTCAAAAGCAGACCGTGCAAAAGATAAAGGCCGAGGAAATAATGCGGGATGCTGGAGTAGCTTTCATTCCACCGGAGGGAGCCGGGGTCAATGAATTAAGGTTGTTCCAGCAGTTCCTGGCCCCCAACTGTAGTTGGGGTATAATATATAATATAATAGTACTACTATCTTGTAAGATAGTAGTGTATAGCTACGGCTCGAAAGGGCGTTCACTTATCTTTGAGGGGGTCGTTGATAATGATGCCGCAACAAAGAACATCAATCTGTTGTATCACGAGCATCATTATAACGTCATAACATCATTGACCTCAGCCTTTGTCTGCCGTTATTTCTGTGAGCACTGTCACGTACCCTATAACAACAAGAGAGATCACCGGTGTGAAAAGTCCTGCGTAGGCTGCGGTAGCTCTCCGCCCTGCGAAAGAACAGCGCAGCTGATTAGGTGTCCGGACTGCAGGCGAGACTTTAAAAGTCAAGCCTGCTTTAACATCCATCAGGAGGGCAACATGTGCCTGGAAGTTAAAAAATGCGAGGGATGTTTCAAAACCATCAACATCAAGACCCGGAAGCAGGCTCACGTGTGCGGGGAGATCTATTGTAAGATCTGTCAGAGTCATAAACCCGAAAACCATTTCTGTCATATACAGCCGGCCGGGCCTAGGAACACAAAGCATGACACCTTGTTTGTGTTCTTCGACCTGGAGACCCGGCAAGAGAAAGAAATTGCGCCCGGCGTCAACCTCCACGAGCCGAATCTATGTGTTTTCCAGCAAGTCTGTTCTGAGTGTTACAACAATGACTCATCATCAACTGCTACCAGTTGTGTAAGATGTGGTTTGCGAGAACAGATCTTGCGAGGAAAATGCATCGATCGGCTTTTGAACTATCTACTAGACTCGCGGAAATTATTCAAAAAGGTTGTAGCAGTTGCCCATAACGGGCAAGCTTTCGATACGCAATTTATTCTAAATTATATTATAACCAACACCTCATTACACCCGGAACTCATTATGCGCGGTTCAAAAATTCTGCTGCTGCAACTAGATAATTTAAAATTTATCGACTCCCTCAACTTTTTCCCCATGGCTCTGGCTGACTTGCCTAAAGCGTTCGATCTACCGGCTCCCAAAGGATACTTCCCGCACCTCTTTAACACCGAGGCGAATGCCCATTACGTGGGTCCTCTTCCGGACATCAAATTTTACAGCCCCGACACCATGAAACCCCTGGCTCGTAAAGCGTTCCTAAAGTGGTACGAGGCGAGCATGGACATCACGGAGTTCGACATGCAACGTGACCTGGTCGAATATTGTCGAACAGACGTCGATATTTTGAAGAGAGCCTGTATCCACTTTAGGAATCTCTTTATTGAGGAATGCGACGTTGACCCGTTCACGGAAGCCATCACCATCGCCTCTGCCTGTAATCTCATGTTCCGGAGGAAATTCCTCAAAGAAAGCACCATTGGACTGATACCAAAGGGTGGTTATAGACGCGCAGATAACCAGTCTAAGGTAGCTCTCCAATGGCTGTTGCTGGAAGAACATCAAAGAGGTGTTGAGATTCAACACGTCGGCAGGCAGAGAGAAGCTATCGTGGGCGGGTTAAAGGTTGACGGGCTGTATGGTAATACCATATTTCAATTTCACGGGTGTTACTTCCATGGATGTCCCACCTGCTTCACTACCCGTCGCAACGAGCCTCTACACGACGATCCTAGCGACACCATGGATATGAGGCTCGAGAAGACCCGAGCCACAACAGAGAAGTTAAAGTCGCTAGGATACGAGGTTGTTGAACAGTGGGAATGTCGCTTCCGAAGGCAGTTAACACCCGAATCCAGACAGCAGGTTGAGAAACATCCCTTGTTAGTAAACACGCCCTTAAACCCGAGAGAGGCATTTTACGGCGGCCGTACAGGGGCAGCAAAATTAAAGAGAGTTGCAAAAGACGGGGAAAAGATCCGGTATGTAGATGTATGCTCCCTTTATCCTTGGGTATGCAAGTACGCCAAATTCCCAGTTGGCCATCCAGAAGTTTACGTAGGCAAGGCGGCTTGTGAAAATCTAATCAGGGATAAAGGGGGCCTGGAAAACATCAACGGCGTGGTAAAATGCACAATGTTACCTCCACAAGATCTATACCATCCGGTCTTACCCGTCAAGATGCACCAAAATCTGCTGTTCCCTCTATGTCGCACTTGCGCCGAAGAATTGAACCAGGTCGAATGTCAGCACGGCGTAGAGGACCGAGTCATCAACGGAACCTGGGTCTTGGACGAACTGGTAATGGCCATACGAAAGGGTTACATCGTGCAGGACATACAAGAGATCTGGTCGTACGATGTAACCCAGTACAACAAAGCGTCCAAGACCGGGGGACTGTTTTCGGGTTTCATCGACAAGTTCCTGAAGATGAAGCAGGAAGCCAGCGGTTGGCCATCTTCAATAACTGCCAACAGCGAGGATGGTATCGATGGAGCCCGGAAACAGTACGTTGATGACTACTTCGAGAACGAGGGAGTCTCCTTGGATTCGTTGAAGATCGTCAAGAACCCTGGTTTGAGATCGTTGGCCAAACTGATGCTGAATTCCTTCTGGGGTAAGTTATAATAACCTTTTGTAGTTTTCTTTACTTAATATTTTTTTTGTATTCTAGGGAAATTTGGTCAGCGTGAGAACCAGGCGAAAACAGCCATAATCAGCGAGTCCAAGGAGTTTTTCGACCTGTTGTCCAGCCCAGGCGTAGAAGTTAATCATGTGCAGGAAATAAATGACGAGGTGATTGCGGTTAACTGGCAGCATAAAGAGGAAGCAGCAGATCCTCTGTCGTCAGTTAACGTGGTCATCGCGGCATTTGTCACTGCACAGGCCCGTCTTAAGCGTCCTATTTGGATCAGCTAGGAGAGAGAGTATTATACTATGACACAGGTAAGTCATTGTACTATCAAACATCAACACCGTTTATATTAGAGTTAATTTTTTTTTTCGTTGTTTCAGATTCCGTAATATACGTTTCGAAGCCGGGCGACTTCGAGCTACCAACAGGAAGCTTCCTGGGCGACCTCACAGACGAGCTCGAAGAGTACGGTCCCGGATCGTATATTATAGAGTTTGTGTCAGGCGAGCCGAAGAACTACGCCTACAAAGTTTATTCACCGACCACGGGACAGATACACGTGGTCGTCAAGGTCAAGGGCATCACCCTAAACCACGCCGCGACTCAAAAAATAAACTTTGAGTCCATGCTTAGACTGCTGGAAGGTATGGACGAAAAGATTATTGTAGAGTCCAACAACATCCGGCGTACGGCTGACCATCAGCTTGTAACGCGAGCGGAATCAAAAGTCTATAAGATAACGTTCGCGAAGAGACGGCGTATAGAAGATTTTGATTCCGTTCCGTTCGGCTACAACAACAACAAGCGACCACGTGTATAAACATTAAAGCCCCTCTTGTATATATGTAAGTGTATAGTAGTATAGTTGTATTTTTAAGTTTTGTAAAATTTGTATAGGTAGTATTATATTTAGATCTTAAGTAGTAAAATATTATCATAACGTATATAATTATTATACAGTTCAATCGTTGTAGTAATTGATATGTGTATAGTAGTAGTATAGTTGTATTTTTAAGTTTTGTAAATTTTTGTATAGGTAGTATCATATCTAACTCTTAAGTAGCAAAATATTTGTATAGTAATAAGTACATGTACAGTTCAACTGTAGTAGCAGTAGTCGGGGGTTATGTTAATCACAAGAGATCGACCTTCGGCTTGATGTAATTATTATTATAAGTGATGATGATGATGATGTCTAGGTTTATACTTTGTGTATACTATATTCGAAATTATTTAAGAATGTAATAATTAGGTAATTAGTTGTTGTTGTAAATTGTTCAATCATCTTTTGTCAGTATAGTGTAGTTATAATAAGAATAAGGATAATTGAATATAGTTAATAATAAGTGAAGCTGACAAGAGTTATACCTTATGTACAGTAATTATTAAAAAAGATGGTGAAACTTAAGGGTGATTGAATGTAAATCACAAGAGGATACTCAGGGGAACATACTCATGAAATAGATCTGATAAACGCGATTTTGTTCTTTTCAATTATGTAGTAGTAGTAGTAGATCAAGACATTGATGAAAAGAATATTTGGCATAACAAAGCGTACAAAGCATTCAATAGGATGTTTCATGAAAAATGAGTATGTCTTCATGGTTATCCGAGCAGATTTCAACCTAATAATAATTGTTTAGTTATTTTGATTATTGTCTAGTTGTTTAATAATTTTAAGAAACATTGTCGTCGTAGAATAAAAGATGTTCTATCATGGTTATCCGAGAACAGATAGTTGTTTAGTTATTTAATTATTGTTGTTTTGTTGATGTTCAATAAAAATTTTGAGAAATATTGTCATAGAATAAAAAGATTAATGTTTTATATGTGTGTATTATTACTATTCTCACCCGTCTGTACCAATGTATGAAAAAGGTGATAGCTATAACTGAGAGAGAGAGAGAATGAGGTAATTACCTACGAACACCTGCCTGTGATGATGATGACGTGTCAGCGACAGGATGAAACTTGTCTGCCAGCGATGCCTGCCTGTTTACCGTATGCGTGTTACTGAGCATGCGCTGGATCTAGTTAAGTATAGGTGACTATATAAAGCCGACCGTTGTTAGCGTGTAGCAGTAGACAGTACGTGTGCAAGAGCAGCAGCAGTAGCAACAGCAATTACGATGATGGCTAGCAGTCCTAATTATTGTTATGATAACTGTGAGAGCAAACCTCTGGAAATAGGTAAGTTATTGTTGTTTATAAAACTTCAAGTTTGTATGCTAATTTGTGTCTATTTTGTTACTTCTTTAGATGAAGAAGGTTCGGATGTTGCAGATCATGCATCATCATCATCAACAGCAAGTACCTACAACGACGACGGTCAAGCGTGGAACAACGAAGTCGAAGAAACAGGTAAGATGTTTAAGACTTTTGTGTGTGTGTTTATGCTTATATTAATCGATTATTGTGTTATTATTGTTTAGCGTTCCTGTCGCAGCAGCAGCCTCTATACTACGCTGATGACGCTGTAGCAGCATCAGCAAACTTTACCATCATAGATACACCGGTAGCAGCAGCAGCAGCTAAACGTGAAGTACGTGTTCAGCTGCTCGGGGCTGTCCAGTATCCGTTGTATGTTACGAGACCTCCAGGGGAAAAAGAAAACTACGATCATATACACAACATCCAAGTAGGACTTATTCCGCCCGATGACGACGCCCAGGGAGAATTTGCCGTGGTAGTGAAGCTTGAGTGCGTGAATAACGTATGTGAGTATGGTGAATTGGTGTTGTCGGAACGGGACTGGTTGGAGCTGTATGATATACGAGTCGAGGCAATGTTTAAAAATTTCTTTCATGGTTGCTGTTGTTGCAACAAGGACAACAGTGTACTACATTGCGATAAACATTTGAAATTCCATCTATGTGACAATTTATACATCGAGATTATTCACAACGAGTTTTTCGGCAACAGGGTTGCCATACATGATACACAGCGGACTATAACCTTAAAAGATTACGAGTTTCAGTCTATACTGCATTTAGCACCGTTGATCAATCATCATGCTCGAACGTTACGTCACCTCGACTTTTCACGTTTCTACCACGCAAACATAGAGAACGTAGCAGAAGGTCAACTGAGACGCCATGAAGATGCCTATAAATCGCTCCCGACATCCGATTCAATTTTATTCACGTCCGAACTGTTATGCGGATACTACTTAGCTACCAGTTTAATAGACAACACAGCAGCAGCAATTGGTGGTGGATTGAACTCGTTCATTTTATTAGAAATAATAAAACATTATCCGCAAAAGTTTATCGATGCCGTACGTACACGACTGCAATCATATCAGCAACAGCAGCAGTCGGAGACGTCAACGACAACAACGTTTGCACCGTCGTATTAAGAACACCATGGCGGAAATAAACTATCTTAGAAATAGGCTGCAAAAATATTTGAACAATTTGCAAGTGTTACGCGATGATCTCAACTCATACTGTGTAATGAATAATTTGTCAAATCATATGTTACAATTGTCCATTAAATATCAAAATAAATAATATGTATAAACATTGTTGTTGTTTCATTTACTAGCACAGGGTGAAGGGGTTGACTATATAAAAAGGTAGATCGTTGTCATCAGCGACAGAGTACACGAATAAAGCCGAAGCTTTCCGACGGCGAACATCCTAAGCTACAAAACCGGTAAGTAGTCATAGTATGAGAGAGAGAGAGAGAGAAAGAGTTTCAGCTTAGTGAAAGGATCCAATCCCAGAGTTAGCGCTAAAATTCAAATCTGGTAAGATGGTTGCTTTAAGAATGACAGATTTAAATGACATATGCAAAAAAAATGACAAATTCAAAATGACAGATTTAAATGACAGATGCAAAAATGACAAATTTAAAATGACAGAAGCAAAATTGACAGATTTAAAATGACAGATGTAAAAACGACAGCAGTAAAATTGACAGATTTAAAAATGACATATGCAAAAATGACAAATATTTAAAATTGACGGATTCAAATTTAGCGCGCGCGCACGCAAGATGCTGTGATATAAAATGGTTGCCTCTCTGTAGTAGTAATACAGATTTCTTCTTCTTCATGACACGCCACCTAGTAGTAGTACACAACGCATCGATAATACAGATCCCTTCATGACGCCCTCTCTTAGCAATACACACTAATTGTAGCATTACGCCCTCTATGGTAGCACTCAGTTTGCCGGTAATACAGATTCCCGTAATGGCGGCGGGCGTGGTAGCCTGGCGCCAGGGCGTGGTAGAATGGAGCCAGACGTTCCAAAATGGCTGCCTTCAACCAATCAGAAGCAAGGGGAGGAGCTACAGGGGTGGGGGTTAACCAATCAGAGAGAAGTAGGCGGGGAAATCCAAGATGGCGGCGACCAATCAGAAGCAAGGGGAGGAGCTACAGGAGTGGGGGTAGCCAATCAGAAGCAGGGGGAGGAGCCATGCCATTGGCATGCCACATGGCATGTCAATTTCTGTCTGGCCCAGGTGGCCCAATACCTACTTTCTCCTTTATTTAATAAAAATTGTACATTTTAGTAGTTGTTTTATTGAAGAATACATAAATGAGTGTGATTATGTTTTTTGAGTATCTGGTAGGTTAATAACCGGTTTTTTGGAAAACCGGTTTCTTCTGTCAGGTTATTTTGACTAAGTTGTACTTTATCAAAAAAGTATCGGTTCTTTAATAACCGGTTATTTTTAAAGAACCGCCCATCCCTAACGTGAAGTACGTGTTCAACTGCTCGGGGCTGTCCAGTATCCGCTGTATGTTACGAGGCCTCCCGGGGAAAAAGAAAACTACGACCCTATACACAACATCCAAGTAGGACTTATTCCACCCGACGACGACCAGGGAGAATTTACCGTGGTAGTGAAGCTCGAGTGCGTGAATAGCATATGTGAGTATGGTGAATTGGTGTTGTCGGAACGGGACTGGTTCGAGCTGTATGATATACGAGTCGAGGCAATGTTTAAAAATTTCTTTCATGGTTTCTGCTGTTGCAACAAGGACAACAGTGTACTACAATGCGATAAACATTTGAAATTCCATCTATGTGACAATTTATACATCGAGATTATTCACAACGAGTTTTTCGGCAACAGGGTGGCCATACATGATAAACAGCGGACTATAACCTTAAAAGATTACGAGTTTCAGTCTATACTGCATTTAGCACCGTTGATCAATCATCATGCTCGAACGTTACGTCACCTGGACTTTTCGCGTTTCTACCACGCAAACATAGAGAACGTAGCAGAAGGTCAACTGAGACGACATGAAGATGCCTATAAATCGCTCCCGACATCCGATTCAATTTTATTCACGTCCGAACTGTTATGCGGTTACTACTCAGCTACCAGTTTAATAGGCAACACAGCAGCAGCAACAACTGGTGGCGGATTGAACTCGTTCATTTTATTAGAAATAATAAAACATTATCCGCAAAAGTTTATCGATGCCGTACGTACACGACTGCAATCATATCAGCAGCAGCAGCAGTCGGAGACGTCAACGACAACAACGTTTGCACCGTCGTATTAAGAACACCATGGCGGAAATAAACTATCTTAGAAATAGGCTACAAAAATATTTGAACAATTTGCAAGTGTTACGCGATGATCTCAACTCATACTGTGTAATGAATAATTTGTCAAATCATATGTTACAATTGTCCATTAAATATCAAAATAAATAATATGTATAAACATTGTTGTTGTTTCATTTACTAGCACAGGGTGAAGGGGCTGACTATATAAAAAGGTAGATCGTTATCAGCGAGAGAGTACACGAATAAAGCCGAAGATTTCCGACGGCGAACATCCTAAGCTACAAAACCGGTAAGTAGTCATACTATGAGAGAGAGAGAGAAAGAGTTTCAGCTTAGTGAAAGGATCCAATCCCAGAGTTAGCGCTAAAATTCAAATCTGGTAAGATAGTTGCTTTAAGAATGACAGATTTAAAATGACAGATTTAAATGACATATGCAAAAATGACAAATTCAAAATGACAGATTTAAATGACAGATGCAAAAATGACAAATTTAAAATGACAGATTTAAAATGACAGATGTAAAAATGACAGCAGTAAAATTGACAGATTTAAAATGACATGCAAAAATGACAAATTTAAAATGACAAGCAAAATTGACAGATTTAAAATGACAGATGTAAAAATGACAGACGTATAAATGACAGCAGTAAAATTGACAGATTTAAAATGACATGTAAAAATGACATATGCACAAATGACAAATTTTAAAATTGACAGATTCACAGTACAGATTCAAATTTAGCGCGCGCACCACATCCTGTGATATAAAATGGTTGCCTCTACATCATACCGGTAGTAATACAGATTTCTTCATGACGCCGCGGCCCTCTAGTAGTAGTAGTAGTAATACACAGCCCGTCGATAATACAGATTTCTTCATGACGCCCTCTCTCTTAGCAATTCACACTAATTGTAGCATTACGCCCTCTATTGGCAGCACACAGATTGCCGGTAATACAGATTTCCGTAATGGCGGACGGGCGTGGCCAAAATGGCGCCCAAAGGTCCAAAATGGCGCTCGTCCAATCAGAGAACAACAGGCGTGTCATCCAAAATGGCGCTCGTCCAATCAGAGAACAGGAGGCGTGTCATCCAAGATGGCGTCGACCAATCAGAAGCAAGGTGAGGAGCTAGAGGAGAGGGGATAGCCAATCAGAGCGCAGCAGGCGTGGCCAAAAAAAACTGGAGGGGCTGGTCTTAAGTACCCCAATACCTACTATCAATTATAATCTTTCAAAGTTTAAAACAAAACGATTAGATAAAAAGGAAAGAAAATTCACAGAAAAGACTAAAAGAGTTTTAGAAAAAATACAGAATGAGAGAATTAATAAAGAGATGGATTTAAATAATGATGAATTATTAGAAACTTGGGAAGGTTTAAAGGAGATTCACAAGAGGAATCTTGATATGTTAATTAATGATCCTAAATCTAACTTTGATGATTATTACAAAATGTGTGAAAAGAATAAGAATGATTTTGGTTTTCGTATTCATTATAAAATTATTTGACCTCATAGAGACATGTCCAGTCATAACTATAACAAAGGGTGTTATCAAAATTGATCCAAAATCAAATTGTTCTATCATGTTTTCTGATAATAATATAAAAGGTCTTTTTGATATAATTCCATATCGAATTTATGGTTTAATAAAATATGAATGTGGAGATTGTAAAGGTACCCTTGTAAGTAAATTTGAGGGATGTGATGGATGTAGTCTATGTAAGCATGATGAAATGATGATAGGATGTCAATCCACTTGGTTTACAGGATTTATTGGATTAATCCTAGGGATTGGTTTATTTTTATCTTTAATAAGTTTAATCTACTTCTTAAAATTCTTAAATAAAAAATATAAAGTAATATCATTCATCAATTATAATCTTTCAAAGTTTAAAACAAAACGATTAGATAAAAAGGAAAGAAAATTCACAGAAAAGACTAGAGTTTTAGAAAAAATACAGAATGAGAGAATTAATAAAGAGATGGATTTAAATAATGATGAATTATTAGCAACTTGGGAAGGTTTAAAGGAGATTCACAAGAGGAATCTTGATATGTTAATTAATGATCCTAAATCTAACTTTGATGATTATTACAAAATGTGTGAAAAGAATAAGAATGAAATGATAAGATTTTTTGAATTGTATAATATTGATGCTGAAATGATGGAAAAATTAAAAGATAAGATGAAATTCAACACTGAATCATCAGAGAAATCACTTCTTAATAGAACAGGGGTAACTACTCCTGAAGAGATAAATATAGTTAATAATCATATTTTACAATCACAATTAATTATTTTAATAATTTTTTCTATATTCATAAATATTTGTTCTGCTTGTGATTCAACTTTTTATCATCAAAGTTCACATAAGATCTGTACAGATAAGGAATGTAAGAATGTTTTTAATGGAATTTTAACTTTAAAACAAGGATCTACTGTGTGTTTGGAAGATGAGAATGGTCAAAGCATTAAAATACACTTATCACACATCTTAATTAAAAGAATTTATAATCCAATATATTATACTACCATGTTTGATATGGTAAGTAAACATAAAATCAATTGTTTAAATACTGGCCATTGTAATATTCATGGATGTAGAAATCTAGATGGATTAAATTTTGTAAGAGAGAAGGTAATGATAGCTATGGGGGAAAGAATAACTTATGGTTTAAATATACCAATAAATTTGATTAATGATTCATGTATTGATTCAGATTTGACAGAAAGTAATTGTTTTCATGGTACACAATGTACATGGTTAACTTGTGGAGTTGTTCCTGTTGGACAATTTTACACAATATATAAATTATATTATAAAACATGGGAAATTAGATTGATTATCACTAAACTTAATGAAAATGGTGAATTTATACAGGTGTCAAAATATTTATGTTATAGAACCTTTAGTCATAATATTGTGACGGTTTTTTTACCATCACAATTGGGTTTGCTTCAATTTTTTTATGTTATTTATTGTTTAACATTTATACCGATTTCAGAGGTTTGTCACCAGTTGCTCTTATGTTTAAACATCGAGATTTCTCCTTCCCAAGGTTTCAATGATTTAATGCTGTTTGAAAGAATTTTGTTTTCTGTCTTTAGGAATAGTAATTCATTGCTTATTTATTTTGTTTTAAATCAAACATATTTACTTTTTTCTCTCATTAATATTATTAGCAGGACAGTAGAGGTTATGTTAATATTATCTTCATTTGTAAACAAATTTGACCTTGTTTTTTTAAAGAATTCATTGGCGTTACTTGTCAATTGTTTTGAGTTACTGTTCTTATGATTCTTTTTATGTTTAATTAGCTTCTTGGTTTAATTATCTAGATGGGCTTTTGTTTACTTATTCTAACCTATACTAGATTTACTCCTGCAATCACGTTATTTCTTACTTAATTTAAATTTTGTGATTTTAACTTGGTTTCCGTAAGCCGCCTATGGTCTTTGTAGTACACTATGATGGCGCTGTTTTCTATTTATTTGATTTTTCATTGGAAGATCAGGAATGATCTTTTTTGAAGATGAGCTCCTATGAATTTGATTGGGCTAGATCCTGATGGCGCTCGGATCGAGGGTTTTTTTTGAGAATAATTTTGAGGAGAGAGAGGACTGGTTTCCGGGTGGTTTTTTTGGGAAGCTTGTTAAGGTCGTGAAGATAAAGATTCTTCTGCGTGTGGAATTTGAGAGTTCCTGCTGTTCAAGTTCCTGTGATTTCGAATCATTAACTGTAAGATTTTATTCCCGGGTGAATATTCTTTTGATGGGATATCGTCTGTTACGGATGTTTTGAGAAAACCTTCGTTGTCGCGGAGGTTTTTTGTTACCTTGGAGTTTAACGACTGCAATCAGGGAACGTTTAGTTACATAAGCTGTTTTATGGTTCCTGCTACCGAATCATTTTTTTGCTGTCTTGTGGATCACATTCTGGATTGTTCAGATGATGGTATCACATTGTCAAGAAGGTGTTACGTACGTGGTTTCAAGTAGGACATCCTTCAATTATAGATTGAGCGAGTGGTCACCAAATCTTGGAAATTACGGTATCACCGTCCTTTGTCCTTTATCATTATCTTTGAAGTTTTAAAAAGATTACTAGAACTAGTCTTAAAAATTGTGTCATTACATAATTTGATATGCAGTATTATTAATACTTTATAATTTTGATTAGCGATAGGAATAGATCATTATCAACAGCCTGCTTAATTAATATTACCCAGGTGCATTACTATTACTAGTCTCTGATATTTTTGTCATTATATATTTTGATATTTAGTATTAATTTGGTATTATTAAAAATACTTTCATTTTGATTAGTGATATTAAATTATCATTATCAATAACCTGCTTAATTAAGATTACCCAGGTGTTAGTATTATAAGTGAAATTTATTTTGAACATTTAATTTAGTTCTTTAGTAATCTACTATTGTGTGTAGACCTCCTGCGATATCGCATCAAGGTAATAACCTGGTAGAACTATTCATATTGATTTATTTCTTTTGTATATGATATGTGTTTGTGTGTATTCTGATCTAATTTTTTTAACCTTCTTATAGAGTGGTAAAAATATTTAAATTGTATGCATATAATACTACTTAACATTTTGGGGCAATACAATTCTCTTGAATGTTTTATTTGTTTAAATATTTTGAATATATTTTTTTTTGGGCATTTTCTTGCGTTTTATTGAAGGAACAAGCTATAGGTTTTTTTTTGTATTCACCGAACCCGACCCATTGCCGAGGTTTGCTAGCAGAAAGGCACAAACTTGTTATATAGTAAGTTATAAGTCCAATTTTCTAAATTTTTTTTCTCTTCAACGAAACGTTATATTAATGAGTAAAATTACTGGTGAATTTATAGATGATAATTATTTAATATAGGAACCGTGCGTATTTTAAATTTCGCGCCCATCTGCGATACCTAGCGGCCGATTTGGGAACGTTCGCATGAAAACAAAACTGACAGTGCAATCGTAAAACAACGTGTTTAGCAAGCGTTTGTTAATAATAAATAATTGCGTCTATTATTAATAATTGTTTAAAAACAAAAATGGATGTGGCAGTGACATTTGGCTTTTCGGCTGTATCTTACATTGATAAATGTAAAGGAAATTTAGCCAAAGGTCGAAATCTAAAGGAAGCCGGTCATGTTCAGAGATTATTAGAGAGGGCTGGGATTATCACTGCTAAAGTAATAAGGCAAACATCTATTAATCTCCCAGCATATGACGTGAAAATAACAGTAAGTAGAAAAGTAAAATAAAATTATAACCTACAACAGAGTGAATTTCAGATTGATTGTTCAAGAAAGGTCGTGGCTGCAGAATGTACTTGTATTGCAGGAGTTTCGGGCCACTGTAAACATATTTCAGCCACAATCATTGCCGTTAATGAGGAAGAATCATCAACGAGGACCAGTCTTCCTTGTGAATGGAAACAGCCTTCTGTGAGTAAAGTTGCAAAAGAAAAATACTCGAAAGGGAAACGATGGCATGAAATTTTTGGCAGTAGAGAAAAGTCGAAAATGTTTCCACCTGTCAATATTTCCAAGGAAATGGTATCTTTTAAAGTACCTTCAATATTGCAGTATATGCTGCATGAAGAACAATCAATAAGTGAAACGGACAGAAGTAAAAGTTCAGTCAGGTTGTTTCACGTTACAATTTTAATGCTGAATTATCATGGCCTGCAATTTTGAACATTGATATGTTCATTTTTTACTTTTAAATTTTTTTTGCTGTTTTATTTTTTGTTTTAGGATATTGTCCAATATACAGCTGAACCCACCATCAGTGAATGATGAGTTCCAAAATATTCAACTATTAATTAAAAGGCAATCTACAAACACTATGTTGGAAAAACTTTATAGGGAAGATATTTACTTTGTCAGTTTGTTGCATTAGTACTTATAATAAGAAATTGCCATGTAATGCTGTAGATGTCTGTTTACAAACCATGAAAGATAAAAATCTATGGTTAACAGAAAGGAAATTTAGAATAACAGCTTCAAGAGCTTATCATCTTTATACATATAATAGTAATGACTGGCTTAAAAAGGCAAAAACATATTTTTGCCAACGATCTTTCTCAAATAAATATACTGAACATGGTATTGCCTGGGAGTCTGAGGCAAGATTTCAGTACTCAAAGTTGGTGTTTAAAAATAATATATTTGATTTTTTTAATAACTGAGTTTTTCAGAGATAACAATTGCAAAGTTGTGGAAACAGGACTTGTGGTTTGCCAAAGTGATCCCTGGCTTGCTGTCTCTCCAGATGGTATTGTTTTTTATGGTAACACACCCACAAAGCTATTAGAAATAAAATGCCCTTTCATAGGTAAGCTGAAAATACAAATACTAACAGAGAAAGCATTTGTCTTTTTAGGGAAAACTGTTTCTGCTGAAACAATAGAGGAACACTGCACATATTTAAAAAGAGAAAGAGGAAAGCTAATTTTAAAACCAAAACATTCATATTATGCACAGGTCCAATTGAACATGGCCGTACTGGGTCTTTCTAACTGTGATTTAGTTATTTTTTGTTCTACAGACAAAAGTTATAAGATTGTGAATGTACCATTTGATGAAGGGTTTGCAAAAAACCTGATGTTTAAACTGAAAAAAATATATTTTCACAACCTTCTTCACACATTATGTGATCACTAAATGTATTGTAAGTTTTAATACTATAGGCTTAGTGAACCTTTTTTATTGTTATTGTGATTGACATTTTCATAATATTATTATTGATTGTTAATCAATGTACAATTGCGTGCAATGAATTTTGGCCATATTTCAGTGTAAAACGGTCCACGATCTACATAATAGTATATTATAAACCAAGGTTGTGAAGAGTTGCTTCTACAGCCGAGGATTATTACATCCCGAGATGCGTAGCATCAAGGGATGTAAGATGCGAGGCTGTAGAAAACACTTCACAACCGTGGTCTATATAATGGTTTATTCACTACTAATCTAAACGTACCATTTGGCCTGCACTTGCATTCTTTGGAAGCTGTCAATCATCATTATTGACTACTAGTTAATAATAAGCTGTCACAGCTGTCATAACTATGGTAACAGTGTCAAGTAGGTTATTATTGACCATGGTCTATAATGGTTGTCATCTCGACCTAAACATAGGTCAATAATAGCATGATTATTAAGTTAGTAGTGAATAAAATTAAATTGAACTGTGACCTGTTTTACACTAATATATGGGCAAAATTCATTGCACCCAATAATTGTACCTTAACTTTGCATTTTGTACATTAATATTAATACACATTACATCTGTATGTATGTTCTATACATATTTTTTTTACATCCCAATTCTCAAAAATATACCCACAATAATCATTACAAAAAAAGTTGCCTCTAAACAATAGCTATTAACATACCTAGGAATGTAATGACTGTCATAACTGCCGCAGATGTCGTTTAAATCCGAGCGATTAGCGAGGATTTTAAGACATCTAAGGTTGTTATGACGCATTACATCCTCGGTGTGTTCAAGATTTTATCGATTTTGGCCTATTTTGGACCTTTTGGACCAAAAATGTTTAGGTTGTCATACTGACATTTGGATTCTGTACGGTAAAATTGACAATTCGGTAGGGTAAAATGACAAATCGGTATGGTTAAATCTCATAACATTCGGTGCGATTCTGTTTTAAGAGGTAGCAATATTGTTATCGCCAAGGAATAAAGCTTTTGATTGGCTGTTGCTATGAAAAATCAACATCGTTAGCTAACAAGATTGCTAATTTTGGAAACAGAATTGGGCTGATTATTACTTTTGTTTAACAACAGAGTAACAGACAATAAGGTTATGCCATAGCTATCACCCTATTTTTTGTATGCAACGTAGTTATTAACTGACCAAAAGCGATAAATTATATACATATTACACAATATTATTTAATTGTCATCTTCGTGATCCATCGTTGGTGGCTGTAAATTAGTTAATACACAACACATATAAACTATATCATCTAAATTTTGAAATAAGTTGTACGGTATTTTCTTCAAAATATTATACACTTTAATTCGTTGAATTGAACGTTCTACGTGTATTCGGACACTAGCAATGGTATAAGTCTCTTCCACTTCTTCATATGAAAGACGGCCATCATGAACAAACGGTGGAAGCACAAGTACAACATCCTCTGTACACTTTATGCCAGGAAAACCTTTATCAGCAAGGATGACATCATTGGGTTCAAGCAGTGACAAAAATCCAGAGTCATTTGTTATGTAAGCATCAGTTGATCGGCCTCCATAACATTTTGACACAAAACTTATAAATCCAGTGGGCGATATTGCAACTAGGAATTTGGCAGTGAAAGATGATTTATACTGTGAATATGTAAAAATTCGCTGATCAACTTTTTTGGGCTGTTGTATTTTAATTTCGGTGCAATCTATTACGGCTCTACATTTTGGAAAATGTTTTCTGAATGCTTTTGGCATTGTTCTATCTATCACTTCTCGGCTAGGCCAGAATACGAAATTCTTTGTTTTCTGGATTAACTCTCCAAGTACATCTACAAATAGTCTATGGCATGTTGTAGGGTGAAGCTGAAAAAGTACTCCTAACACAGCAAATGACAAGCCTAATTTCATCTTCATTAAAAATAGAAGTAATCTATTTTCGGCTGTTAACTTGCAGTTTTTATGTACTACAGTGAAGAATGAAAGCAGCAAGGCAAATCTGTCAAAATATACTCCAGCCAAACAGCTTAATTCAGCATCGTTTCTTACAGAATCATATCCATGAAATCCCTTGCATTCAATTACTTCATCATTCCCTACGCACTTATCTTTTTGATTTTGTAGCAAATTTATATTCTGAAGGGATGGAATTTGACATTGCGTTGACACTTCACAAAAACCACTGAAAAAGTTCACTTCAAACACAAAATCATCTGTGAAAAAGTCACTGCAATTGGTTTGACAAGAAAAATCTTTCTTTGATTCTTCAATTTCCATTGATTCTTCAACAACCTCATTGATGACATTTTGATGAGAAGTTGAAGCTTGAGCGGACCCAGAAGCAGACCCAAGCGGAATTAATCTGTTTTGCAATCTTTGGAAACGCTGTTGCTGGGCATTACCATCACATGTAGAGCTTTTCATGTAGACCTACAATAACAGAATCGTTTTAAATAAATCATTTAAATGAAGAAAACTATTATTCACACTTACTTTTGGAAATATTGTCGGATTGTAGGCGGGATTTTGTGGGTGGTCGCTTTTTTTATTCCCCACAAAATGCATACTACAAATTCGGTCATGTGGTTTTGGCTGCCACGAGCTCTTCTTATTATCTGAACTGAAAAAAAAAAGTATAATTATATTATGTACGTCGAGATCAACATAACCTATATTTGACCATGATGTAAATACAATTTTAAAATTTATATCGCCTGCTTACCAAACTCTCCTTACACTTTCGACCCAAATCTTCTTCCTTTCTTTCTCGTACCATTTTCCGGGAAAATTGTAGAATTTAACATTGCTATTAGTGTTATAGTACGCATTGGTGCATCCAACGACGCAGCAGTTTGTCTTCGAATTTCGTTGGGTATTTAATGGAACAGACCTACTTTCATTATTACAGTTCATTCTTTGTTAATATTACTTACTCCATTTTTCAAAAATGTCCAAGATTTGGTTACAGGTGGGTTACAGCTTCACTAAATACACTTCAACTTGCTCGAATACCGACTGAAAGAACAGGGAATTAAAGTTTTGCTTTCCCGCGGCTGTTTCACATAACTGACATTGGGGGCGCCACATGATAGTCCGCACGGTCCCTATATAATAAAGATTACGGTTATAAACCAATAGAAGCTAGCCCCCAAAATCATCCAATATTAGGGAAGATAGGGGATATTCAAATTAGTTTAGATAAAAGGAAAATAATATTCCCTATGGCAAATACACAATTCAAAGCATCAAGTGATTCAGCTTATTGTATAATTCAAGAATCACAAATGAAGAGGATACAATGGTCTTCATTTAGGAACATCACTGTTCAGAAGGTGAATAAATCTAAAAATGTAATTTTAAATGATTTCCATCCTGGAGCTGTTACAATTTCTTTATCATTGAATTCAGAACAAATAGTCAGACATGTTACACCTATTTGTAGATTTAAATTAATAAATTCTTGAAAAGGATTGATAAATTAAAAAAAATTGAATTAAATTAATAGGTCTTGGTGATTGGTTACAATACATTCAAGTTAGGAAACATGGGAGATTACGAAATTGGCGAATCATCAACCCACCAGCAAAAACCAAACCAAACAACCGAAACAACTGCGGATGTTGCTGCTAAACAAGAAGATGTGTTGGTAAATGACTTTGTCATAACCAAGTTTAAAACAAACAAACGAGATAGATTTTATATAGGAAAAGTCGAAGAACTTTTAGAATCCTCGATAATCATTAGCACCCTTAGAAAAAAATATAAAAAAGACTGCTGTTTTGTTTTCAGAACCCTGATAGGGCGGAGATTATCAAAGATCAAATTGTACAAAAAGTAAAATTAAGAGTTATCCTGAGGGGACGACATTTCTTTACCCTACCTGACGGCTTTGACCTAGAATAACTTTTAAGTGTTACGTACCTAGGTGTTACCTATGTGTGTTTAGAATAAGCCTTAAGTCATAAAATGCTAACCTTTATATTTAAAACCTTATTTTGTTCCTGTTATAACTAAACGTTCCTATTTATGAGTACAGTATTGTTTTACCTTGCATTTTTTGACCTAGAATAAGTTTTTTGAGTATATTTTAGTTTTTGTTTATTTTTCTAGAAGACATGTTTATTTTGTTATGTGTTTTTAGAATAAGTTTTAAGTCATAAAATGTTTTTACATTCAAAACATAATTTGTTCCGGTTGGCAATAAAAGCCCCTACTGAATAAAGGCCTATTTTGGTGTAATTTGCTTTTTTTTGTATTAAAATTGCTAAATACCTACCTAATACATATTTTTAAATATTCGGTGATCGACTCATATCCAAGGCTAAAGTCGATTTTACGTTGTTTTAAATGGGTGATCGACTTTACCCCACACCGCGGGGTAAAGTCGATCACACTTTACCCACAAAAAAAACAAAACGGCCATACGCAAAAAATATTTCACCACGGCATCTTGTGACTTAAATATCAAGGATGATATATTTTTATTTTTGCACAAAAAATTCAAGCCATTTAGGCGCTATGTCGAAAAAACTTAATTTTTTGATCGACTTTACCCCGGTTGACGGTACCCGTCGTAGTTATTTATAATAGTTCTGCCAAAGGTAAAACAGTATTAACTTTCTTTGTTCTAACTTTGTAACGTTCGTTCTCGACTGTAATCCATAATTGCCTAGACCTTCGAATACCTCTAAAAGAAATCTCTTATGTAGAGAATCACTGTTGCAACTAAATTATTAAACCCGGTCGACTTAGCTGGTCATATACTTATTATACAGTATAACTCAGATATCGACTAACCATATAAAATTTTGAATACGCCAGTATTGACTTAAGTTGGCATTTGCAAAGAACTGCATACAGTAAATATAAGATTTTTAAAAATCATTTAACTACCATGTGTATTTAGAAGAACATATGTGTATTTAGAAGTACATTATTTGACATCTATTTCGAGTGTTATTTATAAGTTTAATTTGGTTATTTGATTTAATAACCTCAATGTTGTAAATTTTCAGCAATGAGCGAGGTAACATTGGGACTTGCTCAAAGTTACCCTGAAGGTTGCCTAACCTTTTTCTTATACTACCCCCTTCTTTTTTCAGAATCAAAGCTCACCAACCATACCGAGAACTTCCTAACGTGCTATTGGTAAGAAACAAAACTTTGTTAATTCGCAAAGCATCTTTAAAATATGGCATTCCAAAAAACAACTTGCACTTAAAGAACCAGGAAAAACATTTGAACGCTGTGGGACAGGCTCCTGTTTTCGCAAATGAAGAGGAGCTGCAGTTTGTAGGTCACATTGTTGCTGTTTCAAGCTACGGTTTCCCTGTACAGTGTGATTCAGGACAACTCTCAGTGTTTTTTGTTTACGAATATTTTGAAAGTTAATCAAGTTACCCTAAAATAATTATGTTTTCTTTGATGAAGTGTATCCATTTGTTAACAAATCGTCATAGATTGCTGTGCTGTCAAGTTGATTAGTTTTGTTTAAAAGTTATGGACGCAAAAAGGGATAAAACTTTATTTACAAAAATTGTCGCCGAGTGCCATATTAAAACAACTCAAATCATTAGGCATCAACGAAAGGTATTTCGAACTATAAAACGATACAAGGAGACAGGTACATGGAAAGATCGTCACACAGGAGGACTAGAAACAAGTGCTCGAACAAAAGTGACGATAAAACGTGTAAGAGATCGAATTCGCCGAAATCCAGCCCAATCTGGACGTACAATTGCAAGGCAGCTTCAAATATCACAAAGTTCAGTGCAACGAATTCTCAAAAAGGACTTGGCATTGAAAGCATATAAAAACTAAGTCCTAAAATTTTTTGTTAAAAAAAATTGTTGCTAAAAATGTTTATTTTTTCGTAAATTTTTAAAAAATACAAAATTTTTCATTTTCCAAGAATTTACCGAAATTTTCGGTGGTCATTTTGACCACTTTCCCGAAGAGATACAAAAAATGTTTCAACCAAAAGTTTCTTAGAATTTGATGTACTATAAGATTTCAGAAAGAAAAATTCAAAAAAGTCAGCATGGAAAAAAGCGACAGACAGACTTCACGAATTCAGAGACGAACTTTTTGTTCGTCGAACATGTGAGTTCACCGTTTAACGGAAAAGCAGAAGAAAAGAGTTGAACGAAGTGGGAAGTTGTTGAATCAACATGCTAGTTCTGAAATGTTGTTTTCAGATGAAAAGTTGTTCCTGTTGCAAGATAGTCACAACCAGCTAAAGTATGCAGCACGAATTCTTGATATTCCCAAAGAGAAGTTAACAACTCACCGATTCCAATGTGTCAAAAGTTATAGTTTGAGGAGCCGTCTCAAAAAAAGGAAAGCTTCCTCTCCTTTTTATCGATCAAGGAGTAAAAATTGACAGACTACTATATTGACCACGTTTTGAAGAATCATTTGGTGCCTCATGCTTCAGCGTTGTATGGAAAAGAAAAGTACTGTTTTCTGCATTGACGTGTTGCATTTTCTAAGCGTTTGAGACTGGTAGTTAAAGAAAAAGGAGAACGTTTTGAATTAAAGCCTCAATAAGTGTATCATGTATTCTATCAGAAAATAAAGTATTTATCGAATTCCGAAACTTAGTTTGGTTTTTTATAGCAATTTGCTTTTACTGACAGTTGTCCTGAATCACACCGTAGATGTGTTCGAACTTCGATGTGTTGTCAAGTCCTACCTAGACCGCTGTGGATAAAAGTAGTTGCGATTTAAAAACAACTTACCAGGAAATGATTGGACGGGGGGGTTCATGCACCTACACAAAGCAGCGAATTGCAAAAACATCTCGTACTCGAGGGCAAAGACCGATGAAGAGAGGTTGTAAACAACTTTTTTCGATAAATTGGAAAGAGCTGAGCGGAATTTAAAAAAACATGGAACTACAATGAAACTAATCTGGTTGACGATCCTGAGGCGGGAACATCATCACGAAGAGGGGTACTAAGTACCCCCCAGAGGATACAAAATTCTCCAAAGGCATGCACGTCGATAATATGCGGGAATGCAGCAGAAGTGGCGCTACCTTACGTAAATTACAAGGCTGAGAAAATTTGGTCAACGTGAACCGAAAACAGTTCCTGCGATACTTGGTACAATAGGATCAAATCAGGTTGGTTTGACGGGCACACCTTCGAGGATTGGTTCACTTCAATACCGTTGCCTATTCTGAGACGCCAGGAAGGACCAAAGGCTATTATCGGCGATAACCTTAGTTCTCACCATCAATATGGAGGTATTACGTCTATGCAAAGAGAACATAAATTTTTAAGTCTAGCCGAATGCTACTCATCTCCTGCAGCCACTGGTTGTGGTTTACTTTCACCCGATGAAAGTTGCCTGGGAAAAGATGTTGAAAGACTGGAAGGAGACGACCGCTGGACGGTGCACATCTGTACCCAAGCACCAATGTTGCCTGGGGAAAAAGCATTTCAGCCGAGGAAATCAATGCTGCTGTGACATCAGTATCTACTCGTCAACTGTCTGCACCTGGGGCAACACCTTCACCTGAACCCCAACCATCGACATAGGGAATACAACAGCAAGTAGGCCTACTGCGCCAGAAAAAACGTAGGGATAGCAGCAGCGATGATTCCAGTGCTAACTTTTCGCTACAAGACTCTGAAGAAAGCGAAAGTTTCAGTGATTTGGAAGAACAGACCACTCCATCTACGCCACCCCCACAATCTTTAAGTTTCGTCCAGAACCTTATGGTGGGCGACTACATTCTGGCGAGATACGAGGATGAGCTTTACCCGGGACGGATCATCGAGATAAAAAAATGGTACGTAGTACTCATCTCTGCGATGAAGAAGTCTGCCCAAATCTGGAAATGGCCACGGTAAGCCCGACGAAATGTTTTATTCCAAGAATAAAATCGTCCAGAAAATCAACCAGCCTACTCAAATTGGCCAACGGGCAGTTTTCAGTTCTAATATTTAATAAATCCTAATATTTTCAAATTACTGTAATTGTAAAATTTTCATACAAATTTGAAATAAAACCTTTTGATAAATGGTTTAAAAACTCTCGGGTCAATAACCGATTCATGGGTTAAGATTAGGACAAAGATGAAAGATTTTTATGAGGGTGTCATTAGTTGTAGAGTAAAATCATGTCCATATTTTGAAAGAGAGAGGTTAACTTCATTTACATATCAGCAACCTAGCTTAATATATGTGGACAGGAGTACATATACTTAGCATTCAAGTTAATATAGGTCAACCAAAATGAAAGAAAGTCCACCTAGATAACCGTTCCTTGATTAGCCGAACAATGGAATGCTATATCTTTGTATATTTTACAGCTGGATGATAACATATCCGAGAAATAATTTCTTAGTTTTTCAGTAGAACTAGTCCTGCTCAAGTTTTACTTTATTGGCATATCGTGATAAAAAATACCTCATTTTTGCAGTTTTTACTTATTAGTGCTTACTTATTTGGTGCTTGTGCTTATTAATAGATAAGTATAGATAAGGTAATAGGTATAGATGTACATACTTGCTTATTAATAAGTGGTCATTAGGGTGGGCCGAAAAAAATAATTTTTTTCGAAACGCTTCGAACCGCGGAAAACTTGCCTCTGGGGTAGGTAAGTAAAATGCAAACAAAAATTTTTTTATTGAACCCCCAGCTAGCGCATTGCACTTGAAATTTTGAATTTTTTCGAAAATCAAGTAATTTTACAAGTTTTTGTTTAGTTCTCAAACAATAATATTGTAAACTGCTAAAAAACACAACAAAAAATTAAAACCGTTAATATCTTTCAATTTGCCGTAGCGCAAAGGACTTAAAAATCGTTAAATTATTGCATTTTAAGCGCGCGGCAACTCTAGTTTGGCGCGTCGTCTTGCGTATAGCAGCCATTACTGCTTCTGTGTTCACTGCTCCCCCCTCCACTGACCAAGTTCCATCGATACGAGCGCCTCGCGGCAGTAACTTGCTAATGGCACCACCTAATAGGTAGGCAACCCCAATCACAAGCACGTCGCAAAGTTGCCGCGTCGGTATAAACAAACGAAAAACGATGCCAAGATGGTCGAAGGGTTTAAGCATTGATTGTTTAAGCAAGTTTAAAGGACGTTGCTAATAAGTTGTGAAGATTAACAGTTAACAGTGTTAATAGGTACATTTTATTTGTGCTATACTTTTCGATTGTGTGCATCTGTTTTACGGCAATCAATATGTTTAAATGTTATCTTTGTGGAAGAACATATAAGTTTAAAAAAAGTTTACATAGACATTTAAGGGAAAATCATAGTAATGCACCTTCTACAGGATTTATTTGCAAAATATGTAAAATTCCTTGTAAGAAAAAAATTGAATTCTTGTCACATGTGAAGGAACATAAAAGAAAAGTTCGTGGAAGTAGGTTACTCTGTGCAGTTAAAGTATGTCAAGAAAAATTTACAACTTACTCAAGATTATGTAAACATTTGATTGAAGATCATTGTTTAAAATTGACAATAGAAAAGCATGACTTTGCTGAAAAGAAAGGTAAGCTTAATATTGATTCAACCGGATTCAACTTTATTTATTTAGGTACATAGGTACTTACATTTGTGTTTTATTTCAGAGTTTGATCAATGGAAGAGATGGAGAAAATTTCAAGAGCGAATTATGTTCGAGACACTACACAAAAATCATTGAAAAATGGTACCTATCGTCAATATTATTTTTGTCACCGATCTTATTTTCCTGGAGTTACTGCAAATCGCACGAGAAGTATTAAAGGAGGTGGCTCAAACAAGATTAGTCGAGCTTGTCCATCAAGATTTATTGCAACAGTTAATAAACAAAGCATTAGTGTAATTTTTTATCCAGATCATGTTGGCCATGACTGTGAACTTGGTCGTCTTAGGCTTGCCAAAGATGATAGAAATCAAATAGCAGGTATGAATCATATTATGATGCATGAAATATGTTCTCACATTTTTATTTGTAGGTAAATTATCACAAGGTGTGACACTTGAAAGGGTTCTTCAAGATGTTAGAGAAGAAGCTTGTGCCGAATCATTTGACAGAATTCATTTATTGGAGAGGAAGGATCTCCATAATATTAAAAGGGATTTTTCAATAGGTTATTCAACGAAAAGACATGACAATGATGCTGTGAGTGTGAAAGTGTGGGTTGAAATTATGAAAAAGTTAGAAGAAAGTCCAGTGTTATATTTCAAGGAACAGGGTCAAGTTGATAAATACTTTACAAAAGATGATTTTGTCTTGATAATAATGAATGAATTTCAAGCTAAACTGTTGTCCACATTAGGTAAATCAAAAATTTGCATTGATGGGACCCATGGGTTAAATAATTATGGATTCCAATTATATACAATTATGGTGGTTGACGAGTTTGGTTCTGGTGTTCCTGGCGCTTTCTGTATTTCTAACAGATCTGACATAACTTTGTTTCTTTTGTATTTTCAATGTATTAGGGATAAATTGGGTTTAATTGAATCAGATACTTTTATGTCAGATGACTATCCGGCATTTTATAATGCTTGGGAATCAGTTATGGCCCCTGTTAAATACCGTATAACGGGGTGATTAGAAACTTAAGGCTAAATAGAAACAAATAGGGGAAATTTGTTTTTAAAATTCATAAAACCATCATTCTCTGTCCGATTTCTTTGAAACAACCGCCAGTTTTTAGGGAATTTTCTAGACCATTGGTTGATGGTAAAATAAAGTTTGTGCACCTGATTGAACATTCGTGATCAACTTCAAACGTCAACCAGCTGATCCATGGCGGATTCAAGGTTGTTAAAACTTTGATCGTGACAGAAAAACGAGGTAAGTGATGATTACTTTTGTGGTATGTACAAATACTGTTCAGATTTTTACGTATGCACTTATTTATAACATTACCAAAATATTTTTAATTAATTTTTTAGAAATTTTTTAACACAAGATTGTAATTTTTAAGGTTATGTGGGGTTAATGGAAACAACAACAACATGCCGAGGAAATACCGTCCCAAAGGTCACAAAACCCACAAACAACACCCAGAAGAATCTATTGCTGCCGCTGTAAATGATATTAAAAACAACAATTACAGTTTTAGACAAGCTGCAGAAAAACATGGAATTCATTATTCAGTTTTGTTTCGTCATTGCCGAAGAAAAATGAATAAAATTGGACAACAACCCGTATTTACAGCAGCAGAAGAGCAACTGTTTGTTAAACACGTCAACATTTGTGCAGAATGGGGGTACCCACTGGATAAATATGATTTGAGAATGTTTGCGAAAGCTTTTCTCGACAAAGCTGGGAGAACAGTCACAAAATTTAAGAACAATCTTCCAGGACCGGACTGGGCACACAGTTTTCTAATAAGACATAAACAACAGTTATCAGAACGACTTTGCCAAAATATCAAAAGGTCCAGAGCGTCAGTGAACAAAGAGACTATACAAAAATATTTCAGAAATTTATCTCAAACTATCCAAGGCATTCATCCATTTAATATAATCAACTACGACGAAACAAATCTCGCGGATGATCCAGGAAGAAAAAAAGTCATAGTCAAAAGGGGATGCAAATACCCTGAGAGAGTTTTGAACCAAAGTAAATCTGCAATATCTGTCATGTATGCAGTTACGGGAGATGGCACAGTGCTTCCTCCTTATACCGTGTACAAAGCTCTTCATCTGTATGACACATGGACCTTGGGCGGCCCTAAAGGAGCTAGATATAACCGAAGCAAATCAGGGTGGTTTGACTCCCTTTGCTTTTCTGATTGGATCAACAGTATTATTATACCATATTGCAGAAAACGTGTGGGCAAAAAAATTCTCATTGGAGATAATTTATCGTCCCACTTATCGATAGATATAGTTAGAACTTTAAAAGAAAATGATGTAGAAATGGTATTTTTACCAGCAAACTCAACGCATCTGGCCCAGCCCTTAGATGTGGCATTTTTCAGGCCACTCAAGGGAGCTTGGAGAGACATTTTATTGACGTGGAAGAAGGGCCCTGGACGTAAAGAAACGGCATTACCTAAATCAGAATTTCCAAGACTTCTACAAAAATTGATCACGAAAATTATGGGTACAGTCAAAGACAACATATTATCTGGTTTTAGAAAAACCGGAATTATTCCATTGAATGCAGATGAAGTTCTTAAAAGACTACCGCAGCAGGAAGGAAATGATGAGGGAACTACGGAAATTATGAATGAATCACTTATAGAACTTCTTCAAGAAATGCGGTATGGATCTGGAGAAACACAGCGAACAAGAAAGAAAAAATTAAATGTGGCACCGGGAAAGAGCGTTGGGGACCACAGCGACAGTGATAATGAAATTATACATGAGGAAATAGAAAGTGAAAGAGCAGACGAGGACGCGGATTTTGACATCAATAGTATGGAAATAGACTTTATCGGCGATTATGATGATGCTGATGGTGCTGGTACTTCTCACGACGACAATAATAACTTTCCAAGAAATAACGAACCAGTTATTCAAAATTTGCCCACTAGTCCTGCACCTACCATTTCGCAGGGAGATTTCATTTTAGTAAAATTTCCTGTGTTTTCTACTAAAAAATGCGCTGCTGTAAAATACTCCTATTATATTGGAAAAGTAACTGCACTCAAAGAGAACACTCTCATTGCTTCTTTTTTACGTGAAAAACCAAACAGTAAGTCCACAGATCTTGTGTTTGTTTTCCCCCCGATAGAAGATGAGACTGAATTTGAACACAATCAAATTGTGAAACCCTTAACATTAATTGCCTCTAGGAGAGGTCATTACATATTTAACGTAAAAAGAACTGATTTTATATAAAGACTGTCCAAAGAAGACTTATTTTTTATACCATTATATTATAGGGGAGCGCGGGGTTAGTTTGGACAGCGGGTTAGTTTGGACAGCTTAAAATTTCCTTGTGAATAATGTTTTTTCATGCGCATATTCGGCTCATGGGTCTGTCTGGCGGTCGCCTCATTAGCGAAGACGAGAAAGAGTGCATTGGTTGCGTTTTTATCAAGTGAGTACAGAAAAAACGTTTTTTTAGATTTATGATGCAAATTTCACTACTTTACACCGAAAATGTACATTTGATGAGAGGTGATTTTCCTTATGTATTTTCTCCCGCTGAATTCGAAAATCAAGGTTAATTTTTTTTTTATGGAACAGTTTTTGAGATATTGTAATTTTTTCATTTTTTCGACCTTTTTTCACTTGACAAATCATATCTCGAGCTAGAAATGTCCGATTGGGTCGTTCTTGGTACCCAAATGCAAGGTATTGAGATGACGAACAAATATGTATAATCGGATCTTTGATTGGTAAAGCGGTTCAAAATATATCGATGAAAATAGGGCACATTTTCAAAAAAATCATATTTTACCGTGATTCTGTGCCGACAGAAAAGTACAAATCGTTAAAAAAACGTCTGGTTTCTGTTCATGTACGTAAAAATGATACTTTTACGTAAGAACTAAGACCAACCAGAAGAAAATTGACCGAAAAATGACAAAGTTATAAGCAATTGAGTGAATAAATCCAAATCCCATATTTTCCGAATATTTTATTTTTTTCGACAATTTATTGGGTTTAAACGCTTGCAATACATTCTTGACATTTTTGTGTGTTAGAAATAGTTGGGGCTCTTACTTTGTCTTCGGTTGCTTTTGGGATCCGTTTCTCACGTTGACGCTAGAGTGCTTAGATTTTATTCCAAACAAAACAACAACACATCACATTTAGGAACCTTAGATCCCTGACATTGTGTTTTGACATCTTCTATAAAACGTAGTGCCGGTTGTTTGTATGTTATAGTAACTCACAAATTTGATTGAAATTATATTTCATTGTGTTCACCAAAATGCCTAAAAGAAAACGAGAATTTAAGTGCGTAAACAATCCAAATAATTTCTGTTACGTGTGTGGCAATTTTGTCCCCCAACCAAATAGACGTAGATTCACCGATTCATTACAACATAATTATCTGCAATATTTTGGAATAGCACCTGCAACTTTTCATGAGCAATGGACACCAAATAATGTTTGTTTATCGTGCCATATAACTCTTGCCGCGTGGGCTTCTGGTTCATCACAGTAAGATTAAATTTATATATACAATTGAATTAATAATAAAGTGAATTTTTATTCCAAATTAGACGATACATGAAATTCGGTGTACCGATGATATGGAGAAAGCCGCTCTGCCATTCGGTTGATTGTTACTTTTGCCTGAGCAAATCCACTGGTTTTGGAAAGAGTGCCAAATGGGTTTATGCGACAGTAGCATCTGTTTCGCTTCCAGTTCCACATTCAAGTGAATTTCCTCATCCTAAGTGCCCCGATTCAACGATTGAATTTTTCGAATCGTCACAACAGACAGACACAAGCAGTAATAATGAATTTCAACAGGAGTCGCAATTGCAACATTTTACGCAGCCTGAACTGAATGATTTGGTGAGAGATCTCGAGCTGTCAAAGGAAAAAGCGGAGTTACTTGCATCTCGCCTGAAGCAACGGCACTGTTTGGCTCCGGGAGTAAATGGAACATTTTACAGAAACCGTGATAAGCCTTACGCACAACATTTTAAGAAGGAAAACGACATATGCTACTGCAACGATATTCCTGCATTGTTTGAGCAACTCGGAGAGCCTTATGATCCAAATGAGTGGCGCTTGTTCATTGACGGTAGTAAGGAGAGTTTGAAAGCAGTCCTACTGCATATTGGAAATGAAAAACCTTCTATCCCCATCGCTCATGCCATCAACACTAAAGAATCATACGCCACAATGGCCAGTTTGCTAAAATACATTCAATATGAGCATCACAACTGGAAAATATGTTCCGATCTCAAAGTCGTCGGCATGTTGTGTGGAATGCAGGGTGGATATACAAAATATTGCTGCTTTCTTTGCCTCTGGGATAGTCGTGCTCGTGAACATCATTATAGAAGAAAAGACTGGCCAGAAAGGGAGAACGTCACAGTGGGCGAAGACAATATTAAATACCTGCCTCTTGTCAAAAAAGAAAATATAATCCTTCCAGCGTTGCACATTAAACTTGGCCTCATTAAAAATTTTGTGAAGGCCTTAGACAAGGAAGGCCAAGTATTTTCCTATTTGAAAACCCTTTTCCCGCAGCTTTCTTTAGCAAAAATCAAGGAAGGCGTCTTCGATGGTCCACACATCAAGAAATTGTTAAAAAGCACAGATTTTCCAAAATATTTAACACCCGTTGAAAACGAGGCCTGGAATTCATTTCAGCGGGTTGTTACCAATTTTCTTGGGAACAATAAAAGCCCTAACTACGAGGGAATTATTACCGATTTGTTGAAGAACTACAACAAGATGGGTACGGAATGCCATTATTTAATTTCATTCCTGTTTGTTTTCTATTGTATTGTTTTTACCATTTTATTTATTTCTTACAGGTGTAAATATGTCTCTAAAAATCCATTTCTTGCATTCGCATTTGAATTTCTTTCCGGACAATCTTGGTGACGTAAGTGACGAACACGGCGAGAGATTTCACCAACAAATTAAGACCATTGAGCGGCGCTATCAAGGATTTTGGGATGAAGCAATGTTGGGAGACTATGTATGGTTTCTCACTAGAGAAACGGATCCCAAAAGCAACCGAAGACAAAGCAAGAGCCACAACTATTTTTAACACACAAAAATGTTTAAACCCAATAAATTGTCGAAATAAATAAAATATTCGGAAAATATGGGATTTGCATTTATTCACTCAATTGCTTATAACTTTGTCATTTTTCGGTCAATTTTCTTCTGGTTGGTCTTAGTTCTTACGTAAAAGTATCATCTTTACGTACATGAACAGAAACCAGACGTTTTTTTAACGATTTGTACTTTTCTGTCGGCACAGAATCACTGTAAAATATGATTTTTTTGAAAATGTGCCCTATTTTCATCGATATATTTTGAACCGCTTTACCAATCAAAGATCCGATTATACATATTTGTTCGTCATCTCAATACCTTGCATTTGGGTACCAAGAACGACCCAATCGGACATTTCTAGCTCGAGATATGATTTGTCAAGTGAAAAAAGGTCGAAAAAATGAAAAAATTACAATATCTCAAAAACTGTTCCATAAAAAAAAAATTAACCTTGATTTTCGAATTCAGCGGAAGAAAATACATAAGGAAATCTATCTCTCATCAAATGTACATGAAAAAAATGTCATTTTGTAAACTAGTGTTTTTAGCCATAAATAAAGTTGGATAATCACAAAAACAGTCATTTATTATCAATTTCTTGTTATGGTCATTAATACTTGGTGTTTGAGGAATGATTTCCACGACTTACGATCCATTTAGAATATAACCTAACTTTGCTATAAATTTTCTTTCCAAATATGGCTGCTGTGGGTTAGTTTGGACTAATGTCCAAACCATCCCGTGACTGTCCAAACCGTCCTGTCTCTTACTCACACTAAGAACTGACGATACAATTCTTTTTATAGACATGCCTAGAAAATATTGCCGCAAACGCGAAAACATGTTTTCTGCGGAAAACATGAAATTAGCTGTTCAAGACGTCTTAGAGAGAAAACTTAGTCTTCGAAAAGCAGCGGATGAACATAACGTAAAGAAATCTTCCCTGGCAAATTTTGTCAAGAAGGTTTCTGAGAAGGGCTTTGAAAATTGCGATTTTGGACCACAGTATACTACTAGACAGGTCCTATCTACTGATATGGAAACATCACTGGAAAAATACCTTGTGAAATGTTCTAACATGTATCATGGGTTAACACCAAAGAGCGCAAGACAATTGGCTTACCAGTTCGCCGTAAAAAATGGGCTACCATATCCTGAAACATGGAAAAATCATGAAATGGCGGGGCGAGACTGGTACACAGGTTTCATGGAAAGACACCAACGCTTGTCGCTCAGGACCCCTGAAGCTACAAGCTTGGCTCGCATCTCAAGTTTTAACAGAACAAATGTCAATGACTTTCAAAATAAATTAGAATCTATATTGAAAAAGCACAAATTTGCACCTGAGGATATCTTTAATTTGGATGAGACTGGTGTCACTACCGTGCAAAAGGTTCAAAAGGTTATCAGCTCCAAAGGTCGTCATCAAGTAGGTCAAGTAACATCTAGAGAAAGAGGAGAGCTTATTACACAAGTAGGAATCATTTGCGCCAGTGGAACAGCTTTACCTCCGGTGTGGGTTTTTCCAAGAAAACGTTTTGATGCGGCCAGAATGATGTCTGGTGTACCAGCAGAAACTGGGGCTCTTGGATTAGTCCATCCCTCGGGATGGATGACTTCTGATAATTTTGTGAAAGTGTTGCAACACTTCGTAAAACACGTTCGTTGTTCGGCTGAAAAGAAAGTTCTTTTGATAATGGATAACCATCAGTCCCACCTGTCTGTTGATGGCATCGACTATGCAAAGGAGAATGGCATTATAATTCTAACTCTACCACCCCATACTTCAAACAAATTACAACCACTTGACAGAACGGTCTTCGGTCCTTTCAAGAAGTTTTTTAATCAGGGAGCTGACAATTGGATGGTTTCCCATCCCGGAAAAACTCTGACAATTTATGACTTACCAGCGATTTGCGCTCTCGCTTGGGATAAGGGTGCCACGCCTCTTAATGTGAAGTCAGGGTTTCGATGCACAGGGATATGCCCATTCGACAGACAAATTTTTACCGAAGAGGATTTTTTATCAAGTTATGTAACTGACCGTCCAATAAACACTAGTGTAAGCAATAAAGAACCAATTGCAAGTACTTCAGCTTCCGATGGAGAATCAGTTCTGCCTCTACGCAAAGAAGAATTATCTACAGATGAGCTGATCTCTAATGAATCATTTGTAACTCCGTCAAAAATCGTCCCATATCCGAAAGCTTCACCCAGGAAGGAATCTTCAAGAGGACCTGCTCGAAAAAGATCAATTATTGCCACTGATACTCCCGAGCGTGATGAGATAGCATCAAAAAAATTGAAAACAGCAGAAAAGAAGATCAGCAAGCGCAGCCAAGATATACAAAGAGTGAAAAAGAAAGTGTTGGCAGATGAAAGTTCGGATGAGGAAGAGGAAGAAAACGTGACTTATGATGATTCTTCATCAGGAGAGGAAATTGAAGAAACAAGTACTGCAATAATTGAAGTGGACGATTACGTGATTTGTAGAGTTCACGGAAAAACGTCAAAGTCGACAAGAAACTACGTTGCCAAGGTGACTGAGAAACTTCTTCAAGGATATGGAGTGCAATTTTTGAAAAGGCACATAATGTCTAATAGATTTACTGTTTCTAATGAAAAACTGGCTTTTATCAGGAACGATGAGGTAGTTTGCAAATTACCAAGGCCTATCACGGACACAAGACCTCGATACCTGAATATGTTTTATTTTAACATAGACTTGAGTGAGTTTAGCATTGTATAAACCAAAAAATTACCAACTTTTTTTTTGTTTGTGTTTAGTTCTAGTCAGAAATGACCTTTTATTTTTCAGTTTAAATAAAAAATAGCGTTTAGTTGTTACATTGTTTTTCGTTTGTTTGTGGGAGCATGCAATCTCAATAAATATTTTTTTACTTTCAAAGTTTTCTTTGTCCATACCAACCCGCATTGACGGGATAGTTTGGACACTGGACAACAATACTTATTATTAAAAAAATCTAAGTTGTGTTTTGAATTAGAAATTAGTTTATTTGGGCAATTATAAACAATATATGTACCAACTAAATAACAACAAGCGCGATTCGATTTCTTCGAGTGTAAGCAAGAAAAATTTTTTTTTCTGAAAATTGTCCAAACCAACCCCGTTCTCCCCTACCAGTGTTTTTTTTTGAGAATTTTTTATCGTTTTTGTGTTTGAAAAATTTAATAAACGTTTTGATATTTTTTTTAAAATATTGTTGATGTTTCTTTTAAGCCTGAGCTTGTAGAATTAGAAATATGTATTAAAAATAACACATGTTTCTTTTCACCCCAATCAAGGGTAAATAGAAACAGTGCCTTAAAAAATTAAAAATCGAAAATTGGGACAATATTCGAGCATCAAATACAAGTAACTGCTTTCATTAACGTAAGACTGACATTATAGAGTGTTTTTGATGGTATATACTTTTTTAGATTAACGTTGGTGTTCAGAAATATGTGGCCACCTGTTTCTATTAACCCCATTCTACGGTATAGACTTTTGTGCACATGGCATATAAAAAAAAATTGGCTACAGAATTCAAATAGAATTAAGAATACAGATAAGAGAAGTTTAGTTTTAAAAACTTTAAATATTTTACAAAAAGAGCTTGATGAACAAATTTTTTTAAATGCATTGCAAAACTTTCTATGTCAATTAAAAAATGATCCAGATACCGTACAATTTAGTGAATATTTTGTTAGAACTTACGTAGGTAGGCCGAATATGTGGGCTTATTGCTACAGAAAGCACGTTGGCCTTAACACCAACATGTATCTAGAATCGTTACATAAAACCATTAAACATATATATTTGGAAGGGAAAAAAATGTAAACGATTAGACAAAACAATAAACGCACTTACTGTTCTTATGAGAGACAAAATGTTTGACAGGATAATTAAATTTTCAAAACAAAAAACTACCAAGAAATTAAAAAAAATTAAAGACAGTCATAAACAATCTGCAGACATTTCAAACGATCTAATTAGAGTTTTCCCAAATTCATTTAATAAATGGATGATACAGTCATCTAAAGATGCTGCTCATGAATATGTCATAGAAAAAGTTTGTGATGACTGTAAACATATGTGCGAAATGAAATGTCACGTATGTAAAATTTGTGTAAGGTCAGTTGGGGTAAATGTGATAACGGGGCAAGTGTAATAACGACCTGCACTGTGATTGAAAACGACAATAATAGGAACTTAACATCACAGTACTACGGTTCATGCAATTCTGAACGCCCCCCACATTGACGCTTGCGCTCTGTCAAATGTCAACAAAAATTTGTTATGACTTTTAACTAACCGTCATTTTGGGTGTGAGGTTAAGTGTTGCAAAACGTTTTTCGTGCGTCGAGATTTTTCTGTAAAAATTGAGGTATGTATGCGATTTTTATAGTGATGTAATAGCATAAAGTTCATATTTCCACTGAATAATAATAGATTTTAATTATTCTTGATATATATTTTTTCATACGCATATAACACTCTTGCCCCTTGAAAATTCAAATGCAGTGTAAATGTGTTATATCACACTTGCCCCCATTGTTGATCAGGTATTGCACTTGCCCCTTTTGGGTTTCAGGTGGAATGGTGCGCAATTATGAACGCAAAAGACCGCCAAACAAAAACTATGACATGGACAGTTTACAACAAGCGATCCGAGAAGTCCATAGTAAAAGAATGACGATGTATGGAGCTTCAAAAACATTTAAAGTACCGTTCAGTACCCTATACAGCCATGTAAAAGGTTTACGTGGGGTAAAAAGCTCCACCAAAGGTCGAACTACTGCGCTTTCGCAGGACGAAGAGCGTAAGCTAGTATTAGGACTCACAACACTAGAAAAATGGGGTTTTGGGTTGAGTCGCAAGGAGACCTTAGAACTGGTGGCAAAATATGTCGAACAAAATAATATCAAAACTCCATTCAAAGATAATGTACCAGGTCCCGATTGGTTCTTAAATTTTAAAAAAAGGCACAGGCTTAGCTTAAAGGTTCCACAAGCTGTCGAATTTGCGAGGAAAAAAGCAACAGATCCATTCCTGATCTATAAATATTTCGATTTGCTAGAGACAGCTTTAAATGAATTAAATTTAAGTGACAAACCGCAGCAAGTGTGGAATCTTGATGAGAGTTCATTTTCAATTGATCCGTCAAAATGTAAAGTGGTAGGGTTAAAAGGAGTCGCTTGTTCCAGAACAGTAAGTTCACCTGGCAGGGACAACACCAGTGTTTTAATGTGTGCAAATGCAGCAGGCGATAAAGCCCCTCCACTAATCATCTTTAAAGGGACCAACATCTGGGACCAGTGGATGGCACCCCCAGGAACAGGATTTCCAGGTACTGTCTACGCCGCGAGTAAAAAGGGGTGGATGGAGTCACAAATTTTCCTCAATTTTTTTACAAAAACACTGATCCCTCTTTTTGGAAACGAAAGGCCAGTGCTAGTTATTTATGACGGCCATAGTACACACGTGAGTCCTGAGGTTATAGAAACTGCATTGGCTGAAAGGGTGACAATCTTAAAGTTGCCACCTCATAGCAGTCACTTACTTCAACCCCTCGATTTGTCAGTATTTAAAGCATTGAAGTCAAGGTGGGATGAGAAGTTGGTGAGGTGGCAAAGACATCATGTTGGGCAAAAACTCCCGAAGAAATTGTTTGCACAGTTTTTAGGCGAAACTTGGCTATCGCTTGAAAAGAGCATCATACAAAATGGTTTTAGAAAGGGTGGTATTATACCCTTTAACAGGAATGTTATTTCACGAGAGAAGTTTTGTCCAGAGGCTCTTAAACGTTGGGATCTCCAAAATCAAAATGTATCTTCAACTTCACCTCTGCATCTAACGGCTGAAACAGATCTTGCCAACTATAAAGAAGGCGATGCTTCTACTTCTGCATCTACTTCTACCAATGAAGTGGTATCATTTGAGTCTCTTCTACTTTCCACGGTTAAACAAAAGAAACCTAGTGAGAAGCATCCAAACAAGAGAGTAGCGGCAGGTGCTGAGATCATAAGTCGAGAAATTCTTTGCAAGAAGACCGATATTGTTGCATCTTCAAAGAAAAGAAGACAACAGGCAGATAGTTCTTCTGAAGATGAGGGGTCAGTAGTTTTGTCAGTTCGCGATTCTGACAGTGACAATGAGTTTCTAGAAAACTTAAGAAATCCGTCTCCAGAAATTAGTGATGTTGAACAGGTTCCAGAAGTCGGCAAATGGGCATTGGTTGAGTACGCAACAAAAAAAACAAAGAAACATTTCATTGGCCAAATCACGGGCCGAGAGGGAGATCACTGGATAATAAAGTTCTTAAGACTGAAAGGTGACAAGTTTATCTCACCTCAAGTGGATGACATAGATGCAGTAGACAATATAATTCAACTTCTTCCAGAACCAACTATTGATCGAAGAGGTCTTGTTTCATTCAATATGACATTTTCTAGCTTTAACTTAAAATAATTGCTTATTATTTTGTTTCATGTGTATAATAAATAAGAATCAATATTTTTTATACCCATCACTAATTGTGATTTATGTTTGAAACGTTTAAAATAAAACAATTTATTTCTTTAAAATATGGAAAAAATTCTATCCTAAGTAAAATAATCTGTTCTTTCACATTAACCCCGTGCCAATACTCCATACTTTACATATGCAAGCGTAGCGAGTATTATTACATTTGCCCCATAGTACGGGGCAAGTGTGATATAGCGGCATGTTTTTAAAAAAATATGGCCAAAAAACAAAAAATACATCCGATTTGGAAAAACACTTCTATACGCTAAGAGAACATAGCAAGCAGTATGTCATATTTTTTTTTTGAATTTTTTAGGCATCTAATTTTTAAATATTACCGATTGAAGTGCCACTATTGAAAAACTATAACGCACTTACCCCAACTGACCTTACATATGTTTACATGTAGTTGTCCAGACAATGTTATAAATTATAATATTTGTAAACATATTCATGGAGTATGTAATTTATTTTTCAATAAAGGCGTAGCGCACACGATACTGAGATGGTTCCCCAAAAATCCGAAAATGAGGTCACCGATATAATTTTGAACTCTAATATGGGTACACATTGCTCAACAAATCAAAATGAGAGTGTTAATAACAAAAATGTAATTACATCAAAATTAGAAATTTTATTAGGTTTAAACAAAAAAGTATCTTTAGACGAAGAAGATAACTTATTGGCCACAAAACATTTGGATAAGCTAATCTGTATTTTCAACAAGAAAGGTCAAATTAATCATGCTATAACAGAAGAAGTAAATGTTCAGCAACGTGTTGAAAAGCAGTTAAGATTTGTAACTTGTAAGAAAGTAAATAAAAGAGTTGAATTTCCTCTAGTTGGTGATATGGAGGAAACTATGATAAAAAAAGCTTTAACGCAAATGGTGAGGTTTTGTATGTACATACTAATTCTGACCACAACTATTGTTAATGTTATAGGAGTAATTGTTATACATTTAAATAATGCATATTGTTAAACTCAGAAGTGTACTTCTGCTTATATGTATATAAAATATAAATTACTGTAGTTTGCTAAATAATTTTTGTATTATTAAATAATGTTCTTCAACACTCTTGTTTTTTTGTTGTTCCACCTCTTTATCAAACCAGCAAATGAGGCTGCCAGCTTTAGACATTCAAAAAAGACAAAATGTGACGTCACTCGCAAGGCGGTAAGAATGTAGAAGTTAACACTAAACGGTTACATATTATTAAGCTTGTTTTTTTAGAAACTTGAAAAAAAGTTGCTCTGTAATGCAAATTGTGGTGAAAGCAGCCATGGTAATATAATAGGTACCTATTTCATTTTTTCAGACATTGCCACTGTACTTTATTAAAGTATTAAAGTAGGTAAGTACGCATTAATCAAAAATACGTTCTTATCAAGGTAGTGGACTTTCTTGCAATTGAACAAATAATTGGTTTTAAACACAACATAGCGGTGCCATTAGGGCTGCCTATCTATTAGATGGGCCATTAGCCGACGCGGCAACTTTGCGCGACGTGCTTGTGATTGGGGTTGCCTACCTATTAGGTGGTGCCATTAGCAAGTTACTGCCGCGAGACGCTCTACTCTTCCTACAATGCATTGCGCGTACGCTTGCTCCGCCATTTCGTGAGCTCTGCGATGCGTCAGTTTATGCTCAGTCGTACAGTGGCTGCGATGTTTTGTTATGCTGTAGGTTTTTGTTTTTCTATCGTAGTTACCTAGATTGCGTTGCGTGATGGCTGCAGCCGAGAAGTTAACTCGAAGTGAGTATGAGTGCCCGCTGTTTGGTCCCCCCAAAGACTTGCCTGTGTGTAAACTTCCTACGTACGAGGACGTTCTTCGGTGCTGTTTTCATGAACATTATAACATCGCCTTAGAGACTAATAAGACTGTTAGTTTTTCACGAGTTGCGAATATTGTAGCACCTAAAGTGAAAGCTTTATATGAAAAAGCTTCTATACCAACTGTGACAACCTACAGAATCGTCCAACTTATAAGTTCTTACCATGACAGTTACCGTAAGATACTGAAATCGTTTAAACGTGATCAAGAAAAAGAACCTTTTAAGAAGAGAGTTGCAGAATTCAAGAAGAAGGCACTGTTGCTGTTTGACATTGCCGCATGTAAGTGCAAAATTACACACCCTTGCAGCTGTCAAAAGATTCCTGATTTATGTGAATGTTTCATATCAATATCTTGCGAGTGCGAAAGACCAAAGAAAATCCCTAAACTTGAGCAGAAATTCATGTATTTTCAAAGAAATCTTGGGAAAGGTAAAATTGGAGGTATTGATGTTAAAGAAACAAAAAACAAACTCAAAGACATGAAAGAAAGTTAACTGAACAAAGAAATCCAACATTCACTTAACATTCCAGCCGTCATGCTCGAAGAGTGTTGAAATGGAGTTTCGTCCGAAGAAGTTGACAATGATATGGATGAAAATTATGAAGAATCGGACCGTGAAACTAAGCCACCATGGCAGATGCGCATAAAACTGAAAAATACCGCATTGACCAGTGATCGGTTCGGAATTTCAGACAGAGCAGCGGCTGCTATAGCCTCAAGCGTGCTGCAAGATGTTGGTATCGTAATTGATGATGACCACTCCCATGTTGTTGACAAAAATAAAATTAGAAGGGGAAAAAATGTCAAACGTAGAGAACTTCAAAACCAGAGCTTAGAAGAACGCAATCCCCTCCAAGGACTTTACTTTGATGAAAGGAAGGATAACACCCTTGTTATTGAGAATGTCGACAAAAAACATTTTAGAAGAACCATAAAAGAAGAACATTATTCAATAATACAAGAACCTGGATCTATTTATGTTGGCCACATTACACTCTCAACTGGATGAGCTCAAAACATCGCTAATACTATTATCTCTCATTTGACTAACGCTGGTTTTTCCTTGGACGAACTAGACGTAATGGGATGTGATGGTACCGTAGTTAACACTGGTTGGAAAACTGGTGTTATACGTTCTATTGAAGAACACGTTAAAAGGCCGCTACAGTGGGGAATATGCCTTTTACACTTTAATGAGTTACCGTTCCGGCATTTGTTTCAAACTTTAGACGGTCAAACTGGGCCAAAGTCATTTAGTGGTCCAATTGGCACGCAGCTTAGTAAATGTGAAAAGCTTCCAATAGTGGATTTTGAAAATGTTGATTGTGAACTACCAGATATTGATCGCAATATTTTAAGCAAAGATCAACAGTACCTGCTGGACATAAGTTCAGCTATAAAGTCAGGCAACTGCCCTGAGGACTTATCTGTTCGTGAACCAGGCCCTCTTTCCCACTCACGATGGTTGACTACGGCAGAGTTTTGAGACTGTACGTAAGTGTAGAAACCCCTTCGATGAATATAAAATGTTAGTATCTTTCATTCTTAATTCATACACGCCTGTATGGTTTAAGGTAAAGAAAAGCAAGTACTTCACAGATGGTCCTGGACACGTTTTTGAAGTTATCAAATCCACAAGATTTCTACCAGACAACTTGATTTAAGTGATTGCAAGAAACGCCTTTTTCGCCCATCCAGAAAAGTTGCTCCTTAGGATGATAGTAGACAACAGAAAGCACATAAGAGAGTTAGGCGCCAGAAGAATTATCAAAGCAAGGATGTTAGCTAAAATCACTGCCGGTGAAACTGCTGACGAATGGAACTTTGGCAAATTTCTGTGCCACACACAAGCTGTTGAGCGCTGCGTTAGTCTCAGAGGCATCTCAAAAAGTCGTCGGCGCGAAGAACCGGAGTTTGTAACCGAAGTGTAAAGTTTGACAGCAAGTGCAGTTTCAAGTTACCCAAAAATAAATGAGTAAAAGATGTTTGTAGTAAGACTAAGACTATGTTTGTTAACACATGTTTTTTTTTTAATTTATAGTCAACATTTTACTATAATAAAAATTAAACGTTCATTTGTTCTTTTATTTATATCCTGTATGTATAGTCATTCTATTAGAATTAAAGAAAAAGTTAAAAAAAATAAAACATTAATAGGCTAACACACCACTCAGCAGGAGACTACAACTTGCCTTAAGAATGCTTAAAACGTAATAATTTAACGATTTTTAAGTTCTTTGCGCTACCGCAAATTGAAGGATATTAACGTTTTAATTTTTTGTTGTGTTTTTGAAACCTTTAATTAAAGGATTTTTACTATAGCAGTTTACAATATTATTGTTTGAGAACTAAACAAAAACTTGTAAAATTACTTGATTTTCGAAAAAATTCAAAATTTCAAGTGCAATGCGCTAGCTGGGGGTTCAATAAAACAATTTTTGTTTGTTTGCATTTTACTTACCTACCCCAGAGGCAAGTTTTCCGCGGTATAGCGTTTCGAAAAAAAATATTTTTTTCGGCCCACCCTAGTGGTCATGCAGTGGTTGACAAGATGTATTCCTCGAGTTGCACTGTGGTATAGAAATTGATAAAAAAATATAAACTTCTTTTGTAAGTAGTCTCTTACATTAACACCTTACGTTTGTTAATTCTTACTTATCAATTGCTCAACTAATAGAAAAATAATAGGCAGCTTAAAACTTGGCATGTTAAAAAACAGCGGAGTTATCTGCTGTACTGCTTCCATGTCTGATATGTTGGAACACTTCAAATACGATGAGTATGGACTCCTGCTAATAGACTCATAACATTTTCAGTTAATTATAAATAAAACACAAGAAAAAGCTTTCGTTTATTTTAAAAATATTACAAAACCGAAACTGGATCATTCATGTAAGAATGGAATTTACCATTTACAATTCATTTGTTACAACTTCATTGTATGCAGCACAATATGGTTTTGTTTTTCTGGAATTTTTTTTTATAAAATTCAGGAAAGCAGACCCGTGTTGTGCACCCGCATTCTTTCTAGGTATTGTAACATTGTTGAAGAAAACTTTTTACACCACCAATCAGCAGATTTCATTGTTCCATTCATCTTTAAGCTGATATCATCTAAAACAAGAAAGAAAGTATAATTTTAATTCTAATAATATTCATTAAGATTTTACAAACAACACAAATTTGGAAAATATAACACAACTATATGCTGTTATTTCAAATAATGCAGCACATAATGAAAACAGGAAAGTATGTGAACTGACAGTATTACATCTGCCTAATTCATCGTCAAGTTATTAACAAAAGGTGAGGTTAGTTGAAGGTGACAGCTTACATCATGTCAATCTGGTACTGAAGGAACCCCAACCAAGTTCCAATGAGTCTTACGTAAATGTAAGACAATCATCTGCAGATTATGCTGCATTCAAGTATTGTGATTGTGACAATTAGAAATGAGCTTCATCTACAGAATTTACTATAGAAATTCTTCATCTTGCTAACACAACAGTTAACAATTAAAATTACGAGCAAACCCAAAAGATGTTCAAAGATATACAACGTAAAAAACGGGAAAAGTTAATCTAACCCAAGTGACTAACTATTATAATAATAATAATAATAATCTTTATTTAGCATTCGCTATAACTTTACATAAGGTACTACAGTGGTCCCTTTCATTACACTTTCTTACAATAATTACCAACAGCACAAGTTACAATAACAGATAAATATAAAAAGTATACAAATAAATAATATAAATGACTATATGTATAAATTATATGACTAGATCAGTGATGGGCATTTCGTGCACAATGTGCACGAAACTGCCCGGCTAGTACCTCCACTGCGACGCTAACGCGGCCACTGGCGGGGCGATGAAAACCAATTGAAATATCTAAATAAGGTGGTAATCAAACGTAGGAGAAAGTAGAATTTGTATGTGTCCTTGTATGTGTTCGGAGTTCGGGGTTAAACTTTATAATAAAGTGCACTCTAAAAAATTCCCCTTGAAGTTGCCTCCATTTCTTGGGGTAAATTTACTTCAAAGTGTAATTTTCATAGGAAGTGGGAAATTTCAATATTATATATGCATGGCATAAATTACCGAATTTGTTGAACATATGCATTCTATACGCAATTAAACAATGATTCAATAATAATTACATAGAATGTACCCTATTTTTAAATATTTATATTTATTGGACTTGTCCTTATAGTGAAATTGTGCTCTAGAACAAGCACAAGCTTTTATAAAGTATACTTTGTTACCTCCATTTTTTGGGGTAAATTTACTTCCAATGTAATTTTCATAGGAAGTGGAAATTTCAATATTAGGTCAATATTAGGTAAAGTTATAACTTTACGCAGGTGTTTTAATGTTAAAATGAAATGTAAGATTGCATTGAGATCGTAATTTTAATCTGTAAATTTATTTAAAAAGGAAACATGACAATGCAAATTTAACCTAATATTGAAATTTCCCACTTCCTATGAAAATTACACTTTGAAGTAAATTTACCCCAAGAAATGGAGGCAACTTCAAGGGGAATTTTTTAGAGTGTGTATATTATGGCTGGATCTTCCAAAAAAAGACAATATTTAAGTGATTGAATACAGGATTGGGAGACAAAATATTTGATGATTCTAAATGACCAAAATAACCTTAAGTGTATTATTTGTGGTAACGAAATTACAGTTTTTTGGATTCGGAATGTTTTTAAATGTTAGATTTCTGCAGTTCATTATTTTTTAAGTAAAATGAGCAATGATTATTTACATTTATATTCTTTTAATATTTAATGTTAAACAACTTGATATGAATTATTACAATTCAATTGTAGTGTTACGGTATTTTTATACATTTAATGTTTCTTTTTGTAATTCATTAATTTAAATACTAAATTAAAATTTAATCAATTTAAATATTTAGTTTTAATTTAATAACCCGTCGCGCGCTTACGTGTGATTGGTTAGTTCGGAACGCTGTTACGCCTACCTCGGAGACTGCTGCTAGCGGCCAGCGAGGAAGGAGTAGCAACCGCGTAAGGGGCCCCTAACGTGCCCATCACTGGACTAGATGCTAGATATAAAGAATTCTTTGACTTTTCTTTTAAACATTTTCAAATTTAATCCTTTTATTTGTTCAGGCAATTGATTGTAAAGAATAATTCCATTATAAAAAAGAGAATTTTGTGCTTTTGATGAATTTCTTCGGCTTAAATAAAAATTATTGTTAAACCTTGTATTGTGATTGTGAATTTCATTTACTAATATTAAATTATCTGTCAAATATTGTGGTAATAACCCTAATTTCATTTTATGCACAAAAACAACAACCTGAATTTTAAAAAAAGTTTCAACGTTAACCCACCCTAATGTACTTAGCATATATTCCACTCTTGTATATCTATTACAACTAAGTATTACTCGCATTGCTTTATTTTGTAGAATTTGTAATTTATTGAAATCCCCTTTATTTCCCATAAATAAAATAGTAGCGGCAAAGCAAAAGTGAGGTAGTATTATTGTATTAAAAACCAATCTTTTTGACCAAGTTGACAAATAACCACTACATCTCCTCAAAACCCCAATTTTTTTGAAATCTTTTTACAAATGTAATTAATGTGTTCATCAAATTTTAAGTTTTTATCGATAATAATACCCAAATACTTATGACTGTCTACTGTTTCAACTATCTCACCATTAACATTAACTACAAAATTATTAAAAACCTCTTGATACCCACTCCCTTTACCAATAACTAACGATTTAGTTTTACTTACATTAAGTTTTAATTTATTACTTCCTAACCAATTACTTATATTATTTATATCCTCATTTAAATCACTTTGAATACCAATATTATCCCTCCCACTAATGTACACAACCATGTCGTCAGCAAACAGATGAAATTTACATTTTTTAATGACATTACTAACATCGTTAATATACAGACTAAACAAAAGGGGTCCTAAAATACTCCCTTGTGGTACTCCATAATCTATGTTCCTGTCTGATGATACATTTTGGTTACATTTTACATGCTGCTTCCTATTATCCAAATAACTTTCAAACCAATTTAATACAATTCCTCCCACCCCGTAATTTTTAAATTTTATTAGTAATTTCTCCCGGTCAATAGTTTCGAAAGCCCGTTTTATATCAAAGAACACTATTATAATTACTTCATTGTTATCATAAGCTTTCTTTCCATTCATTTATCAAATATTGTATTGCTGTTTCACAGCTAAAATTTTCCCTAAACCCCGACTGATATTTACTTATTATATTATTTTTATTTAAATATTCTAGCAACTGTATATAAACAACTTTTTCTAAAATATTAATATTTGATGGCAACATTGTGATATATTTATGTATTATCCTGTATATAGTTTTAAAAGTTAGAAGAGTTCGCATGCGCAGAGGTTGGCAACTCTGATGGCGACACTCTCTTGCACTGAAGGTCGTACAATAAAGACGTGGGTCTAGATATTAAAAGATGTTTTATTATTGGAATTCTGCAGTTACCTATTTAATAAATCCGAAGTCCTATTTAAGGTAATTAACAGTAATAGTATTAATTATTAAAGAGAGCAGACATCACATCAAATCCGAAGTCCTATTTAAGGTAATTAACAGTAATAGTATTAATTATTAAAGAGAGCAGACATCACATCAAATCCGAAGTCCTATTTAAGGTAATTAACAGTAATAGTATTAATTATTAAAGAGAGCAGACATCACAGTGGCGACGAGGGTAAAAAAACTTTAATACGCCGCATCAGTTAAAAAAAAAACACGTGCACGTGTTGGAAAATTTCCAAACTTTAAATTAAATTATTTAAAAAGAAATTATTAAACATCAATATGACTAAAGAAGCTAGCGAACAAGTTCAAATTATAGGTCAATTAAGAGAATTTAAATTGGGAACTTCAGAGTGGTTAGTGTACAAGGCACGACTAAATAATTATTTTTTGGCAAATAACATTGATAGTGCTGATCGGAAAAGGGCGATTGTATTAAATATGTTGGATGAAGACGCCTATAAATTAATTTTCAATTTGTGTAGTCCCAAGAAACCAGAAGAGGTCACATTGGAGACCTTAATATCCAAGTTGGATAAACATTTTATTCCACAAAAGTCCGTATTCGCGGAGAGATATAAGTTTTACGAGTCAATGAAATTAAAATCAGAAACGGTAATTGAATGGGCAGCTCGAGTGCGTAGTTTGCCGGTGTCCTGCGATTTTCATACCGAGCTGGAAGTAGTTTTACGGGATAGATTTATATGCGGGTTCGAAAAAGGGGCAATTCTGGACCGGCTACTGGAAGAAAAAGTAACGATTTCCCTGGAGGAAGCCATTGGTATTGCTGAAGCTAAATCAGCAGCGCAAAATCAGTTCATATCAGCAGCGACGAATATAAAGCAAGAAATGGTGAATCAAGTTCAATTCCGGCAGAACGAGCGAACCTCACAGTCATCATCAAGGACAGATGGAGGCGGCAGGTACCGGCAGGGTCCCAAGCATGGAGGGCAGTCCACCTGTAGGATTTGCGGAAAAACAAATCATAAAGCAGATAAGTGTTTCTTTAATAATAGCAATTGTTTTAAATGTAATAAGAAAGGGCACATTGCTAGGAATTGTAAAGTAAATAATAAATACAGACATAATTTTTTATATGAGCCTGGACAAAGTAAAGATAAGGATTCCGGTGATGAGTTACCATTATTTAATGTGCAAGAAAAATTGGATAATGACCCGTTTATCGTTAAGGTAGATGTAGAAAATAAGCAAATGGAATTTCAAGTAGATTCAGGTGCTGGAATTTCTTGTATTTCCGAGCAGATGTATAAAGAAAATTTCATTAGTTTAGAGTTGTTTTCTACGAATAAACGTTTTTATTGTTATAATGGTCAAATGGTTCACCCAATTGGTTACATCACAGTAAAGATTTCCTATAAAAATCAAATTAAAAATTTAAATGTATTTGTTATTGAACAAATAATTGTCCTATTGTTGTCCACCTATTGTTGGCCATGATTTTTTAAAACTTTTTAAAATAGGTTTTACCGATTTAAATTTAATTTGTAAGGATAAACTGGGTGAATTATTTAAGGAATATAAGGATGTTTTTTCAGATAACTTAGGTAAATTTACCAAAGGGTTAGCTAGTATTAAATTAAAAGACCCCGAAAATGTTACCCCTAAATTCTTTAAAGCAAGGACAATTCCTTATGCTTTGCGAGACAAAATTGATGAGGAAATTAATCAATTGTTATCTCTAGGTGTTATCAGTCCAGTGGATTACAGTGAATGGGCGACACCAGTGGTACCAGTGTTATAAAAAGGACAATTCAGTACGCCTTTGTGGCGATTTCAAGGTCACTTTGAACCCTGTAATGGAAGTGGACAAGTACCCACTTCCCAAAATTGAAGATTTGTTCAGTCAGCTTCAAGGAGGAGTGCAGTTCACCAAGTTGGACCTGTCACAAGCTTATCAGCAAATTTGCGTTGATGAGCAGTCAAAGGAATTGCTAACTATAAATACCCACAAGGGGCTATTTAGGTATAATCGTCTTTGTTTTGGTATTTCTTGTGCGCCAGCTAAATTTCAAAAAATCATGGAGTCGTTATTAAGTGGTGTTGAGGGGGTGGTTATATTTCTAGACGATATTTTAATTACTGGGGTAGACCAATATCAGCATTTGCAAAGGTTAAAAACAGTTTTAAATATCCTTAGAGATGCTGGATTTACTGTAGCAAAAGAAAAATCAGGGTTCGGAGTCTTGAAAGGCAATGAAATTCCCTGACAATTCCAGGTTTTCCCTGACAGCTATTACTAATTTTCCATACTTTTTTTCCAGTAAGGATAGGTAGCACGTAACAAAATTAAAAAAAATTGAAAAATTGTTAATATTTATTTTTTGTAACGAACACATTTATAAACACAAAACATAAAAATAACAGAATCCTAGGTATTAATAAACGAAACTATATTACCACATGTTCTTTCTAGTTTTCAGTTCTCACAAGTTAATTGTGAATTCAATAATGTGATTAAAAATGAAAAGTACTGCCTACTGCAAGAGAGTTTTTATTTGATCAAGATACTTAAAAAACTAAAAATAAACTTTTTTATAATATACTTTATTATTGGTTATTATTAAATAAAAATCTTTGGGATTAGAAGTTTTGTCTACAGTTTTCTACGAAGTTCTTCAAGTCTTCTATCTATGTCGTTGGCTTCAAAATTGGCCGTATCTGTAATCTTTGATTTTTTCTTTTGTAGTACTGCTATTTCGGTTGCAATTCTTTTTCTGTTTTCTTTTGCCTTTTTGGTTTCGTCGTCTAATTTATTTCGCTCTTCCAACGCACTCTGATATTTGAAATGTGCATTTCTGCAAGACTGTTTCATTTTTTTATCAATAGTTACATTACATGTACCACCTTTATGGTAAATAATATCATAAACTTGACGTCTGGCAATCAGAGATTTTTCATGTAAATTTTCCACCAACATATTCTTATTTATGGAAAAACCACTTTCTACGACAGCATTACCATGGGATAAAACTAACATCATCTTCACAATATCGAACAAATCTTTATAATCATTATCAGACTTCAATAATTCAGAATAAAATATATCCAGTGTTTGTTTATTATTTTTGAACTGAGTATAATGCTCCATCAACTTGATATCACTATTAAGAAGGCGATTAAATTGCACTGAAGCATTCTCTGCTTGTTCTAAATTTATCACATTTTTATCGCACAAACTTTCTAACAAATTATTAAATTTTGTTTTTGCCAACGCGGGTTCACTAACCAAGTATTCTGGGTCTAGACTTCTTAACTCCTGAACGATTTTATATTTCAGTGGTGACCTTTCAATAATTTTTTTTATAGCCGCCTTAATAAATTGCCTGCAATCCTTTAGAAAAATTAATTTTTCTTGTTCACATACCTTACTTTCAGTTAAGTATTTTTTGGTTCTAAATCCAATGTCTAATTCGGGTAAAGGTTTGAGAATATCAGAATTTTCTAGATCGAGTTTCATCAACGATGTTATGTTTTTCTCCAAAATAGTTTTTTTTACCAATCTTCCAAAAAGGGATCTCAACACCATTTCTAAACTTCTGCCGAGATATGGTACCAATGGAGATGACGATTGAAATTTTTTTAAAAATTCTTCCAATGGTGTGGCAACAGTTGCATAAAAAGCTATTTTACATTTTATCAACTTATCACTTAGAGCTTTTTTTACATTTTTTGAGGTAGTTGTGTTTGGTAATTTCGTGTTTTCATTCAATACATACTTTTTAATGTTATCAAATAAATGAAGAGCTCGATACGCTGCTGAAACACTCTCTACCCATCTTACACGACAAAATTTGATAGGAAATTCATCGCTGTCTGTTATTGCTCGATAAGCTGCTCTACGCGCTGGTGAATCTTTGAATATCCAATAAATACCTTGAAGAAAATCATTTACTGCCCAACCTGCTGCCTTGTGCCCCGTCTGGAATGCCCCGTGGACTACATGCAGACCACAAGATCCCAAATCCAGTATATTCACATCCTGATCTTCTTGCAAGAGTCTTAAAAACTTCCAATTAACGTTGGGTCCATCCATAGAGACTTGTAAGAGACGATGAAGTTTCAATGGGCCCAAGCCTTTTTTGAAACATTCTAACACATCAGTGGCTTTCGCTCCATTCATAAACACGGAAGTTAAGTACCTGCAACAAGGATTATTAGGTATAGTAATTTTTTTAAATAAGCAAAATTTGATGACTATGAAGCTAGAAAAAAATTTCGGCCTGCTAGTATCTGATTATCATAATTACCTTGTTTTTACAACATTTTCAGCACTACTCCAGTACCGAATGCAAATGTCCATTTGGCTCCGCTGTGAAATTTTGTTTAGAGATTCATCAAAGCAGGTAACATAAAATTTACAATTCTTCAATTCTTCAATTCAAATCCAGTATATTCACATCCTGATCTTCTTGCAAGAGTCTTAAAAACTTCCAATTAACGTTGGGTCCATCCATAGAGACTTGTAAGAGACGATGAAGTTTCAATGGGCCCAAGCCTTTTTTGAAACATTCTAACACATCAGTGGCTTTCGCTCCATTCATAAACACGGAAGTTAAGTACCTGCAACAAGGATTATTAGGTATAGTAATTTTTTTAAATAAGCAAAATTTGATGACTATGAAGCTAGAAAAAAATTTCGGCCTGCTAGTATCTGATTATCATAATTACCTTGTTTTTACAACATTTTCAGCACTACTCCAGTACCGAATGCAAATGTCCATTTGGCTCCGCTGTGAAATTTTGTTTAGAGATTCATCAAAGCAGGTAACATAAAATTTACAATTCTTCAATTCTTCATACATTTCCTCTTCAAAGTAAGGGGCCAATCCAAAGGTTATGTAATATGACAATTTTTTTGAAGAAAGTTTGACACGTTGTGCTGTTGGACTATCTTTAAACATCTTTTGTAAAACGGGTATGGTTTTGTTTACTGAATTCAACGACTCATGACTCTCAACGTTGTGCAATGCCCATAGAATTTCGGCTTCCAAAACTTGTTCTGGATCAAAGAATGAATTTACTGATAGGACAGACTGTTGTTTTACTGCGTTATTGTTGTTATTAGGATCTACTCGAGGTTCTTCTTTCTCCAGTCTGTCATTCGAGTTATTATTATGAGTACCCACGGGTGTTTCGCTTGACGAGCAAGATGCCTTCAGCACCAATGAAATGTCTCTTGTTTGCCGTTTGGCTTCTACTTTTTTTTTGTGGCACACACTTTTTTCATGGCTCAGCAAGGCTTGCTTGCCCATATTACTCAAGGAAAATATTTTGAAACAAATTTTGCAGAAAGCGGAAAAGGGATCCCCTTTCACGGGTTGAAATATATTAGTCCAATCTTTATTTACTAGTGGATTTATCCAATCTTCATTAAATTTAGTTTTTTTTCCTGACATGTCTGCAAATAGCGTTTATTACTACTAATTAAATTTGCAAGAAGTAGTATGGTACTCACCTGACTAGTTAAATCACCTCACAAATAAATACCTAGACTAGCTATTTATTTCATTAATCATTTTAGTTAACCTCATTAAACACGCATTTTCGGCCATTTCGCAATAAAGCGCAAGAAATCAAATAAAAACACGTCTAACTGTCTCAATAATCTCCATCTCTGTGTCGACGCAAAGCAAATGCGCAGTAAAGTGACCAGGACCGGACGCGCCCGATATGATCTTATTACTTAGAGCGTTGAAAGATCTATATTATAACAGTTAACTAACAAATTCCAGAAGAAAGAATGAAATTCCCTGACATTTCATGAAAATGAAAATTTTCCCTGACTTTTCCCTGATTTTTTTGATGAATTATACATTCCCTGACTTTTCCAGCTTTTCCAGGTTTTCCCGGTCGCTCCGAACCCTGAAAATGCAGTTTTTTTCAAAACCAAATCGAATATCTAGGTTATATTATAGATAAACAAGGGTTACATACAAGTAAGGAGAAAACTAGGGCTATTGCTCAAGCACCTAGGCCAATAAGTGTGACACAATTGAAGTCATTTTTAGGAATGGTCAATTATTACGGTAAATTCGTAAAGAATTTATCAACAATATTACATCCCTTATATGAATTATTAAAGAAGGATAGCAAATGGCATTGGTCACAAAAGTGTGAACAAGCTTTTAATAAAATTAAATCAGTATTACAGTCGGCAGAAGTACTGGTGCATTTTGACCCATCATTAGAACTTAAATTAACGGTAGATGCGAGTGAGTACGGTATCGGAGCTGTGTTGAGTCATGTTATGCCTCAGGGTTTTGAAAAACCGATTGCTTATGCCTCGCCATCGTTGGCACCCAATGAAAAAAAGTTTTCGCAAATTGAAAAGGAAGGGTTAAGTATTATTTACGGAGTAAATAAATTTAATCAATATTTATATAATAAGAAATTTAAATTAGTCACTGATCATAAACCCTTGTTAGTGATTTTTGGGGAAAATAAAAACATTCCTCAGTTTTCAGCCAATCGATTACGTAGGTGGGCGGTAATATTGTCGAATTATCAGTATGAAATAGAATTTGTAAAGTCGCAACAGAATTATGCAGATAGCTTATCTAGATTACCTTTAGAGGAGCATAGTGGTTTGACGGAGGATGTGGAAATGGACTATTGTTTTTTTTTTAGTAATTCAAACGAAATTAAATTAGATTATGATAGGATTAAGCGAACGACGTTAAATTCTAAACTGTTTTGCAAAATAAAGGGTTATATTATGAATGGTTGGTCTAACCATTGCTCCGAGGTGGAGTTAACTAATTATTTTTCTAAAAGACATGAATTGGTGATCTCAGACAATTGTATTTTTTGGAATCACCGAATTGTAATTCCAGGGGAACTAAGATTATTCTTATTAAAAAATTTACATTTAACTCATTTGGGAGTAGTAAAGATGAAAAGTTTAGCTAGGGGTTATTTTTGGTGGCCGGGGTTAGACGCAGATATAGAGGCAATGGTGAAAAGTTGTGATGCTTGTCAGACACATAACAGTAGTGCACCGAAAGTATGTTTACAGCCATGGAAATTCCCTAAATCCCCATGGGACACATAGATTATTTTGGACCCTTCCAGGGCAAATATTATTTGATAATTGTGGACGCATACACTAAGTGGATTGAAGTTGAAGTTACACACACTACTAGTTCCAAATGGACTATACAAACTTTACGAAGCATATTTGCTAGGTTTGGTATACCCAAAACGGTGGTCTCAGATAATGCGGCATGTTTTACTTCATTCGAGTTTACAGATTTTTTAATAAATAATGGCGTCGAATTTATAACCAGTTCCCCTTATCACCCTTCCTCTAATGGGCAAGCAGAAAATGCGGTTAAATTAGTAAAAAGTAATTTAAAGAAAGTTTTAGATAAAGTCGATGGTACTGACTTAAATTTAGCCCTGTGTAGGTATTTGTTTGATTATAGAAACAGCCCACACAGTACCACTGGTGCCACGCCTGCATTTTTAATGTTTAATCGTTCTTTAAGGACTAGATTTGATATTTTGTTACCCAATAAGGGAACAAAAGTAGAGAAAAATGTGTTAAAAGCTCAAAATAGGCATAAATTGTATTACAGAGGAAAGCAAGAGGTTAGTTTTAGAATTGGAGAAAACGTTTACGTTAGAGACTATAGAAATTTGAATAAGGTCATATTTATAAAGGGAATAATTTCTAAAACATTAGGCAATTGCAATTATTTGGTACAAATACCTGGTTTCAATTTAATGTGGAAGCGGCACTGCAATCAATTGAAAAAGGATTTGCCACCCTTGCATTTTCCAACAAAATTAAGTAGCACCCCACAGAAAAGCTCGCCTAACCATAAGGTAGAATTGAGAGCACCGGGGGAGGAGAAAAATGTTGTACCAGATAACAGCGATCGTCCTAAAAGGAATCTTAAAAAACCAACTCGATATGGTATAGATTTTAAGTAGATTATTTTGTAATTAATTACAGTAAGCAATGATTGAATAGTATTATAATAAAAATTATAATGTAATTTTTAAGTTATCACCAATTAAAAAAATTGATATCTTTTTAGTTTAAGAAAATTTAAAAATGTAATTATGTATTTGTAATTTTCATATCTTTGGTAATTGTTCATTTTTTTTTTTAAGGGGAAAGTATTGTGATATATTTATGTATTATGTATTAGACAATAAAGTATAATTTGGAAAACGCTACTTTACACCACATTTAACACGCTAATGTAGAAAATAAGACCGTAGTTAAATTTTTTATAATTTTAAATGTATAGCGTCATCTGTAGGAAACTCAGGCAAATCAAAATTAAGTTGGCACCTTGTTTGGCACCATTAATCCCATCAAAATGAGCTAATGACATATGACAGTTTTAACTGATAAAAAAGTAGGTATGAAAAGTTTTCGCCAAGATTTATCAGAGCAGTTGTGCAGACTACAGCATATTTTAGTATTGATATATGGAGAAACAATTCAAAGTATGCACCTACATAAATCAGAAGTACGTACGTATAGCTATTACTTAACCTCAACCTGTTCGTATCCTTTTCTTGTATAGAGCTTTGGTAGAAAGTACTGGTGTCTTCTGTGTTATCATCAATTTCAAGATCCAAATTCCTGCAATTCTACCTGTTGCTCCAGCATGAATTAGTTGAATAGAAAGCCCTCAAATTTTGAAGAAACTATTTTATTAACTTGTAACTTTTAACTTAATAAACACAAAAATCAACACAAACTAAATTCTGTTCACTAATTAGATATCTTTTTTGAAAACGCAATTATTATAGATATTAATGTTGATTGTACTAGTTTCAACATGTGAAAATAGACCGGGAATCAATTGGTTGGCCTGAACATTTGAGGTTGAGGGTAAATTAGGATTTTCTACCCCGGCTTCCACATGTGACGTTAAATGTGTTTTCGTTTGTAGTTTCGAAATATGAGGGAAAGTCACTTGGAACTGGTAGTCTCTTTGAAGTGGACAGTGTTTCCTCAGTCATCATATTTGCAACGTCAATTTTCCTTTTGAGAGACTCGCCAATGTATCCTTCTGCAACAGTCGATGATTTCCATGCACCATGTCTTTTTAATGACAGAAGGTCACCACCTCTGTTGACTAACAACGTAGCAGAAGAGCGACGAAAGCAATGACCCGTAAAATCTTTTGGGTTTTCTAAATTTAAAAATGTCGCAATTCTTGAAGGTATTGAGCCAATTGCATTGATACCAACTGGTAAATTAAGACATTTACCCCTCTCGTATTTCAACAATAATCGATCTTTAATTTTGGTTACCTTCTCTCGAATTTGTAAGTACTTAGTTATGATTTCCACCCACTCCTTTTTTGTAATGGCAAACGAACGACTAACGTTAGTTTTTGACGTAGGAATTTTAATTAAAATTATGTCATTTTTGCACTCAACGTCTTCAAGTACCATTTTATACATTTCTTCTCTTCGACAAGCTCCAGAGACACCAATGATTAAAACAACCTAAAAAATTAAATGTTTTGTGTTCCGGTTTTGTAAATATTTAAATATTGTGTATTTGTAGGTAATCATTGATGTAATAATAATAATAATTGTTAAGTGTAATAATTTAACTGTACTCACTTTCATGAGCAAAAATTCCTGATCTGGAGCTTGTGCAATAAATCTATTAATATGTACCTCTTCAAGTATTTTGCTTTTCTTGGGGACATGATTTGCCGTTTTCCTTTTTAAATACGATATTAATTTAGGGTACTTTGATATATCTAAGTTTTCATGTAAAATTATACATGATTTTAACATGGAATAAATACTCCATAAAGATTTTACTTCCCTTGCCACTAATTCAATGAAGTATGCCAGAACAACATTTTCACTTGATATTTTTGCATTTTTTTCGGCACACCATTCTTTGTATTTGCTGTATTGCCCTTCATATCTGACCCTTGATTTTTGGGGTAATAGTTCTGTAGCAGCATTTTGGGCCACTTGTTTTAATTCTGGCGGTGTTAATTCAAAAACTTCACTGTCGCTGTCTGTCATTATTGAAATATTCAGAATCAAGTAATTTGTGTCAAATCGCGTCAAAAGGCTGGAGTACCAATTTAAAAAAATCAAATAATCACCAAAATTATTCCAAATTAATTGTTTTCTTAAATAGTAATTGTCGGCCAAAAAATTGTATACAAATGTCGTGCGTTAAGTTATTTTACAATGCTCCAGCGAATGGGGAACTCGCCCTTCGGGCTCGTGCCCCAAACGAGCTGTCGCATTGTAAAATACAACTTACCACACTCTAATGTAAATAACTATTTTATACATTCTAAGCCACAATGCCATAACTGCATCATATTGGTATTAAACGTAGATATGGCATTCTAGCGTAACATTCACAGGAAAATAATTAAGAAAAAATGCCATAATTAATTTTTTGTTACAAATTTATACCATTTGACTATTTTGTTTTTGTTTATTTAATGATGATTTAGTGAAATCTCCATATTAACATATAACATATTAGATAAACTCTACATTTTGTTATAAGAAAAGTATTAAACTAAACTATCTTATGCATTCACTTTTACAAAATGAATTATATTTTTAAATTTACAAACAAATCAACTTGAGAACAAAGAAAAAAAATTTTAATCGTCACATTCTAAGTTCCTCCAGAAAGTCTTTCTGTTTTCAGGAAGAATTCCTTCAAGAGTTGTAAGCAGTGCTTCTCTATTGGATTTAGGCAATCCACAGGGTTTTTCTCGGCTTTCAACATTGGCTGATAAACCTCCTGTTTTTTCGCAGCTTTCTTACAAAGAAAATCTATCTTTTTTAAATCTTCGATATATGAAGTTTTGTAGTATAATACAAAGTTGCCATGATTAGCTTTAATTTGGACCATATCGGAGAGATGCAGTCTGTGTGCATATTTCTTTAATGCACCCTCTGACTTGAAATCTTTGCACTGATAAAATTCTTGACAATTCATTTTTTTAACTTCAACTTTTCCCTTTTGCGCTTGCTGTACCGCATCAGCAAAGTCGTCAAAATCATAAGTCTTACCCTGTTTCTTAAGCGATAATTCCACCTGGTGGTGGAAATCTGATGACATAAAGGTATAACCCGGTTCAAAATAATTAAATTGCACGTATTTCATCAGAATTAATTGTTCCCACTATAAACGTTAGCAAACACCAATTCTGGTTCTGGCTAGAACAGTTGTCTAAGAATATAGTTATTTGCTTGCACTCTAAAAAATTCCCCTTCAATTTACCCTAAAAATGGAGGCAACTATGTTACCTCCATTTTTTGGGGTAAATTTACTTCAAAGTGTAATTTTCATAGGAAGTGGGAAATTTCAATATTAGGTTAAATTTGCATTGTCATGTTTCCTTTTTAAATAAATTTATAGATTAAAATTATGATCTCAATGCAATCTTACATTTTAACATTAAAACACCTGCGTAGTTATAACTTTACCTAATATTGACCTAATATTGAAATTTCCCACTTCCTATGAAAATTACACTTGGAAGTAAATTTACCCCAAAAAATGGAGCTAACATAGTTGCCTCCATTTTTTAGGGTAAATTTACCGGTATTTTTTAGAGTGTGGCATCTCTATGTCTTTTTAAAAACAAATAAAAGCAGCTGATGATATCTTCTTTTCCTCTTCCTGAAATTCGTTCGTACCACAAAACAGCGTATGACTTTTAACTGCGATTTTGAAGTTAGGGGTACAAAACTTTCATTGTACGCTACAAGTCGTTTAATAAAAATCACTTTCTTTAAACTGTCCACTCTCATCAACATAATAATTTTCTGTAAATCTGCAGAAACACAGATAGTCCTGTCTTCAAAATTTGTGCCAGAGTGTCTGTGATAAAATTCTCTAGCACGAATCCTATGGTTTTCCATTGGAACATGTTTCGCATGTTTCCTGAAAATTTTCTTCATTGTGCTCATGCAATTGGAACTCTTCACACTGCTCGCATTCCTCGTATCCCAGTACACATGACAACTTAGAATTAGCATTTTTGGATTTAGAATTCTCGTACATGGAGGAAACTGATATGCCGCTCGACAGATATCTTCAGTAATAAAAGATTGAATAGTTTAGATAAATTGTAAAAGTTTATATATTCTAGCATGACAGTAATAAACCACCGTCTAACAAAAATAATTCTATTTTTTAATTAGATGCAGGTTTCTCACCAAAAAATCATTTTGTTAGTTGCGCATCTGCGAAGATGGCGCTTAAAAAATGTCCCCTATTTTCATATGGTAAAGTATATGGAGTTTCCGGTATTAATAATACTAAAGTATTTGATACAACTAACACAGGCAAACTAAACATTAAGCGTCAAATAAGTACCGTTTCCCAGACAAAAGGGCGGTAATTGCAACATACTAGAAACAAAATCGGCATAGGCATATGCGCCGATGTAGTTACGCCGTTTTTAACTAGTAACTTGCAGATACATAATTCATAATGGCAAAATACACGCTTCAACAACGTTTGGTTATTATCCAAAAATTTTATAAAAATAATTGTTCTTTTATTCAAACTCAACGTGATCTTCGTGAAGATCTCTGTCCACATGATCGCTCTTCTGTGCTTGCTATTCGTCGAATCGTAAAAAATTCGAAACAACTTTCACTTTACACGATACCAGAACACCAATAAGACAACGAAACACAAGAAACCAAGAGAATAATGATGCTGTAATTGTCAGTGTTACAGAAGATGCAGATCGGTCGGTTAATTGACGTTCTCAAGAACTTGGCCTTTCAAGAATGACAACTTGGCATATTTTGAGAAAAGATTTGGATTTACATCCGTATAAGATTGTGCTGACTCAAGAACTTAAGCCACTTGACCATGATAAGCGTCGTGTGTTTGCTGATTGGGTTCTAGAGCAACTTGAAATTAATAATCCTGATTTTTAAAAAAATCATCTTTTCAAATGAAACCCATTTTTGGTTAAACGGCTTCATTAACAAACACAATTGTTGTTTTTGGTGTGAAAATAATCCATAACAGATTCATGAGAAGTCTTTGCATTCAGCAAAAGTTACTGTTTGGTGTGGTTTATGGCATGGTGGGATCATCGGCTCATATGTTTTTGAAGATGCAAATGGAGATGCAGTAACAGTGACTGAGGAGAGTTATCGATGAATGTTAACGGATTTTTTGTGGCCAGAATTTGATGAAATTAATTTGCAAGACATGTTTTTCCAACAAGATGGTGCAACACCACATATTGCCAATGCCACTATGGAGTTACTAAGAGAAAAGTTTGGTGAGTCTGTAATCTCCAGAAATGGAACTGTTAATTGTCGTCCAAGAAGTTGTAATATTGTTATATTTCTTTGGACTTCTTCTTGTGGGGTTATTTAAAGTCGGTCTATGCCAACAAACTTCGAACTAGAGACGCTTTGAAATTGAACATCGAATGCTGCATTAATGAAATTACACCTGATTTATTGCAAAAAGTTACCAAAAATTGGGTTGATCGAATTCGATCCTGCAAACGATGCTGAGGTAGACATTTGAATATAATGTGTTACTCAAAACATAATTGTCCTATAAAATGTACTATAAAATAAAGAAAAAGTTTTGCTTTTGTCTCAAATGTTTTGTATTTTATTTAATTTTAAAAACATATCGTCCCTATTGGCAAACCCATTAGATATTTTGTAAAGATACGACAAAATGTGTTGTGTTCTTTAATACAACCAATGTAGATACCACATTTTTTATTTGGTAAATAGATCGAATAACATGTTAAGATACTAAAATCAAAAAATGTTTGAATTTTTTGTAGATACTGCATTTGATTTTAGCACGGCAATATACATGTATCTCTTGAATGACGTAAGCTACAATCTTCAAATTCTCACAGACTATACTTGACAACATACCAGGCGGAAAAGGAAATTTTTTCAGAAAATTTTTCCGAAAAGATTATTATTAAAGAAATCTTGATTGTGAGTAATCTGTAAGAGATACACATATGCCTTTTATTGTAGACTTTTTGAGACCTACAATTTGTTTGCTTACAGTTTACCTTTTCTGTTACCGTTTTTGCAGCATAAGGCCTTTTGTGTTTGTTTTGCCAATTTTATTGATTATTTCTTTTATATTTTGATTATTATACGACTCTCGAAAGACCTTTTGAACAATCTTTATATAACTAAATATTCTCCAAGAAACAAGCTATCCAATGGTGAAAACGTCATTAAAATCTATTCAGTGATTCTTGAAATTCAACAGCTTTTACGAAGACATAAATTAATTGTAATTATTGAGCACGTGCACCCACAAATGATAAGGTATAATCCATCACATAGATGCGGCTTTATAATCGAACTAGTTTAATTCGGCAACTACAGCCTAAATTCTTCAGCTCATGCAAAACGTTAAACAACCCAACGGAAAGAGAAAGCTTTTCCACCGGAACCAATTGGCAATTCAAAAATCGCCAATGCGCACAATCAATTATTCAAACTACAATATGCATTCAACGGATATTAAGGTAGAAAGTCACCCAAACCTTACAACTCAAGAATTACATAATTTAAGTATGATTTGGTAAATTCAATATTGCTCTTTCGATTGATACCCGAAAAACGGCATTTCACCACGTATGTACCGAGAAAACGATTAACAAAGTTGCAGTCAAATACATTGATGTATATGCGTTTACACAGTATGCCCAAGAACAACTTGAAAGTTTTATATTTAAACAACTCACCATGTATATGAAAAACTATGTAACAATAGTTTAGAAATTGTATTTTATATTGACGTAGAAAAAACTGCAGTTTACCGCTTAGTAATTGAGACATTTCGATTATAAACTTGTATTCCAGCTGTAACCGGAAACTGATGACTGAAGTCCCTGCACATGCAAAACCCTATTACATGATCTGGCAACGTTGCTTCGCACGGAGATTCAAATTTGATATGTTAGATGAATTGTATGTTGGTATTTTTTATATTACTTGAAAATAATTATATACGTAAATAAATTAAATAGATGAAATCAAATATAATAAATAAAATTGAATGAAATAAAATGAAAATTGTATAAACATTGATTTTTCTCATTACTTGTACGTGATCCCAGACGTGGTTCGGCGATGTGGTCGCGGACTACTGAGTGCGTGCTCTATATTAAAGAGACATTTTGAGTGGACAAATCAGTCTAATTTGTGAATACTTAGTGAGTAAATATGAAGTTCATTAGTAACCGTTTATATGTGTTTAAAAAGGATCGAAGTTCTGTACTGCAATATGGAAAAACAGTGATAAATTTACAACGGCCTTTTTATTGTTAGTTCCCGCTCTTGAAGCACAGCTTTCTCGCAACTTGACTTGCCTATAATATCCCCTACTTGCTTCAACATTGTTTTGCTCACAGCAGGTATGTCAAGTGATGTGAGAATCGCGTTGATTTGACTTGCCCCAATACCGGCATCGATCATTGTTGAAGATCAATTTTCGATTAATTAATGTTATACACAAAAAATGATAATGATAATAGGAAATAGTATTAAGAATCTTCTACCTGCTGCAAGTTTTATATTCAAAACATGACGTTTTGTAGAATCATCATTGGGGGAGTATGTTTCTGATGTTCTTGATATTTCTGATAAGTTTGTTCTTTTATGATATCAAAAAATAATTTTTGTTCACAATCATATTCATAACACCCCATATATCTATTTAACGTGCAGCAGTCAATAATTTTTACCAAACTCTAACCTCACTTTGGTTTTACGTCAAATACTGATCGTACATTGCGTTGCCAAATCTTACTCATCAATGTATACTACGTTAGTAAAGCGAACAACGATGTTATCATTATTAATTTGTTTTCTGATATAAAATGACAATTTTTGTGTGCTAAACAACAAATAATTTTTTAATTTTCTATAATGTTCATATGTGAATTAGAATTAGTTGATTTTATTCATATACCTATACAGCAGCTAGCTTGACTTTAGATTTTGACTTTCTACCTTAACACTACACGTCTATTTAACGTTCATAAGAAATAGAATATCTTTAATCAAAATTGCACCATAACATATTTAAAAGACATGCAACTCTATGTCTATTTTTTATTTTTCAAAATTTTTAATGTTTTTTGAAAAATTCAAGGTTAAAAACTTTAGAGGCTGAAATAAAAAATTTTTTCATCTTAAAGTTTGCCAAACAGTTTTTGTTTCATTTTTTTATCTTATTTCCATCAAAAGTTATAAACGAAAATGTAAATGGCAATATAATCAAAATCCCTGTAACACTTTAACTCAAGAACCACTTGCATAAAAAAACAATATTTTTGGTTTTTACTTATCTTTAGGAACATAACAGTTGTGCAAAAGATCAAAGAGGGTCATGTTCAAAACCTCTAGTAAAATTGGATCACTTGAGATGGAATTACCCAACTCAAAAAAATGCGTTGAATGCATTTAAAATTGTGCTGGATGCAACAACATCTACATATATACTTACAATCGTAGTTGGAATATTTGGAAAAATTGATTTTACAGATTGCTTCATCCTAAACGTTCTGAATGCTTCATAATAATTATATAGTTCGTTATTTATTCACCATTATAAAAATAACGTATCTCCAACCTTCTTCCTTGATGTTTTGAATGCTCGTTCATTTGTTATTAAACTGCATTATAAAAACAAATCGCATTAGGTGCATTCATGCAACTAACCACTTGGCATTTCCCACGAACAACTGAAGGGTATATTAATAAAGCAAGTGTTCCATTCCTTTAAAGATGATATTCCTAAAACATGTTAATTATACAATTAATAATGATGGCAAATGACCAATTATTACTTTATCAATTTATTAAAAAAAATTTATAAAATATATAACCTCAATCGTAAAAAGGTAATATTCCGTTAACTAATCAAGTAATATCTTACAAAACACTAAATAAATAAACATTACCTGCGAATGGCACCTTTTTCTTAAGGACTCTTGAAATGGAAAAGTTCATTTTCTAACTACAATCAATTATTAAATTCTAACAAAGGTTTCTTTTATCAACGCAAGCGTCTTACCGGGACGAATTAGCAACCGCCAAATAGCAGCCTGGGTTTATTATGAACCAGCCTTGCTCCCAACTTCCGTTAATCGTAGACTGGACGTGCGTTAGAGCAGCAAATCTGTTATTAATTTCTGCAAACAAAACTAACGAGAGAAACTAAAGGTATTTTGTGTACTATTTAGACTTCACAGTGTAAATGATTGTTAATACGTACACAACATCGACATATACACAGTAATGGACTGCCTGTCTGGTTGCGCATAGCGTTGTTACTGTAGAAAGAGATAGCTTATGGCATTATCTCTCCTTGTCTATTGCCCAGTGACGCGAATACGTAAATTTTCTATAGGTATGTTGATGTTAAAGGTATCATTAAAACCGTATCGGAACAGGAAGCAGAAAGTAGCATTCTAAACATATCGGGAAAAGAAGTAAAATTAAACACAATTGTGTAAATACGTCTAAACGTGTCTAAATTAAAAATCTTTATTAGAGTAATGCAGAATAAAGTTTTTAAATTAAAATTAAAAAAATTCAATTAAAGTTTACATTAATATATTAAATTAATACATTTATTTATTAATTAGTGACAGAACTAGTCTCATTCTCTTCCGAAAAATGTGTGAAACGAATAACATTTATCATTATACAGATTATTTTCAATACAATTAGTAAAAAATTATTTATTAGTTTTCACTACATGAATAATTACCTCGTGATTATTATCATTTGTTTTGTCAACATATCCACTTACTAATGAAACAGCAAAAACTTTTTATGTCCCACAATTGGTTCGATGTAATCTTCATTTTTAAAATTCCGTGAACATAAAAGTGCTGACTTCGACACACTCAATTTATTAATATTTTCAGCCACTTCTCTTTCCTCAATTAATTCTTTGGAAACCTATATAATTGAAATTAAAAATGTACAACTGGATATATTTGCACTCAACCTTATATCATATGTGATATATTGGTAATAATAATGTATTTGTTATACACACTTATGAAAGGAAATATGTTCGTCTGCGGTCCATCGCTTTTTGCACAAACAACAACTGTTCACCATTGTTGTTGAACAATACATTAATTGAACTCAGAGCTGTCAGAGAAAGCAACAAAATGCATACTGAGGTTACGGTACTGACAACATGTGTGCCTAAGAGAAGGAACCAATCAGATTTGAGTAGACAAAGAACGCAAATGCAATTTGGCCATAACGTTAGAATTTTCTCTTTCTATGACTAGTAGGATGCGCAGTACAACACACGCAGTCCAGTTCTATATATCGATGGTACTATTGTCGACATGTTCATATACTACTTGCTTTGAATAAAATAATGTTAAATCTGTTGCGTATATCAAATGCTTACGTGCACACAGACGCGTGCTGGGTCAATTTTAGGGCCCGGGAAAATATTGCCTTAGAGAGCCCCATCTCCCCACATTGGTTAGTTTTTTAAGGATAATTTATTTATTTAGATTCATTATCAGACATTTTAAACTTATCAAGGGTTTTAATAAAATTTATTAGGTACTAAATACTAGGTGCGCAAAAGTCATCACCCTATCAGAAGACGCTCTCATTTTTGCAAATAACTTCTTATGTCATCGCGACTTTGACATTTGTGAAGTAAACAGAATCAGAATACACGTAGACAAACCATGACTCACTGTATTGTAATGATCACCGGTGCTTTGAATAATTTGTAGATCCAAGGCAACGAATGTAAACAGAGAAAAAATACTTCAATAAACCAAATAGTTCAAGCATTCATTTAACCCCCCCCCCCCAAAACCAAGGAGGAGGAATAAATAGGTGTATACGAAAATTGAATTGTACGGTATCTACCGCATTCCCAGTGGTAAACAGCTGATACATAAGGTAGATGGAACCGGTATATGCATTTCCGAACGTTTACGGTGCGTTTTTAATAACAACATAACCTACAAAACCATAGTCGTGTTTATTAAAATGTTTTTCCATTGTGTTTAAGTTTTCTTGTATATCACAGACGTACATAAAAAAACCACACACATTGTAACATTTATTTTTTCTTAATTTGTGCATTACTGAAAGGGTCCTCGTATGAACTCACCTTTAGATGTATTCATTTAAATATTTTGTGGGTTTTGAAAAATATCATTTTCTTTGTTTATAATTTTTATATTGGTGGATTTTCGTCGTATATATTTAGATGTAGACTCCCTGAGTTTACATTTAATTACTAATAATTTCCTTTTGAATATTATTGTATAATGGATTTTCTTATTCAAATTTGGATACCGATATCAATGTTCATTGGTGGGAATGACGGCCTTGCGCGTTTGATTTTTCGAGTGAAGGATTCGCTCTCTGTTGTGCGTGCTGGAAAGACCTCTCTTAGGAGGATTGGTTTTTGGTCACGTTTTTGACCAAGCGTCTTCATAAGAAACTCTTTTAATGAGCATCTTATTGAAAATATGAAATAAATAAAGATTATTAAAAGTTTCACAGTTTTATTAAAATACAACCTGACAATATTGTTTCGACATCTATGCTGTCATTATCAAAGGTAATATAATTATAAACAAACACGTTGCTAAGGTAGAGACAAAAATAGGTAACTAGATAAAATAATAATAATAATCAGAATTAAATATCTAATACTTCCAGTAACGGAGAATTACTGAGCTCAAGTTGTTCATTCATTAAAGGTACCCTGAGTTTGTGTTTGTATATCTCAAAGGCTTCTAAAATGTCTAATTTGCGTTTGTTACTACATTTGAATATTGTATATATTTGAAGATCGAATATTTGAATTAAACCTCTCTAAACACATTATCTTCTGGTTTCGTTATGTTGATGACATTTTAGCTTGTTTTGACAGTTCTTTTGAAGTTATCAATGAATTTGTAATTCTTATTAACAGTATCCACCCTAATATAAAATTTACACTAGAAACAGAACAAAACAGGGCTATAAACTTTCTAGACTTAAATATCAAGATTAACGCAGACAATCTATTTGAATTTTCCATATACAGAAAACCAACACAAACAGACATAACAATACCAAATGAATCTTGTCACCATAATACACATAAAATAGCAGCCTACAGATCATTAGTACACAGAGCTTTAACTATTCCACTAACAAAATCAGATTTTAGCAAAGAGATATCAACCATTAAACAACTAGCACATGCAAATCATTACAATCCGAACATGATTGACACTTTAATTAAACAAAAAGATTATAGGTTAGATATCAAAAGAATATATCCCATTGACAATCAAGCAGAAGACAAAAATTACATATCTATACCATATTTTGGCAAAATATCAGAAAAAATTGCACATATACTAAGAAAAACCAACAATTATAAAATAACATTTAAAACCAACACTAATACTTTTTCATTTTTATTTAATGCTAAAGACAGAACACATGATATCATGAAATCGGGCATTTACCGTTTAAATTGTTCTTTTTGTAGTTCGGTATATATTGGACAAACACTTCGAAATTTTGCCATAAGATATAAAGAACACGTACGTCATTACAAAAATAAACATCTTGAAAAATCTAATTACGCCAAACACCTTTTAGAACAAAATCACACAATGACTCCTCAAAATAATATTAAATTCCTACATTTTTGTAATAACAAACGCAAATTAGACATTTTAGAAGCCTTTGAGATATACAAACACAAACTCAGGGTACCTTTAATGAATGAACAACTTGAGCTCAGTAATTCTCCGTTACTGGAAGTATTAGATATTTAATTCTGATTATTATTATTATTTTATCTAGTTACCTATTTTTGTATCTACCTTAGCGACGTGTTTGTTTATAATTATATTACCTTTGATAATGACAGCATAGCTGTCGAAACAACATTGTCAGGTTGTATTTTAATAAAACTGTGAAACTTTTAATAATCTTTATTTATTTCATATTATCATATTTATATCATGATTATGGAGTTCCACAAAATAAGGCTGGAAACAATAAACAAGATTACCTATTGAAAATAAATTTCTCCACGACGAATATCCATAACTATTTTGTTTGGCCTTTGATTGTTGCTGAGGAATTTTGTTGATGAAGATTTCCCTTATAAAGGTACGTCTTTTTGCAGTCTATTCAATCTTTTTCCAAATCTTGCTTGAATTTTTTCTATAATTCACCTACGATTTTAGGGAATCTAGGCTACCCTGTAACATTACGCATACCCATATGCACCAATTTGTGCAGCCGTTTTGTCAAAAAAAAAGGGAACCCAGGCTTCCTGGTGCACGAGCCGAACCACACCTTCATCTTTGAGACGTTATCGTACGCTGAATAGGTCCAGTAGCCAATTTTCGAGGCTATACTGTATCCGCAGTCGGTATCAACCACCGTCGGATTACATCAGACTAACCATCAATAGCAGTGGACATTTTCTTTTGTTGGTATTTTTTTATAATTATATTTTTTTAAATTGCCTTAATTGATTCTTCGAATCAAGTTAATCATTTCATAAATTTTACATTGATCTAATTATAGTTAAAGATAATAATTTATATTAAGGTTTACGAACCTATAGAGTAATAATAATTTTATACATGAAATTTTTATGATATCGCTTTCTAGTGATACCTTAAATTTTTATTGCATTTTATTTGTGCCAATTTATATATGCGACGATAAATCGTCGGTATCAATTTTCAAATTTTTATTAAATTTATATTGTTTGAATTAAAGAAAAGGTTTAATTAAATTTTTGCATATTTTTTAATAGATTTATCAATTCATTTTAGAGGATTACAATATGTAACAGAAATAGTACTATATCTGAGTAATTAGATTTATTTACATATCTACGTTCACATTGTTTTTTTTATTTCTTTATTTTGCTCTACATCTTTTTTTCTATATGTGTATATATGTGTCGCTATTAATAAATGCATTTAAGATTTGTGCTTCTTATTGTTGAGGAATAACACCACCATACCTAAAAAAAATAAAAGATAATTTATGCTAAATTGTTTAAGTAATAGTTGTTTAAAAATAATACTTACCAAGAGAAATAGGTTCTCCCGCTTTCCTATTTTGTTCAAGTTATCTTGTGCATTAAAAAAAGCTGGATGGCGCCCTTTTTTTTCTTTGCTTCATACTCAGTGGACCCACGTATCCCCCTCACCGTGTAACGGGTACATTTTCCACCGGAATTTAGTATATAGAATTTCGTATTAATTCTTGTTAAAAATCCTAAGTTCGGTCCTGTAGATATCGCTTTATTTAAATATGCAGTTCATCAGGCAAACATTTCCTACAGAAAGCATTTATAGGAAGGGAATGTTTAATATTTGCTATAATGAAATAATGTAACGTCATATTGATGTCGTTTTTCGTATCTTGCGACCTGGCATTTTAAAAATAATATCAATTTCTTCAAAAAGAAACCTTGAAAAGAAATCATGAGAAGCGCTTCGTCATCTCATTTATAGAAATATTTTGGTAAACATTTTGAGTGTATACGATTCGTAAATACATTTTACTTTGTCTGTTATTTGCGTTTTAAATTTTAAGTCGATGCAGTGTATGAATACCGTCTACTGCTAGCGTGTTCTTGTACACACGTGTGCTTTCAGCGGGAAAGATTGGTGTTGCTTTTTATACGTAAGGTCGTGAATCCTATAGTAAGGCAAGCAACAAGCGCCCTTGCCGCCTAAAAACAGATGTTGCCGCGCGGAATAACGTGAAACGGAGTTTATAAAAAGGCCTTCGCTAGTTTTGACAAGGGGACTTGACTTGAAGACTCGTGACTGCAGGCTGTGAGCATGCAGTCGACATTGTGGTCAATAGGCCTGATTAATTTTCTTATGTAGTGTCAATGGATTACAGTTCTTTAATCCTATAGAATTGCAAGATATTCTATTTACCGTTCCGTATAGTTTTAATGCTTTTTTGTGAATTGTGAAAGTTTTAAAGTTAAATACGTTTCACGTTATAGGAAGAATTACTTAAAGCAATCCTAAATGTAGTGACCGATTCCTGTGCTTTTGTAAAATTAAAATTCCTCTTAAAGAATTTGAGTGCAGTTAATGCAATCAATGAATTAAAATAACTGGAAGCTTCAGAACAGTTCCATTAGTTTTTCTGGGTGAAAATTAAAGACGTTATTAAATAAGCACAAATTAAAATCTTGGTTATTTTTCGTGCTTGACTTTATTGGTTTATGAAAACATATGGGCTGTTATTATCAATTAAGATTGGATCACGTTTTGGTATGCAGAATCTACACTTCGATGCTGAGCCGAATTCAACCTTAAGTTTCCCCGCAGGAAAAGCGAATTTCCAATTTCTACTGGACTTGATGTATGGTATTCTATTCGATCTACAAAACGGAACCATATTGGTTATGAAAGCTTAGTTTCATTTCTTCAACACTTGTAAATAAACAAAAATTTTTTTGTTTCAACTAAATATTTTATTCATTTTCTGGTTAATGGATTTAGTAAATTTTAATGCTCATTCAAAATAACATCTTTGATTGGTTAATTTATAATTAACTTAAAGCATCAGAACCAGATGGCGCCCTTTTTGAGTTTTTAATTGTGTTTAAAACCCTTATCTATTCCTTTTCACAATTTATACAGCTGTGGAACCAATACCTACGACTTGAATAATTAATTTGTAAGAAAGAGTTTAAATCTCAAGCTGAGGCAGACATATGAGTTTTTAGTTACAGTAAGTATGAGAGTATTTTCATAACTTTTTATAGCATTTTTTATTGTTTTTTTATGGTTAAAAAACTAAAGTTTCAACCGATGAAAAGCTGCCGCACGCCAGTGCGTAACCTTTACCGCAAGTAAAAAAAGGTTACAACATCTATGAAGCAACTTGAATTGTAGCTTATGTACCGGTAAATTTCAATTTACCGACTATAAACGTCGATCCACGAATCATGGATCCGGTAGATAAAACGGGTATATACCGGCAAATTTCGGAACGCCGGTAGAGCACCAGTGATACAATTTCCGAATGCTTTCGGTACATCGGTATATATCCGATACAATTTTTGTAAGCACTTAATGTAATGGTCACCGGTACCTTGTATAATTTGTAGATTCAAGACAACGAATGTAAACCGAGAGAAAATAATTCAAAAACCAAATAGTTCAATCATTCATTCTCACCCTAAGAAGTAAAAGAATATAACTTTTATTAACCACAAACAGTCTTTCATTCAACAAAAACGCAGAAAATATGACAAATCATCAGTCGGGGGTTTTGGCTCAACGTGAATTTTGTCGCCGATTCCCTGGTCATGTGGCACCAATTAAGCAAAAACTGCGGCGTTTAGCAACTCGTCTCGTGGAGACTGGCTCAACGTGGGATCGTAGCAGAGGTAGCCGGCCTCGGAGCAGCCGTCCAACCGAGAATATCGTTCCTGTGGCTGCAGATGTCCAAGAGGACCCTCAAACATCAACCAGACGACGGGTTACGCAATTGGGCATCAATAGACGGTCTTTACATCGAATTTTAGGGATGTTTCCGTACAAAGTGCAAACAGTGCATCAGCTACTGTCTGCCAATCGCGTGTAAATTACAGACAAGCCCTCCTAAATTTCGACCGCGATGAGGATGATTTTCCATTGAAAATATCATGAGCGACGAGGCGCATTTCCAACTATGCGAATACGTGAATAGGCAAAATTGTCTCTTTTCGGACACTGAAAATCCGCGTGTAATGCACGAAGAGTTATTGACGAATCCGCAAATTAACGAATTGGGTTTGGGAAACGTTTGGTTCCAGCAAGACGAAGTGGACATTCTGAAGCAAGCGTTTCCCTGTCGTTTAATCTCTCGTTTTGGCAATTTGCATTGGCCCGCAAGATCGTCCGATTTGACCGTTCAAGACTTTTTTCTTTGTAGTTTTTGAAGTCACAGGTCAATACGACCAAGTCACAGACCTTAGTGGTTTTAAAGGATGATAGTCCAGTCAATAGAGACACAAAAAAATCTTTACCTTGCAAAAGGTCGGGGAAAGTTTATACTTGGCAATTTTGTTCATTTTGGGGCCCTAATGAAATCCTGAAATTTGTAAACACGAGAAGTCGCCGCCGGCGCCGCCATCTTGGAAAATGGCTGCCAAAAACGGGTTTTTTGAAAATAACTCGTTTCCGCTGCATTTTACAGTACAATTAGCTATATACAAAGTTGTAGGGAATAGAATTTTCTACAAGTTTTGTATTAAACAAATTTTTATCAGGTCAATGGTTTACAATTTATGACAGAGGAAAGCCGAACGCTTTTTTGCAATTTGCAAACATTTTGAATTTTTCCTATAAATTTCAAAGATTATTGATTGTTATTGTTATTATATCATAAGATATGTATTATAATATAATATATCATTAATACATCATATTATATATACATATATATATATATATATACACACATACATACGTATGCATGTATGAATTATCAATATTTATGTATTACTCGTTTCCACATCACCAATGAGGTAGAGCAAATGACGCGTTTTTTTTTAACGTGGTATCCCCAGTAGGCCTAATCCACAATCATTTCTGTCGGAAAATTATCAAAGTTGGTAGTTATTGAATTTGTAATTTAGTGCGTTTGTTAAGTCTTTTTGAATACCTGGATGGGCCAAGTTGATATATATTTTCTTCTGCAGGTTTTTTTTCGGAATCATATTCAGCTTCATCTCCTGCTTCTTCTTCTTCTTCTTCTTCCTTTTCGTCCAGGAATGTTGAAAATTTTTCGAAGATTTCTGTTAATTGAACCACATCTTCATGTTCCTCCTCCTCCTCCTCCTCCTCAGAGTCTGCTAAAAGATCGGCAACGTTTTCACAGGAGTGTCCATTACAGAATGAGCAGATGATGGAGCACTTTAGACCTGCTTTCCTGCAGCCACATTTTAAAGCACATCCTGTTTTGCACTTGCATGAAATAAATTTTAATAGTGCCTCTGGAGCAGGATCTTTTGTGGTTGTGACTGGAGTAAGTCCGAGTTGATTTCTCTGCCATCCCCATTCCTCTGGATTTTTTTGATTATCGTTCCATGTTTGGACTTGATGGTAAGTCCGAAACGAGTGTTCCCGGGCAGCTTCTTTTGTAGGTGGTAAGGTTTGTAAATTACATTTACTTTTTGTTATTGATCGTCTGAAATTGTCATAACGAAGAGAGTCTAGCGTAGCAGGTTTTTTGGAAGCGCCGCCGTAGAGTGCAAGTAAGAAATTCTCTCCTGAGAGAGCAACAAGTTCGGGATCTGCATTCGGGTCTTTAAATATTTGTAGATCCTGGTTTAATTGCTTGTTTTTCTTAAGAGTATTTATGAACTTCATTTTTCCTTGATTGTAAATTGCAGAGGTGGTGTCACTGCCACTGAATGCGTGTAAGAATAGTATATTGTCTGCTATATCTTCGCCAAACTGAAAACTTTTAGGAGAGTATATTTTTTCAGCAGTTTTACCTTTGCTTGGTTTTTTAAAGAAAACATTCAAATGATCCTTTGCTAACGCTGTCAAGAGAACTAAAAGATCTACGTCTTCACCTACGATGAAAACCGAGTCAAATGATGAACACATGCTGATGGCTGTGTTGACGATTAATGTGTCTGCATCTTCCGTAGCTTGCTTCACTGTAAAGTTAGATTTCTCGAACTTCTTCTTCAACATCGATATCAAACGGATTTTATTTCTTTCATTGGATAGCAATTTTTCTTGCCTAACAGTTGCCACCATCGACTCTTCAAAATGTATATCTGCGCAAGTATGTTTTTTTGAGCGTCGTAATCTTTCAGCACTCTTCGTGCTTTTGCAAGCTTCATCAGTTGGATATCCGTCAAAGACAATAATTGCATTTGAACCATAATGAGTCTTTACGTACTGCGCGTAGTTTGCACAGATTGATGCAAACGAGTTGTTGTGATGCCATACCAATCTGTGTAATAGATATCCACCATCTATCACATGGATGATGTTACCGAAATCTATTTTATCTGTGAGCGGCGAGAAGGCTTTATACAGAGAAGATTTAACGCACTTCCGCATTCCTTCATTGGAAAATAATGATAAGGGAAACGGGGCAAGTTCAAATTTAAGATACTCTTGCAACTCTTCGTTTGATTGCTTGGCGATACACATTCTTTGAAATAATAAGAGCGGATCGATAGGAATCGCAACGTTATCAATTTTAATGCTGGAGTTGACAGCTGAAAGAGGAATTACTTTATCCTTGCGTTTGAACTTTACGGAGGCAAAATCTTGACCGATTATTTTTGACATTCCGAACATACCAATCTCTTGAGACTTGTGACAATTGATTGTTTCATCTCCAAGAACGCCAGTACTGATAGACATCAATTCATTACTTTTCGGAAAAGGAGCGTGTTGAGAGAACCATCCAAGTAGTTTCTTCAGATCTGCAGTATCGCGAAGGTTGCGCGCACTTCTCATATCAACATGCTGATCAGTCGTTTCTAGGAATATTCCACAAAATTTTTCAATTTCGTCGCAAACATTATGCAGGTATACCATTCCCAATGTCCACATTGTAAGCACGCTATCAGATATACCACGCCCATGAGTGAGTCCGCCAATGCTTTTCATGGTCCTCATTAGCGTCTGTTCAATGGTCATATCGGACCAGATCCCTGCCCAAAACTTATCGGAACGTCTAATGGTAAAATATCCTTCTTTTGTGAACCTTTCGTATTCTAAAGGGTCCATTCTTTCTTCCAAACTCAACATGTCCTGCAAGTATAGGTGGCAACACTTGGCATAGAAAAAATGACCACTAGCGTGGAAGTAGGGTAACATTTTTTGTATGGTATCCAAGTGAAGTTTCCAGTTGCCCATTCGTTCTGCTTCAATAAATTGTTTCATCAAAGAAACCATGCGAAAGTATTGCATCCAAAGTTTCGCAGTAGGACCGTTGTTTTCAAGCTGTAGAAGTTCCTCTCTGAATTTTTCGGAAATCATTTTGTAGGAATCATCCTCATCTGCCGTGAGAATCACTGATCTATCGACGTTCATAAGTATGCGTACCATGGTGTCGCGATCCTCTTCTGTAAAATCGATTAATTCCAGAACAACATGTGCCAAGGCGAGATGAGCTAAAATATGAGCTCTGACTGCGCGAGAATACGCATGTCCGGTCAGTATTTTATCAACTGAATTGTGCGCGTAAATAACATTGAAGAGGTCTTGCAGTCCGCTTCCAGACATTATAAAGCCTATAGAAATTAAAAAGGACAACAATAAGTGAAATCCTCCAAGTCTCGCGATGACATCACCTAATAACCCTTGATCGCAACTAGAAAGAATATGTCGAGCTTTCATATATAGGGGTTGATCAAAAGTCACAAAACAAGTTCGTTGATTTAAAGACTTGCATTTCTCTGCAGCAGTACCAAGAGCGGTAAAAATAGTATCATAATCACTTGGTGGAGCATTTATGAATGGAAGACAGAGTACTTGCGACCTTTGAAACGATTCGTTTATTGTTGCCTGTTCCATGAAACCATTCCATCCAGGAATGGATGGTAGGTTCGCCCACTTTCCATAAAGCCAAAGCAAATCCGTAGTCGACGGTACTACTTCGCTAGAAACTGGATTTATATTTTGTACATCAAGAATTTTCAGTAACTTCAAACCTGACTCCTTTGTTTGTTGGAAAACTTGTACAGGAACCGCACCGTACTGTCCTACAACTTTCGCTGACGGCATTCGCGAAATACGCGGAATAATTTGATCAGGAGAAATAGCATTTTTAGGAGTCACACAATGGATACCCCCCATGGCGTGAAAAGTGTTCAAACCATCGAGGGTTCTTGTATTAAAATCAGCATTGTCAAAAATAAATTGAGAGAAGGCATATGGCTCAATTGTGATACCTGGTCGCATAATAGCCGACACCTCAAAACGAACACATTCACTGTAAGAGGAAGAAAACCCGAGCGATGACAAAATATTAATGAGCTGCTTAGATCCAAATTTTTTGTACAGAAACGAACCAACTCCAATCTGTAATGTCGATAAGAATGATCGAGGTCTTACCGCAGATATTATAGAATGGGCCAGTGCAGTGCACTTTATCTGCCATTTCTTCAAAGGACCACGCTTCTTTTTCAAAATAACGGATTCAAGAAATGTTTTCAAAGTTTCAGGAACAACTGCACTGACATCTTGCAAAAAATTATCGGAAGGTGGATACTGGTTTGTCTCATATACCTGCGATCTGATGTCTTCCAAGACGATTGCTGCTGCAGCTTGAACAATACGTAATCGTTCTTCCTGTTCATTCACTTTCCTGTTTTCATAGAACGCGTCTGAAACGATTTTAAATCCCGTGTTTCGAAAGGAAACAACTGCTGATTTTCTTGATGTTATGATAATAAGAACATCATCGCCATACTTTTCAAGTAATCTCGTCTTTACTGTCCTGATATCTGGTCGGTATTCGCCTTCGATTTGATTCAAAAGATCGTCTAAAGAAAACTGACATTCCTCTGAGTTTTCTTCCAGATAGGAATAAATAAATTCCATTGCTTCATCAACATTTGTGGCTGGTCGATATCCTCTTTTTTGCCCAGATGATGGGATTCTGTACAATTTCTTCATACAAGAGTTATGATACTTAGCGTCGGCAGCCACTAAATCAGAAACGTGTTGAATACGATCAATTACTTCACGACTCCAATCATCACCGCGGTCTGTAGCAATTTGCATAACGCTATCTTTCATTGACAATTTCGTCACCTCATAAACAAAATCTCGTTCACTCAAACGTGTCTTTTGTTGCTTTATGAAATATTCCACTGTTATTTCTTTAGCACAAATAAAACAGTGATTTTTAAATTCGAAGGGTGGCACGACAGATCGCATCAAATACGATGACGGCCGTGGAGCTTCATCTGTAGAAATTTTTAGGCGTTTTTTTGCTGCTTCAATCATTCGTTCATTTATATAGGGCCCTCGGCAGGCTTTATGAACAGGCACAGATTTCAAGCCTTTAAGAAATTGCTCACTCTTACTATCACCCCGCTTAACACTTGATTCACGAAAAGTTTGTAAACCTCTGTCTTTCACAACAATGACTTCACTTTCTTCTAACCGTTTTCCTCCGGAGTTACCATGATCGGACTTACACACTAAACTGTGTATTCCCGTCAAATTGAATGTCACAACCTAACTTACGCTTGCTATCTTCAAAAGTATTTAGTATGAATTTTGAAGGTGATGCGGAAACGAGTAATATGTAGAAATTACATAAATATTGATAATTCATACATGCATACGTATGTATGTGTGTATATATATGTATATATAATATGATGTATTAATGATATATTATATTATAATACATATCTTATGATATAATAACAATAACAATCAATAATCTTTGAAATTTATAGGAAAAATTCAAAATGTTTGCAAATTGCAAAAAAGCGTTCGGCTTTCCTCTGTCATAAATTGTAAACCATTGACCTGATAAAAATTTGTTTAATACAAAACTTGTAGAAAATTCTATTCCCTACAACTTTGTATATAGCTAATTGTACTGTAAAATGCAGCGGAAACGAGTTATTTTCAAAAAACCCGTTTTTGGCAGCTATTTTCCAAGATGGCGGCGCCGGCGGCGACTTCTCGTGTTTACAAATTTCAGGATTTCATTAGGGCCCCAAAATGAACAAAATTGCCAAGTATAAACTTTCCCCGACCTTTTGCAAGGTAAAACTACCTATTGACTGGACTATGAGAGCATCCGAAGAAATAGAAAATTTTTCGTCAGAAGTTTTGACAAAAGTCATGGAAAATGCTGTAAAACGAGTCCGAATGTGCATCAATTCTGGCGGCGGACAATTGACAGATATTATCTTCGCGACTTAATATAAAAAACCTAAACGTCTGAATAATCAGGACGAATTCCTTTTATTTACAAATAAAGTTGCTTAGGAAATCGAATGAGGACCTTTGCGCCACCTAGTACGTATATGTCAACATTATTTGATTATTCAACTAAACATTTGAACAAACGTGAAACATAAATAAATATTTAACAAATATACGAATATAAAAATATTCATGAAATAAATAAAGATTAGTAAAAGTTTCACAGTTTTATTAAAATACAACCTGACAATATTGTTTCAACGTGAACCTTAACCACTCGTGAATAATAGAAATAGTTACTATATATCAAATATCATGGAGATAAATATATTTGCTTAGCTATTATTCACGAGGTGATTATTTTATTAGCTACACATAAGCAGCACGCATATGTACATTCTAGAACGTTCCTTATAATTAATGAAATATATTTGCTTGACTATTATATCACGAGGTGATTATTTTATTAGCTGCACATAAACAGTACCCATATGTACATTCTAGAACATTCCTTATAATTAATAGCACGTTTCAACGCTCCACCGCACCACTGGGCCACCACACCGCTGGACCACAGCACCGCCGCACCAACCCCCCACCAAGCCACGTAACGCCCCGACAAATTTTTCTAATTAACCCGGACCGCCCGGCCGCATTCACACGCACGGCGACAACTTTCACACAAGGGGGCCCTACGTGACGCCAAGCACCGCTATCGATCCCAGGGGACCCCCAGAGTGGGGGCCCCGAGGAGGGCGAAGCACCCCTAACGATTTCCCCGGGAACGCCAGAGTGGGGCCCAGAGCGAAGCACCCTAATGATCTCCCTAGGATGCCCCAGAATGGGGGCCCAGGACGAAGGCCCCCTTTGCGCGGTCTAAACACACTTTCAAGTCCTGGGGGGAATTATCTAGTGACTTTCTCTTTCTGTTTTAACCAAAATATGACACTTGGCAACCCTGTATGTTAATCCTGGGGGGAAATTATCTAGTGACTTTTCATTTTTACCAAATATGAGATTTGGGAACCCCGTTTGTTTACATTAAGCTCCAAAGCGACACGTCCTGCAACCTCCTTTAGCGCCAAACTTCGGACCAATCACGAACAGGCATAAAAAAGGCGCATAAAAAAAAGGCGCGTTCGGCCGCATGACGAATTGTCGCCAGATTCAGAATCAGTGGAGCCAGTTTCAGATTTAGTTTCTATTAGTTATTCTAAGATTAATTATGTAGTTATAGAGAGAGAAGACGGTACTAATTTTTCGAATGTTAGTCCGTTTATTATATCAAAAACTATAAAAAATCTAGTAGGAGAAGTAAAAAATTTGAGGAAGGTTAAGGAAGGTCTGTTGGTGGAATCTTCAGACAAAGGACAGACCAAACGTCTGTTTAACATTGAAATGTTTGACCAGTTTAAGGTTAGGGTGTATGCGCATAAAGCTTTAAACTTTGTGAAAGGTATTGTGACATGCAAGGATCTAGATAACTGCGGTATTGAAGAAATTAAAGAGGAACTAAAATCTCAGCAGGTGGTTGATGTGAAACGTCTTACAACCAGACGTCAAGGTGAGATACAAAATACATCTTCATATCTGTTAACGTTTTCTGGGACTCGCCTCCCCGAACGAATAAAGGTTGCTTTTTATTCATTAACAGTTCGTGCGTATATTCCGGCGCCTTTGAGATGTTTTCGCTGCCAACGATTCGGGCACACAGCTATGAACTGCCGCAGAGAGCAATTGTGTGTATGCGGCAAACCCCAACATCTGGGAGAAAATTGTGAACTACCTTTGTAATGTATACACTGTGGCGGTGAACACTCAGCAAGATCTTTGAGTTGCCCAGTGTATAAACAAGAAGCCGCTATCCAGAAAATCAAAACTTTAAAACGCATTAGTTATCTGGAGGCAAAACAGGAATACCTCCGAATCTCTCCACCGTATCAGCAGGTAACATATGCAAGAGTAGCTTCAAGTCAGCAGCAACAACCACTTATTTCTACTTTGATGCCGGAAATAAAAAATATGATAGTTGAAGCAGTAAAAGCAACACTTGAAAATTATAAGATCGTACAATCAAGAACACCAAAAACCATGCCTGTACCATATACACCTTTAACACAAACAATTCATCCCATTAACCTACCCACAGAAACACCGATACCTACAACAAATTCAGAAAACCCACAACTCAGTAATAAATGTACCCTTTTCCCTGATTTCCTTCCTATTTTCCCAACACCAAATACAACAACTCAGCTGATGATATCTTCCGATTCTGAATACCCGCTAGTAAAACCTGTCCTGTCGAAGGTGAAAAAGAAAGGTTGGCCTAAGGGCAACAAGAGAGGTTCAAGGTTCAAGTCACAGTCGGATCACTAGATCCTTATTACTTACACTTGTTTAGTTATTCAATTTCTCCTACATGTAGTCATATAATTTCTTCTTTCTATTCTCTACAATTATCTTAAGCAGACATACAATCACATATCTATAAACAATTAATTATAATGGACAATCACAACTTCCTAATACAGATAAACTGCAATGGCTTAATACACCATTATCCTGAAATTAAAAAGATTATTGTAGAAAAGAATCCATTTTGTCTATGTCTTCAAGAGACTCGGTTAAAGCCGAATCAAAATTTCAATTTAAGAGGGTATAAATGCTTCCGTATTGATGGAATAGACGGTGATAGAGCAAACGGTGGCGTAGTTGTCTTCGTTAGAAAGGATATATCGGCCGAGGAAATCGTTCTCAATTCTGCCGTTCAAGTGGTGTCAGTCAAGGTATCGTATCCTGTCAACATGACTATCTGTAATATATACTTACTTAGGGGACCGAGAAACCTTGCAGATATGCAATCGATAGTTGATCAATTACCCACACCATTTCTTCTACTAGGTGATTTTAATGCACACAACCAAATGTGGGGATCAGAAACCACTGATATGAACGGTAGAATTATGGAAGATCTCATTTCTAACAACGACCTGTTTATGTTAAACACGGGACAACCTACGTTCGTGAACTCCAGATCCAACTCTTTTTCCACCCTCGATTTGTCAATCTGCTCTCCGGCTATATCCACACACATAGACTGAAACACGATGGAAGGAGAAATCTTCTCTGACCATATTCCTGTATGCATGTCCTTTTCTCGGCATGCTAGTAACTCGTCACTTCCACCACGCTGGATGACCGATAAAGCCGATTGGCAAAAGTACGCATCGGCAATAACTGGAATTACCCCTACAAATAATATATCGGAATATGTCGATAATTTCACGGCAGTTATTTTAGAAGCAGCGGCATCCAGCATCCCGAAGTCGTCGGGACATTTACCGAAGAGAGTAGTACCATGGTGGAATGACGAGATAGCAAACGCAATTAGGAGAAAGAAACAGGCGTTTAATAACTTTAAACGTAGACCAACGCCTGAAAATGGTTCAATTTTTAAAAGATATCGCGCAGAAGCGCGACGATTAATTGTGTCTTCGAAACGTAAGAGTTGGGAGGAATATGTCTCCTCCATTACACCTGCAGCATCACCTGGTGAAATCTGGAACAAAATTAGAAAAATATCCGGTAAGCAAGTCAATACTATACCCTCACGACTTAGTAGTGATAACGAGACTGCGTTAGAACCTGCAGACATAGTCGAAATGATGTTTCAACATTTCAGAAGGGTTAGCAGCTCTGATAATTATAGCCCAGAGTTTCGTCAGCGTATAACCCTCATAGACTTGCAGATAGACTTCGCTACAGATTCTGATCTTAAGTACAACCACGATTTCACTATGGCAGAACTGGAACACGCTCTTGCGTTTTGTACTGATTCAGCACCTGGTCCAGACGGAATACCATACTCTATGTTACGATATCTACCATTCCCAGGGAAAACCGCGTTACTCCATCTTTACAATAAAATATGGCAGTCCGGGGAATATCCGGAAAAATGGAAGACCGCTATCACGGTCCAGATTTTAAAACCGGGAAAATCTCCAGAATCGCCTGCAAGTTATAGGCCCATCTCCCTTACATGTTGTATGGCCAAACTACTAGAAAAGCTTGTTAACCTCAGACTGGTATGGTATATTGAAAACCACAAATTACTCTCTCCTTACCAGCACGGTTTTAGACGTAATAGATCCACCGTAGATAATTTAGTAACGTTGGATAGTGCTATACAAAACAGCTTCGCGCTACGTGAACATTCCGTAGCTGTTTTTTTCGATATTGAAAAGGCGTACGACATGACCTGGCGTCACAATATTCTGGAAACTTTACATGACTGGGGCGTCAGGGGGAGAATGGGTCAACTAATAGCGAGCTTTCTGTCCGATCGAAAGATGCGAGTTAGAATGGGTAACACACTATCCTCGTCAGTAATATTGGAGAATGGTATTCCACAGGGATCAACGCTAAGTATAACATTGTTCATTGTGGCTATAAATAAATTGTTAGAAGCAGTGGGTGACTCTGTTGAAAAGATGCTATATGTCGATGGCCTGTGCTTATATAAATCTGCTGCCTCAATAGATGCTGTGTCCGGGGATCTACAAACTGCAATAGACCGACTTTCAATCGCTGCCAGAAATGTTGGATTTAAGTTTTCAATACAAAAAACGGCATGCGTACACTTCTGTCGGCTGCGGTCGTGCCAGGGAGATCCTGTCATCAACCTATACGGCTCCCCTATTCAGTTTGTGGACTCGATCCGGTATTTGGGACTGACATTCGACAAGAAACTTAACTGGAAAGAGCACGTCGCCAGTTTAAGGGGAAGATGCCAACAGTCGCTAAATATCATGAGGTGCGTAGCTAATATTAATTGGGGCAGTGATAGAGAGTGTTTACTCGATATATATCGGGCAACGGTGTTATCAAAACTGGACTATGGATGTTTCATTTACGCTTCTGCAAGGAAATCTACATTACAGCCACTGGAACCGATTCAAAACATGGGGCTAAGGTTAGCTATAGGTGCTTTTCGCACTAGCCCTGCGATGTCCCTATGTTGCGAATCAGGTTTTCTCCCACTTGAACAGAGGCGATTATATCTTCTTTCCCGGTATGCTGTAAAGATATGGGGACAACCCCAACACCCTACTCACGATAGTTTTTTCTCCGATAAGCATCACGATATTTATTCATCTCGCCGCACAATTACGCGACCATCGGGAATTCGATTTTGGGAATTTTTAAACGACGCACAGTTTAGTCTACCGGGTGTGTATCAATTGGGTCTTTGCGAAGAACCTCCATGGAGTCTCGAAAAGCCGAAGTGTCGTTGGGAGTGTGCTACAATTCGAAAAGGCGCAGTCTCCAGCATCTTCTATGCAGCAACATTTAGATCTATGTTAAATGAATACCCTCAAGGTTTGGTTATATACACAGATGGCTCAAAAACAAGAGATGGCGTAGGATCTGCCATCTATGTCCAAGACGATTCGTATGCATGGTCACTACCTTCCGTCACAAGTATATACACCGCTGAGCTGTATGCCATATGGCAGGCTTTGAGATATTTCGAGACGGCTGCATTTGAAGAGGCATTAATTTGCACAGATTCGAAAAGCTCCATGGAAGGTCTATCTGATACTTTCACTACGGATCCTTTAATTCAAAATATTTTATCTTTAACTACATGGTTAAAACGTATAGGTAAAAAAGTGGTTTTTATTTGGATCCCTAGTCACATAGGCATTTTAGGTAATGAAAAGGTAGATGAGGCAGCCCGTATGGCTGCAGAAAATGTCGTGACGGATCAGGGCATTCTTATACGCCATAGCGATATATCCTGTCATCTTAAACAAAAAGTTATATCTATGTGGCAAAATATCTGGTCCAACAACCATTCACAACTAAAGGTGGTTAAACCAAAAGTATTAAAGTGGCGATACCCACCAGAGTTAAAGAGGCGAGAGCAGGTGGCAGTGTGCAGATTACGAATTGGACACACGCGTATGACTACGATGCACTTATTCGCAGGCAGGCAACCTCCAATGTGTGATAACTGTGGAGGCGTACTTGGAGTGGAACATGTTCTTATAGACTGCCCGCAATATGCAAACCAACGTGCAAACCTGGATCTTGCAAATAGTGTGAAAGAGTGCCTTAAGGATAATCCAAGTTCGATCAAAAAATTAATTTTATTCCTAAAAAGCACAAATTTATTGCACAAGCTATAAATCGCAATACATAAATCAATTGAATCGTCTGAGATAATAATTGAAATAGTCTTATTTCGAGCTTATTTATTTATTTGTTTGTTTATTTATTTATTTATTTATTATAATACATTTATATTTATCTATATACAATTTTATTTATACAATTTGATTTTACTGTGCAATTGTGCTCCCTCCTCCCCATCCCTCCTTTAACACCTTATACCACACTCCTTAACACCTATTGTTACCCCAATGCGCACGTATATTACATGTTTATTTTAAATCGAAATTGTAATGTCTTTTAAATGTCATGTACCTGTCTGTGACTTATCATATTGTGAAACGTATATTGAAAAAATACCATGAGATTAGAATAAGAACAAGTTTGTTCTTACTTTTTGATTGGGTATAAGCGGCTAATAACCCCAGATGTTGATGCCGCTATATAATAAAAAAAAAAAATAATAATAATAATAATAATAATAATAATAATAATAATAATAATAATAATAATAATAATAATAATAATAATAATACCCTGAGGGGCTCACATCTAGTGAGTACAGGGGCTGGCAACCCGAGGTACCCTAGCTGGGCCTGTCTATACTTCAACTAGCCTTACGGACAGGTCCCTTTCTATCTCTCTTTTCTATCTGGTCTCCCTTGACCAACTCTTGTTCCTTCCAGGCCCCGATGCTATTAGAGTATTCGAGGGCTAGGGGACCTTTTAATTTTCCTTCTTTCTTCTATGACGACCTATGCAATGGACTGGCTTAAGCAAATGATTAATTGTTTTGGATTTGACGTACGAGCTGGCGCTGCGGGGTGTAGCTTCACTTCACCTGAAGTGGAGTCAAGCTTCCGCAGGCCCCCGGCCTGGCAAGCGCTTAGGGGGGTGCCCACGTCGTCGGAGGCGTGGGATCCCCGAAAGTTTTTTCAACTAGTAAGGGACTGGAGCCCTAGGGAGATGATTTTCCCTCCCACCAGGGCATATTCCCGGTGCAGCAGGGAAACTTGCTGGTGTCGGTGGTGATCCCGCCGTCATGGGTATACTCCACCGGGGCAGCCCCCCTAAGTCAGGGATTAATTTAGATGATGAGCGATGAAAATAGTTTAAATCTGGAGCTTTCCAGCTCCATTCCCTTTACCCCAATCCCAGCTAACCCTCCCATTCCAACCCTTTCCAATTTAGATTTCCCCCCAATAAGAGAATCTAATAGGCTTTGTGAGACGGTGGAGTCATTTCCCCGGTTCCTAGTCATGGAAAAAGCAGAAGGAGATTTTGTAACAGTCAGTCCGTTTGTTATTTCAAAGATTATTTATGGTTTGATAGGTAAAACAAAAATAGTAAAGAGAATGCAAGGTATGTTGCTTATAGAAACGGTATCCAATGCACAGTCACAAAGACTAATGGAAGTAACCCGTTTCGGAGAGTCTGAAGTTAAAGTATATGCCCATATGACTCTTAATACATCTAAGGGAGTGGTTTGCTGCCGAGACTTCCTTAATTGTAGCCTAGAAGAGATCAAGCAGGGTTTAAAACACGAAGGAGTCATCGATGTGAGAAGAATTAAGAGCAGAAGGAACGGTGAAGTCGTTGATACCCCCAATCATATCCTCACCTTTAATAATCCTAAGATGCCTAGAACCATAACTGCAGCCTTCTATTCCCTTAGTGTAAGACTTTATATATCCCTTCCTATCAGATGCTATAAATGTCAATCGTTCAGTCATGTCTCTTCCACTTGTACCAAACCTGAAATATGTATTTGTGGTAACCCTCCACACAGAGGTGAACCTTGTCCTCAACCAATCACTTGTCCTAACTGTAAGGAAAGCCACACCGCTGTATCGAAATACTGTCCTGTATTTCAGCAAGAAATGAAGATACAAGAAATTAAAACAGTTCACAAGGTGTCATATATAGAAGCTAAACGTATGTCAAATACCCTGTCTGTCCCCTCTCGCTCCTATGCACAAGTAACCGTTCCTTCAGAGACAACAACCCTCCGAGCGTTAATTCCAGAAATCAAAAGGATTATTAAAACGGAATTGTCAAAATTAACCAATGCTCTCACCGCGAGAATGATTCCTCTTGAAGCTAGCAGTGACAGTGAAAATCAAAGCGTTACATCCACTCCCAAAATAAGTCAACCTATAGCACATGCGTCAACAAGCAACATTTCGAATATAAACGATACAATTGAGAATATTGAAATCACTACAGAGAAACTAAACAAACTAACTAACAAATTAGTAATAAATCTGACGATGATCGAAATAATGATTCTAGTCTAGAAGCTATCGATCGAATTGTTTTACAGAAAGTCGTCAAGAAGAAAAAAGGCTGGCCGAAAGGTAAACCCCGTAAAACACCTTAAATAATTCTTTTTCCAATGGATAATACACTTATCCTACAGTGGAATTGTCGTGGATTCCTAAGCAAACTAAGCTCAATTCATATGCTAATTTCAAATTATAGTCCTGACTTTCTCTGTATACAGGAAACTAAATTTAATCATGCACATAATTACAAACTAAAGAATTATAATAAAATACGAAAAGATGTCACGGATGGAGAACGTGCCCATGGAGGCGTTGCTATATTTGTAAAAGAAAATATACCTTATAATGTGTTAACGCTTACCACTCAGTTTCAGGCCATCGCAATACCTATTTCACATCCTAAACCTTTAACTATTTGTAATATATATTTTTCAAGCGTACCGTGGAATATCGAAGAATTTGAAGATCTGGTTAACCAGTTACCTCATCCTTACGTGATATGTGGGGATTTTAACTCACACAGTCTTACTTGGGGCTCTAATAAAAATGATTCCCAGGGCAGAGCTGTTGAAAGCTTGATCGATAGGCTAAATATGTGCCTTTTAAACAATGGCAATCCAACGCATCTCGATATATCCACGGGGCAGTTTAGCGCTATAGATCTAACATTGTGCACTCCGTCTCTATCTACTACTCTAGAATTTTCTACCGATTCCGACCTACATTTTAGCGATCACTATCCTATCGTGATCAGTAAAATTAATTCTGGAAACCTACCCACGACAATTCCACAAAAATGGATTTTATCCAGAGCCGATTGGGATGCATATAGAGAGCACGTTGACACATCGATTTCCTCAAACACGGAATTAACGATGCCTGTTATCACCAACATTATCGCAGACGCGGCAACAAAATACGTGCCAAAATCAAAAGGCATTCCATATAAGAAATTAGTACCGTGGTGGAACGAACAGATTCGATCTGTTATTGCCGAGAAGAAACGAGCGCTTACTCTTCTAAAAAGAAATTTAACTATCGACAACTTAATACAATTTAAAAAAGCTCGTGCAATATGTCGAAGAACTATCCAAGAGGCGAAAAAGAAATCATGGCGCGAATATGTCTCCACTATGTCCGCTTCTGCTGATGTTGGTGAAGTATGGAAAAGAGTACGAGCCATCTCTGGAAATCGTAGTTGCTTTAACATAACTGTAAATATAGACGATCAAATTATAACCGATCAACAGGAAGTAGCTAATCACCTAGCACAGCACTTTGCGCAGTTGTGTAACTTGGAAGTTGCTGAAACTATAGAAAATATAGATTTTTCTACAAACGAAGAATTAGACTACAACCGCCTCTTCAGTATCGAAGAATTAAATGAGGCTCTCGAAAAAAGCAACAATACGGCTCCAGGCAGTGATGGTATCGTGAATGCATTCCTTCACCATTTATCTGAAAATTCAAAAATGGGTTTGTTGAATGCGTACAATAACGTATGGACAACTGGTATTCTACCGAGTCCTGGAAAGAAGCTACCATAGTTCCTATACTGAAACCAGGCAAAACACCAACAAACCCGTCAAGCTTCAGGCCAATATCCCTTACAAGTTGTATTTGCAAATTAATGGAAAGGATGGTAACAAAAAGACTTTCATGGATACTTGAGTCTAAAAAACTGTTAAGCAAATATCAGTTCGGTTTTCGTAAAGATCATTCTACGACTGATGCATTAATATACATTGAAAATGCCATCCAAGGAAGTTTTCTTACAGGCCTTCACTTAACAGCGGTTTTTATAGACCTAAAAAGTGCATTCGACACTGATAGGCACAGTACAATATTAGAACAGCTATATAAATGGAACATAAAAGGATTTTTACCTAAGTTTATTAAATCCTTTCTTGACAACCGCATTATTAGAGTCAGAGTTGGTAACGTTATGTCAGAAAATCACGAGATTAAAAACGGAACACCGCAAGGTTCTTCACTAAGCGCCACTCTGTTTCTAATAGCGATACAAGGACTACTGGCCTCTATTGACAGAACTGTTCGATACTGTGCCTATGCAGACGATATTGTCATATTTGATTTTGAAAAGTCTTTCAACAATATTGAAGTAAATTTGCAAAATGCACTTACTAAGTTATCCTCGGAAGCTACCAACAGAGGTTTTCAAATCTCCATTGAGAAAACAGTTTCGCTGCACTTTTGTCGCAAACGAAGTACCTGTCGACAACAACATTCTTTTCAGTTAAACTCGATTCCTGTAAGAAATGTTGATAATATATGTTATTTAGGCCTACTACTCGACTCTAAACTTACCTGGACACTACACATTAATAACTTAAAAGCTCGTTGTAATAACGTTTTAAATATACTCAGATGTCTATTCAATATAAGCTGGGGATCTGACCGTCAGACGCTGTTGATGTTGTACAAATCAATGGTTCTGTCCCGTATGGACTATGGCAGTGTTATATACTCATCTGCTAGACCATCTCGTTTGCGTGTCTTGGATTCTCTACATAACACTGCAATTCGTTATATAACAGGAGCCTTTGTTACCAGTCCAGCAGAGAGTTTATATGTTGAATCTGGTTTGGAACCTCTTTGGTTACGGCGCAAAAGGCTACTTCTAAACTACCGCGTAACGGCATTATCCCGCACACATAATCACATCCGAACTTCTTTCCCCAGTAATGCTCTCTTAGATCTCTACGAAGTAAAACGCACACATACAAGGCCGGCAACGGTAAGATCGACTTTCGCCTCTAGGGATTGGGAAATACCAGAATCAGGTTTTTATATAAACACTTTCCCTGAAATTGCTCCATGGACTATACCATTACTAAATGTTCGTTTTGATCTCCAGAAATACAGTAAATCCGAAATAGCAAATAGTGTTATTAAAACAGATTTCTTAAATATTCTTCAAACATACAGACCGTGTAACATATTGTATACAGATGGATCTAAGACCGAATTGGGAGCCGGATGCGCCGTAGTCAATGGTAATAACGTGTATACTTGGTCACTTACAAACAATGCTAGTGTATTTACCTGTGAAATGTATGCTCTATTGCAAGCCTTATTAATGTGTCGTGAGTCAACATCAGCCACGCAAGTAATTTGTACCGATTCTATGTCTTCTTTATTAGCCATAGGTAAAAAATTTAATAATGACGCAATAATACAGAGTATACACGCATTATTAGCTAATCTAGTCAGTGAAGGTAAATATATTGTTTGGATTTGGATACCTAGTCACATTGGCATCATTGGAAATGAAAAAGCGGATCAGGCTGCAAAGTCGGCAGCGACACGTCTCCGGAACAATGTTGACGTAATATGTCCAAAGGATACCAAAATATACATCAGACACAAATCGGAACTTCGCTGGCAAGCCATGTGGGATACCACAAATACCGCATTGAAAAAGATAAGAACTAGTGTGAAGCTACAACCACAGGAAATTATACTTACCCGTAAAGAACAAGCGACACTCTGTCGGCTAAGAATAGGCCACACTCGTTTAACTTCAACCTTTCTGCTAACAGAAGGAAATAGACCTAATTGTCCCACATGCATTACTCCACTCACTGTCCAGCATATTCTTATAAAATGTCGGGAATACACCAATCAGAGAAACGCCTGTGATTTATCTGACAATTTAAAAGAAATATTGAGCAATAGTAAAGAAAATATTTTAAAATTATTAAAATACCTGCGATGTACAAAGTTAATTTCTAAATTGTGAAACTACGTAGTCTGTGATAAAAGCTATTAACTGTGATATTTTTATATATTTTAATTATGTTTACTTATTTACACAACTTATTTTAACACGTTTTATTTATTTTACATATTTATATACCTGTTACCGTCTTATTAGTTTTTTGTGTCGTATTTTATTACATATTTTAGTTCATGTTGGTTGTATATACTGTTGTACTCGTCGTTAGTTATATTTATATGTTATTGCATCGTGCTTATTACTATACTTACTCATACAACAGCAATATTGTGTAGCAAAAGCGACAAATGACCCTGGCAGTCGAGTCGCTTACTTATTAAAAAAAAAAAAAAAAAAAAATAATAATAATAATAATAATAATAATAATAATAATAATAATAATAATAATAATAATAATAATCCACAATAATAATAATAATCACCATTATTAATCTCGCCGAATACTTACAACGAGACAGCGAAGACCGGTATAAGAACATTATAAACAGGCAAGACCAAGAACTACCCAAGAACAAATCAATAATCAAAACGGCAGAAAGTTTTAAGATTAACCTTAATCTAAACAGAGGAGACAACCAAAACCTGGAAGTCAAAAAATATACCGTAAAACGAGCTGTGGCGGAAGAAATAAAGAACACCTGGTATAGAAAGGAAATGCACGGACAATACCCACGATCAATAAACGAAGCCGTTAGTAAAATCAGAGAATCGAGAAATCAGTTATAGGTATTGAGGAGATGCAGTATGAAGCCATTACAAAAGAAGAAGTAACGAACGTTATCAGGAATACCTTAAATTGGAAAACAGCAGGTGTGGACGGTATTCAGAACTATTGGTTTAAAAAACTCACCTGCTGTCACGAAAAATTGGCTGCATTGTTTTCAGAAGTGTTAGAAGACCCAAGAAAAATGCCTTTGTTTATGACTCTAGGAACAACATATCTGATGCCGAAGGACCAAGACACAGCTAACCCTGCAAAGTATAGACCTATAACATGCCTGCCTACGATCTACAAAATATTTACAAGTTGTATAGCTAACAGTATCTACAAGCATTGTGACAAAAATAACATATTGACAGAAGAACAGAAAGGGTGTAGGAAAGGATCAATGGGATGCAAAGAGCAACTACTTATAGACATGGCCACAATGAAGCAAGCAGTGAAAGAACAGAGGAACATAAGTGTAGCTTATATAGATTATATGAAAGCTTACGACTCGGTACCTCACGATTGGCTTGTAAAGGTGTTACAACTATACAAAGTACATCCCATCTATGTCAATGCTATGCAGGAAATTATGAAGGAGTGGAAGACAACATTAGTTATTAGAAGACAAGAGGAAGAAATAACTACTGATCGAATAAGTATAAGAAGAGGTATTTATCAGGGTGACAGTCTAAGCCCACTCTGGTTTTGTCTCGCCATAAATCCTCTAAGTTGCCTGCTCAAAGAAAGCAAATTAGGATTCCAATTAAAGAAAAACAGGGACAGATTACATACTATTTCCCATCTCCTATACATGGACGATATTAAATTGTATGCAGCCTCAGAAAATCAGTTAAAACAACTGCTAGACATAACATCTAGATTTAGCAAAGACATAGGAATGCAATTTGGCGTAGACAAATGCAAAATCTTACATATCAGGAAAGGGAACGTTACAGAAGGCGAAGAATACCCACTAGAAGAAAACCAGGGGATAGAAATAATGAACGCTGATGACCTGTATAAGTACCTGGGTTACAAACAGGGAAAGAATATAAACGACACAAACACTAAAGAAACAGTAACAAATAAGTATGTAGAGCGAATGGAAGAAGTACTGAAAACACATTTATACAGCAAAAATAAAATCAAGGCAGTTAACACGTATGCTATACCAGTACTTACTTACACATTTGGGATAATCAACTGGTCACAAACAGATATTGATCATTTACAAACAAAAACCAGGGTGACATTAACAAAATCTAGACTGCACCATCCCAAAAGTGCGATAGAAAGAGTGACGTTACCAAGAACACTTGGAGGGAGGGGACTCTTGGATATCAATAATCTCTACTTTAAACAGATAAAAGGTCTGAGGGAATATTTCTACTCGAGACAAGAGGAATCACAATTGCACCGAGCTGTAATAGAAATAGATAAAGATTATACGCCATTAAAACTTAGTCAGCGTAACCGCGAATTGAATATCATTAGTGACGCTGAAAAATTAGAAACCTTATCCCGCAAGCAACTCCATGGCAAGCATCAATATCAGCTCAATCAGCCCCATGTCGATAAAGAAGCATCGAACAATTGGCTGAGAGCAGGATACTTGTTCGGAGAAACCGAGGGTTTTATGGTAGCCATCCAAGATGAAGTAATCGCTACCAAAAACTATATTAAATACATCATAAAGGCTAATGAAGGCGATGATAGGTGCAGGAAATGTCACAACACTGCCGAGACTATTCATCATATAGTAGCAGGGTGCACTGTGCTAGCTAACACCGATTATTTACATAGGCACAATCAGATATGCAAAGTTATACATCAACGACTGGCCCAGAAGCATAATCTAATAGATACACATGCTCCTTACTACAAGTATGAACCACAGGCTGTACTAGAAAACGCAGATGCAAAGCTATACTGGGATCGGAGTGTCAGAACAGATCGCAATATCGGGAGTAATAGACCCGACATAATACTTACTGTTAAAAGAGAAAAAACTACATATCTGATAGACGTAGCAGTTCCTAACTCACACAACGTGCAAACAACTATTGCGGAAAAGATACACAAATATACCGACCTAGCAATAGAAATAGAACGAATATGGAAGCAGGAAACTGTACAGATAATACCACTTGTCATATCCACTACTGGAGTAACACCTAAATCATTTCTCACGTATTTAGAAAACATAGGGCTACCTCAAAAACTACACAGTACTATACAAAAGGCTGTTATTTTAAGTACATGCAATACAGTACGCAAACATCTCAGACAGTAATGCATTCTTGCCAAGGCCGAATGTATTAAAGGGTACCGTGAAAAGAAACACGAGAAAACAAAGAATGATAATAATAATAATAATAATAATAATAATAATAATAATAATAATAATAATAATAATAATAATAATAATAATAATCCACAATAATAATAATAATCACCATTATTAATCTCGCCGAATACTTACAACGAGACAGCGAAGACCGGTATAAGAACATTATAAACAGGCAAGACCAAGAACTACCCAAGAACAAATCAATAATCAAAACGGCAGAAAGTTTTAAGATTAACCTTAATCTAAACAGAGGAGACAACCAAAACCTGGAAGTCAAAAAATATACCGTAAAACGAGCTGTGGCGGAAGAAATAAAGAACACCTGGTATAGAAAGGAAATGCACGGACAATACCCACGATCAATAAACGAAGCCGTTAGTAAAGAAACAACCTTCAATTGGCTGTCAGAAGGAAAACTAAAAGGAGAGACAGAGAGCACCATCGTAGCCGCACAAGATCAAGCCATAAACACCAAATACTTTGCCAGAACCATATTACATCAACAAACAGATGGCAAATGTAGATTGTGCGGTGAATTTGACGAAACGATCGATCACATAGTGTCAGGGTGCCGTGTACTTGCCCAACATGAGTATATCAAGAGGCATGACCAGGTATGCCGAAATATTCATTATAATATAAGTAAGGCATGCGGCATAGAAGTTGACAAGAGGTGGTATGAGCACGAACCGGCACAGGTGGTAGAAAAAGACGACACTGTCATAATGTGGAACCAACCGATACAAACAGATCGAGAAATAAGAGCTAATAAGCCAGACATCATCATCATATTAAAAAACAAGAAAGAAAAAACGTGTTACTTAATAGATGTAGCAGTACCAGGAGAGCGCCGAATTCACGACAAAGAGGCAGAAAAGCTGTTGAAATACCGTGATCTAGCCATTGAGATAGAAAGAATGTGGCATTGTAAGACCAAAGTTATACCTATTATCATAGGGGCATTAGGAACGGTATCAAGAAAATTCAGCAACTACTTAAAAAATATACCAGGCACACAATATACGCAGAGTCTACAGAAAAGCGTACTCTTAGGAACAGCGCACATTTTAAGGAAGGTCTTGGATATAACACCTCAAAATTAAACAATAAGCCCAAGGGGTACGGTGTACTTTCGGCATTAAAGAACCAGGAATAACCTGAAGAAGCAAATGAAAATAAAAAGAAATAATAATAATAATAAATAGAAAGAATGTGGCATTGTAAGACCAAAGTTATACCTATTATCATAGGGGCATTAGGAACGGTATCAAGAAAATTCAGCAACTACTTAAAAAATATACCAGGCACACAATATACGCAGAGTCTACAGAAAAGCGTACTCTTAGGAACAGCGCACATTTTAAGGAAGGTCTTGGATATAACACCTCAAAATTAAACAATAAGCCCAAGGGGTACGGTGTACTTTCGGCATTAAAGAACCAGGAATAACCTGAAGAAGCAAATGAAAATAAAAAGAAATAATAATAATAATAATAATAATAATAATAATAATAATAATAATAATAATAATAATAATAATAATAATAATAATAATAATAATAAATAATACACAAATGTCGTACAAGTGGCTTACTACGGGAATACTATTTCCAGAAACGGAAGGTTTCGTAATTGCTCTTCAAGACCAAGTAATTGCCACAAAACATTACTTAAAATACATTATCAAAGATAATACTATAGCCAACGACAGATGTAGAAGATGTAAACTGCAGTCAGAAACCGTAGATCACATTCTTAACGGATGCACATTACTAGCCCAAAATAGTTATAAACATAGGCACGATATTATGGGGAAAATTATTCATAACAATCTTATAGTGAAATACGGACTAGCGACTTCTACAACTCCATATTATAAATATGACCCAAAATCCATAATAGAAAATAATACAATCAAACTATACTGGGATAGATCCATTCTCACAGATACTCCCATAGCAAACAACCGCCCAGACACGGTACTAATCCACAAAACAGATAAAATTGCTTTTATAATAGATTATGCTGTACCACTTTCAAACAATATCGACCGAACAATCCGAGAAAAAGAAACTAAGTATAGAGAGTTAGCCCTATACTTAAAAAATGTATACCAACTTCAATATATTAAGATAATCCCCATTGTAATATCATCTATGGGAGTAATACCAAGAAAGACCGTGGAAGCAGTGAAAGAACTCGGACTGCCTACATATATTATAAGTATAGCACAAAAAGCTATTTTACTCGCAAGCACTTCCATCGTGAGAGAAATGTTCAGTCTACAATAGTACTACGAAAAAGGTAAATAATAGAAAACACCTGTACTGCTTGGACACAGTCCCGCACACAGGTATGACATAACCCAATAAGGTGAAGGAAAAAAAAAAAAAAAAAAAAAAAAATAATAATAATAATAATAATAATAATAATGTCTGGCCAGGTCTACGACCTGCTACCGTAAGATTCGATAATAGACATGGTAGACGGTACAGCCAGCGTCCTTAGTCTGTACGTATCTGATCATCTAGACGTACAAATTCGGCTCCACAAGATCCCTAGAGAGCATCCTCTTGATTTCTAAATCACCAATCTATAGAAACAACGCTCTTCCTGAAAACCTATGTAGAAGAGAAAAAAAGGAGAATCTGAGGTTGGTTACCGAACCGAGGGAAACTCAAATTGGACTATCCTTAGATCGCCTTGACGGGGAAAGAAAACTTGAATAAACTATGATAATAAGTAGAACCCCATAGAATATAGATGAAATCAGAGGGCTAGTGTGGTGCTATGTTCTCTCTCTTAGATAACTAACACCATACGTCAGCAAATATGCACCTAACCCTAGGGTACTTGTTGTACCCAGGTTAGGACGCATTAATACCAGCACTGAAAGCTGTGAGAATAAAATAAAATAAAAATGAAATAAAAGAAAATAATAATAATAATAATAATAATAATAATTAATTCATGGGCCATCCCTGTATTTACATACACAATAGGGGTACTAAAATGGTCTAAAACGGAAGTAGAAGACACGGATAGAAGTATTAGAAAACTACTTACCCAATTTCGATGTCATCACCCTAGATCGTCTAATTGCAGGCTGTATCTTCCTAGGTCACAGCATGGAAGAGGGTTACGGAACCTAAAGATAGCACAGATACAGCAGATATCAAAATTGCGAGAATATTTTTACAATAAAAATTCGCCTTTACACAGAGTAATAACTGCTGTTGATAATTACTCGGCACTAAAATTAGCAGAACGAGATCTAAACATAGGAAATGCATCTCTCGCGCACTTAAAAGAAGAATGGAAGAGAAAACCGTTGCACGGCAAATTTGCGGAAATGATAGACAGCGAGAAGGTAGATAAGATCTCATCCGCTTTATATCTCACCAAACCTGCACTTATTGGAGAAACCGAAGGAAGCATCTTAGCGATCCAAGATCAGGTAAGGTAGTAAATCAGAACGTTGAAAATATTCAGTGCAGAATATGCAATCAAAAGCCAGAAACAATCTCGCACATAATAGGATCATGCAGCCAACTAGCGCCAACAGAATATACCAAGCGCCATAACAATATTGCAAATATGATACACTTAACAATATGCCAGAAACTAGGGCTAATAACTGATAGTAAGCCATACTATAAACATTACCCTGAGTCAGTTATAGACTCGAAAAATTACAAAATCTATTGGGATACCCAAATAAGAACTGATCGAGAAGTACCCCACAATAAACCCGACATTACAGTATTCTACAAACAAGACAAAACAGCAGATATAATTGACATATCAGTGCCACTTGATGAAAATGTCGGAAAGAAATATTTGGAAAAAATGAGCAAGTACCAAGATCTTGCCGTAGAAATAAAAAGGGTACATCAAGTAAAAACAGTAAGAATAATACCCTTAGTAATATCTGCAAACGGTTTAGTCCACATCAAATTTAAGGAAAACCTTCGAAAGCTGCAAATTAATGAAAATCTGGTAGTGACTGCACAAAGGTCAGCTATACTATCTACATGTCACATCGTGCGTAAATACTTACCGCAAGAATGGTAATCTTGGTTACATACCCGATTACCTGTTTATCACCAGTAAAACTGTGAATTAAAAAAAAATAAAAAAAAAATAATAATAATAATAATAATAATAATAAAAATATCCGCAGGGTGGCTGAAAGCGGGCAGCCATTGGGGAGTAGCGCCCCCACGGGTACCAGCTCAGTACACCTCGTTCCAACACACATACCTGCCCGTAAACACAACCATATAAACACACAGTTTTCTATTTTAACCAAAACACACATACACTACACACACGTACACTGCATACGGGCAGGTCACCAACACGCACACTCATTCCTTGTTTGACAGAGTGGGGAACTAGTAGCAGTCTGGGACTTGGGCTTGCCTGCTGGTAGGTACAGCGGATAAAACTGGGTTCCGGGGTGTGCACTCCCAGGCTGCAAGGTAGTACATGGGCCCGGGTCGGTCTAGCCAACATGACCTGGCTGCCCTATCAACTTGCGAAAATCTCGCTTATGCCGTAATGCCAGGTGGCGCCTGGACCGGGAACCTTGCGGTATAATGCGGGGGGCTCCGTCGAGGCCACCAGAGTCGGGTTCACAGGTATCCTTTGGATGTTGCAGGTTCCTCAAGCTGTCAAACACGAAAGGAAGGAAAAACACACACTTTATACATACACAATTCGTAAACAAATTATTTAAATTAAAACATGGATGACAACACAGGTAACAACATTACAAAAGTGCCCCTGTCGCAAACGGAGCTTCCCGGCTCCACTCCTACACCCTTTACCTCCTTATCCACTACCCCTTCCCATTCATTCGAATGTCCCTCTTATGACGAGTTGAGAACCCTCTCGACTGCTCCTAATCCCTTTTCCGTATCTCCTGATATAAATACTCCTGGGATTCAATCTCCAGGAAAAATAAAAAAGTCATGTGTATCGATAGAAACTGATGGTGAATCAGAAACAGGAATTTTAAGTAAACATCCGATTAGTTATTCTAAGATTAATTTTCTGCTGATGCAAAGAGAAGAAGGCTCATTCAACGACGTAAGTCCCTTCCTAATTTTTAATAGTTTAAAGAGACAAGTAGGTGAAGTAAAAAGTGTAAAAAAGATAAACGACGGTCTGTTAATTGAAAGTGCAAGTAAAGAACAAACGAAACGGCTACTAGATATAATCAATCTCGACAAACTGAAAGTTAAGGTAACTCCTCATAAAACTCTAAATTTTGTTAAGGGAGTAATAACCTGCAAAGATCTTAATAACTGCACCATAGAAGAGATTAGGGAAGAAATATTGAAATCCAGGCATGTCGCCGATGTAAAGAGATTAACCTACAAAAGACAGGGTGAGATAGTAAATACTTCTTCCTATCTACTGACATTTACGGGGACTGTTCTTCCGGAACGCATTAACATTGCTTTTTATTCCCTCCCGGTTCGCGCCTATATACCAGCGCCCCTGCGTTGTTTTAGGTGCCAGAAATTTGGCCATGCGGCAGTTAATTGTCGAAAAGAGCAAATTTGTATCTGTGGAAAAACAATGCATCAAGGGAATCCTTGTGAAACTCCCGTAATATGCGTCAACTGTGGAGATAACCATCCAGCAAACTCTAGGACATGTACAATCTACAAACAAGAAGTAGCAATACAAAAACTAAAAGTAACGAAACGCATTAGTTATTTTGATGCCAAACGCGAAGTAATGCTTAATACTCCTTCGATAGTTACCGGTCCGACTACTTCATATGCCAGAGTTGCTGGTAGGCCTAGACAACCACCAGCGCTACTAAATCAAAATACGCTAATTAACCTTCTCGTACCCGAAATTATAAAAGCACTCGAGACGCATTTAAACAATTTACTTACTAGTACGCCGTTAAGAACACTTCTGCCTGAACCTATTAGTACTAATCCCTCCTCCCAACTACCAACTCCCATTTCATCAATATCAACTTCCCAACTACCACTCTCAATCCCCCCACTTCCACAACCATCGAAGTTCATATCACCCCAAACCCTCCATAAACCCCCTCAGCCATCCAATAACACTAAAGAAACCCAGTACTCTTTATCCCAAAATCCTCAAGAATCCAACCCACTTCTCCATACTTCCTGTAGTATGGATATAAGTGATATACTACTTAGAGCGAACTCAAGCTCCGACAACGAGATAAATCCTCTTACAGGAACTATTAAAAAGAAGAAAGGATGGCCAAAAGGCGTCCCTAGAGGCCCTCGTTCCAAAAGCAAAGATTCTTCTACTCGGGAGACTTCCTCCCAGTAGTACTTATCAATAAACTATCCAAATGGATAATATCATCCAATGGAATATAAATGGCATTAGAACCCATACTAGCGAACTTAAGTTGTTACTTGTTGAAAAATGTCCTCTTGTTGTAGCATTACAGGAAACGCATTTGAAACCCGAAACTCCGTATGACACCAAAGGTTACACCATTGTTCGAAAAGATGTCATGCCTAATCTTCGAGCTAGGGGTGGTGTTGCAATATTTATAAAAGATTCTATTCCGACACAACCTGTAAATATAAACACAGAATTGCAGATAATTGCTGGTAAAGTTTTTTATCCGTTTGCTTTAACCATCTGCAACATATACCTGCCCGATATTCACTGGGAAGTAGACGACTTGCGAAACGCGATTATTCAATTACCCCGACCATTTGTACTTCTTGGAGATTTTAACTCACACAACCCGATATGGGGATCGGCTAATCTAGATCCTCGTGGACGAAGTCTAGAAAACCTTTTTGAGTAATTAGAATTGAATATTCTTAATACGGGTAAAGGTACTTATCTTAATTTAAGATCAAACGACTTCTCCTCTATAGATCTTTCCGTGAGTTCTCCAGAAGTTACTCATTTGTTTTCATGGGATGTACTTGATGATCTTTATTTCTCGAACCATTTCCCTGTAATGCTACAACTTGCTACATCGCGCCCACAATTACAACCATTAACGGCACGTAGGAAGTTTAGAGAAAGTAAAGCTGACTGGCCAAAATTTCAAACAAACATTACCACCTTTAATTTAACTGACACTATTGCTTCTTCAGTAGACCATGTTACTCAATCCATTCTTTTGGCTGCTGAAGAAAGTATTCCAGTTATCACAAACCAACAGAGACCGCAAAGAGTACCGTGGTGGGATGAAGAGGTGGCCAAAGCAATTAAAGCTAAGAAACAAGCACTCAATCTTTTTAAAAGACACCCTACTGCCGAAAATATGATTAATTTTAAGCGACTCCGTTCTCGAGCTCGCCGTGTCATTTTGGAAAAGAAGCGGCTCTCTTTCAAGACGTATGTATCAACTCTCACCCCACAAACATCACCATCAGACGTTTGGGGGAAAATAACATCACTAATAGGAAAGAAACTTCCTATTACATCACCTGTATTAGACATCAATGGGGAGTTGATAACAGATGTTCTAGAATTGGCAGACGAATTTGCTCGTCACTTTCAATCAACAAGTAGTTCTGATAATTACAACGAAGATTTTCGTCTAAATAAATTCGCTAGAGAGATTCCATTGGATTTTACAGAACGAATAGAGTCGTTCTATAATGTACCTTTTACCATGGAAGAACTAAAAGAAGCTCTAGATAAAACTAAAGACTCGTCGCCAGGTCGAGATACTATTAGTTACAACATGTTAAAACACTTACCTGAAACTGCCAAAGTCGAATTACTACAATTGTACAACCGAATTTGGAAGACAGGAATCTATCCAGAGCAATGGCAAGAATCAATTATAGTCCCACTTCTAAAACCTGGCAAGGACCCCAAAATATCATCCAACTATCGCCCAATATCTTTAACCAGTTGCCTTAGTAAGACCCTGGAAAAAATGATCAGTTTTCGCTTGATGTGGGTCTTGGAAAAATATAATCTACTATCTAAATTTCAAATGGGCTTTAGGAAATTCAGATCAACAAACGATCAACTGGTTTATATCGAAAATGCAATACAAACAAGTTTTTTAAATAGAAATCACCTTACAGCAGTATTCTTCGACCTTGAAAAAGACATGACGTGGCGATATGGTGTATTGCAAACTCTACACAGATGGGGACTGAGGGGCTGTTTACCAAATTTCATTACCAGTTTTCTTTCTGACAGGAAAATCAGAACTCGAGTCGGAAATACTGAATCTAACACCTATACAGTCGAAAATGGCATACCCCAAGGATCCACACTTAGCGTGGTTTTGTTTGCAGTAGCCGTAAATGTTTTAATGTCAGGTATAGATCATAGAGTCGGGAGAAGCTTATATGTAGATGATCTTTGCATCTTCTATGCAGGAGATAATTTTGATGATATCCATTCAGTCCTGCAAGAAGCTATAAATTCAGTCGTAGATTGTGCAGAAAATCGAGGTTTCCGTTTCTCCACGCTAAAAACACAGTGCGTTCATTTCTGCAGGTTGAGATCGTGTCATCAAAATCCGCAGCTCACAATAAATGGTCTTCCTATAACTAATAAACCAGAAATAAAGTTCTTAGGAGTTACGTTCGACAGAAAACTACTTTGGGGTCCTCATATTAAAAGCTTAGCAGCCAATTGCAAAAAACGATTGAATATCATTAGGTGCTTATCTAGTATGAAATGGGGCGCAGATAGAAGCATACTCCTAAATGTGTATGGAAGTATGATTTTGTCCAAACTGGATTATGGATCAATAGTTTACGGTGCCGCCCGTCAATCACACTTGAAGGTACTAGACCAAATCCATTCGACGGGTATAAGACTTGCTCTAGGGGCTTTTAGAACCAGTCCCACAGTATTTATATACTGCGAATCGGGAGTACCACCGTTAAAATATCGAAGGTACCGTTTACTTATAAACTACGGAATAAACGTATATGCCCAACCGCGACATCCTAATCATGCGCTGCTGTTTACAATACATACCTAAGCTATACAATACATGTCTAGACCTACTAGAACTCGTCCTGCTGGAATACGTCTATACGCCATACTGCAGGAACTGAATGAAACAATGCAGGCAATGTACCAAATAGGAAATTATGAAATACCACCTTGGCAAATTCACCTACCCCGAATGGACCTATCTTGCTTACAAGGAGGGAAAAAGGATGTTAATCCTAAACTATTTCATAACAATTTTAAAAATATTTTAGATCACCATCCTAGTGCCGAAACTATATACACAGACGGGTCCAAATCAGAAATGGGAGTTGGTAGTGCCTTTATTAACCTTGACGACTCTTATCATTGGAAGATACATGAAGCCGCTAGTTCATATACAGCGGAATTATACGCATTATGGCAAGCGCTTCATAGTACAGAATTTTCTAGTAAATCTAATTTTCTCATTTGTACAGATTCACTGAGTTCTTTGCAGGCATTATCAAACAGATTTTCATTCGATCCTTTAGTTCAAGAAATACAAGCGTTATTTGATTGGCTCTAATAAACAAAAAGAAATAACTCTAGTTTGGACACCTGGCCACGTAGGGATCCAGGGTAATGAGAAAGCAGACGAAGCAGTCAGATTTGCTGTGGAACATGACCAACTAGAGGATATCTGCATACGCCCAAAGGATCTGAAAGATTATTTAAAAGAGAAAGTTTTAAACCTGTGGCAATTAAAATGGAACGAAGTTGATACACAACTCAAAACAATAAAACCATTAATAAATCCACCTAAGAAAAGTCGTTTAACACGCCACGAACAAACAATTATCACCCGCTTACGTATAGGACACACTAGGTTAACGTCATCCTACCTGTTACAAGGTCTCGAACCCCCCATCTGCCAACACTGTCAAAGTCAACTGACAGTAAATGAAGCTCGCTTAAGAACATCTCTTAAAAATAATATTATCGAAATTTTATCAACTGAAAATGAAGGCAGTGTTATAGAATTTATAAAAAACATAGGTCTAGTAAATAAATTATAATGTTTTATACATTTATTTTATTCAGTATATACAACATCCATTTATTTATTTATTTTTAGTTACATATTTTAAACATATATATTTACTTAATTATTTTATCTATACATCTTTACATATTATCTACAACTCTATTTATTTACAAATTTTATATATACAATTATTTTAACGTAAACTTGTTTTGTACTCAGTCTATTCTTTACCCTAAACCTCATGTTTAATCTCACCTCTGTTCCTTATACTGTTTGTCTAATCATATGTGAATTTTATTAAACCCATGTTTTACGTACTAATATATATACATTTTGTATTGGATATATTATCTCATATCAATCTAAGAGTCTTCAAAAGAAATATTATCTGACAAAGTTTTGTAAACAAAACCTGTAAAGCGGCTAATAACCATAGAAGTTGATGCCGCTAACACCCAAAAAAAAAAAGAAAAAAAAAAAAATAATAATAATAATAATAATAATTTTTTTTTTAAACACTGTCCAGTAACCCTGAAACAGTGGAACTTTATTAACAAAAATACTCTTATAAAACATAAAATTTTTAAAATAAATGTTATTTTAACAAAGTATTAATTAAACAAAATAATATTTCCAAGTCCACTCAAGCTATAATCCATAAGCGAGCCGGCTTATCGAGTGGTTCTTTTAATTATGCTAGTGAGCTCAAAACACACTGTACATCCTTATATTCATCAATTTAATGAGGTGAAATTCATTATATAAGAAACAAAACGGAAGTTCTTTTATATCATTAATATATTTTTTTAATATTTTTATTTTATTTATTTTATTAATAATATAAATATTTTTTTTTGAAGGTTCGAATGCTACCGCTGGAATAAGATGTGGAGGTTATTTGCAGTCGTTGTGTTGTAGCAGCCATTTTTTTGTTTGTTTTTTTACTTTACCGATGCCTTCTAGATTGCGTAATGTCTCTGGTATGTCGTTAAATATTTTAGGTATTAAAACTTCGTCTAGCCTCTGTCCGTATTTGTTATTCGTTAGTGGTATTATTGTCCTTTGTCCGCGTCTTGTATTGTAGTCGTGATGAGTTCGGGTTTGATAGGTATCGTTATAATAATTAGCTGTTATGATTTTAAAGTGGAACAGCTTGTCCATTGGTAGAATGTTCAAGAATTGATATTTCTCTGTTAATTTGCTGTATTTCTTATTTTGTTTGTTAGAAAGTAGGTTTTTAACAATTTTATTTTGTACTGTTTGTATGTGATTACGGTATTCGTTGTTGTCTTTAGCCCATGTTCTTATTCCGTATGCTAGGATTGATTCAGCTAAGGCGTAGTAAACTGTAGTTCTTATGTTTAGTGGTAGAGTATATTTTAGTTTGTATAATATTGCATTAGTCGATCTTAGTTTTTTTATCAGTCTGTCCATATGTGATTGGAAAGTAAATCTAGAGTCTATTATCAGTCCTAAGTATTCGTGTTGGTTTACACTCTCTATTTCTTTTGTGCAGTCACAGTCTAGTCCGTGTTCGTTGGAATGTAAGCAAAAGTGATCATGTAAATAGAACTTGTTTCTTATGTCGTTAGGTCCACTTGTTCGTACATGCATTATTTTTGTCTTCTTATCGTTAATCGTCAAACCTAAATCATGCACTAGTGATTGTAATTTTTTATCGCTCTATTCATTGTCTGTGCTGCGATGTCTATGTCATTGTCGGCTACTACTAATGCAATATCGTCAGCGAACATAAATATCTTAACTTCCTCTGGTAAGTGTTTGGGTAGTTTGTTAACGGTAAGTATATAAAGTTTTGGACCTAGAAGGCTTCCTTGTGGGACACCGTAGTTCCAGTTAATTGTATTGCATGTTATGTCGTTAATTTTTACAGTTGCCTGTCGGTCAGTTAAGTAGTCTTTAAACCAGTCCAGTTCTGTTCCAGTTAGTCCTATGTCCTGTAAGTTGTTTAATATTACATCCTGTTGCAGTACGTCAAACGCTTTGCTGAAGTCAACGAAAAGTACGAAAATTTGTTTATTGTTATGTAACCCACGATTTATGTATCCAGCAAAATGTTCAATGCACATTTCGGCACTTTTATTCTTTTGGAATCCGTATTGTTCATTGTTAATAAGTTTGTGTGTTTCTAAATACGATGTTAGTTGTTCGTTAATTACCTTCTCTAAAATTTTTTCGGCTGAACTTAATATTTGAATAGGTCTGTAGTTATTGTATTCTGATTTTTTCCCTTTTTTATACAGTGGTCTTATTACACCTGTTTTCATTAGTTTAGGTAATTTTCCGGTAGTCATTGAGTCGTTTATTATTGATGTAATTATTTCTTTAAGTTTAAAATTTTTAATAATGTCTATTAATCGTATATTGTCTATACCGGGTGACTTTTTGTAGTCCATATTGTATATAAATTTTCTATTTGTTCTACGGTTATGTGAGTGAAACGGAATTGTGTATTTGAATGTGCTATTTCATTAATTGGTGTTATCCTTAAGTTACATTTTTGTGATAATTGTTCTATTTCGGTATAAAAAGTGTTTAGAAAATTTGTCGCTACCTGAGTCGTCGTTTCGTTTTTGTTGTCTATAAAATGTTTCGTTACGTTTTCGTCAATCGAGTTCCTTGTTTTCCGTCCAGTTATTTTGTTTATTTGTTGCCATGTTTTTCTAATGTCATTTTTTACAGTCTCAAACTCTCGTCTCGTAGATTTAAGTTTAGCTTAAAATTAGACATTTTAGAAGCCTTTGAGATATACAAACACAAACTCAGGGTACCTTTAATGAATGAACAACTTGAGCTCAGTAATTCTCCGTTACTGGAAGTATTAGATGTTTACTTATGATTTTTATTATTAATTTTTATTATTATTATTATTATTTTATCTAGTTACCTATTTTGTATCTACCTTAGCGACGTGTTTGTTTATAATTATATTACCTTTGATAATGACAGCATAGCTGTCGAAACAATATTGTCAGGTATATTTTAATAAAACTGTGAAACTTTTAATAATCTTTATTTATTTCATAATATATTTATGTTTATATCTCCAATGTGCCTTTTGTTTTAATTTGTTTTCAAGTATAGGTTTGATATCGTTTATGAATAATTTTATTTGTGTATGTAAGCGATAGATACCCCAGATTGAAAATTCAAAATTATTTTTATAATCTTTTAGATTTAGTAGTATTGATTCGAAGTTGTTGGTCACTATTTTTGTTGGGTTACATTCATAATTTGGTTTTGTATATATTAAAACTCCTCCTCCATCTTTCCCGTCTCTACAATAAACGAACGTTTCATAATTTTCCACTTTATACAAATTTACTTCAAAGTCTTTTATATTTATTTCTGTTAAAACTAAAATATCAAAATTGTTTATAAATATTTGTAATTCATCATTATATTTCCTTAAGCTACGAATATTGAGGTGACAGATTTTTATATTGTTTTTATTGATAATTTTCAATTCAGAAAAATTGTTGAACTCAAGATTTGTATGTTTCCAATAGTCTATGTCGTTATCGTCTTTAGGGTCATGTTTATTCAAAATGTTGTTGTCAGAGGTCGTCATCTTTAAACTACTATGACTTTTATTTATTGAACTTACAACACTCGGGTATCCTGTGGTAGCATTCGCATCCCCATTTTCACTATTTGATTGATTTATAATTGAATTAACATTTAAAACATCTACATTAAAATTAAAATTTACCTCACCTGCATTCCCACTCGTATACGCCGGTTCGCTTACATTTTATGCTGTTTTATTTAGATCTTCTTCTTTCTCTATTCGAATTGCCTTCCCAGTTTCATTTTTTCTGACCCATATTTTACCATTTCGTACCCATACAAATTTATATTGGTTTTCTTTTGCTCTCGATCTTGCCCTAAAATGAAGTTCTTTATTTGTTGGAGTTAAATTTTCGTTTATGTAAATCCTGGTTTCTTTGTTTTTTGTTTTTAAGATTTCATCTTCACTGATTTTTCGCTTTCGTAAGTTTAGTATAGCATCTCTCTTCTTCCTTGTCGTAAATTGGACAATAACTGGTTTTGGGGAGTTTTTACTAGGGAGTCGATGAATTTTGTCTATATCATGCGATTGAATAATCACTCCCCCCACTTCTCCGATTTTCGTAATTATTTCTTCTAAGTCTTCATCAGCATTCTCTTTTAGGTTATGTATTTCTAGGTTTTTGTTCCTATTATATTGTTCCAGACGATTTAGTTTCATTTCAAGATCTTTAATCTTTTCATCCTTTTGGTTAAGCTTTGTTTCGATATTTTTAATAATTCCAGTGAGGTTTTCCACCATTTTCATTAGCTGTTCAATTTTTTTATCAACTTGGCTTTTTTTATCTTGAAAAATATCATCTTCCTCGTCACTTTCTGTTTCTCCATTTTCTCTTTTTGGTCTTTCATCCTTTTTGTCAGTATCTTCACTTCCTTTTTCATCAGAGTTTTCTATTTTTTCTTTTTTATTTTTAGTTCCTTGCTTTTTCTCTCTGCAATTTATGCAGCGCCACGTCTTTTTGACCTCTTCTGATTTTGCTTTGTATGTACGGTAGCTCAGCGGGGTACATTCTATGTGAAATTTTCCCTCACACTGGCCATAGCACTTAACCACTTCTTCTACTTCTGGGATTGTCTCATCACAACGTGTACAAACTACCATTATTGCAAGAAAATTTATTGATTGCTTGTAAGTAAAATGCGAGTGAGAATATAACAGTGTGAACACAGCTATAGTTTATATCAGTTTATATAAAAGTCCGTTCTATATAAACACAAATAATTTAACCTCGCCGTTCTTTTCAGTTTGATTTATATAATTTTGATGCTAATTTCACCTTTTTTACTTTAATTATTACTAATCCATTGACAGATTGTTTGATGTATGTACAAGGAATTTTAATTGAATAATAATAATAATAATAATAATAATAATAATAATAATAATAATAATAATAATAATAATAATAATAATAATAATAATAATAATAATAATAATAATAATAATAATAATAATAATAATAATAATAATAATAATAATAATAATAATAATAATAATAATAATAATAATAATAATAATAATAATAATAATAATAATAATAATAATAATAATAATAATAATAATAATAATAATAATAATAATAATAATAAGTCTGGCCAAGTCCATGACTTGCTACCGTAAGATTCACTGGTAGTAGACATGGTAGACGGTACAGCCAGCGACCTTAGTCAAGATTGTTCTCAATTTATCTATGCGAGGGAACCTATCCCGTACTCTCCCGGGAATTAAATAGAATAGGGAGGAAAACCTGGCAGTAGGAATAAAATGCCGTAACTCCCACGTAACGGGGGGTGCACCATTACTTGGGCTAACAACCCCGTAATGTGTTTCTAAGAATACAGTTAGCAGTAATTTAAGAAGATATAACACCAGAGGAGCGGGGAGGGAAACCCTTGAGGCTGGCCCCTCTGGTTTGGAACATCGGCCTCTAGCCGGGATAGTCGGAGCGAGTGGCGCTTCTCGGCGAGACGGATCCACAAGGCCTGAATCCTTTTCTAGAAGTAGTTCTTCAGATAGTGGTGACCGCTTGGACTCTCCTATAGGAAGTCCCGCTGTACAATCACAAACAAGGACAAGGCGTATGCGTTGGAGTAGAGAAGACAATCTTTATCTTATAAACGCGTACTTTAAGGCAACGAATTTAGGACATGAGAAAAGAGGATATCCCAATCGATTGTTAGAATTATGGAAGGAAAAATATCCAACAACAAGATGTTCAAAAGAGATACTGGCTAATCAAGTCAGGTCAATCCTAAGAAGGGAGGTACTATCTCAAGCTGAACTAGAAAATATAAAGCAGCAAATAAGTCGAGAGATGCAACGTAATCCACTACAGGAGACAACACCCCAAAGAAGAGAAACCAGACGATTGTCAAGACGAGTTACTGTAAATGATCCAGTAGATGAAAATGCTGTTCTAGAAATATACAACAAACACAATATAGAATATGCTGGGATACCACCGAAAATTAGACCTAAAATTCCCAGAGTTCCATATAACTTAGTAACGCACCGAACTATAAAGAAAATAGACAATACGTTAAGAGAACAGTTTGAAGAGTGCAGAACTCTCACTGAGCTACACCACGTCATATATTGTGCAGCTGTAACAGCCTGCTTACTTCTAAATATAGAAATAAAACATAATAATAAGAAACCCAACAGACAAACGCCTCGATGGAGAATGAGACTTGAGAAGAAAATCGAGGAAATACGACAAAAAATAGGGTGGCTTCAGAACTATGTTGGCAGAGAAACAGAAGCTTCTAGAAAACTACGAAAAAAAGTTAAAAGTCTAGGAAAAGAGATAAAAACAAAGCCCAGCCATCCAGACTATCAACAAAAGTTAAAGAAATACTTGGAGGAACTAAAACAGAAATTAGCGGCGTACGCCTGCCGTCTAAAAAGATACAACAAGAGAAGTAAAAGATATCAACAAAACAAGCTGTTTCGAGAAAACCAGCAAATATTTTACAGAACTATAAACAACAACTTAATAATCGAAAAGACCAATGGCCCTGACAAACAACAAATGTCAAGGTTTTGGAGTGACCTGTGGGCCAACGAAACTAAACACCAACCTGCTTACTGGATCGATAATGAAAAGACACGTTGCGAAACTATTAACCCTATGGCAGCAACTAGTATTAATGTTGAGGATGTGGAGACCAGCCTTAAAAACATGAGTAATTGGAAGAGTCCTGGTCCAGACAAAATCCAGAATTACTGGTTGAAAAATTTTAAAAATGCTCACTTCACGTTAGCTAAACTACTGCAACATACACTTATCCATCCAGAAGACATACCTGCATTTCTGACGGAAGGGATTACATATATGCTTCCAAAAAATACAGAAACGGAAATGCCACAAAACTACAGACCTATCACCTGTCTACCCACCTTATACAAAGTATTCACTTCCATACTTACAAAGAAGATATACGAGCATGTGAACAACAATAACATACTTGCACCTGAACAAAATGGATGCAAAGCCGGTGCGAAAGGGTGTAAAGAACTACTCTTTATTGACGCTACTATAACAAACTACTATAAAATAAAGAAAAGAAATATCTCTGTAGGATGGATAGACTACCGTAAAGCGTATGATTCAGTGCCTCACTCATGGTTGCAAGAAGTACTGAAAATATACAAAGTACATGAATCAGTAATAAGTACGTTAACACATATGATGAAATCGTGGAAGACCAACGTCGTTGTAAATGTGGGAGAAACAAAATATACCACAGAAGAAATTCCAATAAAAAGCGGAATTTTTCAAGGAGACAGCTTAAGCCCTTTATGGTTTTGTCTTGCTTTAAATCCGCTTAGCTACATGCTCAAGAATTCCAAATATGGAATAAATGTAGAAAAGCAGCCTGCCAAGATTACGCATCTTTTCTACATGGATGACCTTAAGCTATATGCGAATGGACCTGGCCAACTAAGAAGCCAGTTAGAACTTGTAAAAGCATTTAGTTCATCAATAAATATGCAGTTTGGTCTAGATAAATGCGCAGTTCTTCATGGAAGAGGTGGAAAGGTAACAGACCTAGAACACAACATAAAGCTACTGGACGGGACAGAAATAAAAGAATTGGAACTTGGAGAAGCATACAAATATCTTGGTATGCAACAAATATTAAATATCAGAGATTCAGAAATGCGGAAAAGTATTACAAACACTTTCATCAATAGAATAAATGTAATACTAACCACGCTACTTAATTCAAAAGCCACCATAACAGCGATAAATGTGTGGGCTGTACCAGTTATGACGTACACTTTTGGAATTTTGAAGTGGTCAAAGACAGACTTACAGAAATTAGACCGACAAGTCAGAATGGAGCTAAATAAGGCAAAGGGTCATTACTCCAATGCTTCAAGCAGTAGGTTATATATACATCGAAAACAAGGTGGACGTGGATTACTGAATTTGCAGCTACTACATGAACACCAAATAAAGAAATTTAAAACTTACCTCGACAAAAACAACTCGCCCGTCATAAATATCGTTAAGAAAATAGAAACATACGGGCCTATCAAGCAAGAATTGGAAGATCCTACCATCTCTATAGCCTCAATGAAAGAAGATTGGCTATGTAAGGCACTACATGGCAGATACCCGGTAGCACTGTTTGGTGATAATGTCGACAGCGACGCTTCTGTAACATATTTAAGATATGGAGAGCTGCATTTAGAAACAGAAGCTGTGTTAACGGCTATACAAGATCAGGTTATGCCAACGAGAAATTACCTAAAATATATTATGAAAATCAATGTGCCCAATGATAAATGTCGAATGTGTAATAGTACAAGCGAATCAATACAGCACATTATTGCTGGATGTACCTACTTAGCACCAAGAGATTACCTCGACAGACACAACAACGTTGCCAAAGCTATTCATCAAAGCATCTGCATTAATAAAAACTTAATTAAAACTAATCAGCCGATATACAAATACTCACCAGCACCTATAAAGGAAAATGACACAACTAAAGTTCTTTGGGATATATTAATAAGAACAGACCGGTTGATTCCACACAATAGACCGGATATATTGGTTATAAACAAAACCGAAAAAACAGCTGAAATTATAGACATAGCAGTGCCATTAGATGATAATATGGAAAAAACATATAGAGAAAAGATAAGTAAGTATTTAGACCTAGCCTATGAACTGCGAGATATGTACCAACTCACAAAGGTAGAAATATATCCTTTCATATTATCAGCAGTTGGGTTAATACATAAAGAATTTAAAAACAATCTTAAAAAACTAGACTTACCACCTAGTCTAGTATACACAACTCAAAAATCTGTGATTTTAGGCACCACACGCACAGTAAGAAGGGTCCTTAATCAATAAACCAACAATATAAGCCTTGGCTAAAACCCGGCTTATGTTGAAAATACTACCAGGGAAACCTGTGTTAAAAAACATAATAATAATAATAATAATAATAATAATAATAATAATAATAATAAAAACAACAACAACAACAACGACAACGACAACGACAACGACAACGACAACGACAACGACGACGACGACGACGACGACGACGACGACGACGACGACGACGACGACGACGACGACGACGACGACGACGAAGACGACGACGTCGACGACGACGACGACGACGACGACGACGACGACGACGACGACGACGACGACGACGACGACGACGACGACGACGACGACGACGACGACGACGACGACGACGACGACGACAATAATAATAATAATAATAATAATAACCCGCAGGGTGGCTGAGAGCGGGCAGCCATTGGGGAGTAGCGCCCCCACGGGTACCAGCTCAGTACACCTCGTTCCAACACACATACCTGCCCGTACACACTACCACATAAACATACAGTTTTTCTACTTTAACCCATACACATATACACTACACACATATACACTGCATACGGGCAGGTCACCAACACGCACACTCATTCCTTGTTTGACAGCGTGGGGAATTAGTAGCAGTCTGGGATCCTTGGGCTCGCCTGCTGGAGGGTACAGCCGATAAAACTGGGTTCCGGGGTGTGCACTCCCAGGCTGCAAGGTAGTACAGGGGCCCGGGTCGGTCTAGCCAACATGACCTGGCTGCCCTATTAACTTGCGAAAATCTCGCTTATGCCGTAATGCCAGGTGGCGCCTGGACCGGGAACCTTGCGGTATAATGCGGGGGGCTCCGTCGAGGGCACCAGAGTCGGGTTCATAGGAATCCTTTGGCTGTTGCTGGTTCCTTAAGATGTCAAACACAAAAAGGAATAAAAACCAGACACTTTATATACACACACACACATTACAAATACACTTTTTTTTATTAATTACAAACATGGAAGACGATACAGAAAACAACGTTTCAAAAGTGCCCCTTGCTACGCAACCGGAGCTTCCCGGCTCTACCCCTACTACCAACCCTTCAACCTCTCCCAATTCCTCTACTATCCAACCGCCAGTTTTGATGGATCACCCATCCAACCCTGTTAATCCCCAACCTAGTTTTAGTGGTGACAATTCTAATAATGTCCCCAATAATAGTCCTTCGACTAAGAGAAAAAAAGGCAATCTATCGCCTGTGATTGTGGAGCCAGCTCGAATGAAAGTGGGTATAAGCTATTCAAAAATAAACTATCTCGTAGTTGAAAGAGAAGATGGTAGAGATTTTTCGAGTGTAAGTCCTTTCATTATATCCCGCACGCTGAAAAATTTAGTAGGTGAAGTAAGGAATGTTAGGAAGATAAAGGAAGGTCTGTTAGTTGAACTAACTGATAAAGAGCAGACGATGCGTTTATATAAAGTGGAGATGTTCGATCAATTCAAGGTTAAAGTTTACCCTCATCGAACTTTAAATTTTGTTAAAGGCATCATTACCTGCAAAGATTTAAATAACTGTTCGGTAGACGAAATTAAAAGCGAGTTAAAAAACCAGAAAGTAGTAGATGTTAAACAACTTACAGTTAGACGACAGGGTGAGGTCCAAAATACGTCATCATACCTTTTGACTTTTATGGGTAGTCACCTACCTGAAAGAATTAAAGTGGCATTCTACTCATTACCTGTTCGAGCTTACATTCCAGCTCCTCTTAGATGCTTTCGTTGCCAGAGAAACAACCCAGATGTCCCAACCCACAACGGACTCTGAAAACTCACCACCTATTCAAGAATCTCCTTTTCCCATTTTTCCAGACCCTGACCCCATGACCCGGAATACAATTCCATCCCAGAATCTATTGTCGAATTCTGAATCGCCGGCTATAAAACTTGTGTCGTCAAAGATAAAAAAGAAAGGATGGCCTAAAGGCAAGCCGAGAGGCTCAAGAAAATCCTCATAGTAATATTCTATAGTCATTATATATATTTTTTCTTCTTCCTCCTACTGGTAATAGAATAATTTTTCCTTCCTTTTCACAATGTCTTAAATATGCACGCATATTTGCAAATTCATTTCATTCACTTCATGGATATATCCAACAACCACCTTATACAAATAAATTGTAACGGTCTTATATACCACTATCCGGAAATCAAAAAGATCATTGTTGAAAAAAGTCCGTTTTGTCTATGTTTCCAAGAAACTAGGTTGAAACCCAACCAAACCTTTAATTTGAGGGGTTATAAATGTTTTCGGGTTGATAACATAGGCGGTGATAGAGCAAGTGGAGGTGTAGCTGTCTTCGTTAGAAATGATATATCTGCGGAGGAATTCGTCCTCAATACTACCGTTCAAGCAGTATCAGTCACGGTATCTTACCCGGTTAAGATGAGTATTTGCAATGTGTATTTACCAAATGGACCGAGGAACAGAGCAGCTATGCAAAACATAGTCGACCAGCTGCCCACGCCGTTTCTCCTTCTAGGAGATTTCAATTCACATAATCAGATGTGGGGGTCCGAAACTACGGACTTGAACGGTAGAATTATGGAAGATATCATTTCTGAAAACGATCTCTTTCTCTTAAACACGGGACAGCCTACTTACATTAACTCGGGATCCAATTCCTTTTCCAATCTGGATTTATCGATGTGCTCTCCACCTCTATCCACGAACATAGAATGGAACACGATGGAAGGAGAAATCTTCTCAGATCATATCCCAATATGCATGTCTTTCCCTCATCATGCTAATAACTTGTCATTTCCACCACGGTGGGTAACAAAAAAGGCTGACTGGGAAAAATATACATCGGCTGTACCCGAGGTTCCTCTTACAAATAACGTCAGTGAATGCGTTAGCAATATATCAAGAGCTATTATAGAGGCAGCCTCAGGAAGCATCCCGAAGTCGTCGGGACGTTTACCAAAGAAAGCAGTTCCGTGGTGGAATGATGAGATTGCGAGTGCAGTTAGAAGGAAGAAGCAGTCATTTAACAACTTTAAAAGAAATCCTACACCCGAGAATTGTATAATTTTTAAAAAATGCCGCGCCGAAGCAAGGCGATTAATACAGTCTTCAAAACGTCAAAGCTGGCAAGAATATGTTTCATCTCTCACACCTGCAACTCCACCTAGTGAAACCTGGAATAAAATTAAAAAAATTTCTGGAAAACAAATAAATAATCTGCCATCACGGCTTGTTATCAACGACACAGCAGCAACAGAACCAGAAATGATGTCTGAAATCATGGCGAAACATTTTGAAACCGTTAGCAGCTCTAATAACTATACTCCAGAATTTCGACACGCTATAGCCGATACGGAGCTGCATATGGACTTCAGTACAGAAGCCTCCTACAACTATAACCAGGATTTCACTATGGCGGAGCTAGAACGCGCACTTAGGTCTTGCAAAGAATCAGCTCCAGGCCCAGATGGAATATCCTATTCTATGCTGACGCATCTCCCTTATTCTAGAAAGAACTCTTTGCTACAGGTGTACAACAAGATATGGCTTTCGGGTGAATATCCGCAAAACTGGAAAACCGCGGAAGTGGTTCCAATTTTGAAACCGGGGAAAAACCCAGAAAATCCAACAAGCTATAGACCCATTTCTCTTACCTGCTGTATGGGTAAACTACTGGAAAAAATGGTCAACTACAGACTAATGTGGCATATTGAAAGGCATCATCTATTATCTCGATAATTTAGTAGCCTTGGACAACGCCATCCAAAACGGTTTTGCCTTACGCCAACACACAGTCGCTGTGTTTTTTGACATCGAAAAGGCGTATGATATGACCTGCCGCCACAATATTTTAAAAACACTACATGATTGGGGAATCAGGGGGAGAATGGGTCGTTTGATAGAGAGTTTCTTGTCAGAACGTAAAATACGTGTCAGAATGGGTACTGCAGTGTCATCGTCTGTGCTCTTGGAAAATGGAATTCCTCAAGGATCGACTTTAAGTGTCACTTTGTTTATTATAGCTGTGAATAAACTTTTAGATGCAGTCGGCGATTCTGTAGGAAAGACTTTGTACGTAGATGACTTGTGTATATATAAATCGGCCGTGGCAATGGAAGACATATCCAGAGACCTGCAAACCGCAATAGACCAAATCTCTGTTGCGGCTAGTAGCATAGGTTTTAAATTCTCGGCGCAGAAAACCTCCTGCGTACATTTTTGTCGTCTGCGGTCTTGCCAAGGCAATCCACGCCTTACTCTTTACGACCTTCCGATTCAGTTTTCAGAATCGGTCCGGTATTTGGGCCTTACATTTGATTCCAAGCTGAATTGGAAAGAACATATCGTCAGTCTACGTGCAAAATGTCAAAAATCCCTAAACGTAATGAGAGTTCTGTCGAATATTCGCTGGGGAAGTGATAGAGAAGCGTTGCTGAACATATATCGAGCAACAATACTCTTTAAGCTGGACTATGGATCTTTTGTATATGCTTCCGCACGCAAATCAGTCTTAAAGATATTAGAACCGATACAAAACATGGGGCTTAGGTTAGCTACTGGGGCATTCCGTACCAGCCCTTCTCTGTCCCTGTGTTGTGAGTCGGGATTTCTTCCATTAAAACAGAGGCGAACATATCTTCTCACTCAGTATGCCGTAAGAACATGGACACAACCCTATCACCCAAATCACAACACCTTTTTCTCTGATGAATTGCACACGGTCTACTCGTCGCGTCGTACTATTACACGACCATCAGGGATTAGATTTTGGGAACTTTTAAATAATATAGAAGTTAGTCTACCTTATGTGTATGAATCAAGTTCATGTGAAGAGCCTCCATGGAGCCTTCGAAGACCAAAGTGTCACATGGAGTGCACTGCAGTTAAAAAAGGAGAAATGAATCGCAACTTTTATGTTTCAACCTTTATGTCGGTTCTTAACAATTATCCTCAAGGCATAATAATCTATACAGATGGATCAAAAACAAATCTGGGAGTAGGATCTGCCATTTACGTTCAGGATAATTCCTACTCCTGGTCATTACCTAAAGCCTCCAGCATCTACAGCGCTGAACTATATGCCATCTGGCAGGCCTTGAGGTATTTTGATATGTCTGCATACACGGAGGTATTAATATGTACAGACTCCAAAAGTTCTATAGATGGTGTAACGGATAGCTATACTACTGACCCCCTAGTACAGAATATCGTCAATCTTATAAAGTGGCTAGAAAACATAAGAAAAAAAGTTGCTTTCGTGTGGATACCTAGTCATATTGGCATCGGTGGAAATGAAAAAGCCGACGAGGCAGCCCGTCAGGCTGCAGATAGTGATGCGACGGATCAGGGTATTCGTATTCGACATAGTGACGTATCCTGCCATTTTAAGCAACAAATAGTTTCTCTCTGGCAGAACATGTGGTCTAACCACCACTCAAAACTAAAAGTGGTTAAACCGAGAGTGGGCAAGTTGCGATACCCACCGGAGTTAACAAGACGAGAACAGGTGGTAGTCTGCAGGTTAAGAATAGGACACATGCGCCTAACCAATATTCACTTACTGGCAGGTAGGCAACCGATTATCTGTGACACCTGTGGGGGCACACTTGATGTACGTCATGTGCTCATAGACTGTCCACAATACGCAAACCATCGTGCAAATCTCCAACTCTCGCATAATTTAACAGAATGCCTAGAGAATAATTTCGAGTCCATCAAAAAACTAATCAGGTTCTTAAAAGCAACAAATTTGTATTGCAAGATATAGCTTGTAATGAACCAAATAGAAGAGTCTCCTTTTACTGTGATATTTTGTCTGTGATACAGAGTCCTGATATTTATTTATTTTATACACATATCATAGATATGTAAATATAGATAAATATAGAATATAAATATAGATTTATTTATTTATTACTTAATTTTACAATTTTATATATACAAACATTTTATTGTCTTCGTCTCGCAACCTCTTCTTTTTCCATTAGTTTCCTATTTTCACGAATTTTTCTTTGAAGTCGTTGTTATTAAACTAATGTACTTATCTGTGTCTCCTCGTAAAACCTTTCCCGAAAAGTATGTCTATATATACATGTATATTTTATTAGATCATATGTTTATAAATGTCCGTGATCGAATTTTCTGTGTATAAAACAAGAAGGCAACAAGAACGTAAGAGTTTTAATATATGTTCAAATGCGGCTAATAACCATAGACGTTGATGCCGCAATTTATATATAAAAATAATAATAATAATAATAATAATAATAATAATAATAATAATAATAATAATAATAATAATAATAATAATAATAATAATAATAATAATAATAATAATAAATATTCAGCAAAGACATATGTATGCAACTTGGCCTCGAAAAGTATAAAACACAAAATATACGACGAGGTAAAATACAGGTGATTGGATACGACCTAGAAAACAACGAGACGATTGAAGGTATGCAGGAAGGCGACGCGTACAGATACTTGGGGATAAAACAAGCACAAATAATTGAATCAACAGAAACTAAGAAAGAAGTAACATTAAAATACTTAGAAAGAATTAAACAGTTGACAAAAACAAAACTTCATGCTCAATACATGATAAAAGCAATAAATACTTACGCAGTTCCTATACTTACCTATTCCTTTGGCATTGTCCATTGGACAAATACAGACATCAAAGACCTGCAAAGAAAAACGAATAAATTGCTGACGAATGCCAGAATGCACCATCCAAGGTCTGCTATTGAAAGACTTACCTTACCACTTGTAGCAGGAGGAAGGGGGTTAATTGATCTCAATAATCTATTAAATAAACAAAAAAATCAGTTAAAAGAATACTTTATTGAAAAACAGCAAACATCTTCACTGCACAAGTCGGTCGTCAGTATCGATAACGATTACTCTCCACTTAATCTTTCTGGCAATAATACCTTTACTATCAGAACAAACGAAGAAAAAAAGCTTGCGTGGTCACAAAAAGCGCTGCACGGGAAACATGCTCATACTCTGAGTCAGCCACATGTAGACACTATCGCTTCTAATGCTTGGTTGACGAAGGCATGCCTATACCCTGAAACAGAAGGTTTTATGTGTGCTATTCAAGATCAAGTAATTAATACTAAAAACTACAGAAAATATATAATAAAAGATGGCACACAGAATGACTTATGTAGGCGATGTAATTCAACAGCAGAGAGTATACAACACGTAATATCTGGATGTCAAACACTAACTCAGGCCGACTATAAAAACAGGCACGACAATGTCGGAAAAATTGTACATCAGAAACTGGCGCGAAAGTAGTCTCTTATACACGAAGATACTCCCTACTACAAATATACTCCAGCGAGTGTCTTAGAAAACGATGTAGCCCGCCTATACTGGGATCGTGGAATACTTACCGATCGTACTATTCCGCATAATAGACCGGATATTACACTTTTAGATAAAAGTACAAGAACAGTTTTCTTAATAGACGTATCTATACCGAACACGGACAACATACAAACTGCATACACCGAAAAATTGAGAAAATATTCCGAACTCAGTATAGAAGTGAAGCAATTATGGCAAATAGACACTACATACATCTTACCTATCATTATCTCTGCAACAGGAGTGATTCCTCGAACGCTACATGAAGTCCTTAAACGACTAGAAATTCCAGATCTATTATATGCTTCCATGCAAAAATCTGTCATCCTTAGCACCTGTAACACAGTAAGGAAATTCTTAGGAGATAATATATTCACATAAAAACAATAGACTTACCTTCACTTTCGTTGGAAAAACGCGTGAAAAGTAAATATAACCGTGTATAAAACACGAGTAAAATACAACAATAACAATAATAATAATAATAATAATAATAATAATAATAATAAACTTTTGCAACATCTTATGGTTACCTGGAGAACCAAACTAAAAGTGAATGTTAATAACATCAGTTACACCACAGAACAAGTTCCAATACGCAGAGGTATTTTTCAAGGCGATAGCCTTAGTCCAACATGGTTTTGCTTAGCACTTAACCCGTTAAGCAATATGCTAAAACGCAGCTCTTACGGATATAAGATCGACAGAGGCGATACAAAAATATGTCATTCGTTCTATATGGATGACCTAAAACTATACGCCAGCAATAATCAACAATTAAAAAGCGAATTAGAACTAGTAGCTAATTTCAGCAAATCCATAAAAATGGAACTAGGTACCGAAAAATGTGCCGTATTAAACATAAGGCGAGGAAAAGTTGAAGAACAAGAAGACATGGTACTAAGAGATGAAACACAAATAAATTCTATAAGCAAAGACAACCCCTACAAGTACCTCGGCATGCAGCAAGCACTAAACATTAATGATGATGAGATGAGAAAGACCACAAAGGAAAACTTATTTAGAAGAGTAAAAAGGATATTGGGAAGTCAACTTAATGCAAAAAACAAGATACTGGCCATTAATTCATGGGCCATCCCTGTATTTACATACACAATAGGGGTACTAAAATGGTCTAAAACGGAAGTAGAAGACACGGATAGAAGTATTAGAAAACTATTTACCCAATTTCGATGTCATCACCCTAGATCGTCTAATTGCAGGCTGTATCTTCCTAGGTCACAGCATGGAAGAGGGTTACGGAACCTAAAGATAGCACAGATACAGCAGATATCAAAATTGCGAGAATATTTTTACAATAAAAATTCGCTTTTACACAGAGTAATAACTGCTGTTGATAATTACTCGGCACTAAAATTAGCAGAACGAGATCTGAACATAGGAAATGCATCTCTCGCGCACTTAAAAGAAGAATGGAAGAGAAAACCGTTGCACGGCAAATTTGCGGAAATGATAAACAGCGAGAAGGTAGATAAGATCTCATCCGCTTTATATCTCACCAAACCTGCACTTATTGGAGAAACCGAAGGAAGCATCTTAGCGATCCAAGATCAGGTGATATCAACGCGAGTATATCTGAGAAACATAGTAAATCAGAACGTTGAAAATATTCAGTGCAGAATATGCAATCAAAAGCCGGAAACAATCTTGCACATAATAGGATCATGTAGCCAACTAGCGCCAACAGAATATACCAAGCGCCATAACAATATTGCAAATATGATACACTTAACAATATGCCAGAAACTAGGGCTAATAACTGATAGTAAGCCATACTATAAACATTACCCTGAGTCAGTTATAGACTCGAAAAATTACAAAATCTATTGGGATACCCAAATAAGAACTGATCGAGAAGTACCCCACAATAAACCCGACATTACAGTATTCTACAAACAAGACAAAACAGCAGATATAATTGACATATCAGTGCCACTTGATGAAAATGTCGAAAAGAAATATTTGGAAAAAATGAGCAAGTACCAAGATCTTGCCGTAGAAAAAAAAGGGTACATCAAGTAAAAACAGTAAGAATAATACCCTTAGTAATATCTGCAAACGGTTTAGTCCACATCAAATTTAAGGAAAACCTTCGAAAGCTGCAAATTAATGAAAATCTGGTAGTGACTGCACAAAGGTCAGCTATACTATCTACATGTCACATCGTGCGTAAATACTTACCGCAAGAATGGTAATCTTGGTTACATACCCGATTACCTGTTTATCACCAGTAAAACTGTGAATTTAAAAAAAAATAATAAATAATAATAATAATAATAATAATAATAATAATAATAATAATAATAATAATAATAATAATAATAATAATCTATCCCGTACTCTCCCGGGAATTAAAAAAAAATAGGGAGAAAAAACCTGGCAGTAGGAATAAAATGCCGTATCTCCCACGTAACGGGAGGTGTACCATTACTTGGGCCAACAACCCCGTAATGTGTGTAGAAGAGTAAAGTTAGCAGTAATTTAAGAAGATATGACACCAGAGGAGCGGGGAGGGAAACCCTGGAGGCTGGCCCTTCTGGTTTGGAACATCGGCCTCTAGTTGGAATAGCTGGAGCAAACGGCAGCTCCCAACGAACCGGTACCGTAAGGCCAAATACTTCGGATGATGAAAATGGGGAAAACAGCTTGGAAACTCAAGAAGAGCAACCCGCTGCTACCCAACAAAGAAGAAGGCGTACGCGGTGGTCAAGAGAAGACAACATAAACCTAATGACCGCGTACTATCACGCAACAAAGGGCGAATCGGACATGTTAGGCTATAGAACACGCCTAGAAGAAATATGGAATGACAGAAATCCTCATAACGAGCTCAGTGCCCAAAGACTAGCAGACCAAGTGCGATCAATTATAAAACGCAGAGCATTGGCAGTAGACGAACTTAACACAATAAAAGCATCGGTACTGCGGCAAACACACAATCGTGTAGAAGATGAAAACGAACACGCAGAAGAACCAATGCAAAACATGGAAACAGAAGAAGTGTCAGAAGACAGTGATGAACATAACGTTGAAAATCCAACCCAAACCTACACAATAGGTAACGACATACAAGAAACTGCCGACGAAAGAATAAGATCTACATATCAGGAAATGGATCTCAAGTATAGAGGTATGAAGTTTGATGTACGTCCCAGCATACAAAAGCTACAACTAAATGGGCTAATCAAAAAAGATGTTGCAGAAATCAATACTTACCTGAAAGACATTCTTGCAAATGCTGATAATCTAGTCGAAATCACTCACATAGTTTATTGTGCGGCTAGGGCTATATGCAAAATACACACAAAGACGAAATTCCATCCAACAGGTACGTCACATACTGAAAACTCCCAACCACCATGGGAGAGGAGACTGCAACAAAAAATAAATAAAATCAGAAAGGAGTTGGGTATTATTTACACTTACCTGAACACTGTAAATCCTAGCAAAAGAGTTAAAAAACGGACTAAAGCATACGCGCGTCGTGCTAAGATACACTCCACTGACCCAGGATACAGGACGAAATTGCGTCAACACGTTGAAACACTGAAACAACAAATAGCAGCTTTAGGTAACAGAATTAAAAGATACCACCGACGTATTGCCAGACATAAGCATAATAAACAATTTACTAATTCACAGAAGCAATTCTATCGGTCGTTAGAGGCAAAGAGTACTAATGAAACACACACACCGCCGCAAGAAGACCTAGAGCAGTACTGGTCTAGTATATGGTCAACACCAGTGCAACACGACCAAGATTCCGAATGGATTAAGGTCGAAAGGGAAAGATTGCAAAATACACCAGTAATGCCTCCGACTGAAATAACTTTCCAAGACATCAAACAAGCGGTCCGAAAACTCAAAAATTGGACAGCACCAGGAAACGACAAGATCCACAACTACTGGTGGAAGTCACTAACAAATTGCCACGAAGCCTTAGCAAAACACTTTCAAAATATAATACAAAACCCCGAAACAGCCCCAGAAACACTTACTAAGGGAATAACGTACATGTTGCCAAAGCAGGGAAACCCCAGCGAGGCCAAAAACTATCGGCCTATTACATGTTTACCAGCCATATATAAGATTATGACATCCATTATAAATACAAAGATTAATAAGCACATTACACAACATGAGTTACTTTCATGGGAACAGAATGGATGTAAAAAAGGAGCTAGGGGTTGTAAGGAACTGCTTATAATAGACAACATAGTAACAATGCAAGCGAAGAACCGTAAACGCAAAATATCAGTAGCATGGATTGATTACGCTAAGGCTTACGACTCTGTCCCGCATAGCTGGCTGAGACAAGTATTAGATATCTATAAGATCGACCCACACATTGTACAATTATTGGCACATTTTATGGAGAAATGGCGTACTACTCTATACCTTAAAGGAACTACTCAAGCATGCAATAGGCAAGAAATTCATATCAGACGAGGAATATTTCAAGGGGATAGCCTTAGTCCACTATGGTTTTGTCTTGCATTAAATCCGTTGAGCGAAATGCTGAAACGAAGCACATATGGATATGCTATAGACCAACAGACGAGGTTATCTCATCTATTCTATATGGATGATCTCAAAGTATACACCAGAGGAGCTGAACAGCTACAAGGTACATTAGAACTAGTACGGCAGTTTAGCAATGCCATAAAAATGAAGCTGGGGACAGAAAAATGTGGAATCCTGCACACCGAAAAGGGAAAGATCACAAATACTGTGAATATGACATTCAGCGATGGTACCACGATACCCAACTTAGGTTTAGAGAATACATATAAGTATCTCGGAATACAACAGTCGTTCGAGATAAAACAAAAATAAACAAAGATAACGCTGGGAAAATACTTATGGACCGTGTTTGTAAAGTGCTAAAGACACAGCTGAATGCAAAAAATAAATTTTCAGCCATTAACACATGGGCAATCCCGACTATAAGTTATACGTTCGGTGTATTAAAATGGTCAAAGACCGAACTTGAACAACTAGATAGAAAGATAAGGACGACGTTAATGAAATATGGAGTCCTGCATCCAAATTCAGCCACCGAACGTTTATACATACCTAGGGAAGACGGAGGAAGAGGTCTTACTAACTTGCAAACACTTCACAATGGGCAAATTAAAAAGTTACAAAACTACTTTCTAGGGAGCGAGTTACCAATTCACTATCAAATTGCAGCTGCAGACCACAAATACTCGGTCCTCAACTTGGCCAGTGGTCGTGATCCAGAAGAACCACAGCCAAGATCTTTAAGCGAAGCATGGGAAAGCAAAGCGCTACATGGGCGATTCTACGCAAATTTACATCAAACAGACGCAGACTTTAAACAGTCTAATAAATACCTGACTCTAGGGTATCTGTTTGCGGAAACGGAGGCCAACATCATAGCCATACAAGATCAAGTGGCTCCAACGCGCACGTATTGTAAATATATTTTAAAACAAAACATAGAAAACACCAAATGTCGCTTGTGTAAAAAAGAAGAAGAAAGCATACAGCATATAATATCAGCGTGCACATACCTGGCATCCACTTACTACACACAGCGGCATGATGCAATGGGCAAAGTCATTCACCAAAACCTAAAAGAGAAGTGGAATTTTAATACCAAGTTCATACCCTATTACCAATACTTACCTGAACCTGTTTTGGAAAATGATGAATGTAAGATTCTTTGGAACACACCAATAATAACTGACAGACCTGTACAGCATAACAGACCAGACATAGTTACATTGGATAAAACCAACAAAATAGTCATGGTTATTGATTTCTCTGTTCCACTAGACGAGAATCTGAGCAAATCCTATGAGAACAAGATTTCTAAATACTTACCGTTAGCCTATGAGATCAAACAACTGTGGCAAGCTAAGCAGGTTAAAATATTACCAATAATCATTAGTGCTAATGGTATTATTCATAAAAAACTCGTGAAGAATCTACTGATTATGGGGATATCAGAAAACGCAACCACATGGATGCAAAAAGCAGTAATTCTGGGTACAACTGCAATTGTAAGGAAAGCCCTTTACAGCTGATAACATTACCTTGATCAACAGATCCGGTCTTGTTATTATACACCTACCACAAATTGTGTGATTAAAAAAAAAAAAAAAAAATAATAATAATAATACTAATGTCTGGCCAGGTCTACGACCTGCTACCGTAAGATTCGATAATAGACATGGTAGACGGTACAGCCAGCGTCCTTAGTCTGTACGTATCTGATCATCTAGACGTACAAATTCGGCTCCACAAGATCCCTAGAGAGCATCCTCTTGATTTCTAAATCACCAATCTATAGAAACAACGCTCTTCCTGAAAACCTATGTAGAAGAGAAAAAAAGGAGAATCTGAGGTTGGTTACCGAACCGAGGGAAACTCAAATTGGACTATCCTTAGATCGCCTTGACGGGGAAAGAAAACTTGAATAAACTATGATAATAAGTAGAACCCCATAGAATATAGATGAAATCAGAGGGCTGGTGTGGTGCTATGTTCTCTCTCTTAGATAACTAACACCATACGTCAGCAAATATGCACCTAACCCTAGGGTACTTGTTGTACCCAGGTTAGGACGCATTAATACCAGCACTGAAAGCTGTGAGAATAAAATAAAATAAAAATAAAATAAAAGAAAATAATAATAATAATAATAATAATAATAATAATTAATTCATGGGCCATCCCTGTATTTACATACACAATAGGGGTACTAAAATGGTCTAAAACGGAAGTAGAAGACACGGATAGAAGTATTAGAAAACTACTTACCCAATTTCGATGTCATCACCCTAGATCGTCTAATTGCAGGCTGTATCTTCCTAGGTCACAGCATGGAAGAGGGTTACGGAACCTAAAGATAGCACAGATACAGCAGATATCAAAATTGCGAGAATATTTTTACAATAAAAATTCGCCTTTACACAGAGTAATAACTGCTGTTGATAATTACTCGGCACTAAAATTAGCAGAACGAGATCTAAACATAGGAAATGCATCTCTCGCGCACTTAAAAGAAGAATGGAAGAGAAAACCGTTGCACGGCAAATTTGCGGAAATGATAGACAGCGAGAAGGTAGATAAGATCTCATCCGCTTTATATCTCACCAAACCTGCACTTATTGGAGAAACCGAAGGAAGCATCTTAGCGATCCAAGATCAGGTAAGGTAGTAAATCAGAACGTTGAAAATATTCAGTGCAGAATATGCAATCAAAAGCCAGAAACAATCTCGCACATAATAGGATCATGCAGCCAACTAGCGCCAACAGAATATACCAAGCGCCATAACAATATTGCAAATATGATACACTTAACAATATGCCAGAAACTAGGGCTCATAACTGATAGTAAGCCATACTATAAACATTACCCTGAGTCAGTTATAGACTCGAAAAATTACAAAATGTATTGGGATACCCAAATAAGAACTGATCGAGAAGTACCCCACAATAAACCCGACATTACAGTATTCTACAAACAAGACAAAACAGCAGATATAATTGACATATCAGTGCCACTTGATGAAAATGTCGGAAAGAAATATTTGGAAAAAATGAGCAAGTACCAAGATCTTGCCGTAGAAATAAAAAGGGTACATCAAGTAAAAACAGTAAGAATAATACCCTTAGTAATATCTGCAAACGGTTTAGTCCACATCAAATTTAAGGAAAACCTTCGAAAGCTGCAAATCTGGTAGTGACTGCACAAAGGTCAGCTATACTATCTACATGTCACATCGTGCGTAAATACTTACCGCAAGAATGGTAATCTTGGTTACATACCCGATTACCTGTTTATCACCAGTAAAACTGTGAATTTAAAAAAAAAAATAATAAATAATAATAATAATAATAATAATAATAATAATAACCCGCAGGGTGGCTGAAAGCGGGCAGCCATTGGGGAGTAGCGCCCCCACGGGTACCAGCTCAGTACACCTCGTTCCAACACATATACCTGCCCGTACACACAACCATATACACACAGTTTTTCTAAATTAATCCAAACACACTCACACTACACACATGTACACTGCATACGGGCGTGTACCAACACGCACACTCATTCCTTGTTTGGCAGCGTGGGGAACTAGTAGCAGTCTGAGATCCTTGGGCTCGCCTGCTGGAGGGTACAGCGGATAAAACTGGGTTCCGGGGTGTGCACTCCCAGGCTGCAAGGTAGTACAGGGGCCCGGGTCGGTCTAGCCAACATGACCTGGCTGCCCTATCAACTTGCGAAAATCTCGCTTATGCCGTAATGCCAGGTGGCGCCTGGACCGGGAACCTTGCGGTATAATGCGGGGGGCTCCGTCGAGGCCACCAGAGTCGGGTTCACAGGAATCCTTTGGCTGTTGCTGGTTCCTCAAGTTGTCAAACATGAAAAGGATTAGAAAACACGCACCTTATTTATACACACACAGTTTTACACAAAATTAAAATTTTTGATGATGTCAGACAGTAATATAGAAAACGTTTCAAAAGTGCCCCCTGAAACTACGGAGCTTCCCGGCTCTCCCCCCTTTTCCCCTTTCACTCCCTTAAATCCTAATACTCCTTTAAATTCCCCCTTTCCCCAAATGCATGTTGAAGATGAGAGATTGGACTTTTTTACCTCTCAGAACCAATTACCGCTAAATTCAAATACTGCAATTCCGGTGGGTTTTATTGATCCTACCACCCCTAATTTTGCAACGCCTATTGTGCCTACTACTCAGTCAGGTTATAAAAGAAAACAACCCGATTCACACGGGTTAGAAAACAGTGCCAGTGAATCTGTGGGAACTATAAGACCTATAAGTTACTCTAAAATAAATTATATCGTAGTCAAGAGAGAAGATGGTGATTTTGTTAGTGTTAGTCCTTTTTTAATATCTAGATTTGTGAAACATTATGTTGGAGACGTTAAGAGTATTAAGAAAATAAGAGAAGGCTTGTTGATTGAAACTGTGAATAAGGATCAAACGGTTCGTTTGTTAGGAATGACGAAGTTCGAAAACTTTAATGTAAAAGCTTATGCCCATGGAGCATTAAATTTTACGAAAGGTGTTATCACGTGCAAAGATCTCGAAAACTGTAGTATAGAAGAGATCAAAGCTGAATTACTCCGTCGCAGAAGTAGTTGATGTGAAAAGAATGACAGTAAGACGACAAGGAGAAGTGATTAACTCTGCTTCATATCTTTTGACTTTTGAGGGTATCAGCTTGCCCGAACGAGTCAAGGTTGCATATTACAACCTACCTGTTCGTCCTTACTATCCAGCACCTATGAGGTGCTTCAGGTGCCAAAGTTTTGGCCATACGGCGACTAACTGCCGTAAAGAGCAGATCTGTGTTTGTGGTAAGCCGATGCATTTGGGCAAACCTTGCGAAGGCCCAGTAATATGTGTAAATTGCCAAGGCGATCACTCAGCTAGATCTCCGAATTGCCCAACTTACAAAAAAGAATTTGCGATTCAAAAAATCAAAACTTCAAAAAGAATTAGTTATATAGAGGCAAGACAAGAATATGAACGTATGTCACCAATCACTCCACAAGCGTCATATTCAACTGTATTGAAAAGTACACCGTCCATGAGTACTAATCTAATTGAAGCATTACTTCCAGAAATTCGGAAAGTTATGAGTGAAGTGGTAAATTCGATTTTAAAAAAATACAGTAGTACTACAGCGGAGACAGAGAAAGAAATACCACGAGAAGTAGATCTATTCGTAAAAGCTACACCTCAAGTATCCAATGGAAATACTAGCAATAGCTCTCGTGTTGATGAAAGAGGAACAATTGATTCTTCTCCCGGACCTTCTAACAGGTCTATTAGCATAGATATGGACACCAGTTTGGAGTCCATCGACACCACCATTTTAAATACTACTGGTACAAAAAAAAGAAAGGTTGGCAGAAGGGAAGACCCCGTAAGAAATAAACCTGATCAATATAATTATAATAAGTGTAACAAGGGTCAAGTCAATTTTTAATTAATAACTCACATAATGAATAAAAAGTGCATCATTCAATGGAACTGCCGTGGTTTCTTAAACAAGTTGAGCTCTATTCAGTTACTTGTTAATGAATACGACCCGGCTTGTTTATGTCTACAGGAAACACATTTTAAAGTAAATCGGTCTTACTATTTGAAAAACTACAACATTCTTCGACGAGATGAGATAGGTGAACATAGAGCGCATGGTGGAGTTGCCATATGTATCAGAAATGACATTGTTCATACAAATATAATCTTAAACACCAATATACAAGCCATAGCAACGCAGATTACCCATCCAACCAATCTAACAATATGTTGTATTTATTTTCCTAGTGTTCCGTGGGACACTAACGACTTTGAAAACTTGTTGGATCAACTACCTCCACCTTACCTTGTCTGTGGAGACTTTAACTCTCACAGCCTCACGTGGGGATCCTATAAAACTGACCATCAAGGAAGAATCTTAGAAAGTCTTTTAGACAGACTAAATGTCTGCATTCTTAACAACGGCGAGAAGACTCATCTTGATGTATCGACAGGGAAATTTAGTACGATCGATCTTACGTTATGCTCTTCCCCTTTATTAAATTCCTTAGAGTGGTCGACCACATCAGATCTTCACTTTAGTGACCATTTTCCCATTGTCATTAATCGGGTAGACTCCGTATCGAATTCAAAGATGATCCCATCTAAATGGTTACTAAATAAGGCAGACTGGAATTTTTATCGACAAGAGGTGGACAATCTCATGTCTGCGGCAGAACGTGCATTATCCATATCGGATATTACTAACATTATAGTAGAAGCTGCTAACAAACACGTCCCAAAATCCAAAGAAAAGGTCTACAAGAAAACTGTACCATGGTGGAATGAAGAAATTTCATATAGTATTCGCGAAAAGAAACGCGCTTTTAAACTCTTCAGGCGCGAACCTACCATGGATCATCTAATAGCCTTCAAAAAATCTAGAGCCTCTTGTCGAAGAAAAATTATAGAAGCAAAAAGGAATTCCTTGAAAGAGTATGTGTCTAATATGTCTTCTGCTACTGACGTCAGCGATGTATGGAGGAAAATTCGGAATATTACGGGAAAACGTTCTTTCCCTGACATTAACTTTAAAGAAAACGACGCGAATGAATCTGGAGACGTTCAAATTGCCAACAAAATGGTTCAATATTTCTCTAGTATATGTAACACTGACGTTCAAGAAGAATTACTACGAGATAATTTAAACTTTCCTCCTGATGATGATGCCGACCACAATCTCATGTTTAAAATTGAAGAGCTTCATCATGCATTAAATAATAGTTGTGATACTGCACCAGGCAATGACAATATTGCAAATGCCTTTTTAAGAAATATGTCGCATAAATCAAAAATGATATTACTAACAGCATTCAACGACATATGGACCAACGGAGAATTGCCTATGAGCTGGAAAGAAGCGATTGTTGTTCCCATTTTGAAGCCCGGGAAAACTCCAACAACACCGGCACATTTCAGGCCCATTTCTCTTACAAGCTGTCTCTGTAAATGTTTTGAAAAAATGGTCAATAAAAGACTAACGTGGGTACTTGAACCGCGGAATCTTTTAAGCAAATATCAATTCGGTTTCAGAAAGAACCGATCTACTATAGATGCGTTGACGTACCTTGAGAATGCAGTCCAGGGATGCTTCGTCTCAAATCTGCATTTGTCAGCTGTTTTTGTAGATCTCAAAAGCGCTTTTGACACCGTGAAGCGCAGAGATATAACAGATCAACTTGCTAAATGGAACATTAAGGGTAACTTGATGAGATTTGTTTGTTCTTTTTTAAATGGTAGATCCATGAGAGTTAGAGTTGGTAACGTATTATCTCAAAACTTCCCATTAAAAACCGGAACTCCTCAAGGTTCCAGTTTAAGCGCAACACTTTTTCTTATCGCTTTGCAACCTGTATTAAGAACTGTTGAAGGGTCGGTCGACTACTGTGCTTATGCAGATGACATTGTTTTATTTAAATTTGGCCAATCTTTCAATAACATCGAGGCATCCCTGCAAACTGCATTAAACAAACTACAAGAAAAAGCGAAAAAAGTAGGATTATCCATCTCAACAGAGAAGACTGTATGCATGCATTTTTGTCGCAAACGTAGTACTTGTCAGCAGAATCACAATTTACAGTTAAACTCATTACCTATAAGGAACACAGAAACTACTCGCTATCTTGGAATAATTCTTGATACAAAACTCAGTTGGACTCCACATATTAACGATCTAAAAGCCAGATGCTACAATATTCTTAATATATTAAAATGTTTAGCAAATATTAACTGGGGCTCAGACAAGCAAACACTTCTACTGTTATACCGAGCAATGATCCTTTCTAGACTCGATTATGGTAGCATTGTTTATTCATCCGCCAAGCCTAGTCGTCTGCGTGCATTAGATTCAGTTCATCATGCAGGAATACGACTCGCTACAGGTGCCTTTTATACAAGCCCTGTCTCAAGTCTGTACGTAGAGTCGGGACTAGAGCCGCTGCAATTACGCCGTAAACGGCTTCTGTTAAACTTTTGAACTAATGTACTCAGACAAAATAACAATCCTAATAAGGAATCACTTTGCAATTCTCCGTTGTTGCAAAGATATGTCAACAGAGGGTCGTACACTAAACCTGCTATCATAAGATCAAAGATTCTCTCGAGGAACTGGAACATCCCAGAGGGAAACCTGTATGCAGTAGAAAATGTTAATTTTGTCTCCCCATGGACTATTCCAGATATGGTTTACTGTCTAGATCTAGAAAAATATAACAAAAATGAAGTTGCTAGCGTCCTTATTAAACAGGACTTTCTGCGCATTTTACATAAATATGATCCTTGCGAAGTGTTATATACCGATGGATCCAAAACTCAATTAGGTACAGGATGTGCAGTAGTCACGCAAGAGTCCACAATGACATGGTCGCTTCCTCAAGCTGCAAGTGTTTTTACGTGCGAACTATATGCCATTCTACAAGCATTATTGGTTTGTCGGGAAAACCCAGCAACAACACTCCTGATTTGCACTGATTCTATGTCATCGCTTTTAACTTTAAAAGATAAATTCTCCAGAGAACCTATGATGCAAGAAATATTATCTATTATAAACGATCTTGCAAATCAGGAGAAAAAGATAGTATTTGTGTGGGTCCCAAGTCATATAGGCATCGCCGGAAATGAGAATGCAGATAAGGCCGCTAAGTTCGCAAGTCGACAAGCACCTAATGTCGTTAAAATTATCACTTCCCGAGATATTAAAAACTATATAGGTAGTAAGTGCAGAATGGAATGGGAAACAATGTGGAATCAAAGCACAGATAAACTTAAAAGAGTAAATCAATCTATTAAATGGTGTCCATATCAGTCAACACTAAAACGCAGAGAAGAGGTTATATTTTGCCGACTTCGAATAGGGCATACACGTATTACCCACTCTTACTTAGTAAGTGGAGAAGCCAGACCAGAATGTGCTACCTGTCAGGTTCCCCTAACAGTAGAACATATTCTGATAAATTGTAGAGAATATGACCATGTCAGAAGAAATTGTAATTTAGCTGCATTATTGGAAGAAGTCCTTAGAAATGATAGAATTAATATCAATAAATTAATGATATACTTACGAGTAACTCACTTACTCCCAAAATTATAGTTGGCTTATCTGTGATATTTACACTGTTATATTAAAAATACTGATTTTGATATTAGTTTAAATGTGCGTTTTAAAAGATATTATCTTGTATATAAAGTGTTTTATGAATTGTCCATGTTTATATTCTATTTACACACGTTATTTTATTTATATATTGATTTTTATATATACACATCATTTTATTTATACATTAATTTTACGTTTTATAGATTTATTTATACACAGTTTTATATATACATTGTTTCTGTCGCATATCTGTTGTCTTTGTCTATTATAATTGCTATTGATTAGAATATTATTACTCAGTAATATCTCATTAGTATGGCGGTAAAATGACCTTGGCAGTCGAAACCGCCTAATTAAAAAAAAATAAAAATAATAATAATAATAATAATAATAATAATAATAATAATAATAATAATAAAAGAAGCAGAAAAAACCCTTAAATATAGATCACTGCAAATAGAAATACAGCGAATGTGGAATACGAGAGCTATAATTATACCAATAGTAATCGGAGCAACAGGATATGTATCCAAAAGCTTTGAAGAAAACCTAAAACGAATACCTGGACAACACAACCCTTATCAGTTGCAAAAGACGGCTATTTTAGGAACAGCACATATAGTCCGAAAAGTATTAATGTAACATTTATAATTAAAAAAAAAAAAAACTTATAACACTTAAAACACTTATAAACCAATCCCATAAATATGTATTACTTTGTACAACAAGCTCTGTATAAATAAAATTAAAAAAATAATAATAATAAATCTAACAAACAAGGTAGCTCTGAAGACCAAGGTTTGGTCTTGAGAACCTTTGCGAATCAAACCTAACCTCACAAACGACAAGCAGGGGCAGATGTGAGGTAGGTAAAGAATATATACCGGCCAGAGCCGTGTAAGTAAATTAAATAATAATAATAATAATAATAATAATAATAACCCGCAGGGTGGCTGAAAGCGGGCAGCCATTGGGGAGTAGCGCCCCCACGGGTACCAGCTCAGTACACCTCGTTCCAACACACATACCTGCCCGTAAACACAACCATATAAACACACAGTTTTCTATATTAATCCAAACACACAAACACTACACACACATACACTGCATACGGGCAGGTCACCAACACGCACACTCATTCCTTGTTTGACAGCGTGGGGAACTAGTAGCAGTCTGGGACTTGGACTCGTCTGCTGGAGGGTACAGCGGATAAAACTGGGTTCCGGGGTGTGCACTCCCAGGCTGCAAGGTAGTACATGGGCCCGGGTCGGTCTAGCCAACATGACCTGGCTGCCCTATCAACTTGCGAAAATCTCGCTTATGCCGTAATGCCAGGTGGCGCCTGGACCGGGAACCTTGCGGTATAATGCGGGGGGCTCCGTCGAGGCCACCAGAGTCGGGTTCACAGGAATCCTTTGGCTGTTGCAGGTTCCTCAAGCTGTCAAACACGAAAGGAAGGAAAAACACACACTTTATACATACACAATTCGTAAACAAATTATTTAAAATAAAACATGGAAGACAACACAGGTAACAACGTTACAAAAGTGCCCCTGTCGCAAACGGAGCTTCCCGGCTCCACTCCTACACCCTTTACCTCCTTATCCACTACCCCTTCCCATTCATTCGAATGTTCCTCTTATGACGAGTTAAGAACCCTTTCGACTGCTCCTAATCCCTTTTCCATATCTCCTGATATAAATGCTCCTGGGATTCAATCTCCAGGAAAAAGAAAAAAGTCATGTGTATCGATAGAAACTGATGGTGAATCAGAAACAGGAATTTTAAGAAAGCATCCGATTAGTTATTCTAAGATTAATTTTCTGCTGATGCAAAGAGAAGAAGGCTCATTCAATGACGTAAGTCCCTTCTTAATTTTTAATAGTTTAAAGAGACAAGTAGGTGAAGTAAAAAGTGTCAAAAAGTTAAACGACGGTCTGTTAATTGAAAGTGCAAGTAAAGAACAAACGAAACGGCTACTAGATATAATCAATCTCGACAAACTGAAAGTTAAGGTAACTCCTCATAAAACTCTAAATTTTGTTAAGGGAGTAATAACCTGCAAAGATCTTAATAACTGCACCGTAGAAGAGATTAGGGAAGAAATATTGAAATCCAGGCATGTCGCCGATGTAAAGAGATTAACCTACAAAAGACAGGGTGAGATAGTAAATACTTCTTCATATCTACTGACGTTTACGGGGACTGTTCTTCCGGAACGCATTAACATTGCTTTTTATTCCCTCCCGGTTCGCGCCTATATACCAGCGCCCCTGCGTTGTTTTAGGTGCCAGAAATTTGGCCATGCGGCAGTTAATTGTCGAAAAGAGCAAATTTGTATCTGTGGAAAAACAATGCATCAAGGGAATCCTTGTGAAACTCCCGTAATATGCGTCAACTGTGGAGATAACCATCCAGCAAACTCTAGGACTTGTACAATCTACAAACAAGAAGTAGCAATACAAAAACTAAAAGTAACGAAACGTATTAGTTATTTTGATGCCAAACGCGAAGTATTGCTTAATACTCCTTCGATAGTTACCGGCCCGACTACTTCATATGCCAGAGTTGCTGCTAGGCCTAGACAACCTCCAGCGGTACTAAATCAAAATACGCTAATTAACCTTCTCGTACCCGAAATTATAAAAGCACTCGAGACGCATTTAAACAATTTACTTACTAGTACGCCGTTGAGAACACTTCTGCCTGAACCTATTAGTACTAATCCCTCCTCCCAACTACCAACTCCCATTTCATCAATATCAACTTCCCAACTACCACTCTCAATCCCCCCACTTTCACAACCATCGAAGTTCATATCACCCCAAACCCTCCATAAACCCCCTCATCCATCCAATAACCCTAAAGAAACCCAGTACTCTTTATCCCAAAATCCTCAAGAATCCAACCCACTTCTCCATACTTCCTGTAGTATGGATGTAAGTGATATACTACTGAGAGCGAACTCAAGCTCCGACAACGAGATAAATCCTCTTACAGGAACTATTAAAAAGAAGAAAGGATGGCCAAAAGGCGTCCCTAGAGGCCCTCGTTCCAAAAGCAAAGATTCTTCTACTCGGGAGACTTCCTCCCAGTAGTACTTATCAATAAACTATCCAAATGGATAATATCATCCAATGGAATATAAATGGCATTAGAACCCATACTAGCGAACTTAAGCTGTTACTTGTTGAAAAATGTCCTCTTGTTGTAGCATTACAGGAAACGCATTTGAATCCCGAAACTCCGTATGACACCAAAGGTTACACCATTGTTCGAAAAGATGTCATGCCTAATCTTCGAGCTAGGGGTGGTGTTGCAATATTTATAAAAGATTCTATTCCGACACAACCTGTAAATATAAACACAGAATTGCAGATAATTGCTGGTAAAGTTTTTTATCCGTTTGCTTTAACCATCTGCAACATATACCTGCCCGATATTCACTGGGAAGTAGACGACTTGCGAAACGCGATTATTCAATTACCCCGACCATTTGTACTTCTTGGAGATTTTAACTCACACAACCCGATATGGGGATCGGCTAATCTAGATCCTCGTGGACGAAGTCTAGAAAACCTTTTTGAGTAATTAGAATTGAATATTCTTAATACGGGTAAAGGTACTTATCTTAATTTAAGATCAAACGACTTCTCCTCTATAGATCTTTCCGTGAGTTCTCCAGAAGTTACTCATTTGTTTTCATGGGATGTACTTGATGATCTTTATTTCTCGAACCATTTCCCTGTAATGCTACAACTTGCTACATCGCGCTCACAATTACAACCATTAACGGCACGTAGGAAGTTTAGAGAAAGTAAAGCTGACTGGAAACATCTTAATACACATGAATTGCATTCTAACAATTGTGCCAAAAAATCTTTTCTAAATGATTCCAATAATATTGGGGCAAATGATTCTTTAGACTATGACGAAGAAAAGAATGTGGAGAATGTTTCTGCTGATAATAACTCTTTGAATGAGAATCTAGATTTAGATGATGATTTAGATGATTCGATAAAACATATTTTCCAAATAACTTTTTCTCAGGTTATGTCGCTTTCCTTACCTCAATCAACAATTCAACTAATTTATGAATCTATATCTGACTTGGTCCAAAATATTCTTGATAATTTATTAAGTAGTTCTTTAAATGAAGGATTGCATTCAAAAAAAGATCATATCTTGAGTGAATTGTTAAAGTACAATACAATATATAAAAGAAATGAACAAATTAATAATTTCCCTAATGTTGTCCTACCGAGATAAATCTACCTGGGTATGCGTACAGATAATGTCTATGATAGGGATTCAAAGATTTATATTGAAAAAAATGTTCCTCGAACTTTACAGTATATCCCTATAATTGATAATTTACAAAACATTATCACTTGTAATTACACGAGTGCTTCGAAATTATCGATTTGTAATACGAACGTTGATTAGCAACCACGAGTGTCATTTTTTGACGTTTTAATTTCCCGACGTGCAACGGAGGGAAATTTGTCAAAAAATGACAGGAGTGTTGCGTTTTAATCAACTTGAGTATTACAACAGATAATTTCAGAAGCACGAGCATGTAATTCGGTAAGATTATTTCATGATACAGTTGTTTATTTAAGCATCTACTTATTAACATAAAGATTAGTATTTGACATGAAAGTAAAAAATGGGACACATGTGACACTAGTTTTCAGCGTTGTCACGAAGATAAAAAACAGTCGAAAAGGACAATAAAAAATTATCGAATTATCGCTGTAATCCAAAAAATAAAGCCTTGCGATTGGTCAAAAACGAAGTAGAATGAAATAATCACTTGTAATTACACGAGTGCTTCGAAATTATCGATTTGTAATACGAACGTTGATTAGCAACCACGAGTGTCATTTTTTGACGTTTTAATTTCCCGACGTGCAACGGAGGGAAATTTGTCAAAAAATGACACGACTGTTGCGTTTTTAATCAACTTGAGTATTACAATAGATAATTTCAGAAGCACGAGCATGTAATTCGGTAAGATTATTTCATGATACAGTTGTTTATTTAAGCATCTACTTATTAACATAAAGATTAGTATTTGACATGAAAGTAAAAAATGGGACAATGTGACACTAGTTTTCAGCGTTGTCACGAAGATAAAAACAGTCGAAAAGGACAATAAAAAATTATCGAATTATCGCTGTAATCCAAAAAATAAAGCCTTGCGATTGGTCAAAAACGAAGTAGAATGAAATAATCAAAAATAATAAAAGAGTTCGTAGTTTTCTTCACACTGACAAAGACTGTAATAAATCTGATTTGGGTTGTAATTTAAAAAACAATAATTTAATATTAAATAAAAAATATGTTTTACGTTTACAAATTTATTACGATGATGTCGAGATTGTTAATCCTTTAGGCTCAAAAACTGGAATACACAAACTTGGTGTAATTTATTTTACCATACAAAATTTACCAGCAATTGCTAACTCTTCCCTCCCTCAAATTCAGTTATTGTGCTTATTCTATACAGCAGATTTAAAAGCAACGAATGACTATGGGGAACTTATAACTCTCAACGATATATTGAGACCAATTGTAGATGATTTAAAAATTCTAGAAACCATAGGTATTGAAATTGATTCGTTTGAGGAGCCAGTGTATGCTGTGCTGACCTCTCTCTCACATGAAAATTTGGCTGCCAATGCTCTGTATGGCATGGTCGAAAGTTTCTCTGCAAACTTTTATTGTCGAATGTGTCTTTCACATAAAAATGACATACAAAATATATATTCTGATAAACAGTGTACATGGCGGACTGATGCTTTGTATGAACTCCACTGTAAAAACGCATCCGAAGTAAAAAATGAATTTGGACTAAAAAGAAGGAGCATTCTAAATGATCTTCAACATTTCAAATTGTGTGAAAATTATTCAGTTGACATTATGCATGATGTTTTAGAGGGCATTGGACAATATGAATTGAAGCTACTTATAACAGAACTTATTCGTAGAAAAAGATTACTTTACATGAATTAAACAATCGCATTCATTTTTTTAATTATGGAGTACTAGATATGAGTAAAAAGCCCAGTGCAATAAAATTGGATAAAGATAATCACTCTCTTGGAATAAAAGCTTGTCAAGCATGGTGCCTCTTACGTTATTTTCCATTAATTTTAGATGATCTAATAACAGATGATGTCTTGCCATATTGGAATGTTTTGCTACTTCTTTTAAAAATTATGTCAATAATATTTTGCCCCTCTGTGGATCTTGATATGGTTGAAGAATTGAGACAGTTGATTGAAGAGCATCATCGTCTGTTTCTTTCTGTTTTTAAGGTTCCGTTAATTCCAAAGCACCATTTTATGGTGCACTATCCTACTGTAATTCAACTCCAAGGTCCTTTGATTACACTTTGGTGTATGCGGTATGAGGGTAAACATTCTCTTTTAAAATCTTTGTGTGGAAAATTACGAAACTACAAAAATGTAGCAAGGACACTATCTGTACGAATTCAGCAAAATACAATATCTGAGTTAAATATTTACGAAATAGAAACTCGCTTTGGTCCAACAAAAGAACTGTTATTGCAAGCATATCCATATAAATTCTTAATAGAAGAATGTATTGAAATGTTTCCTCCGCCCACTAAAGTTTTGGTGCATAATTGAGTTAAGTATGGTTATTTATATAGAAAAGGTTTTCTTGTATGTTCAGTTATATGTCATAATTTGCCAATATTTGAAGAAATTGTTGACATAATATCTGTCGATAATCAGGTATTTTTTATAACCAAAATTTGGAAAACCATTAACTTTGATGATAAGTTGCATTCTTTTAGATTATTAGAAGGAGAAAAGAATCCTACTAATACTATAGATTTGAAACATTTGTTAAAGAAAGAACCATTCATTTTACACCAATCATATTCGTCGACGCAATGGCTTGTTACACCTAAATATGTATTAAACAAGTAAAACTCAATACTATGTACTGTGATGTATTAATAAACTTTTCTTAAAAGTTAAACAGTTTTATTTAATAGAACCTAAATAAAATCTAGATATATTTGTCAATATAAAACTCATATATGGTTCAGTTAGTTATTATTATTATTGACATATTTAATATTTCTAAATGTATGGTATATTTCTCCTAAATATATCTTACATATTCCACTGTGTCGAGGAATAATTTATAACATATATAATAGTCTATTTCAGCTATAGACTTTTTTATAACGTGGTTTTGAACAACTTTCTGGAGAGGAACCAACCCACAACTGGGGGTAATTTCTGATACTCTCATAGTTAAATGCTGCTGAAAAATGATTCCTGGTTTTGGCTTGATTCCTATCTGCATAAAGCCATCCTATTCCTTTTTACACGAAGTAGTGTTAGAATTACACAATTTAGTGAAAATGGTGACTCTAAACATAATCAGATCAACTCGATTTAGAGTAAACACTAACACTGAGTTTTGTTAATTCAACTCTAAATATAATCTAATCTACTTGATTTAGAGTAAACATTAACACTAGTTTTTGTTCATGCAACTCTAAACATAGTTGGATCAACACGATTTAGAGTAAACACTAACACTAGTTTTTGTTAATGCAACTCTAAATATAATCGAATTGACTTGATTTAGAGTAAACATTAACACTAGTTTTTGTTCATGCAACTCTAAACATAGTTGGATCAACATGATTTAGAGTAAACACCAACACTGATTTTTATCAAAATAACACATCAATTCGTGTTCAAGGAACTCTAGGTTTAACTCTATTTTCAGTGTTAAAAATTAACACTATTTAGAGGGACCTATATAGACACAGGTTAGAGTTGGTTTTTAACTCTACATTTTTTACTGTGTAAAATGTAAATTTTTTTCGGATACGTAGGCATAGTAATAACAATTGTTTCGATTCGTCGCTGTATATTTTGTCTTTCTCTTACTTCAGGAAAACTTATTGCACTGTTTTAACTTATAAACTTTGCAATGTTACGTGAAATTATTGTTATACGGCATAAATGCTTTGCGTTTACATTATAGCCATACTAAAAAGAGCAAAAAAACGTTTATAACTATACTAGAATTCAGCTAAGAATAAAGCGAAGGAAGGTATAGGGCAAGCTTGACCTTCGCGTTGATTGGCTTTAGCCATCGTATTTTAATACGAGGCACGTTCACACAACTTAAAAAGGTAAATTTGTGCATAAATTATGTGTAAAGCGCCGATTCAGTTCTACAATAAATGTTACGGTTTACGTTTGCTCAACTACGAAAATATAACTTATTGTGTGTGTAAAAAGAAACAATTCTCTACATAAAATAATAAAATATGATTTTTCCAAATTTCCACTAACCCTATTTCATTTCGCAAATTTTCATTTACAGAGAAACTATTCCATCTTGCAAATCACAAAATTGAGAATCTATTGATACATAACATTTGGCATAAATAATAGATTATAGATCTAAATTTTGTTGTCGACGGAACAACCTTGTATTAAACTTTATTACTAACATAAATTTATAAAAAACACAATTTTCAATGCTCGATATTTTTAACACTGTATATTGCCTATGCAGCCTAAATTACATGAAATTACTGCACATCTCAAAATCTGTAAACATGTTTTTCACATATTATATCAGAACGAACCAATCTTTATATAATAATTTGTATCAATTATGTGATTAAAAACATCTTATCAACAAGCTTTAAAAATATCCAACTTGAATGTTACTCAAAGGTACTACACAAACAAAACACCTTCTTAAAATGAAACCAAATTTCTGTAATAATATCTACAGGTGAGTAGTTATACACTTGTATATATCTTAAATACAACCTGTTATGTCTGTTTCAGGTAAACTTTGAATTTGAAGAAGCCCCAAATCTTCATTAAGTCTTAAAAAATGTTAACCATCTCCACATCGTTAAATTTATCGGTGAAGGTTAATTTTTACAAAGAAATGCAGGATTTCACTACATCCTTTTTATGTTTAAAGTTTTTAGTGTGCATGTTAGTCCTAATTGACTAGTTTTATTTGCATTAGGAAATTGTTTTTCCACATTTATTTCAAAAAGTGAAGTTATGCCACTCATAGGACGGAATTTCTAAAATTTTTCATGAAATCTGCTTGCTAAATATTTTAATATGGGTTATATCTTCCTAACATGATTGAAAAATCATGGCAATACGTATTGGCACATTATTAGTAAAGACGATGGATGATAAACAAACATAATTACTCACACCACCCTCCTAGTTAGCCACTTGTAGTGTTGAAAATTTTCTTGAAAATTCTTGAAAACCTCAAAACAGTAGCATTGCATGAGCTATCATTTCTTCCAACTATACAGTCCACGGTGGTGAGTTAGAGATTTAAAACTGTTCATATTTTGCAAATATCTATGCAATCTTTCGAATGCCTTTTTGTTAAGCAAACGTGGGTTTAGGCACCCATGTCCGGGTAAAATTATCGGGCCTCCAATTTGCTATACCATACACCAAATGCATATCAGCCATTTGTGTATTCGAATAAATCTCCATGAACTACAATTCAATTCAAAGTCATTGTTGCTGACACAAGCTGACTACCTACTTCTATTATTACCTTACTATGATAATAACAAAAAGTAATTGTGTACCTAAACAATAACTCTAAATTGAATAGTAGGTCATCTGCCGATCAAGGCAGTGCCCACTATGTTAATATGTAAATTTATTCTCTTAATTAATCAATCTTGACTTGAGGTTCATTTTTTTGACGACGCTTTGTAGAAACTACGTTCTAATAATAACTACTACTATGAAATAATTAATGTAACTACATTCATAATTAACGTGACAATAGTATATTGTACAACTAGTGTTACAATGACGATGTTTGTAATACGAGTATAAGTTTGCTTAACGAGCCGCGAAGCGGCGAGTTAAGCTATATATGAGTATTACAAAAAGGAATTGTAACACGTGTTTTACATACTACTTTGTCTATTTCGCCTTAATTTACAATTTACTTTAAAGAAATGGGAAAATGTACACGCGGGTATTTTTGATGTGGTAATGTTGGTAATAACTGATAACGCATACAATGACATCCACTGTCATTTTGAAAAAATCACGTAGGCAGGAAAAAATTCAAGTTTAAAAAATGTGACAGCTTAGTTGTTTCTTCTGATATAAGATAAAAATGTATTTTTATTATAAATAATTATTTTGATAAGACAATCATGTACTCAATCAAGGTTTTACTGTTTCTATTACAATAAACATTTTAATACATCAAAACTGCTTAACATACAACAATAGAAAATAACTAACCTAACCTCTAAATCTAAACAATACAAATGAAATTTGAGTAGGGACGGACACGGGATTCACGACCATCAATTTGATCCGGAAAACCAACAAGCTTTTCAGCGCATTTTCGTAGGAAATCCGCTATTAGCCGCGCTTTGTTTGAGTTTAAAGCTTCTTAAAATGAAATATGTTTCATTATTCTCGCTGTTATTTCTGAGCATCATAACATTCAAATTTTCAAAACGGCGCCAGTTAATGAATACTTATTAGTACCTATCACGGGAAAGTGCTTTTCTTTTGGATAATGTGCCCCCAAAATACTTCCGCGGGTTGGTTGTCGAGCATTATTCCTTTCCTTTTTATATTCTTCCTAACACCTTGGTTCAACATTCAACTCAATTAAACTTACCTCAATATCGACAAGCGATATACGTTTTGGCTTTTTAATCTAATTTTGATCTTGAAATCAGAATATAGCTGTGTTATTGCTTATTACGCATTTACGTCTGACACTGGACTTCGTTGACAGAATGATATGACAGAGTAGGCTGGCAGCAAAATTTACTTACTACTGCCAGCCTTACAAATAAAAAATCACTACTTTCAGTTGCACAAAGTAGCACTTTGTGTAACTGTTTTTCGCAAAAACAGTGTCACAAAGTAATCTTTGTATACGCGAAATAGACAAAATGCTCATTAATTAACGTACAAGGTTTTAAATGAAAGGGGAAATCGGAAATTCATACCTAAAATCCGGCAACGCTACATCTATGTCCAAGATATTAATACTGACAATTTTCGAGGTTATGGTTTAGTTCGAGTTTTTCTCAAGTTCTTTATAATTTTTAGTCCTTTTATTGAAACAATAGTTCTTTTAGAACATACCGGAGCTATTCTTATTACTGTGCAGCTATGATGATTTATGTAACAATCTTAATTGCAGTTTAAATAAACGTAATAATATTTTAGCATGTACCCAATTTTAATTATGGCTGAACGACAATCCTTCAAAAATCCAAGAGGAAAAGTACTTCCTAATGGTCAAAATTGATGAAATGGTGAAAAGTGGCGGAAGAACCATATTAGGATTGCTCCCTTATGTTTGTAATTGAAATCCAATGGAGTTGATATCGGCGCAAGTGAAACATCATGTAGTATTACATGGCAGCTAATAATACATACACAGTGCAGGATTTACGTATAAGCTACAAAAGCTATAGCTTAGGGCCCCCACTTTCTTGGGGGCCCCCAAGGATACCCTCTAGGTATCCGAAAATCATATTTGGCACTGATATATAATATCTGGAGTTATAAAGGGCCCCATATCTCAAATAGCTTAGGGCCTTATCAAGTCTAAATCCGGCCTTGTACATACAATATATTCACTTACTGACGTGAACAAATCCTCCTAATCAAGGGATTTCTACTGTTACTGCAGAACGATGGAAAGATTGCATAGGTATACCACATAATTAATGAAGAAAAACGAATGTGGGATTTAGACAAAGTAGTAGAGGATATTGTGGAAAAAATATTATAAATTTAGGATCGGAAGGAAGGTTCCAACCCAACGAATCAGACGAAGATGTTGATATCCGGCCAATATAAAATAACTTTTAAGGTTTTTCGAATCATAGCGACATTATAGTGTCATAATAATGTGCATTATTTATTAATTCTATTTATAAATTGTTCATAAGATACACTGGCATCTTGTACAAGATAACAGAAATAAATTTTATATATTTTTCAGTAAATATTTTGAAAACTAGACAATATTATATTTCAAATTTCGCGCAGTTTTAATTTTAGGTGTGTAAATGTAACTTGGATCGAAGCGCCATCTACTTTATTCTTATTTGGTTTTTACTATATATAAATTTATAACTACATCAATGTTGTAGGTTAAAAGTGAAATAAATGAAAAAGGGTATTTGGGTAACTGGGTTCAATACACTGGGTACCCCACACGGATTTAAATCTTAGTGGGTTATTAATCGTAGCCTTATTGGTTGCTAATGTTCTGTAATCTGATTGGCGTGCTCAACCGTTCATTTAGACGCTCGTTAAAAAGATTGGTCTTTTTTCTTCATAGTATTGTTATGCTAGTTTCCTATTTTTAGTTCTCTCTAATCTTTGAACAAGCTTTATACTACCAACATTTACAGCACGTCATATTATACATTTATAGGGTAATATTTAAAAAGATATTAGATATAACATTTGCTGCACTGTGTAGCTCTCTTCCCTACCTATACTTACTGATATTTCCCTGCTTAGGCAACAGCGCGTATAGGCTTTACTGTCGGTAAAAAAGATAGCTATTTATTATTGTTTTAATTTATGGAACAGGCGTCACTTTCAATCAAAACTATCAAATGTTTTCGTTTATTAATGTTTGTGCTGGAATCCGAATTATAAAGTAAGTACATTGAGCTTTGTAATGGACTTCTTAATTATTAAGTTTATAAATATTAGTTTGACAAAAGTAGTTTTCAGATACAATGTGAAGCATCAAAGGGAGCGTCACTACCCTCCATCTCCTAATAAAGATTGTGCTTGTGATTAAATACATAAAACAGATAAGGAAATTCAATATTTATGGTAAATATTATCTCCTTTTTTTTATACTCTTCTTCCATTGATGATAATTACAGGTGCTAACCATGCCGCATATGCATGCTGTAAATGACGTAACCTAACAAAAAGTAGTTTTACATTTCAACTGAAAGCTTTGCTGGGTATCTTGAAAAGTAAGTAAATGCATCATTTGATGTTCATAACAATAGAATCGAAGATCATTGAGATATGTAACTTTTTTAAATCTAAGAGAACGTTTTTTTGCCAAAAAAAAAAACTATGTTAATAAAGTGTCTGTCGTCATTTTGTAGGACAAATTTAAAAACTTAAATAATACTCTCTTTAAAGAGGATTGGGTAAAACTGCATAAGAGGTACCCCAGATATGCATACCTACTGCGCATAACGACTATATCTAATAAACTCATGGGAATAATTCTTACACTGTTGCCGGTCCTACTTTCTTTATAATAAATAAAATATTAATGTACTGTATAAATTTAATATTTTGTATATTCTTAAAGCACGAACGCAAAAATTATTTTGAAGTTGATCTTTACAAAAAGATAAATTAAAGCTTGCTTACTATGTACCTACAATAAAATGAATTAACCGCTAAAAAGACGTGATCAGGGCCCTATTGCACCATTTACTTTGCAACTTTGCATTTTGCACTTTGCAATTTTGCAATTTGTGAATAGCTGCAAAGTAAAGTGTTGCACCGTCATACCTCATTCGCTTTGCAATATTTACTTTGCACTTTGCAACTTTGCATTATTGGAATGTTTCGTTTCTATGATAACGGCACTTGTCCGTTGTCATTTTAATTCAACTACAAAGAAGTTGTCATTTTTAAACAAAAACTTATTTAAAATACTTCAACTTAGCTCTAAAAGTAACCAAAATGAAAACACAAAGTATAGAAAAAAAATTAGCAGTATTGGAAGTAATTAAATCAGAAAAAAATATCCTGTTTGGATCATTTAACGGTAACACCTTAAGTAAAACTGAAAAGGAGCAAGGATGGAAAAGAGTTTTAGAAAAAGCCCAAGCATTGGGGCTAGCTGGTCAAACAAGAACCTGGCAATTTATGCGAGATTCGCTTTTTGGAACATGGAAAAGTAGGGCACTGGTAAATTTATTTTTTTCGTTGCAGCAAAAATGTTTATCCCTTATATTTCTTAGGCGAAACGGGATAATAGTAGAAAAACTGGTACTGGAGGAGGTGTTGAAAGTAAGATGGATGAAATTGACAAGACAATCTTGGATATACTAGGTAAGGACTCACCCGTCATAGATGGACTGACTGTAATAGAGTCCGATGGAGTGGGTTCTTCAAATTGTTTAGTAGAAGAAGAAAATAATGTACCTAATGTAATTAAGGAGAAAAATAAAAAACAAATGAAAAGAAAATCCAACAATAAAATGGACAATACTGAAGAAAAAACAAATAAAAAATCAAATGAAAGACTATTTTACGAAATAAAAAAATTAAAAAAAGAGTTGATAGAAGTAGAGGTGTACAAGTCGAAACTAGAAGCATTAAAACTAGAAAGGGAATTAGGAATCGGGACATCTAAATTCACGGAAGAATTAGTACAAAATAAAAACAATGAACATCTGCAGAGTGTTAGAAGTGAAAATGTGCTGGGACTTGATTATTGCTCCGACTCGGACGTTGATTTTTATTAAATGCTTTACATGTTTCATTGAATTTTACTGTTATATTGTTAATTGTTCAAGTTTATTTACGTTAATTGTACAATTTTTATTTTTTTAATTAAAAAATTGTAGAAGTTCTTGAAGTTTGTTTTGTGCTTCTGGTTCTGGATTATCCTCTAGATTTTCATTATCAATTTCTTCTGGGTTTTGTTCAACAACTTGCTCAATATCTTCACATCTTCCCACAACTTTGGCTATGTTAGATAAAATACAACAAGCAGTTATTATTATTACAGTTTTTCGTGGCTGTATCCTCATATAATTAAGACATGGGAATTTTTCTTTCAAAATTCCAAAACTGTCTTCAATTATTTTTCTTGTTCTTTTATGTGCTCTATTGAAGCGAATTTCGTTATTTTGCTCCGGATTTCTTCTTAAAGGTGGTATTAACCAATTTTTCAATGGATATGCGCTATCACCTAGAATAACTGCCCCTGGAAACGGCCTCCAACCTGCTTCAAACCTTCTATATACGGCAGAATTTCTTAATACTCTGGAATCATGTACACTTCCAGGCCAATTAGCATTTATTGCATAAAAATAATTATTTGGGCCACATATCATCATTACATTCAATGAGTGGTTTCCGTTCCTGTCAACGTAAACCTCTTCCCTATCTCGAGGTGCATCAATGTTAATTAATGTTCCATCCACACAACCACAGACAAGCGGAAACCCGCCTTTTTGGAAGAAGCTTTGAGCCAAATCCATGGCATTTTCAGGCCACTTTACAAACCTGTTCAGTAAGCGTTGAACTATAACAGTAGCCACCAAATGTACTTTCCGACCAACCGTAGATTTATGGATACCATGCATATTAGCAATGCCATGGTATTGGCAACCATTACCCATCCAGTGAAGGGTAGTGAGAATTTGTTCTCTAGCGGAAAGCGCTTTGTTCTTATCATTTCTTCTTTCTAGTACTGGTCCAATTTCTCTCAATAAAAAATCAACTTGTTCATAATTAAGACGAAATGATTCTTTGAAACTGAATCCATCTTCCAGACTGAAATTAATGCGTAATTTATAACTTTTTATTCTCTGAATTAAATTTTCTTCCTCTTCTTCACTGTCTGAAGACCACAGAATATGCCTAATGGCCATTTGAGTAATTTTTCCTTAGTTCACAAAGAGAAAAATCAGTTTGCAAAAAAATGACACTTTACTTTGAATATTTTGTTTAAGTTGTTTACATAGTATTATGGTGCAACGTGACGGAAATTTTATTTGTAAAAGTTTTGCAAAAAAGACTTTGCTTTGCGCTTTGCATTTTCAAAATATGAACCATATGATGCAACAGAAAATTAAATGCAAAGTGCAAAGTGCAAAATGCAAAGTTGCAAAGTAAATGGTGCAATAGGGCCCTGATGAGGGACGCATTTCATGCTAATTCTTTTATATGAGTTTTTATTTTTCTTCGTATGGGTTCACTTTTTCTTACCAGAGCATGAAATGCGACCCTCATCAGATCATCACGTCTTTTTAGCAGTTAATTCATTTCATTGTAGGTACATAGTAAGCAAGCTTTAATTTATCTTTTTGTGAAGATCAACTTCAAAATAATTTTTGCGTTCGTGCTTTAAGAATATACAAAATATTAAAGAACAATGGTAAAAAACTGCTTATTTTGTTATCGGAGAGGTCAACGGACAAATTATACATCATTTTGTTCGTCTTGATGCATAGATTCTAATGGTACCAAAATCAAGACCGAGCTCCTGAGGGAACACAAGATATTAACACATTTGTGTGTTCGCACGAAAACGAACCTTGCAGAAGTAACCCATACGGCTGGCTGCTTTTCCCGTCACATCTTTTTAAATATCGGAATGCATGTATCATATTCCTCATAATAATATGCTGATTCTGTAAAATAAACATTTTGTCACATTTATAGATGACCCTTTAATAAATTCAACTGAATTTCATGTAAACTGATTCTTAATTACAAAGCATATTTACAATAATGGGTCATAACCTTGGAAGGATACTACAACCTGTACTGCTGATCTGAGCACTTTAACCACCTGTTTTCTTGTACAATAGGAAATAAATATTGAGAATATTATTAAAATTAATTTTATTTGAATAATTACTCTATTATGTTGAAATACATTATGGCAATATCGAGAAAAATGAAATAATGATTATATTGTAGTTGTAATAGATGCCTTTATATCATAGATTATAGCTTTTTTTAGTCAACTAAAGTTAAAAATATACCAATAAGTACAAATATTGGTTGATAATACAAAATGATAGATATATAAAATAAATATATTAAGTAGATATTGGTAACGATTATGCTGCAACAATCCAAGTTAATAACGTATTGTACCTATTTAACATTGGGGTTCATCAGTTTCATCTTTGTGGTTCTTCCTGAGCCACATTTTCATTTTCTGATTCTTCGGAATCGGATATGGACGGCTCATCAAATAAGTTCATCCTCGCAGCAGCTGGTATCGGAATATTTTCAAGATGGAGAGCGTACGACATGTACCAAACAACAGAGACGATGTGAGTACATGGTCCCATTGTCCTTAAACCAACAACACATTGGCAGCAGTGGCCGATGATCGAGTCAAGTCCATCTAAGGTGTTGTCAACAAGAACATACACAAAGTATTTTGTACGGTTCTGATGGCGAGAACAAATCTGAATCTTAAACAAAAGGGCATTAATTGGTTCAAGATCAAAACTAAAATCCCTGTAGTTGATATAAGACTCATCGGCAATCTTAAACTCCAAATCACCGTTTGGTGAAATGTTATCAGCGTAGTAACTATTGCACTTTCTCAAGGCATAATTACCAGTAGCAAATAGATGGTTTTCAATGCCTGTAAATAGTGAATGTCGCCTATTCAAATTCATGCTGGTTACTAGATCATGGAGACGATTAGGTACATTACGTAATTGCATCATTCTTGGTATTATGTCCAAATCTTTATCGCTAAGGATTGGTTTGAAATTGAAGTTGTAAAGAGCACAAGCAACAAGGAAATCCTTATGAATAGTTTCAAGCGTTGTATTTCGGATTGTTTTATTAAACAGTTGGAATCTCGATTTGATTTGTCCATTCACAACTTCTACAATAAACCTCAGTTTCGTACAGAGACGAGAATTGTTCGCCTGGGATGGAGTAAGTTGTTTGCTATTTCCTGTCAGAAAACTTGGCATCCTTGTACGAAAGCCTACATTTTGAAGTTCCGGAATGCAATCTCGAAAACCCTAAATAATTATTTAATATAGAAAAATGTTTGCTTATAGTATGTATGCAATGGAAATACCCGATCAACGACGGCAATATCGTGTTCTTGTACCCATTGCCACAAATGAGGTGAATTGCTAAGAAGATTTTTTGTAATGTTTGTATCACTTGCAGAACCAGGAAACGGTCCAAGAACAGCTGCGATTAATCCATTAGAATAACATATCATTGGCTTTAAGACATTTGCATGTTTGTACATAGCATACGTGCTGCGTTGAAATTGAAAATTGGATGATCTTTGAATATAGAGATACGTTCTACAAATCGGCAAATAAATATATTAATAAATTTTTAAATAAATGAACTCTTGCCCATCTAAAACTAAAACCACTGGGAGATTATCATCTGTGATGTTCCATAGTCAATGGCTCATTTGACGAGCAATTGGTGACGTTTGCTGGACCATGTATTCTCGAGTTTGTGGAAACTTCAAGTATTCAGGAACAACGAAATTGGCCAGAAACCATTGTCGTACTTCGGAGCAATAATTACTCACAGTATGATGGTCCCGTCCAAATAGATTTCCAATCTCTTCGAATGTGTAACCTCGACGAAGACGCGAAAGGTACATTCCAAGCGCCATTGTTTGTGTTTCAACGAGTACGCCCTTAAGGTTGCTGAGTTTTGTTGATATATGGGTAAACTGAGCGTTATCTAGGGAGGTCTCAAACTTCATTCGATCGTCAGACATTTCTCGAAATGAAGCAAACGGACTTCGCTGTTCTTTGATATATTGAATCACCTGCTTGAAACGTTCAACGATGCGGGATGCTGTAAGAGCTATATTGTTGATGTAAATTGGGATGGTCTCAGGCAGGACGAAGCTTCCGTTTTCTAAATGTGTTTCACACATCCTGGCAGTGTGAGGCATAAGAAAAATTGACGTTTTAACTAATACCTCCCACATTATGGGTCATCCAACTCTTATTAGTCGGATGTTTGGAGATGGATCGCATTGGAAGGTACATGCGTATGTGGATAATTTAGTTCGAGGAAAGATAATGTCGATATGTTGTTCTTCCACTTCCTCTTCATCGTCAAGGTTTTCTTGAGCTTGACCGACTTGTTGAGTTTGTGCTGCTTGCCAGTCTGATTTGCGCTGCTTAAAATAGCATTTGCGACACCATGATCCGTCGTCGTTGATGATAATATTGTTCCTACCAACCTTGTCCAACAGTTTCTGGCATCGAACGCAGGGTGTATCCATGGTATAACGACGTGAAAAGGTAAAAGTAAAGCAAAATAATAATTGAAACGAATATTTAAGTGAACGAGACAAAAACTCTTAACAATCTGAGATCTTAACGTACGATTGTTACCGTCCAATTAATAAAGACATAGAAAGCAAGTTCTTTACTATTTAATAACGGTCCAATACGTATTATTTTGCGTGTTTGCAGTTTTGCATTTCTAGAGACCAAACAATGTATGTGTCCGGCAATTGCAACGCTGACAAAAACACGTTAATTAACAACACGTTTTTAACTAAATTAATGTAATAAAACAATCCAATTGTTTAAGGACGTTGATATTCATAAAAGTATGAATTTTTATGTTTGTCGTATACTAACAACTTTTATTAAATTTGAAAAACTCAAACGGATATGAAATTTAAATTCAATTGTTTTTATGGTTAGCTGTTACCAACATGAAAACAAAGAAAAACCCAATAGTACATGTCATAATAATAATAATAATATAATAATAATAATATTTATTCAAGAAATCAAAGAAACCAAATTTAAAAATTACAAAAATCGAATTTCACAAAAATAAAACTTAATTTAAATGTATATGTAGATGATAAACATATGAAAAATCTTAAAACAATAAGAGAGAAAAAAGAAAAGAACAGAAAAAAAAGAAGAAAAGAAAAAAGAAAAACAATTTCTAATTATAAGAGATAGTGAAGCCAACCTAAGCAAAGCTTGTGTGTTGGATTCACTTCTTAAAAATACGGAAAAAATCTAAAGAATAAGTTAACTTTATCTGTACTGTCATCTCTATATTTCGACCATGCCACGTGATCGATCTTCGATAGGAAAGATTTATACTACGAACGGGTGTCGGAAAAAAGATCGATAATTACTTTATCGACAACGAAAATAACGAAAGCAAAATATTGTGTTTGTAATGTTTTTGATCCGTTTCTTTATATCTTCACACCTTTTTTCCTTGTGTGTCCATCTCCAGACAGTTCCTTGATAATTTTTAAATCTGTCAACAATTGTTCTTGCTTTAAAGCATCTAAAAAATGCCAAATTGTTGGCTTCTGCCCATCAATTTACGTTTTGAAAGAATTATGCCAACTTTCTGTAAAATTATTGGTGATAGGCATATCGACACCGGAAATATGGGTTGTCGTCCTCTCCTTCATATTCATGTTTCTTCAAAATATTCGAGATACTGCAGGGATTCTTCTGGCATCATTTTTGTTTCGCCTATTAAATTAAATCCTCTTTATTAGATTTTCTGGAACAAATACCAGAGCCTTAAGCTTTTTTAGGGCTGTAGAAAATTCGGAATCGGTATCGTATTTTGACTTTAGCCCGATGGCTGTGATTTTTCTGCAAAGACAGTGCGAGAAATTAAAGAAGCAGCCCTTATGCAAAACTGTCGGAAAACAACTTTTAATGTCACTTGTAAATACCATTTCAAAATCGAGCAAAATCCTATTTACTTTAAGAGTCACTAAAAGAGTTGCGATTTTTTCAAAAAGTTTAATGTAAGTTTTGCTTTTCTTGTTTGGCAACAATGCAAACAGGCAAGGGACGACCACGTGCCCAATAGAAACGTGAATGGTGAAGAGTTGATAAAATATTGATGGAACTGTCTGGAATGTACCATCTATAAACCAAATTGTTGCTTCTGACAAAGACAATTGTTGCATGCATTTCAGAGTTATAAAAAATTAGAATTCTATTTTAGTAATTTGTTTTCGAAAAGGTGGTTTAACGTTATATTAAATATCAACCAAAGGGAAACAAATAATCCAAAAAAAACTTTTTTTATCTAATGATAATGATCCTAGAGGTATGTTTTATCATGTAAAAAATAAAATAATGGTATATATATATTTTCTTTTTATCTTAAATATCAGAGGCGGATGCAGAGAATTATTTGGGGGGGGGAGGGGGTTTTTGGAAAAATAATTGTTTTAAATAAATAATTATTAAATAAACATTGTTTTTATGCTATGTATATTTATTTAGAAATGTTATATATTGCACAACACTTAATAAACGTCAACTGCTTTTACATTCAAAATTTATTTAACTATAATACTAAAGTATACCGGGTGTCAACGAGATCATTTTCCGGCTGCCATTTCTGTAGTTTTTAATCAAACAAGATGAAACTTGGCAGGAGTTATAGGCTATTACAAAGACACTTATTGAGGTATCTGTCAAACTTCGACGACTTCTGGTTCAGCCGAAAGTGACCCCAACTTTGGATTTTTAAATGGAACATCCTGTATATTTTTTGATTTTTTGAATCTAGCATTCATTTTACATACAACTGTAGAATCTTTATTACTTTTTGTGTCAATTTAACATTTTTAGAGTAAATTTTATTTTTTAATCTAGAGTGCTATGACCTTCCTTAAATCGTTCTAATAGACGTTTACATCTGCACAAAAATATTTACATAATTTTATCACGTTTGGTTTGTCTTACCAGAGCGTTCAAAGTTGATGAAATCACTTTTTTGACAATAACGTATCAATTAAATACAACTATACCACTTTCATAGTTTAATTAGATGTAGTTTTTTAAGACGAATCCAACGGTATATCACAACATTAAAGTTCTCTTGGATGTTCTAAAGAAAACTTAATCTTTGAAATCTGCAACTGCATGACGATCAAAAAATGTTATATCTAGTTAGCCATGAGAAACAAGTAAATAATAGCTGTCTAAAAAGTAAGGAGATAAAGCCTTAAAGTATCTACCAATGAAGTTTGCCATGGAAAACAGCTGAATTCTAATTCAGGATAAACGATTGAATTTTACGTAAACAATTATTATTCTCTCAGTTTGTGTCAATTATTTTGGTTAATATTAATTTATTACGAGTATGTTTACCAAAAGCGAACAAGTCGATATTCTCATTATTTATGGACAGTGTGGGAAAAACGCGGCCGAAGCTGCGAGAATGTACCAACAAGAGTATCCTGATCCAATTAACCAGCCAAGTAGGCAATACATTATCTATTTAATTAGAAAAATGCGAAACGAGCCCGATGATCTTCAGGAATTTATTATAAGTGAGGATATGGAGATAAATGTTGTGGCTTTTGTAAAACAAAACCCAACTAGTTCTACAAGGGAACTAGGCCAAGAATTAGATATTAGCCACGAATCCGTTAGGAAAATATTAAAGAAACATGGTTATCGTTCTTACAAATACCAATTGCATCAGCATTTATAGGAAAACGATTTTGATAAAAGAATGGAATACTGCAATTGGTATTTAAATAACAACAATAATAACAACGACTTGGCAAATTCAATAATGCAGTCGGATGAATCCAGGTTTACCAATAATGGTATGTTCAACAGACAAAATACAAGATACTGGTCGTTGGAAAACCAACATCGGATGATTCAAGGAAATTTTCAAGAGCAGTTTGGAATCAATGTTTGGGCTGTAATAATTGGCACTAGAATAATAGGACCACTTTTTTTTGAAGGGCGTTTAACCGCTGAGAGATATTTGCGATTCTTAGGAAACGAAATTGAAGAGTATTTGGACGAATGTATTTCCAACAGGATGGGGCTCCACCCCATAATGCCCATGTGATAAGAAATTATTTGGAGGAGAGATTTAGGGATCAGGTTATTGCCACCCATGGGCCAATACAGTGGCCACCTCGTTCCCCAGACCTGACCTCACTTGATTCTTTTTTATGGGGCCATATTAAGAACCAAGTTTACATTACACCTCCAGAATTTTAAAGAACAGGATACGGGAAGCTTTTGGAAGTATCACCCCGGATATGCTAAGAAATGTAGTAGAAGAAACCATTCATCGGGTTAGACTGTGTAGAGATGCCCAAGGTGGATATTTTGAAGACCAAATTGGTCATTAAGTTAAGTTTACAAAAATTGTTAATATATGCTATTATTTACTTGTTTCTCATGGCTAACTGGATATAACATTTTTTGATCGTCGTGCTATGGAATAAAATTAAGTTTTCTTTAGAACATCCAAGAGAACTTTAATGTTGTGATACACCATTGATTTGTCTTAAAAAACAACATCATAATTAAACTATGAAAGTGGTATAGTTGTATTTAATTTTTTTACGTTATTGTCAAAAAAAGTGATTTAGTCAACTTTGAACGCTCTGGTAAGACAAACGAAACGTGATAAAATTATGTAAATATTTTTGTGCAGATGTAAACGTCTATTAGAACGATTTAAGGTAGGTAATGGCACTCTAGATTAAAAAATAAAATTTTCTCTAAAAATGTTAAATTGACACAAAAAGTAATAAAAATTCTACAGTTGTATGTAAAATGAACGCTAGATTCCAAAAATCAAAAAATATACAGGGTGTTCCATTTAAAAATCCAAAGTTGGGGTCACTTCTGGCTGAACCGGAAGTCGTCAAAGTTTGACAGATACCTCAATAAGTGTCTTTGTAATAGCCTATAACTCCTGCCAAGTTTCATCTTGTTTGATTAAAAACTACAGAAATGGCAGCCGGAAAGTGATCTCGTTGACACCCGGTGTAAGATTAAAAATTTTGGGGGAGAGATTTCTCTCCCCCCCCGTGGATCCGCACCTGTAAATATGTATAAATAGATATATACAATTGCTGTACTCAGGCCTTTCAGGCTCATAGCTTGATGGTTTCCCCCATCTCCTCCGATCTCTAGCTCATGTCTTCCAGTCCTGTACCCCTTTTTCTCGCAGGTCCTCTTTAACTGTGTCCAGCCATTTTCTTCTCGTTTTTCCTAGGTTTGTATCCATTAGCTTCTTAGGGATCCTGTTTTCTGATTGCCTTTCTAAGTGCCCTAACCACCTCAGCCTTGCTGCTTTAGCTTGCTTGCTGAGCTCTGGTTCTTTGTAAAAGCTCCTTATTTCCTCATTTGATCTTCTTAACCATATTTCCCCTTCTTTCTTCCCTCCAAATATCTTCTCAAGATTTTCCTCTCCCATATGTCTATTCTCTTTTGCTCTTTTCTATTAAGGATCCACACTTCGCTCCCGTACAGTACTGTCGGTCTTATGACTGTTTGATATAGATGTACATATGTAGGTTGTTATAAATTCTTCTTTGGACCATCGCCATATTTGTTGATTTGTTATTTGTTATTACTAAATTAGGAAACACACTTTTTATGGTTTTATATTTGTTAAAACATGCCTAGTATCTTTAAGATTTGCTTGGTATTTCTATTTTTTTGCATCATAATTTTCTGTTGCTCATTGGAAAAAGAGTAAAAATATAAATACGAAAGATTTAATTTTTTACTTAAGGTCCAAGTGCACCCAAAAAAAATTTAACAGTACATTAAAAAATTATAAACAGAATCACAGTTGAAAAAAATCATTACAAAGGGGCCATTTAGACACGTAAATACGGTGCATAAATCATAACCACATGATTAATAATCGTAGTTTTCTTCATAAATAATATAATGATGTGATAACTTTGGTTTTAAATTAATACTCGAGAAATGATCAAACTTGTTTTGGAAAACGATGTTTATTAATTAAATTATTACACATTTTTTACGTAAAAAAATAATTTTAGAGAAACTGTACATTCAAATTTAACCAAAAGAATACCACTTAAGTTTCATAGTTTTTGAACTATTTTCTCAAAATTTTAACAAAATCGTATGTCTACTATCTATTTTTGAGCGTATTGCTTGTAAACTACTGAACCAAATTAAATATTATAAAAACAAGTAGATAGTAAATTTATTTCTACATATAATACAGTATGAGCAAAAAGTAACTCCATCAAAGGTGCCTTTGGAATTTTGAACTCATGTATTATAATACCAGAAAATAATAACAACTGTCACTGTCAAAAGACTCTGATTATTTTGTATAATTTTCTGGTGTTATAATACACATGAGTTAAAAATTTCAAAGGCACCTTTGATGGAGTTACTTTTTGTTCGTACTGTAGTAAAATATTATATTTCTAAGTGCTACACTTTTGTTTTTATTGCACGATACGTAATAAAAGGTACCCATGTTTAGGGACAATGTCATTAAAAGTGAGTTGAATCATTTTCTTCTCGGAAAGTATATGCTATATATCTAAGAGGTTTTTGTAGGGGTTACAACGAAACCTTCCGGTTCTATTGCTATTAATTTTCAGACAAAAAATTGTTTTAAGCTTTATATAAAAATATAACAAACTGTGCTTTATTGTTTATTAATAGAAATTTTTTTCACTAAATTAACACTTCATATGTAGATATTATTTTCTTCAAAAAATTGTTCTTAATTTTAACAATAAAAGTGCAATTAATGTTAAAATTAGGAACATTTTTTTGAAGAAAATAATGTACAGTTACAGCCAAAAAAATCTGGGCAAGAGGTTTAGATTAATGTTATTCAATGAATCATCATGAAAATTCTGAATCTTAAATTCAAAGTCTTATTGGAAATTATTTGGTAGGCGACGCTACTGTGTATCGATAGTAATATTAGTAAGTCAAAAACCTGATCTACAAATAAAAAAATGTACAAAAACAGTTTTGTAACCTCAAATAAGCGCCCATATATTTTTATCTGTAACTGTACATATGAAAAGTGTTAATTTAGTGCAAAAATATTGACACTATGTTTATTAATAAACAAGAAAATGTAGTAAGCTATTTTTTCATATAAATCTTAAATAAGTTTTGACTGAAATATAATTGCATAAGAACCGCAAGGTTTTTTTCTAATGCCTACAAAAATCGTATAGATATATGATATATACTTTCTCAGAAAAAAATTATTTAACTTACTTTTAATGAAGTTGTCCTTAAAAATGGGTACCTTTTATTACATATAGTCTGATAAAAACAAAAATATAGCACTTACAAATATAATATTTTAGTGTTATATGTAGAAATAAATTTACTATTTGTTCGTTTTTAAAATAGTTAATTTGGCTCAGTAGTTTACGAGCAATACGCTTTCAAAGTCAGAGATAAAAAACTATACATTGAATATTTTTGTGATTTGCATAGTTGTTCACAATATAAATAGTACGCACTGTAATTTCTTTTATAATTATAATTTTTCAAGTACCTTTAAGGTTCATTTGGATCGAAAATATGCTTCTTTTTCATGCTTTACGGCACCGTTTGTGTAATTTCTAAGCATTTTGTAGTACTCCTAATTATTACGGGTAGGGATTCCTTTTCTGTTTAGATTTTGCCTTGTCTCTTAATTTAATAAGTAATTTTATATTTTCTGTGATCCACGGAGATGTTTTTTTATAATCCACACGTAACCCATGGGGCATGCTTATTAAATGAATGAATTAAATAGTTTACTATATCAGTGAGTTCGAATATATTATGCAATGGCAGCACTAGTAACTTGTAGAATTCATCCGAGTTGAAATTTTTATAATTCCAAAATGTATGTTTAATTTGTGGCAATGTGAAGAGGGAATTAAAAACAGCATAGTAAACAAGTTCATGATCTGATAGGTTGCAAAAATGACTGCTTGAATTAATAAAAATCTGCTTTTGAAACGATTATTAAATCTAACAATGAATTTTTGTAAAGTCCATTACAAAAATTAAAGTGTGTTAAGTTAAAAGAGTCTTATCATGTTATTAAAATAAGTAGTATTTATCATAGCTATCGGGGATTAAAAGACAATATTGCAATTGCCGAGGCCTATAACGTTAGTTGAGACCATCAAACATAACATAAACGAATTTCCCAACTCATTAATAAAAAGTTTATAATTATATTTTGTTCTATTTCATATTTCAAACAATTGTTTCTATACCACAATTAGTAAAATAAAGTATATCTTTATCTCCGTTGTCAACCTTGACACCGGAGTTCAAGACGTTCTTGACCTCCGTTGTTGTTGGCAAAGTAAATCATTTGATGTTGCATAACATGTAATCTAATTACATAATATATATTCGAGGCTTATATACCGCACCAAACACAAACTTGTCCCTGCTGTTAATACTCACCGATATCCATAATTGTTCTATATTATCATTTGTATCAATTAATGTTGTTTTTAGTGTACTTTTTATATAGATCGTGTACTTTTTCTAAATTCTGAGCGAAAACTATATATGCTAAGACTTCGAATTGACGACATGAATATTTGGGATGACAAGGAATTTTCGTTAATCAAAACGTTCCATGCAAAATATTTTGGAACAAATTGAACATCTCTTAAGGCACCGCGTAAAAAGTAGATTTCAATTTGGTTGTTAATTAATCATCATTTCATAGCATATTTTTAATGTTTGTTGCACTTCAACGGGTACTTTTTCAATTCAGTAAAATTCTTGGAGCGTTTTCTTGTTACCTTATCTTTTTTGTCATTAATTTTCGTTTTAACTTGACTAAGTGAGGTTATGGCTATTGCGATGGAGCATGTTTAGATTCACTACATAATGATATCTACTTCACTCACAACTATTACGTGACCTTGAAAGTTAGCTACTGCCAACATACTTTATTTCAAATTGTTTGACTTTTAACTAAAAGCTAGTTTCGTTCTCTTTAAAAGTTTAATTTACCTCCATTTTATTTTAAAGTTATCCTTGCTTAAAATGGAATTTACAAACACGTTAAAAGATCGACCCTAAGCCTACACTTTAAATAAAAGAACGGAATAGCTTAGATTTTGGGGAAAACATTAGCAAGCTTCTGAGAGTGATTTAAGGTTGATTCACACATGTAGGTCCGTGTGTCGACTGTGCGCTGACCATGCTGTTTTACTAAAAATTGCAAAGAGGTAGTTTCCATTTGAATTCTGTTAAAAAATGATTTTTAGTTCACACATAAGGGACCATGCACCGACTGTTTTGAGACCATGTTGTCACGAACCACTTCTCGACCAATTTCTTAAGTTCGCAACACAGTCTAGTTTGTACCCAGTTTCTTATGTGTGAATTAGAAGTTTTTGAAGTATTTAAAAAAAGACTTTGGGGATCATCCTTGAGATGATTAAAAATTGCTGAAACTGACCTTCTCTTTCTCTGAAAACTTTGTATATCCAATATTCTCTTTGTTTCTTTTCCCTAGTTTCTTCTTCATGAAGTAGATATATTTTGCAAGCAATTACAACGTTCTCCACTATCTGATCCATTTTAAACTTTTAAATTTATATTTATAGCAACACCTTCGAAATTTTACAATGCAGTAGTAAAACACAGCACAGCATGTGCACAGTCTGTTACATTATGTGTGAAACCTCTAGAGATGGACAGTCGGCTCACAATCGACACACAGTCCTATATGTGTGAATCAACCTTTATCCTACAAAAATGTTGAAATACAAAATTGCTGCAGTTTTATAGCAGCTTACCCACCAAATTAAAAAACATTTATCCCAGTATCCTCTCTTGAAACTTTGGTTTCATATCACATATTCAAATTTAATACGAAATCCAAATTGATCATTATTAATAAAATTTTTTCATTTTATCTAATTGTCTATTTTTTGTATTTATCTTAGCGACGTGTTTGTTTATATTTATATTACCCTTAATAATGACAGCGTAGCTGTCGAAACAATTGTCAGGTTTATAATTTAATAAATTTTGTGAAACTTTAATCTTTATTTATTTCATAATAGCAGCAACTTTCACCCTTCTATACTAATCTACAATAGTCAACTGTATTAGCTAATATATTTTGTATGTTTTACAGATGCCACAGTAATCTAGGAGTGCATAGCCGTTCATATTTTCCTGTACAGTGTCTGAAAAAACAACTGAAACTGAAATAATTGCTATATTCATAATAATTTGTACATTTGCAAAATATAACATTCTGTTGGTGTGTGTTTTATTTAACCTTTTTTGCACTTTCAGTTTACTAGAAAGAGCATCTACTCAATATTGCTGAATTGAAGAAAGCTGAATTGGATCATCAAAGCTTGGTTATGTACTTCTTACACCTTTATGAACGTGCTATGCTATTACGTATTTAGTGTATTAGTAAGATAATATCAATGAGTAAACTAGGTACTTTCGATCTCAAAATCGATTTAACAAATGAGTATTATATAAGTAATAAAAGCATAAGCATCGAACAACCTCATACATCAGTCATCATCTGCTTATTACCTTATGAAAGTGCAGCTAGTATTTACTTTAACTGTATAAGAAATGCATTTATATATATTTTATTTTGTATCCTATGCCAGTGGCTCTCAAATCATCATCAATCAGCACATACTATTGAACTATTAAAAATTTCATTAGGATAGATCTATATCTCGGAATGGTAAAGCAGTAAAAATTACGTTACCTATGTTACAATGCTTTTGAAAGTATCTGTTATTTATTTATAAAAAAAAATTACAATATCCTTGGTCTAAAAATTCAGTGAGAAGAATGGTGCTGCAATATATTTAAAACAAGCGAGAAGTTGAGTTCATTCAATTGTTGCATAGATTTTCTCTGCATATGAAGTAATATATCCCGTGTAAATGTCACATGTCTTCCACTGAAGCTACTGCTAATACTACTCTATAGATTCCTGAGAGGAGAGATGTTTGATTGGCTGCACTTAATTTTGAGAATATTTCTAACGAAGGAAGTTGAAATGTTACCTTTATCACTTTTTGTTGCCGCTTGAAATGATGAATTTCCCATCTGCTCTGGTCAAGCCGGTTAACCTGTTACAGTGCACCTAAATCTTCCTTGTAGGTGCCGAATATTCCATGAAAACGCATCTACGATGCAAAGTTATCTTTCATATCCCCTTCCATCACCCAGTTGATCTCTTGAACCAGTTTGTATAGATAGAATTCACCAGGTCCCGAGTTACTGAAGAACTTTAGATGTTCGTCCACTTTCTTCGTTTCTCAAATAGTTACTGCGAACATTGAGGGAAAAGTGCATTCTGATGACTTGACGAGTAGTGGTTAATAGGGTAATTTTCAGATACTTTTTATTGGTCTTTATGATTTCAATATCGTCTATGCAATTAATGTGAGCCAAGGTCCTCTTCACAGCACTCTCCCATTTCTTCCTGAATTGTCCAGTTGAGTTAAATCATATACAATAAAGTAGTCATCGGTCCCAAATATGTGCCATTGAAGATCTATTTTCTGCAGGGTAGGTTATTCCTTCTATTACATGATGAGCTCTTCCTTCTATTACATGATGAGCTCCATTTAGTCCATACTTTCACAAAAGGACATGTTCTTTATCCCCTTCAATTTGCTGGAAGCAAAATAAACAACATTAATTTTGCTCACCTTTGTTAATTATGTTGTGTGGCCAGCCAAATTATCTCCGATTAAATTTTTTCAAATATGGTAATGCTACCTTTACAAACCAGTCTTCGAAAATGAATGCATCGAACCTTCCACTCGTGCTTCTGTTATAAAACGTTCCTTTTGGGCCATTATGGATCCAAGTGTCGTGTAGGTGTATAGCTTTTATAGACGACATATACTGGAAGACGCTCTCCCGAAGTCGATACAGCGAACATGTCAAATACTGCTTTTCGAGTGGCCTAATACTCTATCCGCATGTTTTGCTCCACGCCTAACGAGAACCTTTTGCTGTCCAAAGTCGTTCGTCTCATCGTAGTTAATTATATTCATAGCGGTATATTTTCTAGTGTTCTTTCTGAATGTACAAAATATTGTTCAACTATGTCTTTTCATACGGCTGCTCTTTCTCGCTTAATATCTTGACTTGAGCGTACAGATTACATATTTTTGTGACTTTGCTTAAAGCCACGCATCCATTTGGGCCCGGGAGTGTTATTTAAGAAAAGTTATTCAACCTTGCCCTTATCTAAAAAACCTTTAATAATGTTCTTCACGTCAAATGATGTTAAAGGGTACCTTCATTTTGTCGCTGTTTATATTCCCAAAACTATTTTTTTCCTCGGCAGCAGTAAAAACGGTCGCCCAATTTTTGAACCATGAACTCCTTTATATTTATAATAAAGTTAAATTGGGGACTTGGTACTTTTCTGCTGCAACTTTCACAGAACGCTTACCGTCTGCAACATCAGTCAAGGTCTTTATCAATTTAATTGCGACAGTTCACGCGGGGAATAATTTTAAAAACCATTCACTAGATGGCAGTAGGAGTATAACTGATTTAGAGTCACTGCATCTAGTCACCTAGATGAGCTGGTCGATCAGAGTAACGCAAACCGCCGCCATATTGGGGCAGAGAAGGGTGATTTTTAATAATGGACAAATTAAAACCACGTTTTACGTGTTTGTCATATTAGAGGTTTGATCTTTCAGAATAAGAAAAAACTTTTTAAAGTAAACGTGGATTTAATTAAATGCAATACATAACAAATAATGAACAATTTCGTGCTTCGTTTGCCCCAATATGGCGGCGGTTTGCGGTACTCTGGTCGAACAGCTGGCCTAGGTAACTAGATGCAGTGACTCAAAACTGATTCGCTATTTGTCCTAAGTTTGGATTTTTTAATGTTCAATTCTAAGCTCAGTTAATTACATAGACATTTTTGATGAGTTTACTTTTTACTGACACTGTACTTGTTATAGGGGAAAGTTGCCCATATTGGACCAAAATTAAATTTTTTGTAGGCAGTGTAATTAGTGTATTCGCAACCAAATTTCATCCATGGTTTTGACTATCTTTTTTACGATTTGAATGTGCAAAAAATCTTGAAAACTTATTTGCTCACGTAACTTGAAACCAGACAATGGAATCAGTCCAATACAGGGTGTCTCAAAACTAACGAACAATAACGCAGAGGGTTAAAGAGCATCCGAGGTAGAATCTAAAACCGAAGAAAAAAAATTCTACCTTGAAAAAACTTTTTTTGTAAATTTGTAAAAAATTGTTTGCAATACTTTTTGCTAATACGGTCCTGTTATATTTTGCATCAATTTGATAATAAATAATAAGTCATCCAGCATTGGGATAGTCAAAACATTGTAGTGATATGTGCGTGAGTTCAGCAGAAATTCCTAGAAGTCGATTTAAAAACACGTATATGGTCAAGGTCAAGTCTTTATAAAAACAATGACATATCACCGTAATAAGCGTTTTTGTTATAAACTGCATAGTTGCAAAAAAGTCCCAAATGTTTGATGATAGTTCATCAACCTAATAATTTGTATTATCAAGAGCTTATTCGAACGTGTTTTCTGTTTTAAATAAAATAGATTAATTGTAAAAATTGCTCTTATTTAACTAATCATTTTAACTAGTCATTTAATTTAATAATAATTTACCTAATTTTAACAATTTTTATGAAAATTCAAATAACTTACCTAATTTTAACATTCTTTATAAGAAATGTTTAAAATGTCCCCCATTTGACCGCAAACAAGCTTCTAAACGTCTACCGAAGTTTTGTCGAGCACGTTGAAGGCAATCGACATCTAACCGTACTCGATTAGCGGCTGCAAAGATTCTTTCACTCAAATCGTTTTCGTTGTCTATGGGGGGATGCGCGTAAACTAAAGTCTTTAAATAGCCCCAGAAAAAATAGTCTAAAGGGTTTAAATCAGGACTTCGAGCAGGCCAACTTACTGGTCCATTCCTCCCAATCCACCTTTGTGGATAAGTGGTGTCTAAAAACTCACGCACAGGTCGGGTAATATGAGGTGGAGCACCATCATGCATAAACCACATTGAACGATACACTGCTAGAGGTACTAAATTGTCAATCGTGTCCTCCAAGGTGGTTTGCAGAAAATTTAAATATGTTGCTCCGGTTAGAATCCTGGGTAACACAAATGGCCCTAATAATGTATTCCCCAAAATACCTGCCCACATATTCACTGAAAATCTCCATTGATACCTAGTCTCTTGAATTAGATGGGGGTTTTCATCACTCCAAAAGTGATTGTTATGGAAATTAATTACTCCTTCGCGGGTGAAACAACATTCGTCGGTAAATAATATTCCTGCACTAAAGTTAGGTCTCACTGCCTCTTGCTGTCGGAACCATGCACAAAAATCACGACGGGGTCCAAAATCGCGGTCGATTAAATGTTGCACACGTTGAATGTGGTAAGGGTACAACAGATTTTCTTGTAAAATACGATGTATCGAGGCATGTGGAACTTGAAGAGCGCGTCCTATTTCCCGAGTGCTGCTTCGAGGATTATTTTCCACAATTTCCAATACCTAGAATTAATGATTAAAACAGCTTCCGTTGGCGTTTTCAAAATTTTCCGAAGAAAGATTATTACCTGTTCCTCCAATTCAACGGTACGTCTATCTCGGTTACGTCCTCGGCCTTCGAATGTAGCTTGCACATTTCCGGTTTCCCTAAACCTTTGTACTGTACGTAAAATTGTATTTCGCGAAGGCTGTCTGCGATTAGGATAACGTTCGGCGTACAATTGTTCTGTACGTAGAATGTTATAATTACATTCTCCGTACATGAAGATGATATCCGAATATTCTGCTAATGTAAACATATTCTTTAAACTAATAACACTCTGAACACAACCACCTAAACTGTCAGAAAAAATTCGACTAACTAAAACTTATGGCAGTTAGAAAGCATTGAAAGCAACAACTCCTTATTCCAGGAAGTCTTTTAATTTATGTAAAAATTTACCTGTCCAAGATTTCAAAAGAAGCGACCCTTTAGTTCCGTTATTTGTAGTTTGTTAAGTAAACAACAATCGGGCCGCATATTCAACCTGGCGCCATAATTATGAAAATGTTTAAAAGTTTATCTTCTGTTTATTTTCGAATGTTATTAAAGAAAGTAAAAATGTATTTACGTTGTGTATGCTTTTTTAAATGCGTTGTTTATTTTACAGAGATCACACTCTGTGTATTTTAGAGGAATGACTAGTCCAATATTTTATTTACAAACACAGAATACGAAAGAAAGAATTGCTAAGGAAAGTCTGCGAAAGGGGATGTTGAATACAAACAGCGTTTATAAGTTTAATTTATTCTATGATGGTTTTTACGTTTTACTGAAAAGGTTTACTATTAGACTTAAGTATTAATTCTTCAGGTTGTAGTAAAATGTATTAGCATGGTATTAGCATCGCAGATTACATTCAATGTTCACGTTCGTAAATTAACGCCGCCACACAAAGAATTCCCTTTAACTTATTGAAATATGATATCAGATGCTCTCTTTAAAGTAAGATGTTTTAAGCTGTTATTAGACCTTGAATTTATTTTAAAATAAACAAACTGCAACATGAGCAAAACGGAACGTGTCTTAATTACGAGTTTTTTCAAGATCAACTCATTCGGGTATTTTGCGGCATTGACAAAATTGTGCTGTATTGACAAATGCTGTAAAGTTCAACAAACTACAGTCCTCAGCATTATGCGACATCAGGAGATTGTGGAGCAGAACGTGCAGGACCGGACTCAAAACTTGAACCTTAAATAACTCGGAAAGTAAATACTTTAGAAAAAGAAGTTGTAGGAAAAATTTTCTCTACACATCATCAACTATCTCGTATTCACGTATTGTCCGTTATTTTTGAGACATGCTGTATAGGCAACTAGTTTCTCAATTTGGACCGTATGATTCCTAAATTGGACCTTACAAGAAATAATCGCTTAACAAAAGGAATATGTTTATTATATATAGGTACAAAGCCAAGTACAAAAATAAAAAATATTCTAGAAACAATTATATATCTCATAGCTTGTCACCAAAAAACAGAACGTGAAATGAAAATGTTAACGAACTGGGAAGTTAAAACTCAATTCGCGAAAAAAATCAAAGTGGGCGACGCCTGGCGGCGCTAACGGCAACCGCTCTAAGTAGGAAAACAAATCATCAGCTGTAGCTGTTATTTTACTTTTGTTGTGGTCGCTGTTAATACGTTTGTGTATGCTATATAATAATTTATAATAAATAATACTGCAATGAGCAGTAAATGTAAGCAATATTGTTCAGTTCCTGGGTGCTGTAATTGTCGAAGTGTGAGCATTAGTATGCACTTCTTCCCTGTGGATTCTGTACTAAAACAAAAGTTGGCAATTGCTTTAAAAATAGGAAAACCAGTAACAAGAGGCATGATGGTTTGTTCTGAACATTTCGAAACATTTGATTTTTTCCATGTAAGTTAAGATTGCAAGTACATATAGTTAGTTAATACACCTACATATTATATTGGTATTAAACATTGTAACATGTACCTACTAATTTATTTGCAGGCACTCCCTTGAAAACAAGGAAGATTCTGAAAAGGGGGGTTATACCAACAAAAAAACTTCCTATCAGAAAGCAACTACGTCGTATTGAGTTATTTGTTTTCCTACATGTTGCCTTAGATATGTTTCTTGTGCCTGGACGTAGTAAATTCCGAGAGGCCGGAAAAAGGCAACATCAAGTGGTTGCATACGGTGTGTTGTATGGCTAGGCAATTGTAACATAATAATGCCATTATCCCTTGCAAATAACAATGCTTCTAAATTTTGGCTGTGGGTGGAATGACCATCTAAGAGTAAAATTGGCTCTTCTTTTGAACATACTACATTCTTTTTGAAATGGCGAAGCCATTGTGCAAAGAGTTCACTTGTGATGTATCCCGAATCAGAAATAGCCACTTCGCTTCCTATTGGGGCTCCCTTCGTCAATTCTGGAGCTAACCGTTTCCGCTTGAAAATAAAAGTAGGCGGTATAAACGAGCCCGAAGCGCTTACACAACATACAATAGTGGTATTTACTCCCCGCTCACCACTGCTTGCGGCTCCAATCTGATGTTTGCCTTTCAGGCCAACTAGGGGAAGGTGGGAATCATTCGGCACATTTATGTTATGTGACTAAAATTTATAATATTGTTAGGTGTTGGTAAAAACTAATTTCACATAATGAAATGGGGTATAATTACATACATTTTCCATATAATTAGCAATTTTTTTCTTATGCCGTAAATTCGATTTTTTTAAATATAGATTTTATGTTAAATAGCTGAATCATAACCACCAGTGGGGCACATTCGTCTACCAAGTGGGGATCATTCGGCTGATGTGTAATTTGAATAGTATTCCATGTTTTGTTTTGTTTTTCAGTGCAATAAAGAAAAAAATACTATATACAACTGAAACTGATCTTTATTAAAAGTAAAAACACATCAAAATAAAAAATCTCTTAACATTCTGATAGTAAAATAATAATAATTTATCTTACATTCAAGCCAGAAAAATTTACATTAAATTTGTAAGCACTTGTTGTTCTTGAGGTCCCTTGATTGCTGGTAAATGGCAAGATTGCGACAATATCTTTTTTTTCTATTGTTGAGATATCATCGACATCAGGAAATAGAAAGCAGTGCGTATTTCTCTTCCTTCGTAAAAACTTCACCTCAAGTTCCTCATCTTGAAAAGAAATAATTTTTCCCACGTAATAAATTTCTGATTTGGAAACTGAAAATTTTACGAGAACAAAATCTTCCACTTTAATAGTGTCCTCCTCGCTGATACGTTTCATATCGTCCCAATAATCTTCTTCCTCAGAAGAATCTACTAATGGAATATCAATACTGGATTCACTTGATGTGGAAACATTTCTTTTTTTGGTCACTTCTACTAATCTTCTTTTGACTGACTTTTTTTCGTTGATTGATTTTTTTCTTTTTCTTTCTTCTCCTATGCGCTGTCTATTTTCATATTCCGGAGTATCAGTGTATATCGTCGACTGCGCCTTTCTAGAGTTTGTCTTTTTTTTACGTTCGAAAGTTACTTTTGGATAGGGCCTTATTTCACTTAGTACACAGGGAGCTACGGATGTAGATGGCAATGGAGGTGTTTTATCTCTATCTACAAGAACGGGTTGCTCTCTCGAAGTGGAAGAAACGGATGGCATTATTTTGCTCTGTGCTTGAACACTTTGGTCTTGTGTGTCGCCAGTACAAGTATCAGTTTGTGGTTCCTTATCAATTAGTGATCTATCTGTTACCTCACTTGCTATAAAATCGTCATCTGTAAATATTTGGCGGTTCACTGGCCAAAGCCCTGTACTCTTGAACGAGCTTGTAATATTTTTTATAGTGAAAGCGCTTTCATATGCATGTTTAGCTAAACGTGCTAGATGCCGAATTGTAATTACTTGATCTGGATTTGTGAGCAGCCAGTCATGTTGTCTAGTAGCTAGAAATGACTTGAAAGGGTTAAACACCCCAACATCTAGTGGCTGCAATCTATGGGTTGTGTGTGGTGGGAACGACAACAAAATAATTCCTTTCTCTCGACACAACCTGATGACAGCTACACAAATATGAGACTCGTGATTATCGAGTAGGAGAAGGACTTTGTCTTCAATGGAGCATTTAACAGTTCTTGCGAAATGTTCAATAACTTTGGGAAATAGTTCAGCAGTCATCCAACCCTTTTTATTGCCTAAGGCAATGGCTGAAACTGGGTACTCGTCACCCAAGTACTCTTCAGGGTTTCTTATCCTAGGATACACAAAAACTGGAGGAACTGTGGATCCTGCTGCACTAATTATCCCGACAAACGTCACGAGTTCTCCCCTTTCTTGAGAAGATATGTGAGCTACTTGTTTTTTGCCTTTGGTAGCAACGACTCTAATGGGTGGCATCACTGTCGTCAAGCCTGTCTCGTCTAAGTTCCATATTTTTTCTGCTTTCAATTTATATTTTTCAAGAACTGATACATATTTGGAAAAAAAAGAATCCACAACTGGTTTGTTGAAAGCCATAGATCTACTTATGCTTGTATTTTCTGGTTTGCGCAGTGATATCTCTTTTTCATGCCTTTTCATGAATCCCCGTAACCAATCAAGACCTGCTATTTTATTTTGTTCCCAATTCTCTGGTATTTTATAATTTACTATAACTTTGCTGTAGTCGTAAGCCAGGTTTCGTATTTGTTTATAGTTTAAGCCGTAATTTAAGTCCGAGCACCTCTTTATATGGGCTGCAAGCTCTGCTTCTTGCATTGTCGTGAAAACTTGCTGAGATGTATATTTGCTTGAAAAATGTTCATCTTCAGTCTCGTGACCTGAATCTTCCAACTCACGTAAAAGTTCTTCCCTGGACTTTTTCGTCAACATTTTTTTGATTCGGGATTGTATGGTTTGCCTTTTTACTTGATATTTCTGAGCAGCCTTGTACTGACTCAAACGTTTTGTTAAAACAGCTTTAATGGCCAGATTCATACTATTTTCACTGATATCGCAGCGGTTTGTCTTTTTAACATACTTCTTAGGCATCTGCAATAGATCAATTTCAAATAGTTTCAAATGATACTTTTTTCAGTTCTACATAGGGAACATTCGGCTAACGGCCGAATCTTCACTACATCTACTAGCCGAATGATTCCTATGTGCCATGATAATAGTTTTAGTCGAGGAATGTATAGAAGCTAAACTTTTAAGGTTATGCGACATAAATAATTCATTAATATTTGTGACATCAATTAGATTTCTAGCATTAAAAACATGGTTGTTATAAACTTTAACATATGCCTTGAAAACTTACCTCGACTTACGCGCTAAAACATACTTTATTACAAAAAATAATAGCACGTCAGGAAAACACAAACGACAACTTGCAACCGTTAAATACAAATAAGTGCAACAGGAGATGCCAAAACTGGCGGCAAATTCAAGCTCAATTTCGATTTATTAATGGTGGCTGAATGTTCCCTATAGCCGAATGTGGACCACTTTCCCCTATCTTTTGTGGTTTTTTCTGGACAGTAGTGAAGCCACTTTCGTCTATATTATACATTGCCAGTGATTTTATGCTTATCTACTAGTTCTTCTAACATCTTAAAAAATGCGTCCACCCTCTCTTTACTGAAACCTCTCATTCTGGCAAGAGATGTGGCTTCTGGCTGTCTCGGTGATAATTTGGAATTTCTTTTCATAAACTTATAGAACCATTTTTTTCCTGCTAAGTTAAGATTGCAAGTACATATAGTTAATTAATACACCTACTATATCCTCCTGAGACCCGAGCTTGAGACAGCAACAAATCAGAAAATATTTTTGTGGATAATTGCTAGTTAAGGGATCCCAAAGCTCACCTTAATTTTGAAAATGGGGATTTTTGAGTTTTTTTTTGAAAAAAATTGTGTCCATTAAAATGGACGCTAGGTCTTAATCAGTACTTTATTTTTGTCTGTGAACTTCATAGAAACAATTGCGTTCTGCGGTAATACAATAGAAGTATTTACATTTTTCACTCATAAACTTGTTTTTTATTGCAACCTATATTTTTGCACCTGGCAGAGTTTAAGCTCACCCCGAAGTATGGGTAAATGCTGTAATTTTCTTAAATTGTTGGCAGGATTTGGCGATGCACGTGGCGAGGCTTCCGCAAAACCTCCTGGAGTTTTGCGGGTCACTAACCTGCGAACACATTCTTCATCTGACTCTTGACTAGCATTTTTTTCCTGAATGTCCATTAAATGTTCTGCAAGTTTGAGTTTGAAGTCAAAAATCTGCATAATGTCTCTTCGCTCTTCATGAAGTTTCTGGCGATCTTCTCGGTAAAGTACCCATGAATTTGCAACTGCTAAGTCGACAAAGTGAAAAATAGTTTTCACTGTCCATTTGGATGTCCTAGCATTTATGCGGAAGTAAGCAATCATGCGATCAATTAAATCAATTCCTCCCATGGAACTGTTGTATTTTGCTACCATGTTCGGTCTCTTGACTCTAATGTATTTCTTATCTACCTGGGACCACCTTTTTACTTGGTCTGTTGGAATTGCTTGCAGTTCGGTTGAGGCTAGCAGGATTGGCTTTCTGTCATACCATTGAAGGATATTAATTTTGCCATCGGATCTTACATTTTGTTCTATACATCCTCTGCCTAACCTTTGCAAAATTCTTTCTTGTGTCAGATGTGCAGCAGCTGGGACTCTGGACTTCATTATCGTCCCGGTTCCATGCAGTTTTTGTGAAAGTAAAAATTCTAGGAGGGGTATTGTAGTAAAATACCGATCCATGAATATATGTGTTCCTTGTGACAAAGTATTAGTTAGTCTAACTACTGCTGAAGGACCTACACCCAAGTCCTTGGCAGAATTTTGTAAAAAAGTATTTTTACCTTGATAAACTTCAAAGTCCAAAACAAGTCCATTTGGGGTGGCACATACAAAGTTTTTTAGCCCTTCAGGATTTGGCTTTCCTCGCACAAATTGTTTGACACTACACATCCCAGTGAAGGGGATCATCTGCTCATCTACTGCAACGATGTTTTGTCGTGGTAAAGATAGGCATCCTTGTCTTACACGGTTCATGATTGGTCTTACCCTCCAAAGTTTGTCATTTTTTCGCTGTTCCTCTGATACTTCTCCATCAATTAGTACTTTGAGATGACTTCTAATAGAAAAAAATCTATCTCTAGTCATTACAGATGCAATTGAGTTCACCTTTGTAGCTCTTGCCCAATACATTCTTATCCTTGGGTACTTTAGTACCGACATTAAAATGCAGATACCAAAAAAACGTTTTGTTTCCGTCAAAGTGAGATTTAGAGGCTTGTTATGTAAAATCATGTATTTAACATTTGTGGATTCGCAAATTGTGTTGAAAAAATTATCATCAAAGTACCGTAGAACGGGGATATATGGAACGATTTTTTCATATTTTTTGAAATACCTCTTAAACTATTTGGGATGTCACAGCGCCTTTTTCACGCTATGTTTCGGATTGTTCATTAATGCAGTCTTATTAAAAATTTCGAGTCTATTTTGTTTCCTTCAATTTTTTTTTTATAATTTTCTGTTGTTCCATATAACCCGCGGTTTGGGGATATATGGAACAGATTGATTTTTCACTGAAAAATAGCGTATTTTGAAAAACAGACCATATCACCCCTACCTCCAAATCTTTATGGAACAATTCTGAACAAAGTTGTCTCATGTGTGTTTAATGCAACTGTAAATGTGTATCTGAATTTGTGAAGATAATAGCCATAAAAAACGTAAAAAACCAAACGAAACAAATTTTATTCTAAAAAATAAATATTTATAAAAAAATATATATAAAATAAAAAAAAAAATCAAAAAAAAACTACAAACTGTCAAGAGAAAACAAATAAATTGAAATTAAACTCAGAGTAAATTTTCAGAAAACGTGTGTAATCCTCTCGAAACATGAGGACGATTTATAACGTTTTTGATTTGCCGAAAGTCAATTTTATTGACGTCTTCAATATCGGGAAACACAAAAACATTTTTTTCCCTTGTATGGCCTTAAACAACTAATCACAATATTTTTTTTTCTTAAGTTCTAATACTTTGGCAACAAATTTCTTCTCAGTCTCTTTTTTACTGTCTTTATTATAAATGAAAGCAACTATTACAAAGTCGTCTTCATTTATATCATTAATGCTATGGACAGAATGAATTATATTTTCAGTCTCATCAAGTTCTCCTAATTCTTCAGTTTCTTCATTGTCAGACTCTTCTGTAACATGATTCTCTGCAGTGTCATTAACATCTTCTGAAGGTCCAGCATCTTGAAAATCCACCAAGGAAATTGACTTTCCCGGCACAATATCAATTTTGCGCTTTCGGCGCACAGGTGGCCTATCAGCCACTTGAGTCATGTTGCTCATAATTTTTGAAAACGAATCCACCGTCGCCTGTTGTGCATTATTTTCGTCATATCTGGGAACAATTTTTTTTAGAACTTCTTGAGGATTTAGTGGTATAATGCCAGAAGCTCGAAATCCAGACAAAATATTGGCTGACATTCTGGGAGCCAGGTCTTCCAACATTTTTTTAAGCAAGCTTGGGAATACCGATTTTGGGACTACACCTCTGTTATTTTGTTTCCACTTTGTCAAAACCTTTCTCCATGATTGTTTCATAGGTCGAAATACTGCCACATCAAGTGGCTGACAAATATGGGTGCTGTTGGTTGGTAGAAAAACAAAACTAATGTCATTGTCCATACAGGTTTGAATAATGCGTAGCGATAAATGGCTGCCTAGGTTGTCACCAATGATGACTTTTTTACCAGGTTTTCTTCGAAAATATGGAAACGCCACGTTTATGAACCATTCTTCAAATAAAGCACCATCAAACCACCCATTGGTAGAAGTGTTGTATCGAGCATCTACTGGACCCTGTTGAATCCAGTCTGGATATAAATATTTGGCTTTATATATGATGTAAGGTGGCAACAACATTCCATCACCAGTTGCAGCAAACATAATTGACGTTGATGTCTTTGACGCATCCAAAACCCTCTTGACTTGTCGACTTCCTCTCCGGGCTAATACTTTTTGCTTATTGGGGTCATCTGTTATGTTTGTTTCATCATAATTTATGATGTTACAAGCAGGGACATTCTCAATTGTTTTTTCTAGTTCATTAAAATAACTTCTTATCACTTCTGAACTCAATTCTGCTCGACATCGTTTTATATTCTCACAGTTTCTTTGGGTTAACTCTGGATGTCGATTAATGAAAGATTCACACCAGTCATCACCAGGCCGATTGTTTTTAAAACAAGGAATATTCACACCCTTTCGATGAAGAAAATCTTGGACAAATGTTTGCAAAACCACTTTAGTAAATGGATATCCAAATTTGCTGGCTACAATAATAGCTTCCACAATTTTCTGCTCTTCAATTTTATTTAAGACAGGAGGTTTTCCTAAAGTTTCACCATTTTGTCCACGATACCTTCTATAAATTGTCGTTTTTGGGACCCCATATCTGATGGCCGCTTGGGAAAAAGAATAGCCATTATCTACAACTGCCCTTAATGCATCTTCTAGTTTTTCTAAGGGATAATTTCGTCTATATGCCGTACCCAATTTGTGTTTGTAACTGCGTGGCATGTTCCATATAACCCTGAAAAATACAATTTTTCATTAAATACGGATTTAACCATTTGCTAATTGATGTAAAAACCAACTAAAATATGGGTGTTATTTGTGAGGTTATGTTCTAATATTTATTCCATTGAAGCATTGTTCTATCATTTCTCAGTTAAGAAATACAGGGAGGTTAACTTAGTGATGCAAATTATGGAGAAAAAACAGCTGCCATGTAATATTTTGTTTTTAAACTTACCTTACAATTTGGCGACAACAAACACGCATACCGATGACATTATTGTATGGCCAACCCTAAACATTTTTTTGGAAAACCAAAATCCCTACAGTGTAATAATTACAGCGCCAAATTTAAAAAAGTGCGTTTTTGTTCCATATTACCCGGCGATTCCATATATCCCCGTTTTACGGTACATAGAGAAGTAGTCCATAACTTTAAAATCGGCCCTTTCACTGAAATTGTCTTCTTCAACACTTTTAGTAAATGTGCAACCCACAAATTCATCACATTTTTTCCAAGAAAATGTTGGTTTCTTACCTTTCTTTGGCTTTGGAATATTCTTTTTTTTTGGTTGAATGTTTGGTAGATTTTTACTAGATTTTCTCACTGAAAGACTTTGTCTTGATGAACAGGGTTGGGGTTTTTCTGGTGTTGATAATTCATCAATATTTTGTTGTAATCTTCAGATTCTTCTCCGGATGACTCGTTGTTATTATTTTCGACTGAGATGCGGTTCTCATCGACATCCTGGTCGTCACCTTTCTCATCTGAATGTTCAGCATCATTTTCTTCAATGGGTTGCTCGTCGTCATCGTCAAAAGGACCCCTAACTCCGTAATCATAGTCGTCCTCTTCGATAGGTAGGGGAGCGCGGGGTACGTTCGGACACCTAACTCAAAATACCTGTATTTTCACCAAGGTGAAAAAAAGAACTTATATTTATACTGCCCTTAGTTCTGAATAACATAACAGTTTACAGGGCGTAATGAAAACACCATTTTTATTTATAGTTTTAAAAATGTTGGCTTTTTAAGAAAAAAGTGATTTTGTCCGAATGTGCCCCATGTGGGGGCACTTACGGACAAGCTTAGGGGCAGTTTCGGACGTAAGGTAAATGTGACCCAAGAAATATTCAAACGCAAATTAAACGCTTTTATTGATATATATGTATTTGCCATGACACAAAATGTTACTGTACATTGTAATTTGCAAAGTTCACATCAAATTTGATGTAGGATGAAAGACGTGATGTTGCTTTAATACTGGTTGGCTTAGGTAGTTTTGATACTACATCGCTTCGTAAAACGGTAGCAAGATCCGCAACATCTGGGAAACAGAATCCGTAGGTATGTTTCTTGCGAAGAAACTTTACTTCATATTCGTCATTATGATCATCAATTTTCACTACCAATCCAACATAATGTTTTACATCTCGCTTGGTAGGAAACTTCACGAGCAAATAGTCATTCTTATTTATGTGTTCATCGTCTAATAGAGTTTGCAGGCCCTCATTTTCCTCTGATTCTGAAAGGAAATCTGAATCGGATGAATAACGCTGCGGCTTTTTTATTTCAACTTCTGAATCAGAAGACTCTGACAAGTTTTTTTTTCATCTTCTGACGTTTGGTATTTTTTGGTTTGGACTTCTTAGAAAAGATTTGCCTTTTCACCTTTTTTGCATCTTCTTTCTTATTGTTGTCCAATTCGATTTGCTCTAGTCGGTTTTTCTCTGCAGAATCTGTATAAATGCGTGAAGATCCTGTTCTTGGGTTTGACTTCCTTTTTCTAGGACCAGCCTTTGGATATGGTCTAATGGTTTGTATAACTTCTTTCAAATTTCTTAGTACTTTTGGGACTGCCTTCAGGACTTTGTTTAATATTTCTTCCATTATCAAGTTGACTATGACAAAAGATTCTGTGGATTTGGATTCTGAAGCATTGCTGCCACTCGCTTCACAGTTATCAACTTTTGAAATCAACATACTGATGTCATTCTGAGAGACCTCACATTCAGGAATGGAGGATAAATTAGGATTTGGATCTGGACGGTCAGTAGCTTCAGCTGCTAGGAAATCTTCATCCGTAAAAACGAGACGGTTAATGGGCCAAATTCCTGACCTACTAAATCCATTCACAATATTATTAGGACAAAATGATTTCAGATATGCGTCGGCAGTTAATCTAGCGATGTCTTGAATTCTGACGGCTTTTCCAGGATTTGTGGTAATGTAGTCATTAAATGCGACCTTGCATCTCGACTTAAATGGACCGTAAACGCAAATGTCAAGGGGCTGCATCCTATGGGTGCTATGTGGGGGCAGTGATAACAGAACAATGCCGTTCTCCCTAGAGTAATTTATAGCTTCTAATGAAATATGTGTGTCATGATTGTCCATTATTAGTAATATATGATTTTCCACAGTGCAACTTGTATACTTTTTAATGTGTTTGAGTAAAAGAGGAAATAGTTCCGTAGTCATCCAACCTGTTTTTGAGCCTAGAGCAACAGCACCAGTCACAGCCCCATATAAATATTCCTCTTTTATCCTTTGCCTCGGGAAAATATAAATAGGAGGAATAGCTACTCCAGAAGCGGAAACTATTCCGCAAAAGGTAACCAAGGTTCCTCGCTCACCAGACACAATCTGACCAACTTGTTTTTGTCCAGCAGGAGCAATTACTTTTGGCGCTTGTAGCACAGTGCTAATTCCAGTCTCATCAGTATTCAGAATTCTATCAGGAGTAAATTTATATTTGCTCTGGAGGCTAATCAAGTTCTCAAAAAACTGCGACACATTAGGGGCATTCAACGCTAGTATCGGAATTGTGATACCGATGCCGATTGCGATAGGTATCGATTCGTTGTTTGTTGAACACACAATTATCACTATGTACCATGTCATGTTGAGCATCTCATCCCCCATCTGTCAAACTGTCAAATACACAGTAAAGAGTAGAAGTAGAGTTGTCAGTTGAGTCACTTTACTTATTACACAAAGTATAATATATCTTACAAATTACTACTACATTGTCGAAAAAGCAGAACTATGAATGCGATTAAAAATGTGCTCTTGACCGAGGTTGTAGAGTCCAACGGAATAATGTTATCTGTGTTGGATGTGTTGTGTGGTATTAGTAATATTTCTACACTATTACTTGCGTTGGAAGTAGAGAATGAGCCTGATGTGTACGTCAATAATTATTTTGAAGAGATTATCCCTCGCTATTCAAACCTCACCTATCGAAGTCACTTTCGAATGACAAGGGCAACGATGAATGTAATAATGTGTAAAGCATAGTCATCAATAAAGTGTAAACGTAATTATTCTTGAATTCAGGTACTAATAGAAGAACTAAGAACTGTATTGCTGCAGAACAATGTTGACGTAGATAAAATGACTGTATCATTAGAAAAAAAAGTGCATATCACCATATGGATGTTGGCGAATTTTGCCGTAACATTCAGAGAATGCAGTACATTGTTTGGAGTCAGCACAGGGACGGTTCATTTTATTTTTTTACAAATTTGTACTGCGATTAATTTAATGCGTACTAAATACATAAAGTGGCCAAATGCAGAGGTGTGTCAAGAAATAGCTGAAGCAACGTTGGAGCGAACAAATTTTCCTGGAGTAATTGGGGCTGTAGATGGTTGTCACATTGAAATAACACAACCATGCACTGTGAATGCGTATGATTATTACAACCGGAAGCAGTTCTATTCCGTTATATTGCAGGGTGTGTGCGATCCATCGTTAAAATTTATAGACATTTTTGTTGGTATGCCAGGGAAGGTACATGATGCAAGAGTTTTTCGTTTGAGTCCTTTACGAGAACGTATCAACTTAGGATTGATTAGCGAAGATATGCACTTGTTGGCTGATAGTGCATATGGTTTACATCACAATGTACTAACACCCTACCGGGATAATGGTCATTTGACGAGACAACAACGGAGGTATAATACAAAGCACTCTTCTATTCGATCCTGTATTGAACGAGCGTTTGGGTTGCTGAAAAACAAGTTTAGACGTTTACGCTTCTTACATATGAATCTAGTAGAAGAAATCCCAATTGTAATTACGTCATGCTGTGTGTTACATAATTTTGTACTACTAAATGAAGGATATGAAGATGGTGAAGATTTTATAGATGATTTAGATGAAATACCAGAATGGGAAGAGCATGGAGCATTGCACGTTGGAAATGGCGAATACAAACGAAATAATATAACAAATAGTTTATAGAAAAACAATATACATCGTATTTTTATTCAAATAACATAAGATTCATAACATTACATGACTTTTTAAAGCTCTATTTAATGGGTTAATTTGATAGTTTCTGCAGCGAAGCCCTCAAAATGTCATTACGCTCCTCCTGGATATTGTTATGTGCTTCAATGACGGTTTTAAGTTCACTAGTTTGCTGTTTTTGTTCCTTTAAAACATCTTGTATCCATTTTGGTTGTGCTTTTCTGACATGCTTAACATGTGGATTATCTTCATTCTCATCTGACAGTCGTTTTTTTTTTAACCGTTTATTCACTTTGGCTGCAGATACAGCTTCTGCCGGAGCGTTCTCTGGAAGCATTTCAGTTTCGTGATGGAAAGTTTTAACCACCTCATATCCAGAGGGAAAACTTTCGGATGTTAAATTAATATTTCTCTTCATGTAACTATTTTCCTTGGACGTTGACGCACCTTGCATGGGCTAAAGGTACAATACTTTATAATTAACTTTCTTTTGTGCAATAATAATACACTCACCATAGACGATACACACGGTGCGGGGTTCACACAAGCATCATTTTTAAAAATAGCGTCCATTATTGCATAGTATGGCCAACTAACTCTTCCTCTACCTGTTTTGGTGTTGTTGTCTTTAATGTTTAGAAAGTGGCGCTTCAAGTTCCTAAACTTTCTCTCAATTTCATTCTCAGTAAAAGTGTAGCCGAACTTTTGCATTTCAGTGGCTATTTCTGTCCAAAGCTCCTTTTTTTTAATATTCTTGTTTCTAAATTTGCCCGTTCTTGCCAAATACGATTCCAGCAACAGTTTTGTTGCTGATTCATTAAATTCATGTGCTGACCGATTCGTTCCTGTGCCTTTTGTGTGAGTTCTATTTGTATCAGCAGGACAAGTTTCTTCCGGGGTTTCTTCCTCGGCCTGAATATAATAACAAGTCCTAGCTAAAATGTTAATTAATTATATACAAATGATTTCTAACTTCTAACTTCTGCAACAATAATCTTACTCTTATTATTCATAACCAACACTTGGCCTTCACTCTGTATTCGATTATTATGTTCATCAACGACAAACGTAATATCTTCTTCGCTTCCCATGTCAATTAAACACAAACCTTATAATTAATTAAATGAAAAATCGCAAACTTATAGAATAATGTGAATATGAATGTCATACAAATTCAAGTGTCAATTCAAATGTCAAGAACTGGCGCCTAAGCGTACTGCGCACTCGTAGTAGTCGATCCACTTTGATTGCGATTTGAATCATTCAATTTTCCCGATTCATATTTTAGATATCGATACCAATCGCAATCGGTTGTGTTGAACAGCGATTGCACGTCAGTGATATGAATCGCTTGGTATCGATTCATGCGTTGAATGCCCCTATTATGTCTATTGAACGCACTGGCTCTTGCCTGACTCGTATTCTCCGGTTTTCTATGTGATAATTGCGTGTGTCTTTTCATAAAAGATAACATCCAGTCCCTCCCGGCTTTCCCATTTACAGACCACGAATTTGGCATTTTTTTGTCTAATTGAAGAGCAAATTCATAAGCTAACTTTCGAGTATTTTGGTAGGTAAGCCCATAATTTATTTTTGACGAATGCAGTAAATATTCTTCTAATTGGTTTTCCTCTTGAATAGTAAACACTTGTCTTGTTACATATGCAGACCTTGTTTCGTTGTTGTTCTCGGCATCTGAGCTCTCCTGTCCTGAATCATCAAGATTATTATTTCCATGCTTAAGTTTATACAACTTCACCCTATCGAACAAAGTTGACTTGCTTATGTTAAAGTCCGATGCAGCTTGTCTTATTGACGATTGCCTTTTTATTATGGCTTTTACTGCTAAAGCTATGGTTTTTTCCGCAGTTTCACCACGGTTTGTCTTCTTTTTGTAAGTGCGAACCATTCTGTAACGCAAAGTAGTAATGTAATGAGGCACATTCGGACACCAAGTGGGGGCACATCCGGACAGTCCGAACCTGCCCCAAAGTTAATGTCCGAACGTGCCCCAAGCGACATATTGAAATACTAAAATCGTTATAAATTTTTGTGGTGACAATTCAAGCTCTATATTCGAGGAAATTAGAGGTAATATGTTGCTTTAACTGCTTCCATAATAAAATCATGCAATAGTCACAAACAGAATAGTTCATAGCTTGTGTAATGAACATTAAAACTTACTTACATAAACAACAAATCACAATTTTTTACATAAAATTTAGCATTCTTAATTTTTCTACTAGTAAACACTATCAACTGTTCTATGTACTATGGCGAACTGACGGGCGTTATTTCCCCCCTCTACTACCACCTTCAGCCGTCAAATTTAAGTTGTCCGAACCTGCCCCATGTCCGAACGTACCCCGCGCTCCCCTAGATCTTCGATGTCTGAATTTTCCAAGCATTCCAATAATTTTTCGTCGTCCTCTCCAGCTTTTAAGTATTTTTTGTTCCCAAAAATGCCTGAAAATTACGAAATACTAGCAAATTTTGTAAAAAATGAGATAAGAATTAGGTCACCCAAATGTCGTCAACTAGACCTGATGTCCATTCTATTGGACACTGATAAAATCGGTTAGTATCTTGTTATTTTGGAAAATGTATGGAAACTAATGGCATAATAAAGTTATTTAAGCATGGTTAGTTAAGGTCATGCAGCGTAATTACCTGCAAAGTTGATAAATTAACAAAAAACGGCTACTTACTGTCGAGCGTAACTTTCCCGAAAATTGACATTTTGCAAGTACGGAAAAAACTAGGTTAGACGCAAAACTTTGTCGAAATTACAGCAGAGGGCGCCAGAATAAGCATCCAATTAGATGGATATGAGGTTGTAGCCGTATATAACGTAAACTAACAAAATTGGACCGCAAAAACTGGGTGTCCATTTTAATGGACGGGGGGGTCTCAGGAGGATATTGGTATTAAACATTGTAACATGTACCTACTAATTTATTTGCAGGCACTCCCTTGAAAACAAGGAAGATTCTGAAAAGGGGGGTTATACCAACAAAAAAACTTCCTATCAGAAAGCATGACAAAATTATTAATATAAAATCTACCTCAGCACGAACCGCACGAAAAATGCAGCGAGAGCTAAGCAAGGAAATGTACTTGATTAGCTAATGTTTATTTATTGTAATAGTTATACAAATTAATTGCATTTAGGATTACAGAAGTGGCAAGTACTAGTACTAATATTCCAATCGAAGAAAATATTCCTGAACCAATTATCTTTGAGCCTTTAGAAGACGTAGCAACCGTAGGAACAGACTTAATGGATAAAGAAGTTCAAGTAAATACGTTTACTACTGTGAAGTTTAATATTTTGGACCATTTATTATCAGCAGAAAAACATACGGAAATTTTTATGGGCATAAATGTTAAGGTGTTTCATGCAATTCAACAATCTGTAGCTATAATATTACCACACTTTTCAAATTTCAATAGTGCAAACATTGATTTAAAAATATGTCCGACTTGAACAAAATTAAAGTTGAACATGACATTTGCAAGTTTAAGTGTATTATTTGGAATTTCAAGTACAACTGCTGCAAATTATTTTTACGAGACTATTCAGTTGGCTTATACTTTAAAACCAGCCTTCTAAAGAAGAAAATATGAATATGCCAAAATGTTTTTCAAATTATAAATCTGTTAGGGTAGTTATTGATGCAACAGAAATTGTTGTTGATAAAAGTCATTGCTTAAAGTGCCGCATACGTACATATTCACATTATAAAAAAGCACACACAGTAAAGTTTCTTATATGTGTTACCCCTTCTGGGGTAATTTCTTATGTTAGTCGAGCATATGGTGGCCGAATTTCTGATAAAGCTATATTTAATAAAGAAGAAATTATACATTTAACTGAACAATATGTAGATGCAATTATGGTAGACAAGGGCGTTTTAATCGAGAATGAATGTGCAGCAAATGCTGTAAGGTTAATAAGACCACCATTTTGACGCCAAAAAAAAGCAGTTTTCTACACAAGAAGCTATTAATACAGCATCTATAGCTAGAGCACGTGTTCATGTTGAACGCATAATACAAAGAATAAAAATATTCAAACTTTTTCAAAATAAAATAAGCTGGTCTATGCTGTCGTACCTTGACGATTGTATGATTGTTGTATGTGCAATTGTAAATTTATCAAAACCAATATTGGCAGATTCCAGATTTTGAATGTACCAAAATGTATCAAGGGCATTAAATTAAGTATCGTTTAAAACAATACATTTTTATCTACTGTCATATTGTATTACAGTAATGTGTATTATAATAATTAGGTATATAATAAATAAAAACAAACAATATACTGCAAACTTGTTTATTTCTTCATCATTGCACTTAGTAGTTAGTTACACCACTGTAATTATGCACCAGAAATGGTAAATATTTTTGAAAATATACATCTTTTAAACTTACCAAAAAAACTATTTACAAAATTATGATCTAATTCTACATTTATAATTAAGCAATCATTACTTTTTTTGGAATATATACAAAATTTACATAATCTTAAACTACATAGACTTAAACCTAACTGAATTTAGCGAAAATTGCATATTTTCATCTATAACTAAATATTTTAACTTCTGAGGAAGTAATTTTAGTTCTGTTGTTTTTCCTTCCACAGGACATTTAATATCAATTAATACAGTTTCTTTATTTTCCGACTATAATAAAACCATCTGGACCAGTGGTCGAAGTGGGAAATAATTAGTGGGGGTACGGCTGCTAGTCAAAAATAAGAAGTGTGTATACCTATTACAAAAAAACATCGCAAATAAAATTTTATTCTGAAAAACAAACATAGGATTAAATAGGTACACAAATAAATAAAAATAACAAAAGAAACAAAAACCACAAGAAATTAAAGATGTTTCCAAATTTCTTCGTATTCCGAAGAAATTTGCTTCATTTCTCTTTTTGGACATCTCAGGTAGTCCGCATCCCGCCTTCCTGAAGAAATCCATGATGTGACATATTCTTTTGGCCTAAACAACTGCAATGGGGGACCCACACACTTTATAAATAACAATGAAGACACCGTTGTAACTTTCAGATGGTCCCTCAAGTCATTATGTATAATATTCATGGCACTGAATATTCGCTCACATTCTGCCGTCGAAACAACAAGAGTTTTAATTGCAGCAATTAACGGATGCAAGGCCGTAGGCGTTTTGCTGTTGTCCTCTAAATATTCACGAAAACCTCTTACACAGTCTTCTTTATTCAATTTAAAACGTCCACTCAGATCCCTAACTTCACTTTCTCCATATCTTACAGATTTGTCTTCAGGGCATTGCTGAGGATCGAATACTTCAAAAGATCTAATAAAAGTGTCATATTCACCAGAATCTGGCACTGTTGTTGAAACATGGGACGATGAAAATGTAAATAAACGGGAACGCAGGTTTTCCGCCATACTTCGAAAAAATTGTCCCCGATTAATCATTTGCACCTTTCTTCCGGCATGTAATTGAACGTTGTAGAATATTACTTCATTGATTGCTTTTTCTGCTTCTACAACTTTTGGTCCTGGATTTTCTGCCATAGATTCTAGAACGCGAATCTGACGCGAGATTAATTTATGGGCTTCAGGAATCGTTTTACTGCGCTTCTGAAGCTCCAACGACAAGTACGAAAGTTCGGACAGGGCATCAAATAATATAGCTAAATTATGAACAAACGCTGTTTCAGTTAACCTTTCTTTTAGACCAGAATATTTTGAGCGCTCCATAGACTGTCTTAATGTATCATTGGAAGCATTTTCAAAATGCTTATAAAGAGCTTTGTAGTTTTTCCAAACTGCCTTCACTGTTCTGAAACTTGATGAAACCCAACGAGTACTTAAAATTCTACCAACAGAAAATACTTGGATTTCTAGCTCTGCCGCGCACGCTTTCAGTTCATTTTTGTTTTTAGGAGAGGCGCTGTACAAACTATACAGTTTGTCGAAAAACACTTTAAAATGGTTAATACCAGCGACTTCATTCACCACGTCTCCCACAGCCAATTCCAAACGGTGGTTTGAACAATGCCACACAATTATGTCAGGGTATTTATTCCTTAAAAGCGTCGCCACTCCTGATTTCTTGCCAGTCATATTTGAAGCACCATCACTTGCAAAGCATACAAGATGCTCAATTAGGTACTCATGAGTAAAACCATGCGTTTCCAAACAGGTCAATAAAATATTAAGTATATTTAAAGACGATGTATTTTCTAATTCAATCAAATCCAAAAAAAAAGTAGGGGATTCGATTTTAGTGTTTTCCTTGTGATTTTCATTTGTATTTGGTACAAAAGCTTTTATGCATACAACCAAAACAGTGCATTTACTCACTGAAGTGGATTCATCTATTAATATAGCAATCTTAGAATTATTTTGAATAATTGTCTTAACAAGAGTTTTTCTCATCTCGTTTGCTATGTGACATGCAATGTCGGCACAAGAATGATCACTTTGAAGAACGCGTCCCATCTTTACGCCGTTTAGCAACTGTAAATCTGTATCTAAAGGTAAATCAGTAAATGGCCTACCTTTTTTAACGATGTTGTACACAGTCCTAAAAATGTGTTGCGTGCTTTCGTGTTTATCAACGTCTTCTTTTAGAACTACCTTTTTCAATTTTTCTTGATTAGCTCCTAATAATACCTTTTCGGCACATTTGTGGGCCTCGCTATTTTTATGTTTAAATATTTTCTTTCGTAAAGATAGGCATTGCTCCTTTTTGGTTGTCCAGAAAGAATCAATGCTGCAATTTACCCACTCATGAGATAACTGCATACCTTGTTTTTTAAATGGCCCTCCGATTTTTTTTACTTTTTTGCACACACTACAACCAATTTTTTTATTTTTTATGAGTAGCCACTTATAGTCACTGCATTTTTTAGCACACATTTCACTTGTCCAGCAATCAGGCCAGTCCCGTCCTGACAAATTGTCGTCTGTAGATTTACATTTTTTTTTAGGAACTGATTCTCGTTCACCCTCATTTTCAATTTTTGTGTCATTGTCAGTACTGTCACTATTGTCAGTATCACTTGTGCCATCATTTTTATTTATATTACTTGATTTTGATTGTAATTGAGAATCAGGACTTACACCATCCGTCTCATTATTACTAAAACTACTAGAAGAGTTCTTTGTAGTTAATGTTTTAGTTTCCGTTTTCTTGTTTAACCACGATAACAAACTCATTTTAAAACTTTAACAAAGTTGCATATAAATGCAGATTATTTATTTAAATTTAATGGTTTGTTTAATCTATCTAAATTGAAGCAACTCGAGTTCGCATGAAGTCATGCACAGCACAAGACAAGAATGTGAATGAAGACGTCCGGTCCCGGTGTCCGGTGTCCGGTCGTCCGTCTTGCCATCTCGGATTTCTCGGAAATCGTAAAAAACTCGACTCATAAATGAGTCTAGCCGAATCGTAAGCATGTACTATTTTTATCGTACATGCAGGATAAAATAATTGGATGCCAAAAACGATAAACGAAATGATCATTTATTATCGTATACATTTTTTTATCCGCCCTCCACTGTAAAATAAGTTGGGGTACGCGTAAAGTACGCGTTCCAAACCGGCAAATAAGTTAGAGTACGTTTTTGAAATTTGAAAAAAGTAGTGGTACGTCGTACCCCCGCGTACCCCCCCACTTCGAGCACTGATCTGGACTGAATGCCAAGAAAGGAATTTGTTTATTAATAATTAATCCACAATCGATGATTTTCTGATTAAAAAAAGTAGATAAATAATCTTTCGCAGGTACTTCATTTTCATTTCCATACCGAGTGTTATAATTCCCGTGGAACTTTGGAAATACAGTCTTGGTAATCTTATTCTCCCACTCTGTAATAGAATGATTCCCATTATTGTACGTGAATAGATTGTATGCACTGGTGCCAGTGATGCGTAGCTTCCTTTGCTGCATCCACGTTTTATTTGCAACATCTTGTGCAATGGATTCATAACAGACGTTCATGGCTTTTTCTGCTGTTACAAGTACATGTTCGTTGTAAAAATTTATTTCGTCTTTATGGCATGCACTTAATGCCATTAATATCTCCACATCGGAAAGCAAATTTGCATTACTTGCATTAGCAAACAGTTCTGTAACAAACTGCTTATTGTCACAGTCATTAACAAGCAATTTCTTGCGACCTTGTACCAACAGCGACAATGCAGATCCAGGCACACCTGTAACAAGTTACACACGGCTTAGCAAATACTATGTGGATGTTTCTTTGAAACCATTAGTTACCTTGTAAAATATTGAAAATCTTCTTCTGCGAGTCATCTAAAGGTGTTGACGGTTTCAAAACATAACGTTTTGGTTTAGCATGGCAAAACTCCATTACTGGAATTGGCAAAGAATATTCTCGTTCCCTCAAAGACCCTGAATCATCCATACGACCCCATGACTGCTCCAAGTCAGTGCAACTTATGTCTTGAAGTTTATCACACTTTAAAATATCAATATTTTATATATAATTTTAAATATAATACATATGTACCAATAAATTACCGGTTTGCATAAAGTAACACTGCGATTATGTGTTTACACATTCCACCTACTCCTGCCTTGCAGCTACATTTAGCCAACCAGCTTGTAACACCTTGAGTTATGTTTATATTTATTTAATGCGGGTTTGGTTTTAAATTACTGGATTGTAAACAAAGTCCCACAACCTCATTTTTTCCGACTTCTAATTCATTTTTTTTCAAGCCACATAACAACACATGCCCGGCTTTTAATAGCGCTTCTCCTTCAACTAGCGGCCGTGATTTATCGCCAACGTATTTAAATATATCAGCAATACTGACAGACATGTTCAATTTCAGATGAGAAACCTTACAGAAGAAACACACAATTATAATGAACATGCATACGGAAACTAATTGATTTCCTACGTGAACAGCCATCTTGCATATTTTTGTGCTGCCATCTTTTAGCAGCTTTTTTCGCGAATACCAAATGTAATACTGGCTTGTTGACGTTTTGTTTGGCCGTGTTTCTGTGGGATTGGTAGTTTCATCTTCACGTCACAATCATCAACTACAGAAACATCAGGTACAGCCGGAAAGAAAAATGCTGTGTTTAGGAGAAACGATGAAATAGTTTTCACTTTATTGGGTGTGTGTCAAAAAGAAACAAACGAATTTATTAATTTTCCTTTATTTCATTTGTGGAATTTTCGCCATCTATTTGTATGTCTTCTTCTTGCACATGCTATAAAAAATTTATTTTGCAATGTTAAATATGATAAATTATTTTAGGTTATTTTTTTTTGATATATACTTACAAATGTGGAAATTAAAAGTCATGAATTGAATAAGAAAACATGATTTGTTAAAATACAAAGATTTTGATGAATACAGCACATAGTTAAAACGTTAATAATGACGATTACAATTTGGTTTTGAGATTTTAAAACTGTTATTCCAATTGTAAAATTTATAAAGACATGAACAATTGCGCTTTTAATTATTTTGACATATAAAGTTACACGTTGGCCAATTTGTAAAATTTAAAATATATAGGGGAGGGTGCCACGTTTGGGACAAATTTCATAAATGTGGGCATTTAATCCTCTTTTTTTAAGATTTCCGTGTAATTTTTTTTATCACATAATTCCAAGTATTATCCATCATTACGACGATAAAGTTTATTGAAAAACAAAAGTGTGAATGTTTAAAAAAAATTAAAGACGGTGCATGCAATTTGTCCCAAACCTACAACCTATGGTGTTGTTTGGGACACCAAGGTGGAAGCTTTGGGACACATTGTCTTGTATGGAACAAAATGTTCTGGACACTAAGATTTTTATTATAATTATAATAAAAAATAATAATAATAATATAATATTTTAGTTACAAAAAATTATCGCAGATTTGCGATATTAGTTATCTGGGTAATGCTGAAAGTGTAGCAGTTGCCGACTCTGGATGTTCCTCCAAAAGTGGAAGGGGAGCTGAGTTTTTTTAAAATATCGCAATCATAAACTTCTTGGAAATCGATTTCTGGAAAATGAAATTTATTTGAGATTCCTCGACGCCTCAGAAATTTTATTTTGAATTTATCACATTCTATTTTGCTTTCAATGACTCCAATAAAATGTATCACTTTGGTTTTCATTGGGAATTTGACCACGACGTAGTCATTATCACTTAAAAGACCATTGCAGGAAGCATCGGATTCTGCATCGCTATCGTCATTTTGAATCTCAAATGGCGAATCATCACTTTCTTCGCAAATATCATCTAAGTTTGGATCTTCTTCATCTGAGCTTTCTATTATTTTTCTTTTTACTACTTTCGCCGCTTGATTTAACTTTTTTTTTGCATTTCTCTTTTCTTCTAATTCTTGAATTTCCGTTTTTTCGGGTGTGTCTGTAAGAATTCTGGTCCTGCCAGGTTTTCGGCCTCCTTTCTTCTTGTGAGGGGGCGCTTGAGGAAGTGGTCGAATTAATTCAGGACTAACAAATGGAGCTGAGGAGCTTTCTGATTGATTATTGTTATCAACATATGAAGTGCTTGGACCTCCAATTGAGGCATTTTCAGAAGTTCGTGATCTTTCATTTTCATTATGAGTTGTCCTAATTGCATTTTGTTCATCAGGAATAGGTCTATCGGTCACTGCACTACATAAGAATTCATCATCTTGAAAAATATCAGGGTTAGTGGGGTAAATACCTGATTTTTTCAGCAAGTTGAGGGATATTTTGTCACGTCATAATTTTGAAGCTGGAGCAATATGGAATGTTGACGAAACAGGCCTAACTACCGTTCAAGTACCAGGAAAAATCTTAGGTGTTAAGGGACTGAAACAGATCGGCAAAGTGACTTCAGCAGAACGCGGCACACTAGTTACATTGTGTTGTGGGGTAAACGCGATGGGGAATTTTTTGCCTCCATTTTTTATATTTCCACGCGTGCATTTCAAGACAAACGTGTTAATTAATGCACCACTGGGGTCGATAAGAGCTGCAAATCCCTCGGGCTGGATGACCATTGAAATCTTCGTTAAATTCTTCGAACACTTTTTGGTTCATGTAAAGCCGACAACTGAGAAACCTGTTTTACTTTTGTATGATAACCATGAGAGCCACATAAGCATCGAGGTCATCAATATGGCTAAGAAAAATGGAGTTCATCTTTTAACCTTTCCCCCCCATTGTAGCAACAAGCTCCAGCCTTTGGATATCTCAGTGTATGGGCCACTGAAAACTTATTATAATTCGGCGGCAGACAACTGGATGTTAAATAATCCAGGATCAACTATAACTATATATAATATAGCTCAATTGGTTGGGGAGGCATTCCCTCGTGCTTTTTCACCAATTAATATACAAAAGGGGTTTAAAAAGTCAGCAACGAGCTCAAAATAGTTTAAACTTTTAACACAAGTATTTATCAGATTTGATTAATTTATGATAGAAATATTTAAAAATATATTTTGTCCATATTAATCTGTCAAGCCATAGTAACACCTGTCTCTTTAGATTGATTTACGATAGTAAATCAATATTATCAGATCATATTGATAGAAGGAGCCCGAGATTGTGTTATCGGTGCAGCTACATTGGGAATGTTGCATTGGAATTAGTGTAACGCTTTCTTCCTTGATGCTGCAACTACTATCGTGTACAATATTTAAGTTTGGAGTCTGGAATTGGAGATAATCTCTTGCTAGCTTTAAAAACATTTGTTGCAGTGTAATTTTTACATACCCTTTGTAATTTAAACATTCTGGTGTTTTCAATTTTTACATCTTCAATGGCAGTAACGGACAAGCATTGTTAATCTAATGGCTTCGGAGACGATAAAAATCCAACTGTTATCCTGTAGCAGTTGCCATATTTCCATATTAGACTGCATTTTTCTGGTCCTACAAGTTTTAGGAATTTTCTTAATAGAAGTTAATAATATGGTTTCGCAGATAGGCTTCTCGCTAACCCTGGTAGACCGAAGAGACGTAACTCAAAAACATCGGAAATTAAGATCAAGTCATCAACGTGCATGATATGGTCAGCTTGATAATTCACCTAGTGACGCCTCAGTTTTCCATAAATTAAGGCACATCTAAAAACATATAAGGCTATCTAAACGTTGGACTCATTTATTTATGACGAACTTTTAGAATCCATATTGTTACGAAGTTTGGCTTGTTTCGTGTTTTATAGCCTCCACCATATTTGGAACTTCACCTACCTTCGTACTACCCTTCACCATGTTACAAAGTCATGTAGCTTTACGTTAAATAAGGTCACTCGCCCTTCGTCTAATTTATTTTATTCATTTAATTAAATTTACCTAACTTGTAACTACGACTTTAATTATATAAATACATAAATGACATAATTTGTACTTACCAACTAGTTATAATTTGTAGATAATGACAATCGAAAAGACTTTACTTCTTTAAAACCACAATGTCACTAAGTATCCTTTTTAATTGTCACTTCCCATTGCCTCTTTAATTCCTGCCGCAATCTCTCCTTGCAATCAAGGGACAAGACAATGCAATGTCCCTATTAACCAGGGCAGTGTCATAATGCAAGAGTCAGCATTACTTACTTGAAGAAAAATTTACTTCAGGAACTTGGAATTCCTTGTTAGATGATGGTTCTTGAGTCATATTGAATTTATTGATTTTCACTTATGCTGAAGTGAACTTTGCTGAAGATTCACAGAAATGCTGGAGCACATACTGTTCTTTCGAACCCCAAACTCGAATTTTGGCCCCTTAGCGGATTAAAAGAAACAAAACGAATTGTTAGAAACTATGTTACATCTTTGCGATTTGAAGCTGTAACTAGTGCGTAAACTATGTCAAATCTACCGAAGGTAGAGTTCATCCCTCACTCCACTTTTCTAAAATAGGAGTAGATTTTGGCAGACTTTTCTTTATAAAATCGTCTAATTTAAAATGATTTCTCCGAATCAAAAGTATTCCGCAGTATTTTTAAGTGTGTCTACAAAATCTGTACATATTGAGTTAGTGTCTGATCTTTCTTCAGATGCTTTTCTTAATACGCTAAAACCATTTAATGCTCTCCGTGGTAATTCGGCATTTATATACAGCGACGACGCTACTAATTTTCAGTTCGAGTTGGAGCAAGGAATTAAAAGGAGTTCATGATCTTTCTATGAATAAAAAAAAACACTGAAGACATTGAAAACTTTTTAACAGCTTAAGAAACGCAGTGGAAGTAGTTCTCCCAAAAAGCTCATATTTTGCTGGACAATTCCAGTTTACATTTATGAAGAATTTAGCACAATTCTTGCACAGGTTGAAGTTATGTTGAGGACATTTTCTCATAGGCGATAGTATGACATCTTTTCCAGAAAGGATGTTCCTGATATTCCTCAAAACAGATTATGTGGTAGGGCCCGATGTGATCAAGATCAACACAATTCTTGGAAAAGATGGTCAAATGAGTACCTCAATAATTTGCAAAATAGATCAAAATGGTTTAAACGTCGCCGAGATACATATACAGCAGGTTAATGATTTAGTTTTACTTAAGGAAAATAATAAGCAATTCAGAATGGCCATTGGCAAGAATTTATTATTAAACCTTTTTTGGTCCCGATCAAAAAGTGAGAATGATTTAAAAAAGATCTACAATGTCAGTAAAATATATTTATTTCTTGTAAAAGAAAGTCGATAAACTATCATTCTTTAAGATGTTATGTTTATGTTGCTGATCTCCAGCCTATTAATGATCTAATTCAAACCAAAATAAAGAAATATAAATAGTTCTCTCAAAGATAGTCTTATTTTTTAGAACTCTTTGCAGAAGAAAAGCTGAGCCATCTCTCGCTAACGTCAATCGTGAAATCATAAAAAAATAGTTATTTGTAGCATTAGTACATAAATGTAGCATATTTTCGCAACAAAATGGATCCCTAAAGACAATTTTTTGCATGATTGTATTTTTTCTAAACTCCACTTACATACATTAGGTTTTTTGTAGATACAAATATCACGTCCTCACTTATCCAATATTTACTTCAGGAATTTGGAATTCTTTGTTAGATGGCGGTTGATGAGTCAAATTGAATTTATTGATTTTCACTTAAAATAACTGCAACCTTTAGCTCAAATATTACCAACACATTTTTTCCTGAAAAATTAAGTTTTATTGTGCTTTAGGTAATAAGGATAAACACTAAAACAATCATTTGGAAAATAATTTATTTACACAAAATAAAGAAATATAAATAGTTCTCTCAAAGATAATCTTATTTTTTAGAACTCATTGCAGAAGAAAAGCCGAACCCTCTCTCCCTAACACCAATCGTGAAATCATAAAAAATAGTTATTTGTAGCACAATTTTTTGCATGATGGTATTTTTTTTAAACTCCACTCATTTACATACATTAGTTTTTTGTAGATACAAATATCACGTCCCCACTTATCCAGCATTTACTTCAGGAACTTGGAATTCCTTGTTAGATGATGATTCATGATTCATATTGAATGTATTGATTTTCACTTAAAGTAATTGCAGCTTTTTTAGCCCAAATATTACCAACACTTTTTTTTCCTGAAAAATTAAGTTTTATTGTGCTTTAGGTACCCCGGTCATTTTTCCCCCACCAATATTCCCGCAAATAAATGTCCCCCAATAACATGTTTCCCTCAAAATCTTTTTATTATAAATTTACATTGTAGCTGACATTTTTAAAATATATTCAAGTACGTTGTCATCGTCTTTATAATTGTACTCAGACACTATATTCCCTAGCCGAATTTCGAATTTTCTTTGGTCTGGAGTCCTGGGTCTTCTAATTGGTTGTCCTAAACTTATCTGTCTCAACATGGTCTCTGTGTCTGCCTGTTCTTTTTGGATTTCGACGAGGAATGCATAAAAACTGAGATGACTTCCCTACTACTACTCGAAACCTATTGTGCCACCCTTCCGATGCGTTATTTGTTCTGGCTACATTATTTATAACGGAGTCGTACACGCTCCACAGATCAAGTGCGTAACGTGGAACTACCGCAACCCTTCTCCCGCGTGCCTTTCGTCCTCGAATATAATTGATTTCAAAATAGTCTGTCATCGGAATGAATTCTTCAGGGACTTGTTCTATAAAAATGTGAAAAAGTGTCTAAAACATCTTCTACTGGTACGAACGCAAGTGCTGCCATCATTGCAGTCGCTTGATTTATACTGCGGTCTTCACTATTGTCGTAAAGCTTCTGTAAACCTTCAGCTTGTATGCGTCGAAAAAGTGATTGCTTAAGATGAAAAAAGCATGCCTTAATTACACTTGTCGGAAAATGTTTGGAACAAGCATTCAGTATCGCTACTTCGTAATCGGACATTATGAACTGCGGCCGCACAGTAATCCCAGAATCTTCAGCTGCAGCAACAACCGTCTCCAGAACCTTGCTGTACGCTTTTTCGTGTTTGCTTTCCAGCAATGCGTACACCAAAGGTAGAGCCACGTCTTCATCTTCGCCACGAATTTTCTGCTTGACAGTCCCAAGGATAGCAAAAACTTGGGTGAAGATCGTAGGTGCTGTGTCGAAGGTTCCGTCTACGAACCACGTGCAAGATTTAAAAAGAAGTCTGACATTTCCCTTCGTCGCAAAAACGAGCACCCTCTCTCCCCCATCTTCTTCCGTAGCGGAGTCGTAGAGCAAGAAGAGTTCACCTTCAAAAATTAAAAATGAGAAAAAATGAATGTTTGGTAACAGGAAATAAGATGAATCGAAATCTAGATATTCACCACCGAACGTGTACTTGTATTGGTCTGGAACTGGCCCACAATCTTCCAAAGACATTGGGTTGGACGGAACATCCTTGAGGCGCTCACGAGTTACCATCTTCCTCAGGTTCTGACGGTCTGGCATTTGAGAAAGTATGGCAGACGGAATCTCTCGCAAGTCCCGTAGTAGCTGAGCTGGGGGTCTCTCGGGTTGCTCTCTCGGGTTGCTCTCTCGCATTGGCTTTAACCCTCGCCACGACTTTCTTCGCCTCCACCAATTCGTGATTCGTCGCGTGGTTATGCTGGGACACTGGGACCGCCGCGAACAACTTGCACGTCACGTCCAGCAGAAGAAGTCTTGACCCAGGCGTAGCACTGTCCCTTTTTGTGGCAAACCCACTTGACGATGCCTTTCAATTCCCCATGGTTGTAATAAATATGCCCATCGATGTGTAAAATAACTTCAACTGCTACTCGCAATTGACTTCCAGGAAGGTTATTCATAACAACTTCGTTTTCTTCGCCGGAGTCTTCATCTGTGTTCTCATTATTGGCATTATCAGGGGGAGAATAACAATATTCTCAGGAACTTCAACGTCTTCCAATTCTTGAAGAAGTTCATGCAGTTTTAGAGCCTTCGCATATAACTACAAAAAAATAAGAATCATATCCTATTTTACCACCGTCCTTTAAAAAGGATAGCAACATTGTAATGATAATGACGAGACGCACATAAAAATATCCAGCCTGATCATGAGTCATACTAAGAGGTTATACACTTTTTATGTTGTGTTGACAAAAATTATTGTTTTGAAAACATATGCAAACAATTTTTACCTACCTCCAATTATCCATGTCCAACTCTATAAACAACTAAGTACTTTAAAACCTTATTTTTCTGCACTTAGTCAAAGAAACGTGAATACGATTGAAACTCTCGGTTGGCAATGTATTTCAGACGTGTCAGACAGCAATGTTGGCGATAAAAACCTATGATAAAAAAAATTACGTTGAAATCTGTAGAGAGCCTTTTAAAAGGACGGTGGTAACATCTGGGATAAAAGTTCATTCTCCTCTAATTCATTTTGAGTATGTTTCTGTATTAAATTGTCGAAAAAAGATTCATCATCGGACTCCTCTTGCAATTGAAATTCATCATCACTTCTCTGTTTTCTACTGTTTTTCTTAGTTTTCTGTATACCCGATCCTTCTCCTATTTCAAAATCCTCTACAGTTATGCTTTTCCCGGGTTCTGCATTAACTTTCTTTCTCCTGACAATTTTTCGTTTCTCGTATAATCGTGTTTTTTCCAAAAAATTAAGGACACTGTCATTAAAATCGTTCTCTGAACCCATAGGGTCTGTGGAAGATGGTAGTTTGGTAATCAACGTCTCCCTGCTTAATGGCCATATTCCAGTAGTCCTGAATCCGCTCGCAAGGTAGTGCCAGACTAGAGTCAAGCTCAACAGGGCTTCTTTCCCCGCTAATTTTTCCAAGCCCGTTCCCTTGGCAGTGGTTTCGCTAGATAGTAGGTAGGGACATACATACATATATATAACACACTACGGTGACACCTATCTCTCGACTTAGTCCACCGCACCAGCGTACGTGCTGGTACGAATCGAGATACGCTCGATTAACGCGCTAAAGCTATTGCTATAGCTACCAGTTCACCACTGGTGGGAGCGAGGTATACCTATCCAGACCTCTACTAGCTCTCCAGGCTAGTACCGGAGTTATAAACGTACTCACTCGTCGGGGACAAATCTCCCGGCACAGGAGACGACCCCTAGTGCAACTTCGGACTTTTCCCATACTTTTATGGGACCACTGCCCGACCGATTCCAACCTCAATGTGGCTGGGTTTGGACGGTTGTGCCACCCCGGTCTACCATGTTTTAGGCCTGGTGTGCCCTCGACAGCGCTTCGTTTAATTTTACATAAGTAAAATCCCGGTGTGTACCTAAAAGGTGAAGTTGTCTTGAATAATGAGAGGCTATGTATTCGCATCATTATCCCTTAAGTGTAGTGGTTCGAGTAAGTTTCATTGAATCATCGGACTGGAACTGCACAGTCATATGAGATTCAATTACTTCCCACTCGGATTCCAATCTACCTGATAGCATGCAGTTTTCCATCGGTTGAGTTTCCCCCCCCCCAACCTGGATAAACCTCACTTGAATTCTCCTCCGTCCAACTACATCAATCAGCGGGTGACCAGCGGTGCACCATAATAGACTTCATCTTAGGCGAGAATTCAATCTATCCACACCGGTACTCATGTTCGTAAAGTTCCCTTTACAACGTTAATGAGTTTCCGCCGAGACCACTTTCGTGAATCTCTACCACATATGAAATACTGACTGTATCATCCATTCTCCAGATCTCTGGGATAGGGTAGAATACAGACAGTTTTAATTTTTAAGTTTTTAGTTTTTAAGTGAACGCCGTGTGGTCTGCTCCGCCCACCCAGACTAGAGTAGGTAGGGACAGTGGGAATCTCGTTAATCCAACATGCGTGTCACTAATTAGATGACGAGGCATTTGGCTAGTTATTGCGGGTCTAAGACCCGGACTTACCGCTTGTGGTGGGAAGCGGGAGTCCCTGGGTTATGCCGCCCCGACTAAGGGGAGCCTGCAGCTTCAACAGTAGGTCCTCATAATCGCCCGCGGGCGGTTGCCTCTTTGAGTGTCGATCTAACCACCTCGCTCCTCACATCTACGCGGCGCTCGGCCGAGCCCCCCCCTCTGACCTTCTGAGTAAACCTTCTGACTGCTGCCAGGAAATTGCTGCTTCGGGATGGAAAAATTGTTAACGGGGTCCTCTTAGAGGAACGGACTTGGCTGGGCATGGCCCACCCGCAGGGAACCACGTGGAGGCGCCCGCCAGGTGTTTGGAAAATGGACACCTGCTCCGCGCCGCGGCACTGTGACCCCATCAGTGCCATGCGACTCGCACTGTCGGTACTATACACATAGAGAAGTAGAATTGTCCACAGAAAAGAAATAGAATATCAGAGCATCTTGGTGTAGTATTAGGACTCGATAGACCATTTGATGTATAAATGTATGTATATATAAAGTATAAATATAGATATAATATAGCTGTATAATATAGTAAAGAAGTACGTAAGATATAGTACGTAAAAAATAGTACAAATTGCTTGGATTTGTCATAGTACGGTAGAATAGTGCGGATATAATTAGTACGGATGATAGCTGTTTGGGGACTGCAGGGGGTGTAAAGGGCCCTCCTGAGCGGCGATAATTGCATATGTGTGCTGACAGGCTGTTGGCCGAGAGACTACCTGTCCGGCGGCTGTCGGACAGGCCTACGAGGGGGGTCGCCGTAGTCCATGAATGCGTGATAAATCTCGATGGAACTACGGAGCGGTATCATTGATATTGTGACTAGCGTCTTGCGGTCGGTGATAGATAGCTTTTTGAGAGCTTCGACCGTCTCCTTGGGCATTTCCCCCCTCGTTCCTACTACAACTGGTAGGACTTCCCCAGCGGTCACTCCTAACTGACGCTGGAGGTTGGGCAGCAAGGGAGTGTACTTGCGCATCTTTGCCGTTCGTCCCTGAGCGAGGTAGTCTCCATCTTCATGGCGAACTGTGACGTCCACCACAAATACCCGGTCCTGGCTCTTCAACACCAAATCCAGCCGGAGAGATTCTCCACTCGGCAACTCTAGATGCGCCTTTCTGATGACTGCTGCCCCTGGGACTCTTTTCATGTCGGTGGATGCGAGCCCGTTTTATGTGCATACATTGGCCTAGTATATGGCCAAGCGTCTCCAACTTGACCATACACCGCCTGCACTTCACATTCACCTCGGGTCTTCCCCTGCTAAGCACCACCCGGTTAGCTGTGGTGTTGGTTCGCATTTTGAGGGCCGTTATGTATCTGCTTGACTTTAGGAGTCTTGGGTTATGAAGCCAAGCGTTTGCTATCGAGTTGTCGGAAAGAGTCTGAACCGACTTACCCTGCGAACCAAGGGATGCCCATCTTGCAAGCTCTCTTTTCTTGGCCCGTCTTTTCCATGCGTCGAGGTCCTTTGCCGTTTGTGCGGGCCAAGGTATTGGATGTCAGGCTTCTGAGACTTTTGGCCAAGCCTGACTCCTCCGCGAGAGCTTGCATTACCGGGTCGCGGTTTCCAGTAAATTGTAACCCGGCCTTCAAGCATGAAGAGACCACCACAGTCTCCAGCTTGGGAATATCTAGCCCTCCTTCTCTCTTGCCACAGTAAAGGACCCCGTTTGTTGCGGACTGTGGCAAGTGGCATATCTCTCTGATCACTACCCTTAGCTCCTGATCTAATTGCCAGCGTGATTGGTGGGACTGCGATCACCAATCTATAAAGGTAGTGTGGGACTAGGTATGTGGAGATAAGTTCTATTTTCTGGTATGGCTTAAGGGGGAGCTTCTGGACCCTCCAGATAAGTAAGCTTAGAATCCGCATTCGCAAATGGTATTGCTTCTCCACTCACGCTAGTCGACCGCGGGTCTGCTAGGAACAGGAGTCTTTTGTGCGTTCTATACGGAAGCTCGAGCATTTGATGACCGACACGCTCATACCTAGCCCTTGTAGGTATGCTTCCGTATCTCCTAGCAGGCGTCTAGCGTCTGGTACTGTTGTCGCTGTTAGTATAAGGTCATCTGCGTACGCTAGACAGGAGACCCCCGCAGGTTCTCTTATTATGTATCCCGGTTGACTCTCCAGCTGCACTAAAAGGGGCTCCAAAACTGCGTTAAAAATGAATGGGGAGAGGGGATCGCCTTGTTTCACTCCCCGCTGGAGTCGCAAGGGCGCTTCCTCTGTGCCTTGCTTTATGACCGTATGCACATCCTTTTATGAGTCTACCACGAGCCGTACCAGCAACTCGGGCAGACCTTTGCGATGTAGTGCTTCCCCTATGATCTCGTGTGGTACAGTGTCAAACGCCTTAGACACGTCCAGTTGCGCTACAACCAGGCCATCCTGACTTTTACCGTGCCTTAGCAACTGGTTTAGGATGTGCACATTATTGAAGCACCCCGCTTCCGATGAACCCCTTTTTCCGGGGCGTGAACCGTAGTCTTTCTCCGATCCTTTCACCGATGATCTCATAGAACAGACGGCTTAGGATGAATGTAATTGTTATTGGGCGGTAATTTGTAACTTGTGTTGGGTCTTTCCCTTCCTTTGGTAGGAGGGTAGTACGATTCATCCTCCATTCCGTTGGTTGTCTGCCAGCAACCAATATATAGTTAAATAGGAGATGGAGGACTTTTGCGGCCGTCCAGGGGAGTAGGTCACGCTTCCTTAGTCCATCTGGCCCGGCGACGCTTTTTGTTTTTGTTCGGGAGATCCTGGCCCTGACTTCATCTTTGGTGACGTACCGCAGAATGTCGTCAATCGGAATGGCCTCGTCTGGATCCCCCCACTGAGGGGTCTGTACTGCCGACTTGGTTCCCCATAACCTTCCATGCAGATCGCGGATGGAAGTTCCCTCCAGCTGAACGGGCAGGGCGTCATAGGAAACTTCACCCTCCCTCACCTTCTTGGCTAGGAGGCCCGGGTTTTCTTTCCAGAGGTTCTGGAGTAAACGAATCGTCGGCGGGATCGCTTACCTCCGCCCTTCTTGGGATGTGGCTGTTTTCCCTGTTTACCACCTGTCTTGGCAAAGTGGTCCAGTACGAATCGGTAGACGTGATCTATGTGTTCTTGTAGTAGGGGGCCGTCTACGTCGATCGCGTACTGGAGGGCATCCCGCAGCACCTGGACTAATGCTGCCGACTTCTGTGGGACTCTGGCGTTTTCGGGCATGGTGTGGGTTAGAGCTTCCCCCACGAGTCCTCTCCTCCAGGCTCCCACTTCTGGAGATTCGATGTCTGGTCCTTCTATTGTGATCTCTGGGACCTCAACAGCCCCCGGTAAGCCTACCGGTGCTTGATCAGGGATCATTCTAGGATGCGCTGGTGCCTCCTCCGCGTCAGGCAATGTACGCTCGGGAGAGGCATCCTCCTCCTGGTCACTGTCAGGGTTGAGGTTCAGGTTCTCTCTCAATTTCTCGTCCCGCCAGGCTTTATAGTTTACCTCGTTTCTCTTGTCCCGTAGTTGTTTCAGTGTTAGATGCGGGAACAGGCCGGTGTTGTGCATTGCCTTGGCAACCATCCGCTTGTTCCGAAACCGTACTTCTAGTTCTAACATTAGTTCTATGACCTCCACAGAGAAGGACCTACCCTGCTTTGGTGCTGGCGGTAACTTCGGTTCCGGCGCTCTAGCCTCGTTTCTAACGAGCGGATGTCTGTGGCGCTCATGCTGCGAGAGCCCACGTTGTGTCGCATATGCCAATCCGCAGGTATTACATTTGTGGTTACCCCTCTGCGGTGGCGGAGCCCCGGGTGCACGTGGCACTGAACTGCATGGAACGACTTGTAAATCTTTTCGCAGCCCGTGCACCTATAGATGTGGTTTAGATCTCTATGAAAGTAGTTCGCATGCTGTCTGATATCTTTAATGCTCAGTGCTATGTGATTCCCTTTTCCAGCGCGGAGACAAACGCTGCAGACCCAGCCGTGTTGGAAGGGAATCTTTATCTCGTAGTCAGGGTGTGTAGCGGTTTCGTCATCATTTGGCCCACTGCCTGCTTGAGTAGGTCTTGGTAGACCTACTCTCCGTGGAGGGGCAGGGCTGTGGCCCTCCACGTCATCCGAGGCTTCACTGTTATCGTCGTACATCATAAAATTGTAATCATCACCCTATCCGTCGACCGCTGAATTTAGCCGCATTCCTGAAGAGCCAGGGTGCGTCAATGGCGCACGCCACGAAGAGGCATTCGGACGATCTGAGCATACCAGAGGGCATATCATCGCATGGTATACCCTGCCTCTTAGCGGCTTGGAATCTATATTCTTGCTCCGACACAAGAGATATAGATAAAGACCAGACTAACCCCTTGGAGTCTCCCCCCTTCTGCGGAAGTACAGCCGCTAGGTTGGTTCCAAGAGAGTCATAGTTACTCCCGCCGTTTACCCGCGCTTGCTTGAATTTCTTCACGTTGACATTCAGAGCACTGGACAGAAATCACATTGCGTCGACACCCGCAGGGGCCATCGCAATTAACGTTCGAGATTTATTTGTTGAAAGTGTAGTAACATCTCTTAGAGACTGGGCAATTTCCTTTATAGGTTCGATAAGCGGCTTATGTTTTACAGTATATGCGCTTTCTGCTGCTTCTTTACCCAATTTTAAAGCTTTATATTTTTTCCGTATATCGTTACTTACTTGTATTAAGGCTATTTTACGAAGTTTCGTGTTCATCTTTTGTTAACTATAGCGCTTGCTCAACTGACCATACACAGAAAGTTCGTCATTACTTATATACAGAGAAGTTCTCTCTCTCTCTCTCTCTCTCTCTCTCTCTCTCTCTCTCTCTCTCTCTCTCTCTCTCTCTCTCTCTCTCTCTCTCTCTCTCTCTCTCGTCTTTTCTATTAAAACTTAATAAACCCGTCGAAATCTTCTATAACGTCCGTCGTCTACGTTACAGTCTTTATTAATCATTACAAATCCATATCTATTGTCGTTCCAGCAAAATATGTGCATATATCGTAAAACTGATTAAAAGACATGTCCATACTGTCGTGATCATTATATATATGACGCATGTTCAGATCGTCTTCTTTGAAAAGTACGTTAGCATTATCGCGTAGCAAATGTTTTGGAATCTTTGTATAGGATTGACACAAATAAAAACTATCAATGTCATAATGCCTTCCCATGCTAAAAAAATAACGCATAGGATTTTAATTTTCCATGATAACGTCATCAAATATGAAAATTGAATTAGGGCGAGCTGGGTAATCTTTCACGATGACTAATAATCTTCATGTTGTCTTTCGACAAGTCACTCGATCTAGCTGATATATACTGACTTCTGTCACGGTTTGGAGTCATTTAAGCACAAATGATCGTACGCAAAGGTGCAGGTGTTATAAATAAACTTATCGATAAGCTTCCGGTTGAATTACATCTTCCGGGCTATCAGTTCTGTGGCCCTGGTACGCGTATACAACAAAGATTAGCTCGTGGTGATACCGGTATTAATCCGTTGGATGCTGCTTGTAAGGAACACGATATAGCTTATTTAAAAAATAAAGATTTAGAATCGCGACATCGCGCAGACGCAGTGCTTGAACAGAAAGCCTGGGGACGAGTTAAGTCAAAAGATTCTAGTCTTTCAGAAAAAGCGAATTCGTGGTTTGTTGTAAACGCAATGAAAGCTAAAAGGAAATTTGGAATGGGCAGCAGTGATAAACGCCGTCGTCATCGCGGTCATCAACAGCGCAAGCACTCTAAAATAGCTTTCGGTAAAATTGTAAAAAACAGTATAAACGCCGTTAAACAAGCCAACGCTGAAACAGTAATGAAGGCTGCTAAAGTAGCTGTAGCCGCGCCAAGAAAAGCGGTTAAAGAAGCTGGTAGTAAAAATGAAGTAAGTAAACCTCCAATTGATTCCAATTCCTAATGGAGATGTGAAAAAAGGCGGTTTACTACCTATATTGCCGGCAATTTTTGGCGGATTGGCTGCCCTCGGATCTTTAACAGGTGGAATAAGTCATGTAGTAAAAACCATTAAAGAAGCCAAAGCGGCCAAAGATCAATTGGCTGAAATGAAAGATCAAAATAAAAAAATGGAGAGCATAACTATTGGAAGAGGTGGTTATAATAGCATGGTCATAAAACGACGTTCACTGAATAAAACGGTACTTGGTTTATATTTAACGAAAAAACCTAAAACCGATAAAGGACTTTATTTACGCAAGCGACCGTCAAAAAACGAATAAGGTTTCCTCGTAGAGCACTAACAAACGTCGATATCTACGAGTATGCAACCCATATACCATATTTTCGAGGTGTTTTCATGCGTGATAATTTACCAAGACGTCCATGGAAAAAGGAGAGCGGTATAGTCAATTTGGACACTAAGATCGGGAAAGGAACACATTGGGTGGCGTATAGAAAAACTAATAACATCGAAGACTATTTCGATGGATTCGGAAATTTAAATCCCCCAAGAGAATTAATAAGTTATTTTGGTAAAGGTGCTAACGTAATATATAACGTTCAACGATATCAGAACTATAATTCGTACAATTGTGGGCATCTATGTATTAAACTTCTCTTGGGAAGAATTAATAAATAGAAAAAAACAGGTTAGCATTTTCTGCAGTCATGTCCGAGACATTTACACTGACGGGCAAAGGCAATTACATCACCAAAACGTATTTTCCAGCCAAAGAATTAGAAACTGGTCGGCAGTATACGTTGGGTTTAATAGGTTTCTACAGCTATAATGCTCTTCAAAATATTCACGCGGGAAACAATAGAATTTACTGGGAAAAAAAGCTGTGAATGGTGAAAAGCGTAAAACTTTCGAACATATAACCATACCGTCGAGAACATACGAGATACATGCCCTAAACGAATATATCACTACGAAGTTGCAATTGGCGAATAACGATATAAACGAAGATGTGTTTTCTCTCATGCCTAATTTGAATACTTTAAAGTGTGAACTTAAAAGTGTACGTCATTGATTTCCTATTGGTCGTATGCTGGGGTTTTCACCGATAATTCTAGAAGCCAACGTATTACACAGATCGACTTTACCTGGGGCCATTCCACGTCAAATCAACCCAAAAAATAGGATTTGACACCCATGATGTCAGATTTTGATGAAACTTGACAGATTTGTTCCTTTGATGGATATAAGTAAGGATATAAAATATTTCTGCTCTATCTCAAACGGTTTCAGTTTTACAGCCTGCTAAAGTTTTTGAAATTTTGCAGTTTAGGGGAGAGCAGGTAGGATTCGTACACATTTTACTCTAAGCCTTGTAAAAAAAAAAACTGATTACTATTTCAAAATGATTTTAATGCTGCTCAAATACCTACATATCTGGCTTTAATAATAGTGTAGTTCAGTGTTAATACAAAACAATATGGCCAAGCTATGGTAGTTTTTAAAAAAAATGGAAAATGTACGAAAGCACCCCGCATGCGGGGTAGCTTCGTACATAGTGTGGGCACATTCGTACATAGTGGGGAGCCTCCGTACACAGCGATAAAAAATTATATATACTGTACTGTACAAGTAATATTTAACCTTGTGCCACGTTGGGCCTCATTAATTAGGTAATGTAGTAATGTTATTTTGTTCAAATATTAGATAATTTATTTAATTATAAAAGGTATATTTCTATTATGAAATTAACAAAATTTATTCTATGAAAAGCCGGGGTTCTACCTTTTCATGAATGAATGCAATTTCATTAGTTATTATGGGTTTGTGTATTACAATATTAGTTCCCTCTATTTTGACTAATAATCAATATCAACATTAAAATTTATCATCTAACCTCAATTTTTTTATATATCTGACAGGTAAGTCAAATTTTATATGACAGGTAAGTCAAATTTTATTCTTTATGAATTTTATTTAAATTATAATTTATTTTCAGAAAAGATTTTATATATGGAATTTGCAACTTGCCTTACAAGCTTTTATCCAAAGGTAAAAACTATCTACAGCTTCAAAAAAAACAAATCTATTGTAAGTAACATTGTTTTGGTAAATTTTACTATGTAGTCATGTGCTTTTTATTTTCTTTCTTTTAAAACTTAGTAAACACTTTTGCTCTGCTATTAACACTCACTAATATCACTGGAGATGTTATTTATACCTAAAACTCCTTTTCTTTACTTCTAACTTTTATATTCCAGGAACCTCTTCTTTATATTAATGGTACTCTTAATATCTCCTGTAGTAACGTTTGATGGACAAAACCACCTTTACTTCCCATATGCTATCACCACCATGCACTCTACAACAAATAAATAAAACGGGACCACTTTATGGGTAAGTTGGTTTATTTTTCTTCTCAATTCGGTTTATGGTAAATCTCTTAATCTTGTACACATGTCATAATTATTCTATATATATTCCACACGTTTTTTATCTATAGTACAATTGATAAATTAATTGATTATAATTTTTTCTATTAGAGGAAAAATTTTTCTCCTGTCCAAAAAAATAACACCACCTTCAATTATTTTATTTATTTTTTCTAGCTTGCTGCAAACTCAATGAAAACCATGAAACAACGTTCATAAAGAAAACATCTACATGACCCTTCATCAACAACGATTATGTCTGAATGTTTAATATTATAATTTATAATAACCTGTCTTATAAAATAATACCCCTTCTTTTTATTTTGTTAAATTTTAATGTATCCTTTAGTTTTTTATTATATTATACCCTTAATTCTTTTATTTTATTCAAAATATCATCACATAAAAGCCCCACTATTTAATAAATAAAAAAATTAAATCACATGAACAACTTTAATAACATTTTTAACAACTATCATAATATGAAATTTAATTTTTTTCTTTCATTAAATAATTTTATAACCAATCAAATTGATTTTGAATCAATTATATGTAACAGATCAACAATAAAATAAACTATCAACTAACAACATCAACAAATTAACATTTTATCCTTTGAATGAATTCTTCCATTCCTTTTATGAAAAATTATCATTATACTGACTCCCATTATAAATAAAAATTTTATCCTTGCATTAACATTTTATATTTCTTTCAAATGTCATATTAATTTAATAAATGTCATTATTGCTATTAGAGGTTATAAAAAAAATAGATTGTCAATATTTTATGAATATTCATCATACTCTAACAACTGATTATTTTCATCTTTGTATTTATATATTTGTGATATGTGAAATCTCCCTTTTATTTTACCCTCTTCATCCATTAACTCATAAGTATTCCCTTCTGCAAATATTTTAGAAATTGAAAAAGGTCCCTGAAATGGGAGATTTAACTTTTTACATTTTTTTCTTTGTCTATCTGCTACTTTTAAAGTTTTAACTATAACTAAATCATTTATCTTAAATTCTGTTTTCTTTTTAATTCTTTTATTCATTTTTTCTTGTATCCTTTTCTGGTTCTTCTTAATTCTTAATCTTACTTCTTGCAATAATTCAGTGACATCTATATTTTCTTCCCATTCCCTCCAAGGTCTTTCAGGAATAATACCTTTCATTAAAGTAATTGGGCATACTTGAGTTGTCACGTTTGGGATTGTGTTTAAATATTCTTCCACTTGACATAAATATTTCACCCATTGATTATGTTGACGATATGTTAATAATCTCAAATACTTTACCACTTCTTTTATGTATCTTTCTGATAAATTTCCTTGTGGATGTCTAATACTGGAATAAATTGTTTTTATTTCTTGTTTTTGCAATTCATCTCTAAATCTTAAATTGTTAAAATATGTAGCATTGTCTGCTAAGACAGTATCCATTTTTCCTACATGTTCAATAAATTGATTAATAAATCTTACTGCATGTACAGTGTTACAATTTTTTGCCGGAAACAGTTTCACAAATTTTGTAAATACATCTACCATTACTAAGATATGTTGATATCCAAATTGTCCTGGAATCAAGTTAGAAATATAGTCAATTGCAACTAGTTGTAAAGGATATTCTATTTTAAAACTCATATATTTGTTTTGGTTTTTATAATTTTTCTCTTTTCCAAATAAACAAATTTCACAATTCTTTATAATTTTCTTGATTAACGTTATATCATTCTTTATATAAAATAGTTCTCTAAAAACCAAAAATGTTTTTCTCACCCCAATGTGACCATAATTCAAATGAATCATAACAATGATTTCTTTAGCTATACCATTTGTGAGTACTACCATTTCTTTACTTCCAATCCGTTTCATCAATAACTCTTCCCTTATTACATAACCTTTCCATACTTCAACTCCCAACATTAATATTTCCCTCTTTATCCTTTGTATCTCTTCTTCTCGTTGAATCTCTTGAAATCTTTCTTTAGTAAAATCTCCACTCACCATAAACTTTTGTAATGCTATCATAACTTCATTTGACTTACCATACTCCGGAGAGTTATTTCTACTGAAGAAATCAGCCGTCACATTTTCAGTTCCCCTTTTATACCGAATGTCAAAGATATATTCTTGTAATATTAACGCCCATCGGTACAACCTATTGTTTAAGAATTTTTTATTTTTTAAGAATGATATTGCAGAATTATCTGTTTCTATTACAAACTTATTTCCAGTTAAATAAAACTTCAGTTTTTTCACAGCAAATACAATGGCTAACATTTCTTTCTCTGCAACGGTATATCTGGTTTCACAATCCTTCAATACCCTCGATATGAAGCATATTGGCACTTCTTCTCCCTGTTGCTCCTGAACTAATTCTGCAGCTATCGCAAAATCAGAGGCGTCTGTTCTTAATATGAAGATTTGATTAAAATCTGGATACCTAAGTAATAATTCTGTATAAAAGACCATTTTCAGTTTTTGAAATGCTTGTTCCTGTTTTTCAGTCCACTTCCATTTTATATTTTTTTTTAATAACTCTATTAAGGGTATACATAATTCTGAATAGTTTGGAATAAATTTCTTGTAATAATTTAATACTCCAAGAAAACCTCTTAATGTTTTAAGATTTTTAGGTCTAGTTAAATTTTTCAATTCTTCTAAACGTTGTTCGTTGATAAATACGCCTTTTCTGCTAATCACATAACCTAAATATTTTACCTCATCCTTAAAAAATTCACATTTGCTATTATTTAGCTTTAAACCATTTTCATCTAAATTTTCTAATATTTTCTTCACATGCTGGAGATGTTCTTCTTTACTTTTTGAAAAAATTAAAATATCATCAATATAATGCGCGCAGAATTCTTCATACTTATTTAATATTTTCTGCATAGCTCTAACTAATGCAGCTGAAGCAGTGGATAATCCAAATGGTACCACTTTGAATTGATATACCTCTCCTTCTATACTAAAACCAGTATATTTTCTACTTTCAGGATGTAAAGGAATAAGCCAAAATGAATTTTTCAAATCTAACTTACTAAAATAACTTTTACCACAGATTCTACTTAACAGGATGTCCAATGATGGTGGTTGTTCATATTGTGGTTTCGTTATGGCATTTAACTTTCTCGCATCTAGGCAAATTCTCATTTCCGTTTTATTTTGTTTGGGTACAATTACTATGGGATTGATAAAATGTGTTTTTGAAGTTTCAATAATTCCATTCTTTAACAATTTTATAATTTCTGCTTTAACAGCTCCTCTATAAGCAAATGGTATTGGATAAATTTTAGTGTTAAAACCTTCTTTATCATTAACTTCTAATTGATGTTGATAATTTTCAGCCACCCTTGGTTCATCATCTAATAAACTAATATGTTGTTGCAATATGTTACTTAATTCTCTTCTTGTCTCATCATCTATTAATCCAATCTGTCTTTCTTCAAATATCCTTTCAAACAAATTATACAAAACTATCTCATCTTCATATTCAACTTTACCATCCATTAACTCTTCTGCCTCTAAAACTTCTTCTTTCCCAATTGATACATCCATCTTACTTAATTCTGTTCCCAATCCAATCCATTTCTTCTTCCTATTCTTCAATATAATACACTTTTCTTCTCCATCAATTATTAATCCATATTTCTCTATCAAATCCATACCTAAAATAAAATCCAAACTCAATCCTTTCACAATTAACAAACTTGCATCTTCTAAACAATCTTCTCCAATCTTCATCTTAATTTGAACCATTTGATTTATTGTTGATATTTTTTTCTTCATAGCTGAAACAAGATTAATGTTTTTTATTTTATAAATTCTATTCTTCAACCCGTCCCAATTTCTTTTCACAATCTCTTCATTAATTAACGACATTTCCGAACCACTATCTACTAAAGCATAATATTTTTGATTCCTAAATTGTAAATTAATAATAGGTAAATTTCTTTTACTAACCAAACTTTCTTCTTCTAAATTTTTAAATGATTCTTCTATCAACCCCGTACCCATATTTAAAATTATTGTTATATTATTGGAGTTTTTTTTTGGCTATTCGAAGTTTCGTCATTGATTTCTACGACTTCGATAGCATGGAGTTTTCTATTTCTCTCTTCCTGTAATTTTGTATTTTCATTTTCATTGAATCTTCTGTAATTATATCCATTTTCTTGGTATTTTTTTCTTTCTTCCTGATTATGGTCATTGTATCTTCTAAAATCTTGATTTCTGTTGTAAGTGTTATACTGATTGTTACCATTATATGCTCTATATTTTGATTGTTCCATATTTCTGTAACCATTGTTTCCATATCCCCTATTAATTTGTCGACTTTGATCATACCCATAATTTCTTTGGTTTCCCCATGTCTTTTCATTTCTAAAATCTGGTATGAATTTTCTCTGCGTCTCTTTCTTCTGCTCTTCTTTTTGTTTTTCATAATTGGTGGCTATATCATAATTTCTGATTATTTCCAAAAGATCTTTTAACTTCTTTATATTTTGCACCGCAATAGCTCTTGCTATCTCCTTCTCCATGTGTCGAGATAAATGTTGCACAATTTCCTCTTCTGTCAGTCTTGGCATTAAATATTGTGCTTGGTTGTACTGATCTATAACGTAATTTTCTCTAGATCCTTTATAAGCTGCGTAACTTCCAGAAGTTAGATTTGTTCTAATTATAGCTTGTTGCGAACTTCCCCAGTATTGTTGTATAAATAATGTTCTAAATTCTTGATAAGTTTGATATTGATTTCGTATGATACTATGCCATTTTTCTGCATGTCCAATTAAAGAAATATTTATAATTTGAAATTTTATGTTTTCTGAACCTTCATTTTTCATCATCTCATCTAGTTTATTCAAAAATACCATAGGTTGTTCATAATTTCGTCCCTCAAATCTTGGAATCATTTCTGGACCACATCTAAAATTTCCATTAGCCCCACATAAATCCCTTCTATTTCGTTCTAAATTATTTACATTATTTTTACCCTGGTCAATAGATTTCCCTATCGTTTCTAAATTTTCACTCACTCCTTTACCAAAATGCTCCAATTTCTCATTAACTTCTGTTGTCTTCTGCATAACTTCTTCTGTTCGCTTTTGATGCTCTTCATTCTGCCTTTTTAAAACTGCCATAGTTATTTTCTGATTCTCCTCTCTCTTCTTCTCTCCTTCTTGTATTTTCTTGTTTACTGCTTCCATTCTTTCTTCTGTCTGTTTGTTTGCTACGTCCACCTTTTCTTGTATTTCTTTGCTCACCTCTTCTCTTGCCGTTTTTATCTTCTCTTCTACTAATTGACTGTTTTTTTCAGCAAACTCAATAAATGTCTTTTCAACCCTCTCCTCTAACTTCTTTATTACTTCTGCAGATTTTTCTATTTCCTCTTGAATTTTATCAATTTTCTCTGATGATTCTTCAAATTTTCTTTCCATCTTTTCCCTTGTCTCTTCATTTGACCTTTTCATTTCTTCTTTCAAATCTTCTTGATTTTTCTCCATCTTTTCTCTCATCTTTTCTTGGTTCTTTTCCATCTTTTCATTAGACTTTTTCATTTCTTCATTTGATTTTCTGATGTATTCAAACAATTTTTCAAATTGACTACTCTCCATTGATGTTCCTTGTTCAATTCTTGTCTCCACTAATTCTTCCTCCATCCGTATCATTCTTTCTGTTTCTTCGGGATTCTCTTCTTCTATGATTGTTTGTTGTTTTTCGTCGGATCCTGTTTCTCTTTCATCTCCCTTATTTTTATCGTCTTGTGACACATAATGTTTTCCGGATCTTCTAAGCATCCTGTCTCCTTTCTCCATTCTTGTTTTTCTACTTTAAATTACTAAAAAAAAATTATGTTATACACATAGACAAATAAAATAGTTATTATGAATTCTATTATATTTGCAGACAGTATCTAAAAAAATGTGATATTTTCAAACTTATTAATTCTCACTAGTATGCAAACACGTTGGTTATTAAAGTTAATCTTATTTAACTCTGCAAAAACTTGCCAAACACGTTGGTTACTAAAGTTAATCTTATTTAACTCTGCAAAAACTTGCCAAACACGTTGGGCGCCATTTAATTTGTACTGTACAAGTAATATTTAACCTTGTGCCACGTTGGGCCTCATTAATTAGGTAATGTAGTAATGTTATTTTGTTCAAATATTAGATAATTTATTTAATTATAAAAGGTATATTTCTATTATGAAATTAACAAAATTTATTCTATGAAAAGCCGGGGTTCTACCTTTTCATGAATGAATGCAATTTCATTAGTTATTATGGGTTTGTGTATTACAATATTAGTTCCCTCTATTTTGACTAATAATCAATATCAACATTAAAATTTATCATCTAACCTCAATTTTTTTATATATCTGACAGGTAAGTCAAATTTTATATGACAGGTAAGTCAAATTTTATTCTTTATGAATTTTATTTAAATTATAATTTATTTTCAGAAAAGATTTTATATATGGAATTTGCAACTTGCCTTACAAGCTTTTATCCAAAGGTAAAAACTATCTACAGCTTCAAAAAAAACAAATCTATTGTAAGTAACATTGTTTTGGTAAATTTTACTATGTAGTCATGTGCTTTTTATTTTCTTTCTTTTAAAACTTAGTAAACACTTTTGCTCTGCTATTAACACTCACTAATATCACTGGAGATGTTATTTATACCTAAAACTCCTTTTCTTTACTTCTAACTTTTATATTCCAGGAACCTCTTCTTTATATTAATGGTACTCTTAATATCTCCTGTAGTAACGTTTGATGGACAAAACCACCTTTACTTCCCATATGCTATCACCACCATGCACTCTACAACAAATAAATAAAACGGGACCACTTTATGGGTAAGTTGGTTTATTTTTCTTCTCAATTCGGTTTATGGTAAATCTCTTAATCTTGTACACATGTCATAATTATTCTATATATATTCCACACGTTTTTTATCTATAGTACAATTGATAAATTAATTGATTATAATTTTTTCTATTAGAGGAAAAATTTTTCTCCTGTCCAAAAAAATAACACCACCTTCAATTATTTTATTTATTTTTTCTAGCTTGCTGCAAACTCAATGAAAACCATGAAACAACGTTCATAAAGAAAACATCTACATGACCCTTCATCAACAACGATTATGTCTGAATGTTTAATATTATAATTTATAATAACCTGTCTTATAAAATAATACCCCTTCTTTTTATTTTGTTAAATTTTAATGTATCCTTTAGTTTTTTATTATATTATACCCTTAATTCTTTTATTTTATTCAAAATATCATCACAATACATATTACAAACATTTATTGAGATCAAAATTAACAAAGAATCAGCCTTAAATACAGTAATAATTAACGATACTGTGTTTTACAAACAACTAAAAAATAAAATTTTCTTCTTATGTCCCTAAAGAAACATTGAAATTTATTATTAGGGTAACAGGCTAAAATCTTATTGAAATTTTCTATTACTGCACATTGTACAGAGTGAGATCTTTTTCAAAGCTAAATATGTTAGCTGTTCTTGCTGTAAAAGCAGATTTGGGTTGTGGCAGTATACAGACCACGTCTGATATGTAAACTGTTCCTTCATCTTTGGTATTGGGAAAAACAAATTTCCAGGTACCCGACTTCTTTCTCAGAAATGAAACTTTGTATTCAGTGGAGTTGTATTTTGTTACCACCTGTCCAATATAATGTAAAACGGTCTTTTTCTTTTCGAACTTCACCAGTACAAAGCTTTCTTCTTTCATGTTTTCTGTCATAACTGGAATTTCGGTCTCAATATCAGATCTCTCAGACATCTCATCAATGGAAGAACAATAACTTTCTCTTAAACTTATGCTAGTCTCATCCTCACTATCAGTCTCTACAGTTTTTATCTGTCCCTTTGGTTTAGTTGCTCTATTTGTATCTGATAGCAAATTTAAGGCGCGCTTCATCTCTTTAGCTTTTTGTTTTCTCTCTTGCTCTTGTTTCTTCATCTCTTTTGCTTTTTCTATTTCTTCAAGTCTATTTTTTTCGGGAGTATCTGTGTATATCCTTGATTTTCCTGGCTGTTTTCCTTTCTTCGATTTTTTGAGCGCGTTCCTATCCACTTTAGGGTAGGGTCGGATAATTTCTGGCGTTATTAATCCTACAGCTGATGTAGATGGAGAATCAAACGGCTGTGACAGCAAAGAGGTTGGTGCAGGGGCTGAAATCGGTGGTTGATCTTGTTGAGTATTATTTATTTCTTCAGGTATGATTTGTTGGACGTTGACGTCTGGGCCTGCTGGGGAACCTGAATGGTAAACTTGCACGGGTGCAAAATCCTCTTCACTAAAAGTCAGTTTATTGAATGGCCATACTCCAGTCTTTTCAAAAGCACTTGCAATATTTTTGCAATTGAATGACTCCAAATAGGCAATTTTTGCCAGTCTCGGAATGTTGTATATAGTAAGCGTTTTCCCCGGGTTATTCACATGCCAATCATTAAACGCTATCTTCAGCTTAGCTTTAAAAGGTCCAAACACTCCCACATCTAAGGGTTGGAGACGGTGTGTTGTGTGGGGTGGGAACGACAGATAAATAATGCCGTTACCACGAGCATAGTCCACTGCTTCTATTGTGACATGGCTTTCGTGGTTGTCGACCAGAAGCAGAATAGGGTTATCTTTAGAGCAAGATGTTTTCTTTTGAATATGTTTCAGCACCTCCAGAAATATACTGGAATTTATCCAGCCACTCTTATTAGCCACTCCCAGGCTGCCTTCCGGAGCTCCAGCCATAAAATGATCCTTGAAATGTACCCTGGGAAAGATGAATAGCGGCGGAATTGTGTTACCACTAGCTGAAATAATCCCTCCAAATGTAACTAGTTCGCCTCTTTCTGCCGAAACAAGTTGACCAATTTGTTTTTGGTTTTTTTCAGCCAACACCTTCGGTGTGCTCAGTACTGTAGATATTCCTGACTCATCAAAATTATAAATTCGATCTGCAGTGAGTTTATATTTTATCAAAACCTTTTCTAGGTTCTCGTAGAAATCACTTACGGCTGTCTTATTGAATCCATAAGATCTTGCTGCACTGGTGTTTTCAGGTTTTCTCAGGCTTAAATTTACGTTTCGCCTGCGAAAACTGTCCAGCCATTCTTTTCCTGCCATTCTATTGAGATCCCAGGTGAATGGATAACGCAGCTGATTCGCTTTCGCAAATTCATATGCCAGTTTCCTCACCAGTACAATTGTCAATCCATAGTGCATTTTGGAACAGTCCGTGATGTACTTGTTTAAATAAAAAGCCTTTACACAAAGTATATAACAAAACCGATAATAATAATAATAATAATAAAAAGTTTTATTATCCAAATTATAAACGGCTTTAATAAGCCTTTTACATATAATTGGCATCGACAAGATAAGCATCATATAACAAATATAACTAAAAAGATGTATGTATATGTAGATATATATCATAAATTTTGAACAAAAACAAATACTAACAATTTTAATACAAATAATATATGTAAGTATGCAACTGTACCAAACACAACGTTTAGAGATAGATGGATAAATGAAAGTATATAAAAACAGAAGTCCAACAAAAATAATGCTATACTAGGAGTATATAATAATCTTAATGTAATTTATATTAATAAAAATAAATAATGTATTGATGTACACAATAAAAAACAAATTCGAAATTTACAAAGTGAGCTTTTTTTTAACTTCATTAATAGAGTCATGAAAGAAATCAACATTATTCGATATTAACACTCTGTTGCACGTAGATAGTGCTAATCTAATAGGAGTGTTTATTCTATCTACAATAAATATACCATTGTTTCTATTCCTTAGGATTATCAGTGGTACTTTCAGTTTAACATGTTCTAATAATATAGGGCTGTCTATTAGACTATGTAATAATTTATATACAATTAATATTACAGTTGTGTCTCTTCTTGTTGTTAACGTCGTAATTACAAGGTTACAAGATCTTTGAATAAGAAGAATTTGATCATTATATGAAATTAGGTATGGATACTTTTGGTAAATACCTGTAATCTTTTTGTAAAGCCATCTTATAAATACTCTTTGCACTTTTTCTATGTCGTTTGTAAGAACATATTTATCAGGGTACCAAATTATTGTAGCATATTCTAAAATAGATCTAACATAAACACAAAAAAGCCAGTATAACAGATGAGTATTGTTAAATTGAGTACAATTTCTTATTAAAAAGAATAAGTTTTTATACGCTTTTGTAATAATATTATTAATATGTTCGTTGAAGGTAAGCTTACTGTTAAACAATACTCCTAAATCATTAATTTGTTCTTTCCTGGGTAAATTCTGACCATTAATAGAGAAGCTGTAATCCCAGTTATTGTTTTGAAATTTTGAATAATTGACTATACAACATTTGTTTACATTTAAAGAGAGATCGTTTTTCGAAAACCAACTTGTAATGCTATTTAAATCTATTTGAAGTGATACACAATCATTGGCGTTATTAACAACTGTATAAACTTTAAAATCATCAGCATAGAGTAAACACTTGATAAACAGGATCCTTGTGGCACGCCAGACATAGGAGTAAACATCGATGACATTACACCATTTACCATAACAAAATTTACTGTATTTAAAAGGTAGGATTTGATTAATGCAACTGCGTTATCACTGAACCCAAATTTGTAAAGCTTCTCAAGAAGCATACCAAACGAGACACTGTCAAATGCCTTGCTGATGTCTGTGTAAACACAACACACTTGATTACCACTTGTTATTTTTTCACTCACATATTCGGAAAAAGTTAATAAATTAGAAACGGTGCTTCTGCTTCTGATGAAACCATGTTGACAAACTGATAGTGATTTTTCCACATGAGCATAGATTTGGTTGTATAGAATCTTTTCGAATACTTTTGCCATTACTGGTATAATCGAAATCGGACGGTAGTTTTCTATATTTGAAGGATCATCTTTCTTGTAAATAGGAACTATCTTAGAAATTTTCCACTGATTTGGAAATTCGCCCATTTTGATTGCAATGTTGAATATACTTGTTAGAGGTTCCTTTAGTATACTTGCACATCCTTTTAATAAATTATAAAAGCAGAAGTAAAATTTACAGGAACATTTGCACGTTCACTGAGAGAAATATATATTAACCACAAACAAAAATTCGTTAACGGTAAACAAATATCTACCTTAAATAGGCGCCAAGTGAGTTATATTCTCAGGGCTAGCAAATCAGTTTTGTTAAAATTACTTACTTAACAGTAGTTAGTTGTCTACTAACAAATTTAGCCACCTTACTGTTAGTATATAACTCACTTATGTCAAGTACAGCATTTTCTTGATGTAAAACAATGGCTTAGTAGTGGTAAGTAGGTTAAAATACTGAATTAAATAAAAAAATTACTTATTGTAAGTAAATATATGTATTTAGTAATATTTATTAAAATTGCAATAATAGCACAAAACAGAAAAGTTTACAATGTATAATATATGATATAAAGCAGTTTACCGTGGTTGATTCTTCCGTTTGATATTTTTCTTTGTATCGTTTCTTCGTCAAGTAACCAAAAACTGTCGTCGTTTATACTCTCCTCTATAAAAAATTAAAACCCACTAAGTTAAAAAAAAACTGACTAAGCTTATGTGTTGGGTGTAATACGAAAAGTTTGCATACAATATTGACAAGATTTAATTAATTAATACAGTAGGTACTTACCACTTACCTTCAAATGCTTTCAAGTAATCTTCCAAACCCCATTCTATCAATTCTGATTCGTAATTGTAAACCATTATGAACTTTTTATGGCACAATAATATTATAACACAACACATGCACAAAGACTGACGCCAACTGACACTTCAAAAATACGAACACTGTACCAATAATGGTAAAAATGCTGACTACTTAAGTTATATCCTTTATTATATTATTATCAAATTATATCCTTTTACTGTAAATGGATGATAACCGTCTATTAACACTTAGCAAGTGCTAATTTGTTACAATAAGATTGTTTTAAGAAGATTGGTTTAGTAACCCTTAGTTTACAGCCTTGTTGCTATTAAAGAGGCCAATGCAACAGTTAACAAAAATTTGCTTAAGGTAATGCAGTTCATTTTAAGTAAAGACTTTATTTAACTCATTTTTCTCAGTGTTGATGGAAACTAATTCTACATGAACTAAAGAAATTGTTTTATTGTATTGAATTATTTATATCACAAATTTCATTATGCAATAAAGGAATAACAACGTATTTATTGTCCTTTAAATCATATTTTAGACACTTGTGTTTTACTTCTTCAACTGAAACTTTAAGTGGTTCAGGACAAAAGTCATAAACTACTGATATTTTAAAGAAATCACTCGAATCACATGGTTCGGAGTAGAATGAAGCTATATGTATAAATTTATTTACATAAAGGAAGATTTTATTTCTGTTGTCCTGAAAAATACTTTTAACAACTACTACACTTCCATCTTTTAAAATAACACAGTCGTCTCTATCATTAATTACAATTGAAAAATTTTCTAAAATTATTTTTTTGAAACAGATAACATTTTCATTTAATTCAGTATTATTTTCAATTTCTCTTATAAGCTGTAGAGATGTATCACAATTCCTTTTAAAGGGTACGAGCTGTTGATCTTTTACTCTACATATAATTTGTTGTAACGGAAATCTAGAGAACTTGACCATTTTTTTAATTTGATATAGGTAATTCTCATATTGAAATGAGCTGAATTTATCCAAAGGTCCGTGAAATTTAGAATTACTCGCTAGATGTATCAAATTATGCACATTATGAGAAATGTGTTCGCAACCATAAAGAATACTATAATTTTTAACAAAGTAATTCAACAAATTATTTGCTTCATCATTATAGTTAAAATATAATTCATCCGAACATAAAATTCGAATTGCAGTGTGAAGTGACATGAAGTGTTGATATTGTTCCTTAGTTAAAACACCTTTTAAAATAATCGGTCCTGAGTACAGTAGCAATTGACGGAATTCAGTGGCTTTAAAACGATCCACTTCACTTAAAATTCTTGGAGTTCTAGCAAACTCTAAAGGTAAACATTTTTTTAATTTTTCTATTCTATTTGTCAATTTATTTAACTTGTTCTGATCTACAATACGTACACTCCTATCACCTTTCATCCAAAAAGTTACCAGACGTTTCATAACGCCTAGACACACAAGGTGCATATAATCTAAAGGCACCTGGCTCACGAGACCTATATTTATTTGCTCAAAAGGAGAAATTGTGTGATGATAGTCTTCATCAGTTTTATTTTTAAATGACTCGTCGATTCGGAGTGTTGCATTCAATTGTGAAAATGTTACACGATCTTTAATGTAATCACCCTCCACTATACATTTAGTGCAAGAATGATACCCTGAATGACCCTTTACACCCAAAATAAAAGATTTGGCAGGAGCATCACAAATAATCTTATCGAACTTCACAAAAAATGTCTTATTGCCAACGACCAGGCCAGTTGTTTCTAAAGTTTCTAATTCTTTAATAAATTTGTTTAAAAATTCGTCAATACTTTCTGGTTTGTTATAACCATGAAATAAACCAACAAGGAATGGTGTATTACAATAAGAAAACTTATTTGTTTGGATAGAAAGTAAAATTGGCCAAAACTGACTTTTCGATGACTTTGTCAAAGGCAAACCATCTATATTTACACTAACATTTAAAATATTATCGAGTGAATCTGACAAGAATTCTGTTAAGTTATTATTTTTCAGTGTATGCTTTACTTGATCTGCAATGCTGAAATGATAATAACATCCACCTTTAATCTTTTCTATATCGTTTGATACATTTTTTGGTGTTTTTAGTATACTACGAATATCCTTTGGTAAATCAAAACCTCCTTCTCTTAGTAAATTTAACAATTCATTGACAGCTTGTTGCGATAAAAGAGCCCGATATTTTGAAATCCATATTTTAATGTTACTGGTAAATTCATCGGCTTTCGACCACGGTGGACTGGATACATCGTCCTTACCACTGATTACTACATTTTGTTCAATTTGATTACTATTACAGACGTTAGTATCAAGAAGTGGAATAAAATCAACTTTGCAGTCATTGATGACAATTGAACATTCTGTTTTTGCATCAACTAAAAGAGAGGATGATTGAGTTAATTTCTGGTTATAATCGGGAGGTGAATTAGACCTGAGCGAATCACTGAGGTTATTTTGTGTTGTACCAGTTTGGAAAGTTTCGCAGGATTTGGTTTTTACGTTCTTTGGATAACCACTTTTAGTAACTAACCTTCTTAAATGTCGCCTTGAGACTGATATTTTTTTATCCCTATTCATGATGATAAGATTGATAACATTTAATTAGCATACTTATTTAATTTAATTTAAAAGAGGGAAGCTGAAGGACACACAAACCGTTTGAAACACTGAAATTTTAAAAATATTACACTGAGAAAAATGAGTTAAATAAAGTCTTTACTTAAAATGAACTGCATTACCTTAAGCAAATTTTTGTTAACTGTTGCATTGACCTCTTTAATAGCAACAAGGCTGTAAACTAAGGGTTACTAAACCAATCTTCTTAAAACAATCTTATTGTAACAAATTAGCACTTGCTAAGTGTTAATAGACGGTTCATTAAAGGCTAGTTGATTGAGTTAGTTTATTAGCAGTAAATAAAATATCCGTTAATCGTAAGAAGAATGATCTTTTTAATCAAAGCTACATACGGATAAGTAAGTTCTTTGTCCCTGTGAAGTCCTCATCCATTTACAGTAAAAGGGTATAATTTGATAATAATATAATAAAGGATATAACTTGAGTAGTCAGCATTTTTACCATTATTGGTACAGTGTTCGTATTTTTGAAGTGTCAGTTGGCGTCAGTCTTTGTGCATGTGTTGCGTTATAATATTATTGTGCCATAAAAAGTTCATAATGGTTTACAATTACGAATCAGAATTGATAGAATGGGGTTTGGAAGATTACTTGAAAGCATTTGAAGGTAAGTAGTAAGTACCTACTGTATTAATTAATTAAATCTTGTCAATATTGTATGCAAACTTTTCGTATTACACCCAACACATAAGCTTAGTCAGTTTTTTTTTTAACTTAGTGGGTTTTAATTTTTTATAGAGGAGAGTATAAACGACGACAGTTTTTGGTTACTTGACGAAGAAACGATACAAAGAAAAATATCAAACGGAAGAATCAACCACGGTAAACTGCTTTATATCATATATTATACATTGTAAACTTTTCTGTTTTGTGATATTATTGCAATTTTAATAAATATTACTAAATACATATATTTACTTACAATAAGTAATTTTTTTATTTAATTCAGTATTTTAACCTACTTACCACTAGTAAGCCATTGTTTTACATCAAGAAAATGCTGTACTTGACATAAGTGAGTTATATACTAACAGTAAGGTGGCTAAATTTGTTAGTAGACAACTAACTACTGTTAAGTAAGTAATTTTAACAAAACTGATTTGCTAGCCCTGAGAATATAACTCACTTGGCGCCTATTTAAGGTAGATATTTGTTTACCGTTAACGAATTTTTGTTTGTGGTTAATATATATATTTCTCTCAGTGTAGATGTTCTAAATATCTACTATGTGGATTAGTAATTTAAACATCCAATTATCATTTTAACACATATTTTCAGTTTTAAATTAAATTAAGAGTAATAATTTATGGTAGAATTTGAGGTTATATATTCGTCTAGCTGCTTTAAGTGAAGCTAAGCATCTAATTTACTAAAAATAAGCTTAAATATGTAACTTTGCTTACCTTCAACTCTTCGCGATTCTTCTTGTTACTCATTTTATCAAAGTATCGGTAAATTAAGCAAAAAGCACTTTGACCGTTTGATTTAACACCAACTCAACATATTTTTATACATGAACATGACACATGGGACACATCCAACCACTGAGCAGGCGCGGTATAAAAATTGGCGCTATACTGAAATACGTATATGAAAAGTGCGTGAAACATTTCAGAAACGTTAAAGAACGTTTCTGAACCGTTAAAGTTACGGGTTTCCGTAATGCTTTTCTGATACGTACTTGAAACTTATTTTCGAGAATGTTTCTAAAAGTAACAAATACGTTTACATTGAAATGTCTCAAGTATGTTTCGTGTTTACTGGGTATAGTAACCCTTACTATTTAGTCTAGTATTGATTACATTATATTCTGCTACCTCCAGCACTTTACAATGTCATTGATACTATCCTTTTTGTTGGGTTAACTAAATAACTTATATTCATTTCAATATTAATTAGTAAATGGATTATATGCTAATAGCTATTACACATTAGTAGAATATTTATTAGTTGCAACTAAAAGCATAGTAATAAGCAAGCCCAACCAACTGGGTGCTGAATGAGTAGCTAATTGCACAATTTCGTGTAGTCGCATGTATAGGTATAAAATTACGGTAGGTTACGGTACGGTTAGGTATACATGCGACTACACGAAATTGTGCGCTTAACTACCCATTCAGCAACCATGTGGTTGCCCTTGGTAATAAGCAAGGGCAACCACATGGTTGCTGAATGGGTAGTTAAGCGCACAATTTCGTGTAGTCGCATGTATACCTAACCGTACCGTAACCTACCGTAATTTTATACCTATACATTCGACTACACGAAATTGTGCAATTAACTACTCATTCAGCACCCAGTTGGTTGGGCTTGGTAATAAGTAACATACACACATTCTACGAGAAAATCTTGTTGCAGTTACAAGTTGATATTGTTTTATTTATTTTATAAATAGTAAGTGTAACCAAATTTCAAGTTACTATATTGTTTCATTTATCATTATCAACATGAGTATTAATATTAATAATTCTTCTGTTTTTATTTACTATTCGGTCAGTAACTGTAATAATTTTTTTGTAACTATTCATAAGTTTACTATACATTTCTCTCAGTGTATTAAATCGCAAATGATTAACAAAAAAATTTGGCTTTGGCTTTACTAATTGAGTAAATTTACTAAAGATTTACAAACCAATACAAATTTTGAAATTAACCAGTTTATTGAATTGACCATTTTTCTATAATAAAAGTAATTGATGGATTAAGCTTTGTCGAACGGAAATATGTAACTGATAGAAATAATAATGTACCTAACATACAACTTACAGCAGCAGTTCTTAAACTTTCATGGACACTTTTGCAAATTGAATTTTTGCGGATCATCAGACTAATAAACATACAGAAGAGGTTTTTTAAAAATTTAAAAAAAACAGTTGGAAATATCTTGATATTTTTCTATGACCTACAAATATCGATCTATAAACCATCAGTGGGCCACAACTCAGACTTTAGAAACTGCTGAACTAAACAAAAGATTGTGACCACTGATTCCAACACATTCGACAAAAATAATTTTAATCTTAAATTTATTAAAATAACATTTAAAAAAAAATTCAAATTGTTTGGCATGTTTTTATTTATATTACAATGAAATGCAAAAACCATGGACTTACCTTTATAAAAGACAATAATAAACGCTTCGTAATTTGGAAATATCCTGAAGGGGCGGGCTTTGGTCCTGGTTTTTCTACTCTTGAAGTTTCTGCGTCATTGATCCAAATCTAATCCAGATGTGGCTGCCGCTGCACTTCAAACTGTATAACGTCCATTCATTAATCGTATTATAATAAATTTCAATATGAGAAGAAAAAAGAAAATTTGCAGACTGTACGCAGTAAATTATACTTTTGTTAAAAACGTACAGATGCTAGTTTCTTTTTTTTAGACATCTCATCAAACTCATATGTAGGATATGTAAATAGTATAATCTGTCTCGTAGATATTTATGTGTTATTTTTGTGAATTCTTATGATACATTTTTTGAAGCTACTATTTTTAACGAATGATTAACAAACCATAAATTAATAAATAAAAAATTATTTACAAAAAAAGTTTACCTTTGTCTTTATTAACCCTTAAATGCATGATTTTTTAAATTTGCTTTAAAAAAAATTTTTTGGCCTATAAAAAGGAATTGTATGCATGGAAAAATATTTAAAAAATTCTATCTCACATTTTTATTAAAAAAAAGTATAAAATGTTATATGCATCATATATGTGACACTGTGCAATGAAACAAGAAATTTCTATGAATTTTAGTTATTATGGAACTCTCTGAAGCAGTTGGATTTTTGATTAAAGCACAAGTTTACTCGACACTTTGAGCAATAAACATAGGTCAGACCCTTACAAGAAAGATATTTACATCTTCCGCGATTGGTATTCCACTCTAGCCAGTGATCTGTTCTATCTTGTCGTACGTCTACTGGTGGTGTAACTGCGGCGGCATTTCTCTTTTTTTTAAGTCAAGTTTATCCTGTATTCCAGAGCTTGGCCTGCCTCTTTTAGATCCATTCTTACCAATCTTACAGAGCGCTTGTATAATTTCAATCCTAAATTTTTTTTATTTAGTGCTTTCTTTTGTTTCTTTTTCATAACTCTTTTATAAAGCAACCATGCATTCACTGTGGCCAAGTCAAGTAAGTGATAAAATAATCCAAAATACCACTTTTTACTCTTCATTTTTATTCTAGCTGTGACGACCAATGTGGCTATCTAATAAATCCACACCGCCCATATGCTTATTGTAAACTTTTACAATTTCTGGACAGTTTACTTCTTTCCGTTCTTTTGCTTTTCTGTCAAATCTGGAGACAATATGTTCTGGTTGTTGACCACAGAAAGAAGACATTAAATTGACGACCCTGTTATCTTTCCACGCTAACGTTGAAACTTCAACATTCAACGTCCGCTATGAATTCAGCAGAAGTTCTTCGAGGTTCCTTTTTGAATTCATTTTCTGTTGGAAGTTTGTTATTGGGAATGCGGTTTCTTCTAATGGTAGAATCCTGTTTTTATGCAGGTAAACTACTAGATCTAAACATGTATAAAAATTATCAAAGTAGATCTTATGTCGCTTGAATCGTGGTACTTCTCTTGTTAATCGAAGGACTATGTTGGCACTGACACCTAAATCAGGCTCGTCAGTATGTCTCACAGATGGATCGTTTTCTTTTCCCGTATAAACTTCAAATTTATATGCATTACCCGATACACCACAAAGAAAAAATAATTTGTATCCCCATTTATGTGGCTTATTCGGCAAAACTGTTTTAGATGGTGCTTGACTTTCGTCGCGCAGATTTGTTCATCCACTGACAAACTTTCTTCCATGGGAATAGATAAAAATTTATCATGTAAATGGTCTATTAGTGGTCGGATTTTATGTAATTTGTCACCTCCTTCAATTTGGTTTTCATTATTATTGAAATGTAAAATGGAACGTTGTTGCTCAAATTGGTTTAGAGACATAGTTTCTTTCACAAAGTCACTTCCAGTTACTTCAGCCCAGTAGTCCCTTACATTGGTACAATAAGAAACTGATGTAAAAAGACAAATGCCTATATACTTTTGCACATTTTCGTTTAGAACATGTTCTGGCTTATTAGGGTTTTTCTGAGTACTGTAAAGTGAAGACTCTTCTGCAATTTTTTCTAGTAAGGTATTGTCAAAGAAATATTTAAAAAATTGGTACGGAGTATCTAGGTCCAATATTTCCCGTGGAAGGTCTTCAGTCCCCAGAAATTCTTTATCTTTGTCAGGCAATATCAAATTTCCTTTCTTCCAAATTACATTTGTCTTCTTAGTGCTCGGTCCTGCTGTAGCCTTATTGGCAGTCTTCTTAGTACTCGGTCCTGCTGTAGCCTTATTGGCAGTCTGTAGTTGGTTTTCATCTTCTTCATCAGAAGTACTGCCATCACTGTCTTCTAAATTGTCGGGATCTACGTTAGGATCGACGTCTGAATCGTTATCACTTTCCCTCTCAAACTCATCTTCGCTGTCCACAGGAATTTCGATTAATTCTAACAATTCGGCTTCAGTAAGAGGTCTTTTCTTTTCAAATTCTTTGTACCAGCGACTCATTCTATAATAAAGAAAAATATCAAGCTAATGCGCAGTGTATCAGATATGTTACAGCTATCAAAAGAGGCTTACTGAATTTATTTTTTGGTAATATCTAAAGAAATAGATGTATTTGCTACTTACATGTCTTATAAAATATTGATATAAATTTAGTTCTCTTCCAATTCGATATACTATACAAAAAAATTAAAATAAACACTCACTGAAATGAACGGCGATCACATGGCGGTTACTCTGCATTCATAACTAATGCGCACAAATTTGAAGCAAATATCTTTAGAGGTGCATTTTAATTTTGAATACGCATTGTTACACATATGCAACAGGTTTTATTAACGAAAATTGTTAAGAGATGTCACCACAAGTTCAAAATAGTATATGTATCAAATATGATACAATATGCATTTAAGGGTTAATTAAGTAACTTTAGTAAAGATTTAAAAAGAACAATACAAATTTCGAGATTAATCAGCTTATTTAATTGATCATTTCCTTATAATTAAAATGATCGGTGGATTAAGGTTTGTCCAAGGGAAATATGAGTTAACGATCTGTTAGTGATCGTTTGTTTTAATTTTTTAAATTTTGAATTGAACAAATCAGATCTTGTAAGTATTTGTGTCTGTTTTAATTTATAAATTTATCAAAGCAAGCAACTTGCCTTACCTTATGTAACAAAAAAAAAACGAAAAACTTCACAAACACACCAATCTGCAAATATCCGTGGGAGTTTTGGTCCTGGTTCTAGTTCCAAGTATTCCCTGTTGGATGATTAGCATACTTATTTACAAAAAAAATGTTTATCTTAGTCTTTAGTAATTGAGTAACTTTACTAAAGATTTAAAAAACTATACAAATTTCGAGGTTAATCAGCTTATTTAATTGGCCATTTCTTTATAATTAAAATGATCGGTGGATTAAGGTTCGCCCAAGGAAAATATAAGTTAACGATCTGTTCGTGATCGTTTGTTTTACTTTTTTAAATTTTGAATTGAACAAATCAGGTCTTGGAAGTATTTGTGTGTGTTTTGATTTATAAATTTATCAAAGCAACCAACTTGCCTTACCTTGTGTAACAGAAACGAAAAACTTTACAAACACACCAATCTGCTCCAAGTTAAGTGGTGCACCTGAAACTATAATACCACATAAATTTCATTAATCAGGGCCACAAAAGAAGGAAAGTTTGCCGATTTCAGCTTTTATTTTAGCTAGTAACTGTCAAATTGTTGTTAAGTTGGTTATCCTTGTATAATTTTAGAAGTAAAAATGTTAATTCTTAATATTGGCATGTCTGGAGATTCTTTAAATGTCACAAAATTACTAGTTGAAAATACAAATGTATCTATTTTTAATTGGTTTATTAATTTATCCACAATCACTATATAATAAGGTAATAATTGAACTCCTTGCCAACGTATAATGTGGTTTATCTACATCCGTGTTATAAGAGCGTTACTATAGCACTCATTTGAGTTGAGTAATGAACCCCATTACACCACTAGTGGTGTAATGAAAAATCTCCAATCAAATTTATCAAATTTTATTAAAAAGGAAAGTGCACAATTAGGTATTTAATTCAACTAAATTACTATTTCTGATAAATATTAAATACACATTTTTTACAATTATTAAAATTAATGGCAGATGAAGTCAACTGATCTGAATTCTGTTGGGAAATGCCTGCTATAACTTGGTACGAAGTGTTGGAAGTACCGTCATGTGGGGCTTTATGGAACGATATTGATATATTTTTTACCATAACTTGTTTGTCTTTTGCTCTAACCATTTGTAATTTCTTTTAACAGGACCGAGATTATGCAAGGAACGCAATAACGTCAAAAGCAAAATGCCATCTTTAGTAAAAAAAAGTATTTTTTTTATTTTGTGTCGTTCCATATAAGAAACTAAATGGGGTTATTTGGAACGATCAACTATTTCCACAGAAAAAACATGTTAAATTGAAAATGTTCCGGTATATAAAATATGTATGTTATATGGAACACTTTTAACATAAAAAAAATGAAAAAAAAAAAATTATTATTATAGGGGACTCAGAAAGAACTGTAATAGTGAAACACTAAATTTGTCGTTCCATATGCTTTATTTCTTTGGCAAATATTCATAAAAATACATATAAACTATAAAATCAACACAAATATAAATTCTCAAGGTAGGTACAAAAACGAAAATATGTAAAAAAATTAAATACCTGTATAAAAATTAAAAAATATTTTTGGGAAAAATGTAGCGTCCCCTAAAAACTAGTGGCTGCGGTAAAACCCATTTAATTTGTTCAAAGGAAATAATGTTTTTGTCTTCTATTAATGGAAAAGTAAAAGTGTCTTTTTTTCCAGTATAATTTCGAAGGCACAAAATTTCAAATTTTTGATTTCCCAAACATTTAACTATCTTTGACACAAATTCTTTGGTTTTCTCTTTTTTTGTGTTCTTATTGTACAAAAAGCTAACAATCACAAAGGAATTGACGATAATATCACAGTGTTGAGGATGTTTTTTCTCACCATTTGTATCACAAACACTTATTCCACTGCACTCTGGAAGTTGAGATGTTTCCTCTTCTTCTTCTTCATCTGTATCTTCCAAAGGTTCGTTGTTTTCGTTTTTATTTTTACTACTTTGCCTTTCTTGATTTATAATACTAGCATTAATCAGACTATCTTCATTGCATTGTTCAGTCTCATTAATTATTTCAGTCTCTTCAGTTTCAATATTATTATTTTGATAAAAATCGTTTGTTGTAACCGATCTACCTGGAGGCACATTGATTTTTTTTGTTCTTTTTTTGGTAGGTTTTTCTTTAGCCCCAGTTGTTGTTTCCATAATATTTGTAAACGATTGTATTAAGGCTGCATCCTGTCCTACGATGTCGGGTGGTGCTGCTCCGATCAATCGCTTGAGAACCTGATGTCTATCGGGTGGTAATATCCCAGCTCCTCTAAAACCTGCCAAAATATTCGCTTCTATATTAGAACCTATCTTTTCCAACGTTTTTTTTAGCACACTTGGAAAAGCAGTTTTGGGTAAAATACCTTTATTTTTTTCCTTCCATGCAGATAGGGTTTTTTTCCAAGCACCCTTCAATGGACCAAAAAATCCAACGTCCAGTGGCTGACAAACGTGGGTGCTATTGGCAGGCAAAAATATAAAACTTATATTATTTCTTTCACAAACTTGTATAACAGTTTCGGAAAGGTGGCTAGACAAATTATCCCCGATTAATATCTTTTTACCATCCAGCCTCCTCAAAAATGGTAGAGCTATTTTGTTGAACCAATCTTCAAATATAAAGCCATCAAACCACCCGCTTGCAGATCGATTATAACAGGCTCTAGTTGGACCATTCACCACCCACTCGGGATATAAATTGGTGGCTTTATAAACAATGTATGGGGGCAGCAAAGTCCCATCTGCAGCAGCTGCGAACATCACAGAAGTGTGAGCTTTTGAACTGTCGACAATCTTGTAGGCATGCTTAACTCCTTTTTTTACAATTACAGACTGTTTTTCAGGATCATCAACTAGTCCCGATTCATCATAATTAATGATGTTCTGTGGCGGTACTCCCCTAATTGATTCTTCTAATTCATTGAAATAATTGTTAACTATTTCAGGTGATAACTCAGCCCGGCTTCTCTTAATATTCTCGGAATTTCTTACAGATAATTCACTATGTCTTCTCATGAAGTTTCGTACCCATTCTTTACCAGGAAGATTATCTTGGAAACATTTGATAGTAAGTCCTCTTCTATTTAGATATTCTCGAACAAAGTGTCTCAGTGAACTAGGAGGAAATGGATATCCAAAACTTGATGCAATTAACAAGGCATGAACAATTTTTTTTTCATCGGCGTGACTCAGAACTGGTGGTTTCCCTAACTTGTCAGAATTTAGACCTCGATACCGCCGATAAAGGGTAGTTTTCGGCACCCCATGCCGTACAGCTGCTTGTCCAAAAGAGAAACGTCCATCCACAACATCTCTGAGAGCATCTTCAAGGTGGTCTAATGGATAATCTTTCCTTAATTTGCGACCAGGCCACCTCTTGTACGTGCGCACCATGTTCCATATAAGCCTGCAAATGTTCATATTTTACATTTTTACGTTTATAAAAAAAAATGAAAATAATTTATGACAAAGAGGTGGATATATTGTTTATTGAGGTTATGTACTAATATTCGTTCCACAGAGGCATCAACGAATTGTAAACAGTTTTTGAGGTACAGATGAGACAATTCATGCTTTAAGAAACATGCAAAATTTTGTCTGCCCTTGCATTTTTTTTCAATACTCACCAGACCGTAAAGTGCGTAAAGTTCAAAACAAACGTCCATCACTAGTGTATCCAGTACCCAAGAATAAGAATCCTATTTTACCGGCAATAGCACTGCCAACATAAGAAAGTTATTAACAAATATAAAACTTGGCGCCAAATTGTACCATATAACCTGCCCGTTCCATAAAGCCCCACATGACCTTGTTGCAGCTAACGTTCGTGTTGCAGCTAACGTTCGTGTTGCAGCTTCATTATTGTCAGTAATTTGTCCTCCAAGAATTTTTGAGGCTGTTTTTTTCTTGTTTTCAACTGAAGTATCAATGTAACCCTCACATACAGCGTTAGACCGCCAACCACCATGGCGTTTTATTGTCAATAGATCTGCTCCGGTATTTGCTAAGAGTGAAGTAGACGATCTTCGAAAACAATGTCCTGTGTATTCTTGAGCTTGTGGTAAATTCAGAAAGTTTGCAATTTTTTTTGGCATTGCACTGAATGTATTTATACCAACGGGAAGCTTTATGCAATTGCCAGCTCTGTAGCCGACGAAAAACCTTCCATGAACAGCATGATTAGGACGCAGAGCAATGTATTTTTGAATTACTTCAACCATGTTTACTCCTTCGATGCCTCCGACAGTAATAAAGAATTCTCGGGATACTTTGGTCTTGGTATTTGGTATGAAGATATGAAAAAGTTGTCCCTCTTTTTTCACATTTTCTAATTGCAGGTTAGTGAGTTCTTCTACTCTGCAAGCACCTCCAATTCCAATTGAAGACCTTGGTGCAAGAAAGGGATAAGTAACATTATGTAAATTGTGCAGGAAACCACAAAAACCAAAAAAAAAAAATTGTAGTTTAAGTTGAAATGTAGTTTGGATAAGCAAGAATAGTACTTAGATATGAGTTTAAACGGAATATACTGTTTGAAAGTGATAAAAATGGCTCAAATTGGTTTATGGTGCAAGAACGGGATATGATATTGCAACTGTTTTCATTGAACATAAATCTTGTGCAAGAAGGGGATAGGTAAACATTCACTATTTTTGATGATATACATTATTTATTAATATTAAACACAATACATATTTTATTAATATTAAACACAATACATATTTTATTAATATTAAACACAATACATATTTTATTAATCCAAATAATCACTATTGTCAGATTCTGTGGCCTCAGATTCCTCTTCGTCTGGTGTAGGTTTATCTGACTTTAGAGAGTTGTAAAAATGCATATCGTTTTTTCCTACATATTCTTTTGCCAATAACATCACATTTTCGTATTTTGCGTTTTTTATAGGCAGTCTACTTTTGTAACAGTTTGGTATAATATTCAAATTTGGATTTGCGTTACTTTTCAGTATAGTAAAACGAGTGAGCTGAAAACCACTTGCAGAGGATGAACATTCAACGCCAATCGAGGTTTTTGTATATTTAAAAATGCGATAGGAGCCAATCGAAAACTTATCTTTTGTGTCGGCTTTTGGAGTTGCAATAAAAAAAGGCTTCAAATAAGTAACATAGTCGAACATCATGTTCTGAGTGACAGGTATAACATGAAACTTTTTAGAAGCTGATTTTACTATATTCATATACTCTTGCGGCAAAAATATTCTGTCAATACCTTTTTTCTTTTTTTCTATAATACCAAAGTATCGATCGCAAGGCAAAAAACTGTGCCCTGGTTCAGGAAATCGATGTATTATGGAATCAAATCTCCCCGAATGACAAAGGGTAAATAAAAATCTGACCAAAGCATTGTTTTTGTTTTGCGCGCAGCAGTTATCACTAAATAAATAAAGAATTTTCACATTTTTGCTCAAAATATTATCAATGTAATACTGTAAAAAACTCAATACATCATTCGATCCCTTTCTAGCAATGGTTTCGTCACACATAAAAAAATGTCCCGTTTTATTTTTCGCGGAATGAATACAAAAATTATGAACCCATAACTGGCGTAAGTAAAACGCATCTCCAGAGGGTACTTTAGGAAGAGCCATATTCTGTTGAAAGTCGAAACATAATACATCTATTTCCTCATTATCTTCAGCTTCTTTTGATTTTAATTTCAACTCCTCGTAGAACCATTCTGATTTCCGAAGGTGTATTTTTTTTTCTACTTCAAAATTCTTCTTTTCTTCCTCCGAATCTGCGTTTTCTATTTTGTTCTTTAAAATATCGCACTTTTTGCAAGTGTCTTTTCGAGGCTGACCAAAGGTGATATTAAAATTTTCGCGAAAATATCTTCCATACCAATCATAAGATATTTTTGGCTTAAACGGAGAACCGATTTGTTGTAAATCATACATTTCAGGTTCATACTTTTTTAGGTACAAGCTGTACATGATTGAAACATTTAAATCGCCCGACAAATAATATTTTGAACTTTTGTTACGTGTGTAATGCGAAATGCGTTTTGGTAAACTAGTTATGTGTTCGTGTACCTGATTTCTTAAATCCTCGGAAACAACATTTGATCTATTCGAATGTTTGCCTCGTTTGTCTTGAACTGGTGTTATATTGGTAGAAAGGTGATTTGCAATGCGCTCTAAACGCTTTTTTCCTATCCCGTGAAGAAAACAGACAGCCGTTTTGCAAACGTTCATCTCAAATGCTCCTTTTCTTAGCTAAAACAATAAAAATATGAATTTTAGCAAATTAAGATCAATGTGACTACAGATTAAGTTATGTATTGAGTTTACCTTATACTGGTAGGTATGCATGCGATTTCGAAATGAGGTTTGCTTTGTTTCATCCCGTTTCCTGCGTCTTGAAATGGTGCAAACTTTGATTAGGCTTGATAAATATGCGTCCTGCTTTTCTTGATCTGCGAGATTGTTAAAAGCTGTAAGTATTTCTTCTTTCTCCGTTGATGAAAGCTTTTTTATACAACCTTTGGCACAGTTACAATCAATACCTTGCTTTCTTTCTGGTACTACCCTTCCTGTTGATATAGATTTATAACATTCACCTCTAGCTCGCTTCGTTTTTTGAACATTTCTGCTCCATCCCGCTAAATTTCTCACTCGTTTTCTTCCACACTTTTTGGCAACGTTTTCTCCGTTATTGTTCTCAACTGGTTCAACTTCTTGGCCAACAGCATCAAGATCAGCTGCAGTCGGTGCGTCTTCACCTGATGGCTGGTATTCACTTCCTGAATCTTGAAATGGTTCACTAAACTCGCTTTCGCTACTAGGATCCATATCAATACATTTGATTGTAGATGTTTATTATTGGAAAAAAAGCACGTGCAAGACCGACAACTTTTAGGGTTAGAAAACATGTGGATAATGCAAAACAACGTGGTCGACTGACTAATGCGCAGTAATATCTTTATTTGATGTCTGGTCCAAACGGAGTGCAAGAGGGGGACGCGATGGGCGGGGTGAGAAAAGTATAAAATACGTGGTGCAAGAATGGGACAAGTAGCATGTACATATCCCGTTCTTGCAGCGGTCCATAACAGGAGATATGTGTTAGACGTGCACAGTTCAGTCAATTTCGACCGCACAAATCCCATTCTTTCACCAGATAGAAAGCCAGTAGTTTGCAACCTATTCCTGCACTTATCTCATTTTACCCAAATTATGTACATATCCCCTTCTTGCACCAGGGTCTTCAATTATCAAGACAACCTTAAATATGAGGCTATTAGTTTCATTATATTAAACATTCAAAACATTGTTACCTTTATTAACAAAAATTCTTTATCTCCAGCTTCTTTTAAAAATTTGGAAACATCCTCTTTTGTCAATGTTCTGGATTTCTTTGGTCTGTGTCCCACTGATTGCTTTTTCAAAAAAGCAATTAAATGATTGTATTTACTAATATTAACATTTTGCTTCATTAAGATTGTAGCTCGCAACATTGAATAAAAAGCCCAAAGACTGGAGCACTTATATTTCTTCGATAATTCTTCAAAAAATGCCAATATTACTTTTTGTTGTGCTTTATTCTTAATTTTCTTGGATGTACACCATTCAGTGAACCGTTTATAAAACTTTTCGTACTTAGCTTGCGACTTATCTGGTAAAAGTGAAGAGACAACATTTGCAGCAGCTTCTTCAATTTCTAAAGGCAGATTTTCCGTCTCTGAATCACTCATTATTATGAGATTATACTTAATATCTATGCACAATTTGCACCAAAAATTGTTGACATTATAAAATTGTTTACAACAAATTCGAGCGGTTGCCATAACAATCCAAACAATCCAACAGTTTCCTTGATTTTTACAATCCAAAAGATTCCTTGATTTTTATTTTGAATGGAAATTATAGTTTTGAATTTTTTAAAGTTTTTTGAATTACAGATGTAGATAAAATTTTGTACATCATACGTGGGCTAGAGCATATTACAGTGACTCGTGTGATAACAAATGAAGCTCGGGCTAACGCCCTCGTCATTTGCAATATTCACACTCGTAGTGTAATAATGCTTCTATCCCACTAATAATGTAAATAACTATTATAAAACTCTAGGGTTTCTATACATAAAACACATGGAATTATAATGATTGTTGAGATGACATCCGCTGTCAGAGTGAAATGTCAAATAATTTTTTAATAACATCAGATGAAAATTATTTATTAACATTAATATTAATATTCAGATTAACATCAAATTGCATTTTATATGGGCTTTTAATGCCCAATCCATTGGTTTCAACCGCGACATCCGGGTTAAGCTTCATAGAAACAGTTTTTGAAGAAGATGCAGAGTTCTCTTGAATTGTGCTGGATTTTCCTTGAATCTTTCTTGCAATTTCCATTTTACTTGATTCACTTTCCTCAATATATCCTTCCACAACACTGGAGGACCTCCACCCTCCGTGCCTCTTCAAGGTGATGATGTCGCTCCCAGCATTAGCTAATAAAGTTGCCGAAGTCCGTCGCATGCTATGACCAGAATACAGTTCAGGATTATCCAATTTTAGAAAAGAAGCAACCTTCGAAGGAATCTTAGACAATGTGTTAACGCCCACAGGTTGCATTGCACATTTTAAGTTCTTATAGCGCAAAAAAAACCTGCCTTGGCAGCCATCACAGGCTGAACGTAATCGCATATATCTTCTGCACATCTCAAGAACATTATTCACAGAAAATCCTTCATCCAATACTGTGAAACTTCTCGAAATATTAGTTTTGGTGTCTGGGATGGTCACGTACAAATGGGCACCCTTATCCTGTACATTTGAAATATTCAGGTTTGTCAGTTCATTGCATCGTAAGCCACCAGCAACCCCCATTATGAGGGCAACCTAAAAAATTCCAAATACTTATACAGAGAATTGAGGAAAAAAAAGGTTTACCTTCATCAATAAATATTCCTCGTCAGGTGCCTCTCTTAAAAATTGTTCAATGTGTTCCCTCTGCAGCACCTTTGCCTTTTTTGGATGGTGGTTTTTCGAAACACTCTTTAGAAAAGCAAGTAGCTTGCCGAATGTTGATATATCCATATTTTTATGAACTCTTAAACAACTTCTTAACATTGAATATTTTGTCCACATCGACGAGGAGGCAAATTTTCGTTTCAAATTTGAAAAGTACGCCAATAGGACATCTTCATTTATTATGCTTACGCCTTTTTCTTCCCTCCACTGATTAAATAGGGCATACTCTTTTTCGTATGCATTTCTAGATTTTTGTGGCAACAGTTGAAAGATCACTTCTTTGGCGGCTGCGGTAATTTCTTCCGGTAAAAACTCACTTTCTCCCATTTTTCGAACGAACACAAACGTTGTTTACAAAAATTTCGTTTCTATAAACAAACACACTAGCAACCAGTAAAGCAAAGGTACTACGACAAATGGAACACGAATAATGATTTTCAAGGTAACATCCGCCGTCGCAGTAAAATGTCAAATAATTTTTTGATAAAATTCGGCAATTCTGATTCTAAATGAGTGTGATTGTGGATAAAACGTTGTATTGCATACAATAAATTACTATTATCATAAACGTATAGAAATTACAAAAATTAACAATATCAGTAGGGGAGAGGGGGGCAGATTCAACCAGTGTTTGGAAAAACTGTAAAAACTAAGCTCTAATTTTAAAACAAATACGCCACAGTATTTTTAGGGCATACTTTAAACTTTTTGCTTGTAAAGTAACGGAACAGAAATACATAAGAAAAAATAATTTTTCCAAAAAATTAATTTCAAAAAACTTTAACAAATGGTTGAATCTACCCCTTCTGCGGGGTACATTCAACCAGTGATAGGGGCACATTCAACCACTGATGTAACTTAATGGTTTCTTAATAATAAAACTCTCAACGAACAGCAGAACCTTGTTTTATTTATAGTCCTTGCAAAAAGAAAATAGTAAAGACAAAATTGTATGCTGGGTTTATTAGCATACGTTATACATTTCCAAGTTTACTGGGAATGAAAGCAAGGACGACGTCCGAGCAGTTTTTGCTGTGTTAGGAGCAGGCAATTTTGAAACTATATCAGCTCTATCTACAGTTGATATATCGTCGACTAAAGAGTAAAAAAATGTATAATATGGTGACTTTCGGCGTAAATACTGCATTTGGTATTCATTTAAATTATGTTTTTCCAAGACTTTTCCTACATAATGTTTAACGCAAGTTTTAGTAGGAAATTTGATCAGTAGAAAATCGCCGTTGTTTATTTGCGCATCATCTTGTAACAAACGCACATCGTTATCATTTTCGGTGAAATCATCACTTAAACTGTCAGATTCCAATGGAACTGATGCTTCTGAATCGGAACTACTAGAGTAAGGTTCAGGATTCCTTCTCCCTTTCTTTATCTCTTCTTTACTGTTGTTTATTTGCCGGTTACCTGGAAAAACTTGCTTTGTAACTTTTTTTCGTTTCCTTTCTTCTTGTTGGTTCTTTCGATTTATTTTTTCATTTTCTAATTCCTCTAAGCGATTCTTTTCAGGTGTATCCGTGTAAATTCTTGATTTCCCTCTTTTTGTTTTCTTATTATTTTGCTTTGATATTTTTGGTCTGGGAAATGGTCTTACTGACTCAGGTGTGATTTTAGAAAATTGTAGCGAATCTAAATGAAAAAGCTCAATTAAAAACTTTTCTTTAAAGTACCTAAAGACAATAGTTTTTACCTGCTTCCATGTTGCCGTCAATTTGCGTAGGCCTTGGTGTCGACGGTCTTCGTGACGTTGATGGCGTATCTATATCTGTAGGTAATAAAAAATAGGTATAAAAACATTGTAATTTTAAAAAGTATCTTACCATTTTGAACCTCAGAAGCGTCCGGATTAGTTGAAGCCGTGATTTGTACTTCAGAAGAGATCAGATCTACATAACTCGCTATAAATTCTTCGTCCTTAAAGGGAAGTCTATTCAGCGGCCACAGCCCAGGCTTTTCAAACGATTTTATAATATTTGTTTGGGAAAATGCTTGTTGAAATGCCGGTTTAGTTAGCTGGGCAATTTGTTTAATTGTAATAGCTTTTCCAGGGTTCATCGTCATCCAGTCATTAAAAGAAGTAGCGCAATACGTTTTGAAAGGTCCAAAAATACTAATATCCAACGGCTGCAACTTGTGCGACGTATGAGGCGGAAATGATAACATTACGATACCATTGTCACGGCAAAAGTTTACAGCTTTGAGTGTTGTGTGCGACTCATGGTTGTCCAATAAAAGAAGAATTTTGTTTTCATTGCTGCATTTACTATGCTTTACAATATGCTCAAGAACACGCAAAAATAACTCTGAAGTTATCCAACCGTTTTTACTTCCCAAGGCAAGACTTGACGGTGGGGCTTCCGTAAGATAGTCTTCGGGATGGCGTATTCTGGGGAATATATAGACAGGGGGTAGAGTATTGCCAATTGCATTTATTATACCAACGAATGTCGTCAACTCTCCACGTTCTGCAGATGCAGCCAAGCTTACTTGTTTTTTGCCTTTAGTTGCTACTATTTTAACTGCTTTTAAAACAGTGTTAACTCCAGATTCGTCGATGTTATAAATATTTTCGGGTTTAAAATTAAATTTTTTTAGGACGGTTACATAATTGTTGAAAAATTCATTGACTGCTTTTTTATTAAACCCTGTGGCCCGCGCCAAACTTGTGTGTTCAGGTTTTCTTAAACTAATTTTGTCATGGTTTCTTCTCATAAACCCTTTTAGCCACTCTACACCGGCCTTTTTATTAATATGCCATCCTTCAGGAAACTTACATGCAGGAAGTATGTTGGCATATTCGTAAGCTAATATTCTGATTTGCTTGTAAGTCATGCCGTAATTCACGTCTGAACATATTTTTATATATTTTACTTACTCAGCTTCTTGATCTGCAGTGAAAACTTGAGTTACAGTATATTTACTGGAATATTTTATTGCTTGGTCATCTTCTGGGTCGTTACTTTCATTGCCAGAGTCCTCATTGAACTTTCTAAGTAAAAGTTCGGGCGAGTACTTTGTTTTTAGTTTTGCAATTCGTGAATGCAAAGTGTCCCGCTTTACGTTAAAATTTCTTGCAGCTACTCTCTCCGACATTCTGCGTCTTACGACTTCACGAACCGCGTTTTTCATAGCCACCTCATCTATATCAGACCTCTCCGTTTTTTTTTACGTAAGTTCTTACCATCTGTAAATACAAAAAAAAGGTTTTATAAATAACTTGTAATGTACATGGCCTTCCACCAACGTGAGGTAGATTCAACCACTGGTTGAAACTACCCCGAGTATTAGCGGTTGAATGTACCCCACGCCAAATATCCAACACAATTGTAATTCTTTGCTATGTGTGTAATTTTAGGGTTAGGACTGGTACAAAATAGTAATTACTAACTGTTATAATATGGTATTTCAGCAATAAGCAACAAATATTACGATAAACTTTTCATACAACGAACCATTAAAAACTTACCTTTCAGACACAATTGTTGACTGTTCACTAACTACACAAAAACTAGCGCACTTACGGCTTCCAAACTTCTTGAGCGATTGGAAGGGGTAAATCGAGCGATCATGTCATACTTCGCAGCGGTAAATTCAACTTAAAATAAATTCTAGGGGGACTGGTTGAATGTGCCCCTAGGTTGAATCTGCCCCCCACGCCCTTACATAGAATTATAAAATAAGATAAAAAATCTTTTGTCACTAGATATCTGGTATACTCACTACAAAAAGTAAGTTTGTTGTTGTACAGTCTCAAAATTCTATAAAAAAAAAGATTAAAAATATTCATTGTAAGGTTATGTTTCAAATAACATGACATTTCTAACTGCGCGTTTTATTCCACAACATTCTAATAACAATTTTTATAATAATAGAAAAAATATTATTATTAAAAAACGAAAAAAAGAAAATACAAAGAATTTCCTTCATTTTTAAAGCACTTTTATCTTTTGATAAGTTACGTTTATTTATTTTAATGGACATTTCAAAAGGATTTATCGTAACGTTATCAAATGATGCTGGTTTCAGTATTTCAATTCTTTTCGCTCTGAAATCTCTATTGCTACAGTTACAATTATATGGAACAATGGATACATAGGAACCGAGCTGTTCGAGTAAACACATCTGAAATACCGAACGCGACTAAAATATCGAACGAAAAACAAGCCATTTATCTATTAATTTTTACAGAAATCGTAAATATACTCACCAAAAAACACAAAAGAATTACTGAACGGTAATAATTATCATTAATCAAATAAAAAAGGCAGTCTTTCATTCGCGAACGCTAAACGCACGATATGTTATACGTATGGTTACGGAAAAACAACTGACGCCGAGAGCGGCCTTCTACTACCGCGAACTGACGTGTTCAAATTGGCTTCCAAAAAAGAAACAGATTTAAGCGATACTATCATTATTATAGTTAATATTGCAAAGCTAATGGTAAATTATTTCGATTTTTCAATTTTAAATTAAAAATTATAACTTATATTAGTGCAAATTCGTTAAAAGTAACCTATTTACATTCGCTGATTTGTATGTACAGGAAGCGTCCTGTGTTGCTGTATTTCATCCAATCACATATTGACTTTATTGACTTAGGAGTCCTATGCTTTAATGGTCTAGGAGCTTCTAGAAACAGATTTGCTGATTGGAAATGCGAAACCATTTTATGAAAATCTAAATTATGCGTGTCATTAATTGATTTTCCACGTTTTAAATTTGGTTCTGACAATATTCCGTGTTGAATAATAATTATACATATAATTTTGATTTTCAGAAAACGCAAGAAACGGTATGTATCTTGTTTAAATTAGTAAAACAATAAGTAAATTTCAAATTGTTTCTCTTTTTTTCACTATCCGATTCAATCAGTAATGCAACAACTTTTAATAAAATATATAAATTAGACTGGCAAGGTTGTGTAAACAACAATGTTATCAATCTTTTATCGATGATTACGAATAACTACCCCTTGTATAAATATTAATTAATAGCAATTAAAATTATAATAACGGATTAATCTCTTGTATTAATTTAATTAATGGCTTTTTTTTGTTGACATCACCGTGTATACCAGATAATTTAGAGGAGTGAATATCATACTGAAAAGTTTATCTGTTGACTGTAAATACTCTTTACTTTTTACGAGAAATTTACTTTTAACGAGAGTATACAAAAGAATGATGAATAAATCTCTGAATGTTATTAATTTTATTTATTTGTTCTTGAAAGTGAGACCTCTGTGGTAAAGATCTTATTTCTCGTTCAGAAGTTGGTTGCGACTGAATTTAAAAAATGTAGTGCAATCATATTTGAGCTCCTTAGGATAAAATATGAGAGTTGTATAAGTGATAAAGTATGGGGGAGCGTAATTGAGTTGTTACAATAGCTCCATCTCCATGGCACTCCTATTATAAGAGTTTGTGTAGAATCCTGACACTGCAATGAACGTATGTATATTAGGGTGGTCCTTATTTTTCAAAGTCCTCGTATCAAAATAATTTTTTCCAGTTTTGTACCTTTATATTTAAAAAAGTAAAATCTACAATATTAGGTCAGTAGAATAATATTAACCCGTGCCGCAATTAACTAACGTTTGGTATTACTAACTACGGTATCACTACTAAATTAAAGTTATTATTAAATATTGTTTTTATACACAAGCCAATATAAAAACTATCTATTACAGAACAAAATAAATACTTTCTTAGACTAAGGTAAACAGTACAAATAGTACAAACGTAAATACTTTGTTTTCACTGATAATTTGCAGACAATGCGCCCTTCTTGGCTGATAATTTTTGCGATAATCTTGCACAACCTACAGAAAAATTGTAATAGTGAGTTGAAAAATTATTTACAAATAAAGAAACTGTGTACCTGTAATAAAAATTGTTTTTGCTCTTCATTTTTCGTTATTTTTGTATTATATTCTTCCATCAATTTGACGTCGCGTTCTGCAGTGTCATTAATACTCTTCAAAGAAGATATAATTTTTTTTCCTTCTTGATAGTTCTCTCGAAATTCCCATAGAGTCGGATCCACATTCAAAAAGTCCGTAGATATACCGAACCTTCTGAATAAATTTATTGAATTAAAAGAAAATAATTCTGTGGGCAGATCTTTGGAAATAAAGCTAGGAAGGTCAGTCAAGTTTAAAGTAAGTTTTTTCTCAATTTCTTCTTCTAGTTCGTCTTCTTCGTCATGTGGTTTTTGTAGTATTTTTGTTGCCATTTGTTTCCTCTCATCTGCTCCTATGCGGTCGTCAAATATTGAAAAAGTAACGCACTCCTGATTTAAATACCACAAATGATTTAAACAATTTTTAATTGCAATAGTGGCAATTTTTTCATTTACTTGTTTGAACTTATATAGAGTTTTAAAAAAATATATCGTTTAGCGGAGCTTCTAGTGTGTTCGATGCCGAAAACCAAGGTTTTACATAACAACTTATTACAAACACACATATGGCTCTAATACCTACAACTTCATTTTTGTTTAACTGAAATTGTCCACGGAACAAAAAGATTTTTAGGAAATAAATGGCTTTTGCCATCCACCGCGCTAAATGGTAAGCGCCAGGTGTCTTAAAACTTATACCTCTATTTTCGCGCAAAAATAATAAAGTCAGTTGAAGAAACTCTTTATAATTATCGCGTGGTTGATCTTCGTCTAACTTTCTCTTAGTAAATAATATAATATCATTGGCAATATTTTTCAGAGCATTATAAACTTCTGGATCTGTTCTGAAATCTTGGTATTTTGTTTGGTCGATTGTATCCCAGCTGTTTCTGAACTTTTTGAATAAAGAAATGTCAGGACTAGAAAGTACAGCCACGTTTACCGACGAAAAGACTCCTGCTAAAACTATTTCAAATATATGATGACGGCATGGGAGCCATAAGACGTCTCGTCCTATTTTTTGCTGTAGCAGTACGGCAGCTCCCTTTAAACGCCCGGTGTTTGAACTTTTTCGGTCAAGCCCCAATCTTCTAAAGTGTCGAGAACTGCCGAACATACTTCAGAACCCTGAAATGATGCTATTCCGGGTACTTCTAATAATTGTTCCAAATTGATACCACTAGCTATCACACGCAATCTATCGTTTTTTTTGTCCCTGATACAGCTGGCAGTAGTTTTGAATCCCAATGCACGACTATAAACTTGGAAGTTATTTCAGTTATCTTTATAGCGGAATATTTTTCTGCTCGTAGTTTTTCTCTGTTTCTTTTAATAGACGAACGATTGATTACGATATTCATTGGGATTTAAAGATAATGCATCCACACAAGCTGTTAAAATGTGAGCAGCATCTCGATCGCTAATTTTGTATTTGTCCAAAACTGCTGCGAGTCGCGGAGTAATATTATCTTTCCTAGCTCTCTAAATGTGCGACGGACCAGGAGCTGGAGAAGTTGATGTTGTTTCTAACTTGCTGTCATCATCATTGGCTTCCGAACTCTTCGTTCCACAAGAAACAGTTGAGTTTAATTCAGAAGATGAAATTTAGGAATGATATTTGTCCTTCCTTTTTGCTTCTGCAGCCAAACGTTGTACTTTTCGATTGTCGACTTGCATTAATTTTGAATCCACCCCTAACATACAGCCAGGTCTACCCTTTTGCCTTTGTAAAAGTAGAAATTCTTTATCTTCTGCAATTTTTATTTCATTTAATGCATTCGAAGTTGCAATATCAAATAGATCATTTAAATTGTTAATAAATTCGTTTTCCCGTTGCACTTGTAATGAGCTTTTTCTGTGTTTCGATTTCTCTAAATTTCGTAGATCGTTATATAACTTTTTTACTTTAGTTATACAGTTAGAACGGTTTTGAGTAGGTGTTCTTGCTTTCCTCCAAAAAATTAAAACTTCGTCAACTACAAGGCTTGCACTTTCATACAAACTCAAATTTACAAACCCCATATTGAAAAAAGTACACTTAAAACTTCCTTTTTTGAAGGCAATTTACTACCTAAAGTTGGCTATTAATTGGCCCGACTAGATAAATATTTTTTCTAAAACTCGACATTTTCAATAAAAAACAAACCCGCTTACATACAATTAATCCTTATAGAACAAAATAATTAACTGCAACCGCGTGATCTTTCAATCATCAACTGATTTCCCTATAACAATTGCATTACATTGTCGCAACATGTAATACGACAATCAAGGTCGATACGTGTTAATGATATCTGATCAAGCTGAAATTTAGTAGTTTTTATAAACACGTTTTTATATATAAACAAGAGTATGTATTTTGTTTGTAGCATGTTGCTGCACTGTGCTATTTTGCTAGTCAGTAATGACTTTTCTCCAATATGTATGTTGATTTGTTTTGTAAGATAATTTCTTTTTAAACTTCTTGTTACACACGTTGTGCTGAAATGACTTATCCTTTCATGTCAGTAACTACTTGCCTTTTAAAGGAATGTTTTGTGATAAGATTTTTCATGCCATGATGTGGCACTGAAATGGTTTGTCATCTCCATTGTGAATTTGTGCATGTACTAATAACACTGCTATTATGCAAAACTTTCTTAACACATACTATTGGATACAATTAGTGTAAGTTGCGCCAATTTTTAGACCTAGCCGGTGGTTGAGTTCAGAAAGAATGACTCGCACATATTACATTACTATATTGTATTATGTATCTAATCATATCATGTCCAGCAATCATTCCATCAATTTAATCTATTATATTAATTAACTAATTCATTAATTTATTTATGTGTCAATGTAGTTTATAAATTGTATTAATTTAATTCAATTAAATATATTGTTATAATTCAGGGCAGAAGGACCTTGGTCTATAGCCCTTTGATGTATGTAAGTACGTATGTATGCTACATCAATAAAAAAACATTATTAATTAATTATATTTTATATATAATTAATATATAACTGGTTACATAAAAATAGTCTTTCTTTAAATGTAAATAAAACAAAATTCATGATAATAAAAAATAGGTTTAACGTAATTGATAAATCTAGTCATGTGGGAATACAACTTATACAATAGTCAAAAAATAGAACAAGTTTATGAGTGGAAGTACTTAGCCGTAATAATAGATTGTCACTTAACATTTTCTGTTCATTCAAACTGTATGTTATGAGTAAAGTTGAAAAACAAGTAAATTTAATGGGTATAGAATATGCCAAAATCTTAGCAGGTGGTCTAAATTATTACTAAATAAAACAATAATACTTCCCCATTTTAATTATTGTGCTAGTATCCTTTACCTCCTAAATAACACTGAAATTAACAATCTTCAAAAAAAGCAAAATTGTGCGTCAAGAATAATATTAAAATGTAGTAGGTATACTAGCATAAGAAGAATGTTGCAAGTTACATGTTTGTTAAGTGTAAAAACCGACTATAACCAGAGCATATTTTAAATGAATTACTATTCGTAAAAAGATGTTCATGATCATAATACTAGAAGTAGAAATAATTTTTATAATTTATAATTATTTAATTATTTATAATAAATATAACACAAAATAAATTTATTATTTGCTGGTTTTTGAGGACTGGCAGCCTTTAATAAAACATAAAATTAATTTGACGTTTCGCCCCTCAATGGGTGCTTTTTCAAAAAGTTTTTTTTATTGTTATTGTGTTATATGTATAAAGATATGAACAATTTTTTTTGATTACATAGTTAAACTGAAAATAAATTAAAACAATTAGATTTGTGAACGTGTTTTTATTTCCTTTCCATGCCTAATACTAAATATTTCAACACCTGCGTATTAAACAAACCAAAAACAAAACAAAACAGCGCCATCTAACAATTTCCTATTATATCTTTAGATTTGATTAAAGAAGTAAAAAGCAAATAAAAATTTAACTAATTTCATCAAAAATCTGCATTCATGAGGTTAATTCATCAAACAAAAGAAAAAGCTCAATATTAAAACTGTGTATTAAACAAAAAGAAATCTCCTATTCTAATAAAAAAAAAGAAATGAAGTAATAAATTCAAATTAAAATAAACCCAATAGAAAATTAAAAATGGTATGGCATGGAAAGGAAATAAAAACACGTTCACAAATCTAATTGTTTTAATTTATTTTCAGCTTAACTATGTAATCAAAAAAAATTGTTTATATTTTTGTTATACATATAACACAATAACGATAAAAAAAAAACTTTTTGAAAAAGCCTCCATTGAGGGGCCCAACGTCAAATTAATTTTATGTTTTATTAAAGGCTGCCAGTCCTCAAAAACCAGCAAATAATAAATTTATTAATAAAATAACAGCCTACAACGAAATAGAAAATTTAAAAAAAAATTTATTTCAAAAATATAATTAAACAACACAAAATATAATTTATATAAATTTTTAACTATAATAATAGTTTATGGCGGCTACCCCCGCCTCTGCCGCGACCTCCACGGCCACGTCGACCACCACGGCCACGTCTACCGCCATAGCGTCGGCCATGGCGCGCGCGGCCACGATAATGTGTCACCATTTGGTCCTGGAAAAATGTAAGATTAATTTTTTTGCAACTAAAGGAAAACCTGTGCGGACTTCAGAACCACCTTCACCTGCTTTCATAAATATATCGTTAGATTATGAATTTTTTTTACAATATCTTTTACAAACAGTATGAATTTTAATTTATATTTTTGCAAGTAATAATGTAATATACAACATGCGATAATGAAAGTATACCTACCGTTCGTAGTATTATTTAATAATTTAAATATTTATTGTGTGCAAGGAAAACACTTACGTAATCCTCTTCTTTATTTTTCGCTCCATCATCATCATCAGTCGGCTAAAATACAAACAAATAAAAAGTTACACTTATTGTTAGTAGTGTCATAGTCACAACCAATTACATAATTATGGAGATGAACAAGTTGACTGAATAAAGAATGTTAATTTTTATTTTCGCAGCATTTATAAGTTATAGCGTAATATACAACATGCGATAAAGGAAGTAATGTTAGTAGTAGTGTTTAATGATTTAAATGTTTATTATGTGCAAGGAAAACACTTACATTATAATCTACGTCTTCGGTGGTTACGCTGCTTCTTGCAGACTCGTATGCAAGCCCGGATTGTAGTGAGATTTCGGCCCGAGTTTTTCATCGGACCGGCCCACGTTCTAGAACATAACCGATGAATCATACATGCAGCTGTTGATGAGTCATACAGTTGATGACTCATACATCTAGAATGTTCGATGACGTCATATGTGGGTTTACTATTCGTTACAGTATGTAGCTTATATTGCACTAAAATAGAATGATAGCATATAATACAAGCATTGCATTTGGAATTTTCAGTTTCGGCTTCTATTTCTTCAACATCGTCGAAATCATCGTCTTTAACAAAAAATTCATCGTAAGCCTTAGAAGTTGCCGACATGTCTTTAATTATATTCCATTTGGTAGCAAAATCTTTTAATTCACTTCAGGGCCGGATTTAGACTTGATAAGGCCCTAAGCTATTTGAGATATGGGGCCCTTTATAAGTCAAGATATATTGGGACAAATAATGCTGCAGTATATTTAAGTATATATGACAATTGCTCACTCAGACAATTTTTTTGGGGGGCCCCAAGAAAGTGGGGGCCCTAAGCTATAGCTTGTGTAGCTTATGCGTAAATCCTGCACTGATTCACTTTGTACTGAAATATAGTCAACACCATTTTCCACTGACAAGTTTAATTTATTTGTTAAATACATAAAAGGTTTTGGTGGCAATTTATCAATTTCGGGAAAACAATTTGGATCAAGCCAAGATATATCCAAAAATAATAATTCGTCTTTAACAAATCTGTTTTCAATGGTCATTATAACTTTATCATATATTACATTAAATACATTAAAACTAAACTTATGCTTTACGTCTACAGGAGTTTCATCTTGAATTGTTTCACCAGGCATCAATTTTCGGCGCCTCACTCGTTTTTCAGTAAAAGAGTCTTCTATAAATATGTCAATGTTTTTTTGTGTTAATTTTTCATTTGCCCACTCAATAAAGTTTTCCGTAGACTGTAATATAGATTCAAAATCTCTCGACTGCTCTTTTAGTGTTTTTAAAGTTTGTGTTACCATTTGATGAGCTTTTAATTTTAACCCATTAGTTTGCAAGTATAGTGATAAAGGTGTTGTACAGGAAAAATTCTCAAAAAATATTCGCGGTAAGCAAAAATTCATATTTTATAAAACTTTCTAAAAAGTTATTGGCTTTAAATCTTACATCACGGTTAAATTTTATTGACGCAGATAGATCCAACATTGTTTCCAAGAATTCAATATAAATAGAATTTTGTGGCATGTTATAAGATCCAAACATTTTACTTAGCCATTTGTCTTTAGCCCACCACCTCGTTTCACCAATTGTTGAAATAAATTTGAATTTACTCTTCGTTTCCCATCCAGCCATCCTCAAGTACGATTCACGATTCTCTTACAAATACCGCGCATGCGTTCATTGTACCAAATAAACTAATAGCTTCAGGGCAAATTTGAGTCGTATAGGCCATAACTAAATTTAATACATGAGCGTAGCACCATATATGTGTTTGCCCAGGCGATTCTTTTTCAAGCCATGCTGTAAATCCATTGTATTGGCCTTGCATACTTGCAGCCCCGTCTGTTGAACTTCCAACACATTTTTTTATATCAATTTCATTTTCCTCGAGAGCCTTGCAAACAAGATCACATAAATTTTTCCTGTCATGAATTTCTGTATTAACATAGCGAATTGTAACACATAGTTGATCATGTATATTGATATCTTGAGTGCTGTCTATTTGGATAGTAAAAAAATTGCTTTCCTAATTTCTTGAGCAATTTGTTTCTTCATTAATTTAGCTATAGAATCGATAACATAATTTGCAGTAGTTTTTGATAAAAAAAGTAACTAATTTACCACGTCTACCAGGACCGCGTTGAGATGTATGGTATTTAGTACTTAATTTCACGCATTCTTCAATATGTTTTTCTAAAATTGGACCATATTTAGATAATAAAATCAATATTTCTAAAAAATTGCCATGATCTAAATTTTTGTTATTAACAGTATAAGCTGCTTCAGCTTTCTTTGCTCCTCTATAACTTAACCCTCTCTTTCCTATTAATTTAATCGTATCCACAATTCTTTCCATTATAGCTCTTTGTCTTTTTATATTTTCTCTTCGTGTACTATCAAATTTACTTACAATATCTAAACCCTTAGACCATAACATATAAGATTCAGCGCATGTGTGGTGCACATTTGATATTTCGTGTTCTCTAATCCTTTCATATAAATTTTTAGAAAGCTTTGTTGACAAACCTAAGGTAAACCTATTATCCTCTTTACTAAAAGCTAAACAAAAACTACAAAAAAACTTATTTAAATCAAGAGAAAAAGATAACCACGATAACCAATAAGACAAATCAGCATTAAAGTCATCTTTTTTTGGTTGCTCTGAATGGAATTGAAAAAATAAGCTTAAAGAAAGTTGATCTGTTTTGTAAAATATTTTATGGATAATGCATCACTTTCCGTTTCGATTTTTTGGGCCGAGTTCTCTTCTTGTAGAGGGGAAAATGCCTAAATTGCAAAATAAAAAATAATTTTCTTACATTACCTGCAACTCTTCTCTTATGGTATGTGTTTGACTTTCGATATTTTCCACAAAGTCTGCTCTCGTGGTGACACTGCTGGGGCCAGCCAGTTCCACTGGAACTTCTGTGATTTCAATTGTCTAGAAGCTGTATTAATTTGTTAATTTGTTTTTTTTTTATTTATTTAACTACAGAAAAATTAACCTTTTTTTGAAAGTAAGTGTTCCAACTTGTAAGATGTTTTCGCACTTTCTTCTAGAAGTTTTTTCTTGTTTTCTCTTGATTTTTGGACCCCACCTTTTCTTTTTTGTTGTTTTTCCATTGAAAATGTTTCCAGTTTCCACTTAAATTTCACAACACAAATTTGTTGTAACTTTGGAAATTCGCCAACCACTTACTCTCAAATTACAAATATCCAATTGCTTACGATTTGTTACATTGAAATGAAATTAAAAAACAATTTAATTGATTCGATACCGAACTGATCCTTACAAATCTCTGTATGAGAGTGAAAATCAAAATCACCCTGTAGTGTATGTGCGTGGGTAAAATTATTCACACCTAATCGAGAGTCGGTACGTTTGGTTCCACTTGTGAGAACGTTTTCGGATAGAAATTCAAATTCATAAACAATATTTCTATATTGTTTACTAATTTGTGTTTTCACACAGTGACATAAATCTATGTCTAATACAATAAAACTACGAAATCCGAAGTCGCTTATTGAAATCTAAATAAACTAATGAATGAGCTTGTGATTATAACTAACTGTTTAAAATATTTTTTATTTGAATCAGATGTTTTTTAATATTGAAAACGTGCTTACGTTGGTGTGAACATATATTTATATGCATTTTATTAAGCATCGGCGATTGTTAAATACGATATCCCGCTACTATATAAAGTATATAAAGCCAACCAGAATAACGTCATGATATTCGAATATTTTTAAAACAAACATAAATTTTATTTCTTTTGTGATCTTTTTTTTATTAAAAAAAATGTAACCAACATTGACCGAGACGGCCTAGTTTGGGCCCGAACCCACCGGCCCACCGAGATTTTCTCGGTAACTCGGCGGTACAATCCGGGCCTGCTCGTATGGTTCGCTTTGCTAAAATACAAACGAAAAAAGTTGTACTTACGAGTATTGTTAGTAGTGTCATAGTCGCAAACGATTATGTAGTTTTGCAGATAAACATGTTGACCATGAAGAATGTCAATTTCTATTTTGAAGTGCTTATAAGTTATAACGTAATATACAACATGCGATAAAGAAAGTACTGTTTGTAGTATTATTTAGTAATTTAAATGTTTATTACGTGCAAGGAAATGACTTACGGTATCCTCCTCCGATGTTGATTCTGACGGTTGCCGTCCAGATACCTAAAATACAAAAGAATAAAAAATTGCTCTTATTGTTTATGACAAAAGATATATAGTTAACTAACCATTTTAGAGATATGCCTTTGCAAATTCTTGCAAGTTTGACTAAGTACTTTATTGTCGTTCTGCAATAAAAATATTTTAAATTTATTTTTTTTTGGTTCCAATTTTTTAAAAATAATTTTGCTAATCAGTATGTTTGTAATATTTACTACTTACAACTATCTCCAACTGATTGATAATGTTGTTCTTCATTAATTGCTGTTTGAAAAAAGTTATTAGTTTAAAAAGAAATTCTTAATTAATTCCCTTGTAATACTTACACCTTCATATTTTATTCTTTTGTCCATGTTGCTACTGAAATTAAAATGCAATAATGTTGAGTAATGAAGTAACGAAAAGTACCTGTAATTATAATCTATATGCAGAATCGCGGCTTTTGAAATTAAACTACCCAAAATCTTATTTAGTTCAAAGTTTTTAATCTAAGACGACTCCTATAGAATATTTAAATTACGATAATCAAAACTTTTTTGCTGACTGAAAGATAATAATTCCTACAAAGGAGGGAGGTTTAAAAAAACTACTCGCAATGATAATGAAACCGTGGCCTACAAATACAACAAAATGTTAAATAATCACTTTCCTTTTTTTAAAATGGCCCTAAATGGTCAAAATGGTCAATAGTACCTACCCCAAATCTAACTTACAAAGAATTGTTGAAAAAAGCACCTATATTTTTATTTTACTTGCTAATATGCTTGGACTGGCTTGGCTAATGCTAATGGACTTGTTTATGGCTGTCGGTTTGGAAAATTTTGCAGCCTGTTGTAAACCCCTCAAAAAGTCCAAGCAATATTATTCAATTATGTATTGTTACATGAACTATACTTAATTTTATCATATTTTACTATGTACTGAACTATCCCAAGCAGCATCTAAGTAGCGGTAACTGAGATTACGTAACTACAACTAAATTTATGACTTTATCGGTTTAATTACTTCAGTTTGGAATATTTTAGTAATTATGTAGTTACTTCTACTATTTATGAGAACTATGTAGTTCCATTACTTCTAAGTAGCTTTTTATAGATGTGGAACGGTATTGCTACATAGTATAATTACTTTAATGTTGTTGCAACTTCAATTGATATTATGATTGTAGCAGTAACTTGCCCGAAGCTACTTTAAAGTTTTTAAAACTTTAAAGTAGCACCGAAAGTTCCTGCCACCGGTCTGAAACCATTGCTTAACCTTTAAAGTAACTGAACTATACGGTAGTATTAAAAGTAAAACTTACGTTTATGCTACCCAGGAGAATCACTTGAAAGTAATTTTCACTACTTATTTTGCATCAGAATAACTAGAAAGTTCCAGTTACTATTAAAAAATTACAAAGAAGTGACAGTAACTTCTAAAGAGGCCTGTAGGTTAGTTTGGAATTTGGAAGTTAATTGTCTTTTTGCAGCGGTAGCAGTTTTGCAAGTTTTTAATAAAAATGTCAAAGGCAAATGCAATAAGAAGAAAGAAGAATTTTAGATATACGTCCACCTTTTATAAAAAATTAAAATTAAAAATTAAGCAGTTAGGTGAAATCAGTGGAAACAAAATCAACTGTTTACAATACAAAATAGAAAAAATAGGGATGAGATCACTGGTAAACCATCATATAGTAAACAAGGGTGAAATATATTCCCCTTTTTTCTTTCGTCACTACAACTTTAAAATAAGCCATAATTAAATAATAATTGTTATTAAGCAGCAATCAGTATAAAAATATTGGTTGTTTGTTTACGATTGACTTTTAAATTTGAGGTTAAGTTCCAATGGGAATTTTGCAGACATTAGGAGCTAGAAAGTGGATACGGAAACGTTGACGGCGTTTTATAGTAAGAGTCACTTGAAAGTTCCAGAATTTTTTAACTTATTTTATACTTTTTGGTAACAACAACCTAGAAGTAGAATGTTTAGTTCCCGTTACTGTTTATAAAGTGACACAAACTTTAGACACACATTTTACAGTTAATACTACTTTAACGTGGCTTTTTTCAAAACTACTCTATATTTACTTGTAAAATGTTGAAGGTTATTAATCAATTTGCAATTTGTTGTAATTGTTAAAAAGTGTTTTACTAGAACTCTTAATAAAGATAACAAATCGATGTCAAATTGTGCCTTAGGAATAAAATAAAATGGTTTCTATCATGTTTATCAATTTATAAGTATTTGTATTTTATTCAAGACATTTTTTATTAAAAGATATATTTAAAGAAGGCGTTGTTATTTTTCGATCTATCATCATCGCATTTAACAGAAAAGTTGCGATGGTTTATAATTTTGGTATGCTAGATTGACAAAATAACGAAGCATTTCATCTCTTTATGTATTATGTACGTTTTACAAATAATATAGTAATCCATTTTGTGACACGACGGCAGCATTAGTAGAGAAAGTGAAAGAATATTTGTTAAGTTGCAAGAGTAAGAGAGAGCAACACGCGACACGATGTGTCAAAGAGAAAAAAAGTTCCACGAAAGTGGCAATTACTACGCCGCCACGTTCCCGCTACGTAGCCTAACGGTAGCTGGACAAGTTTCGGAAAGGTTACTGCAACGTATCTGCTACCCGAGAATTGTTCCCCATTTTGGTTCCAGGCACGTAACAATACCGTAGCAATTACGTTCTTGTGACTAACGGCAAAAACTTTATAGTTTCACCGGTGGTTGCTGGTACGTAGCGGTGACTAGAAATGCTGCTTGGGATGTGTATTCTTATAGGCTTTTGGGAGATGGAAATCAAAAGTAAAAAATAAGGCAAAAAATATAAGAATGAGACGGAAAAAACTGGTGGTGGTCCTTCACAGACTACTCCATTAACAGAACTTGAAGAGCGCTTGATTAATTTGTTAGGGTGGAAAGCCATTACTGGCGATGGTAATATTGAATTAGGGTTCAGTAATTCCAATAAAGAAGCAGATATTGCTACTTCTTCAATTGATAGCACTGCTCAAACTAAATCACAATTTAGTACATCACCACCTCCATTAATTGAATTAACTAACAGTGAAAAAAAAAACAAAATACCGTATTACAAAGTGAATCGCCAAGTATTGTATAACCTGCAAAAAAAAGAAAGCGTATAGTTACAACAAATGAAAGAACAAGGTTTACCACTTTAAATCAAATGCACAATGAGCAGTTAACCATTTTGAGAAATATAAATGTTTCTTTAAAATTAATAGCCGAGGCATTGCAGACAAAAAAATAGAAATGTTTTGTTTTTGTTAAGAATAATTAGTTTTAATTATTTAATTTTGTTATATTTTGTTTTTGCAAATGATTACTCTTAATGTTTTTTGTGTTAGTGAGAAACAATTTTTTGTTTTGTTCTTATAATTAAATTTGAATATATCTAGATTCATATAAAACGTGATATAAATATTATGTAGAATAACTTTTTTGTTCAGAATTTTTCATTATTTAGTTTAGATTTTTTTTTATATTGTTAAAATACTTTTTGATGCAAATAAAAACATATCATTTGTATAAATTTTATTTTATTATATATGTATATTAGGGTGTCCCTTATTTGTATATGATAGTTTTGTTTTTCGAATTTACTAGGTCTCACCCCCTAAAAAGTTTACATATTGTATAAGCACACTAAACAAAAAATTTCAGTGAATTAACTCAATTACTTCCTGTGCCGACAGGCGCTTAAATGTTGAAAGGGTTACCTCACCTGTTTTTTAAAATTTAAGCGCCTGTCTGCACGGGAAGGAATTAAGTTAAGTCAGTGAAATTTTTTGTGTAGTGTGCTTATACAATATGTAAACTTTTTAGGGGGTGAGACCTAGTAAATTCGAAAAACAAAAATATCATATACAAATAAGGGACACCCTAATGTATATACACTAACATATAAAAAATACAAATTCATATATTATACCTATTCACAATACATAGTTCTACCAGGAAAAGGCAAAACTTTAAAAAATAATAAAATATCTTAATTTCGAAAATATAAATTAATAACAGTATTTCTCATTTCTTGTCCCTCTTGCAAAATATTTATGTGATGTCTTTCCCTTACATCATCATTATTTATTTCTGGTTCGTCAACTACCTCATCTTCAATAAGAATATTATTATTTTGCAAACAAATGTTATGCAATATGCAGCAGGCATTTATTATGTTACCTGCTCTAAAAGGCTCGTACCTCATCATCCTTTCTCTCAAAAGGCATCGAAATCTTGATTTTAAAAGACCTAAAATATAAGAAATAATAACACACTTTGTTGAGATAAATGTTTATCTTCAAATCTTGATATTAATATTTGTAAACTTACCGATACATCTTTCTATACAATTACGTGCTGATGTTAATGCATTATCATATCGTCTTTGTGGTGTACCGTCTACTGTATTCCTAATGGGTGTTAATAACCAGGGTTCCAGGGGGTAACCACTGTCCCCAAGTAGCCAACTTCTGTGGTCACCTGCATTGTAATTATCATGTAAATGATTTCTCACATGAGATGTACTCCATATAAAGGCATCATGTGCAGCACCTCCAAGATTGGCATTAACGTTCAAAATGTTTAAATCAGAATCACAAATAATCTGTACATTTTTTTAGTGGAACCTTTTCCGGTTAAAGTACAGGTGCTCATTTTCAACTGGTTCCAAAATAGCAATGTGTGTTCCATCAATACAACCAATTACCCCAGGAAATCCAAATCGTTGCATAAAACCTTCTTTTACCAATAGTTTCTCCTCATTTCTGACAGGAAATCTGATCCATTCATTACTTAGTTGAATTATCGCATTCCACACTTCATGTAAATACTTGCTTTTTTTTGTGTGAAGATGTTGTAACAACGGAAGAAGAATTGTGGGGAAATCTGCATGCAGTGTTATGTCATGATGAGGAAAGGTAGGTCCTATTGAAAACAATTCAAAGCAAAGAGTTAAAATGTGCAATGTTCATTTTAAAGGTTCAAGAGTTGCAGTCTACGGCTTTTGAAAGAACATATGTTAGAACAAATGTCCAAATTTCGAAAATATGACCCGGAAGAAGCCACTGAAAGTGGAAAGGAAAGGCTGAAAACAGAATGGGGAGACACCATGCGTCTACTTCAGACAGTGTGGTGCAATTATGAGCACATTGTGCGCACAGCTCAAGTAACTAATAAATCTGGTAAGGGTGGTCGCCCTAGAAAAGAAGTTTCGCGAGAAAAATCAGATGTAGCAGCAGCTCAGGCCATTCGACAAGCAGCTTTACAAACAATTGAAGACGGGGACACAACAATGGAGTTTTCTGTTATAGATGTTGAGCAGCAGGATATCATTGCACGACCATCTAGTTCAGCCTCAGAAGATGTGACTGTGGTAGCCACATCTGTTGAGGTGCCTTTTGAGTCGCCATTAGAAACCCATAATTATGCCCGCCCCATAAATGAGACTGAGAAACAGAAGTTCAATCAGAGAGAGCATACGGAAGCAGCAAGGAAGCGTAGAGGTCGAGCCAGTGATGTATTTGGTTTTTTGTCAGAGAAAACTGCCATAGAGCAAAAGCAGCAAGCAGAAGAACTGCAGTTAAGAAAGAGGCAGTTTGAGGTTAGTACCAATTTGCAGCAAGAAGAGATGGCCTATAAGAAAGCAAAATTGGAGTTTGAGGAAAGACAGTGGAAGGACCAGGCCGAAGATCGCAACCTTGAACGCAAAAGAAATGCAATTCTCAATACTCTGCTAGAAAATATGCTTGTGGGAAATGTCAATAAAAACGTTTAGGTCAGTTGTGTCAGTCAGGGGTCAGTGTAATTTTAAGAAATAAGTGGTCAGTATTGTTTTTAAGAATTTTGTGTTTATTATTCGTTTTTGTATTGAACAGTGTAGTGTTTATTATTCGTGTTGGAACAGTATTATTGTACAGCTTGTTTCATTTTCGAAATATTAAACTATATTTGCATATTGCGTTTTTTTTATTTATTACAAAATCTTTACTGAAAATATTCCTCAATATTGGGTGATTCAACATTAAAATAATGTGAAGTAGTACTTCCATAAAAACATGTGTGAGCATTTGTAAGCAACGTAGCAATGAAATAAAATTTACCAACAGGTTGTAAAAACAGTTTCTGATTTTTTTTAAAATCGACAAACGCAAATTGTTGAATAATTTTTCCGAAACTCCATTCTACGCACTGACGAACCTTCGCCATCTGTTTATTAAACTCCGTCTGTTGATCTGTCAATCGTACATTTGAAAATGGGCGTATGAGTTGCCTCCTTAAAGGGTATCCTTCATCACCATATACACAAAAGCGATCACAATATAACCGTAGCTGTTCCATCATAAGTGTATCCCTTAAGATAAATGCGTCATGACGTCTGCCCGGGTATGGGCTACTTAAGTGTAAAATTATTCCATTTGGTAAAGTGATGCTCTGGAAATTGAGACAATGAAACCTCTTATGTCCACTATACACCTCCTGCTGCATGGACTGTGGTCTACAGATTGCCCTAGCAGTCCCATCAATAAACCCAATACAATTAGTTAGTGGGGCCCCTTTGTCATGTACCATTGTAGCAATTTCCTGCAGATACTCATCAGTTAACCATTTATTTTCCCCAAAGTCTAACAATAACGTGCTCCATCTTCTGTAGACAAAGTTACATATGTGTTTCAAAAGCTTACTGAGGGAGGAATATTGTAATCCAAATTCATTTTGAAGATCTTTCAATCTATTTGGATAAGCGAAACGTCGCAGAAGCAAGCACAATCCTGCAACTCCTACAAATCATAGCTGGTGCAAATATATGAACACTACCTATGTTTTATACAAACCTTCGATCACATGACGATCTGGCGTTTCCCATCGTACAGGCATTTGTAAAGCTCCATGTAACCTTACAATATCTTCTTTGTCAAACCGAAATATGTGTCGGAAATTTGCTAGAGGTATTGTATCAATACTGAATGACGCACAACTATACAACTGTTCTTTTTCTTCCAGTTCATTGTTCAGGAATACGTACATTAAATACTCCTTTACCTCTTCTGTACTAAGACATGCCACAAGAATTTCCAAAGTATTATTGTCCATATTGTTAGTCGTTTCTACGCTGTTCAATCAAAACAATTTTACAATAGCGAGGATTGTAGTTCTTGTTGTAATACATATACCTCCATAAGTATTTTTCTAAGATAACCTCAATTTTATTCAAGGGGTTGACGGTTGTGTCTTCTTAACTGTCAAAATATAACGTAAATACTGCGTCAAGCGCAAACAACGAAACGGAAGATCGCTCTTACGATTATGATTCCTCCGCTATAGCTCTATAACTATAACGAAAACTACCTTGCGCAAACTCTCTAATGAAGAATTAACATTTGTTTAGATAATTATAACCTCAATAAACAAATTTCAAGATTTGTTTTTATTGTAACTAACTTCACTCTTCAAATTTGCGGCGTTGCTACGTTTATAATTTCTATTTGCTGATAATTGCCGATGAAAATAGAAAAGTTGTTAAATGGTATCGATTCAGACAGAAAAGAAATTTCCTTTCTATCTCCTTTTCTTTCTTATTTCTATTTCTATAAAGATACGTAGTTCCACTCTTTTGCTATGAGGAGGTTATCTAATCAAAGAGGTTAAAAAATAATACAAAAGATTATTTAGAAGAACTTGTGAATAGCAGCACTGGCGCCACATACTGTGTACTTGTTTAATTAATGCATAAAAATGTACAGGGTTGACATCAAGTGTCTTCATATTTCTTAGTTGCAGTTAATAGATAGCGCTGGTGTAACTAATTTAACATTATTTAAATACTTAAAATTAAAGTTTTAAAAATTAATTATTTAAAATATAAACCCAGTTCAAACCCAGGTTGCGCTATGTTAGAGACGACAAACACTTTCGTATTAAGAAGACTTAAGCAACAGCAGGCATAATGCTAGATACAATGTGTTTTTAACACTATACATCGTTGGTAAAACAACGCTTAGGGATTGGATTTTCATGTGTGAGGAAAGGAAAAATAGCGAATTATCATTTTTATGAGAAAGATCGATATCATCGCATACTTGCCTTTTTTAGATTATAGTGACCATGATTAGAGCTGATTAGAGTAACTTTTTTGTAAAGTTGGCGCTAGGTAAAAAATTGAGAAATAATTTGTCATTTTGACATAACTGTAAATTTATTTGGATAAAAAATAGAAATTATTAAATAGTACTATGCCTATGTAAGTACAGCGAAATTATCAATTTTTATCTTCAGTTACTAAACGTACAAGTATTGTTGACTTTAATAGTATATTAAGTATCAAGAACAGTAAGGACAGTCTACCGATCGACGACAATGTTTGGCGACTGAGAAGGCGAAGTCGCCAATATTGGAGGAGATAGAGTGCTTGCTTAAAGTTGGTAAAAAAAATCCACCGCTAGCTCAATGCGTGGGGGTGGGTCCACAGTTGTTATTTATATATTTAATATTTTCTTGTTATTAATGGACGCCAGGTCATAAAAATTTAGAAAAGTTGCTGAGTGACCAGCTCAACAAAATAAACTTTAAGCAAACCCAGTGAAACAGTTCCAACTGAGTGATGAGGAAATGAATAAAACACAAACTTGTTACTTGGAAACATATAATTATAATTGTAGCGTAATTGGTTAATATAACATCAACAATAAAATATATCAAAATTATTAATATAAGTCAAAATTCCCAAAATTGAAATGATAATTAAACTGGAGTTATTACTAGTTGATTAAAATGGAAAGCTATTTGAAATTGAATACAATTAAATGACCTGAAATAGGCTAATTCGCCGAGGCGCATGTACTGAAACGCCTATGCACGAAATTAAATTTAAGAAAAACGTGACGATACTTCGTGAGCTCACTAGGTACGACGCATTTATAAAAATCATATAACAAGGCGACAATAGTTATGTTACCGGCGAAATACCCTGTACAAACTTTAACTTGAAAATTAACAAAAAAAATCAAAGTTCGATTAAAAACCTTATCTATATGAAATATTAAAAATTATGTAGATATTAAGTTATATAGAAATATCAGAACGGCTACTAGCTTCAAAAAAAACATATGCACCTTTAAAAAGGTTAATCGCATTTCCAAAACTCTCAACATCTATATCATGATAATGTGCGAGTTATTCGCCACTCAGGCTGACAATGATTTAAATGATAATTGGCTAACAAATTTAACATGCAAATTAGGTACGAACTATTACCATATGAAAAAAATCAAGTAAACTATAAATTTATAATATTTAAACTTAACGAAACATCTAGTTATTACCAAACCTTGAAATTACAAAAATCTAATCTATCTGACCTTTTTTAATTTATTTATCTGCTTGGCCATTTTTTCTTGAAATGTTCTAAACAAAATCAGCATGGGTTACTGCATGGTACTATGAAGCTCTAGATTCTCCAGATGAAATCTTATGAAGAAATTAAAGTATTGTTTATATGCTCCAAGAAAAAACATTAATCACATTCAACTAACGAAATGTGTACATCCACAACCAAATCCCAGACTCCCGGGTAAAACTACAAGGAGAAAAATATATTAGCACCCTTGAAAGTATAATGAACCATTAAATAACTTACCCTCGACACGAGGACAGAGGTTAACCAAACCACAACACCTAGCCATATTTCAATGGACAATATTCATAATAAATGTATCTCCTAAAAGAAGAATAAATTAGAAATTTGAGATATTTTGTAAAATCTCGTAACGTACCAGGATGACTGGAAAATTTAAAGAAGAAAAACTTCGAAGGTGGAGACAGTCCTTCTCCTCGAAGAGTATAACGCCAAAATGGCCGAATTATCAAAAACAAAATTTGAAATTGTCATGTGACGTCAGTACCCGACAACAAATGGGTTGCCTAACTAACATAAGTGGAACGAATTTAAACATTGAAAATTGAAATGTTACAAACTCCTTACTGTTTGAGATGCTTATACTATTTTTTGTACGGCCATTATGAATACAAAGGTATTAACTAAGTAAATATCCCGAAGATGGTAAAAAATAGATTTAAAATAATTTATTTTTACCTTGTATATCCACCAAACATTAAGCAGGTTTTGTCGTTACCACGGATACGTTTGTAATTTTATTTTTGAATGTCACGTTATTTTTGTCGTTACCATGGATACGTTTGTAATTACTATTATTTATTGGATATTTTTCACGGCAAATTTAAATAAAAAACATACATTTTTTTTAAATAGTCACATTAAGTATTTAGAAAATAATGATTTTCACAAAAGAGACATCTAAAGATCATGCATTTATTTTATAAATTACATATAATTTACTTACCGTTCTGTTTTTGACAGAACTGAACGGTAAGTAATTACTTACCGACGCGTTTTTGCTTAGCAACCAGTAAATATAACCTACTGTTCTAAAACCAAGTATGGTAAACAATCCGAAATAGCATGGTCGTACAAAAAAAGCTTTAAACACACATCAAAACCCAATCCGAAGTGTACAGTGTATTTCAACTTAATTTGCTACTCCAATCATTAGTATTTATAAAATTTACCCTATTTCATGGCTCTATGGTGTTTTATAACATATATTTTGCTTGTTTTACACTACACAAATAAATGTGTTGTCATGTTAGAAATTGAAAAGAAATACTACTATTTGTTTTATAAAAATTTATTAAAGTTCTTATATACACAAACAATATTAAATAATAATTACTGAAATTGCGAATTATAAAATTAAAACATTACCGATTATTTTAATCTTTATACGCGGAATAGATTAAAATAAATGTGTATGCATTGCAGGAGATACATATTGCAGTGATATACTCATAAAAAGAAAATTCCAAGTTCTGGGCACCAATTATAATTGAGGTGAAATTCAATAAAACAATAGTATAAATATATCACTACAATATTTTTTTAAATTTTTAAATAACAATTTTGCCCTGTCACTAGCTCAGATTTAATCTCGGTTAAGCAATCGACAAATATCTCTTTTATCTGAAATAAATCAACCTTACCTTGCCAAATTTTCTATCAATGGGTCCACCTGTAATGATGACACCTGGGCTGGTAAAATTGTAACAAGCTGCTAAACAAATTATTTCCACACAAGAAAAAAAATAAACAACAAACAAAATCCACAATTATAAATATAAACACAATTTTATTTAATCATAAATAAACAAAACATAAAAAAATAATGGGAGAGAGACTAATTACTCTCCTAACTACCTATTAGCCTTTTTTTTATTGTTGGGGATTTCTACCTACTTTTTATTTTATCTAATCTACAAATCCAAAATCAAATAAAAATTAAATATTTTTTTTATAAAAAAAAATTATCTCAATTTTCTTTTTCATGAAATTAGGTTAACCTTTCTCAAAAATTTTTAATTATACAGTTATATTCTTTAATAGTTTCAATGTAAAATAGTTCGATATCTCTTTAATAAAATGTTTGTCCGAAATTATTGTTGACTGGCCAGTATAATGAAATTTAAATCACTTACGATTTTCCTCACAGTAGATACATTCTTTAACCGATCCCAGAAACAACAGACTGCTTTAATAACCACTGCCAACCTCTTCACTGGTGGAAGTGTAAAATTGCTTGATTGCAATAAAATTAAATCTAAAAAATTTTTTTATCAGATTAAACTTTTGATCTGATATGAAGCCATCCAAATGGATTCTATAATTTATATTCTTGAAATTATGATGATAGCGTAAGTTATATATATTTTTCTTGCACGAAATCTTATTTTGTTTTATATCCATAACCTCCCTTTATTTTTTAAATTATGAAAATGCATGTTTTTAAAGGTTAATCAACATAGAAACAACACAACCTCCTCTCACTGCATTCTGGAGATTACTGATTGTTTTTCTCATAGTAATTTACATTAAGAACATATAGAAACAAAAACAATATAATACTATCAAGTAATGCATGGATTGAACTGTCATTTAACATTTTTCAATAAAATATAAATTTCTTTAAATTTTTCATTTGATTACATAAAAAGAAACCCCAACACTTCCTTAAGATAACAATATAACATTTCTATCTAAAAACCCAACAATAACTTACAAATTGAGTCGAACAAACCAAATTCATAGGGTCGACTAAAATTGTATAAATTTCCATTTAAATAGGTCCACATACCAATCTTACCCGTTAATCTGTACACAATATGTTTATTTAACTTTTCCCATTAGTGTGACATCAAAAAACAAATACTTAAGATACAAAATTAACTAAAAATGAAATTTTACTATCGGCACAGGTCTGTAGACATTTTTAAATTGAATTGGCTAAAAAAACACATTGAACTACAAAAACTTTATACAGCTTACACAGCCAAGATGTTAACCAACAAAACTCCAACAATAACTTCTTAAACCTACATTAATTAAATTAGAACAGTGGCTCGATAACCCATTTTGAAAATTAAGTAAGGTAAGTAACTTTTATATATGCAAATCTACTCATAATAGCCCGTTTTATTTAATTATAGGTGCATTTTATCAAATCTGAGCTATTGACGGAAGATTAAGAAAATATTTCAACGTACCAGTTGTTGTATTAAAAATTACAATTATAAAGTTATATACACACTTAACTAGTATCCTTTTGTTGAAATATAAAACTTTTTATGCATGTTAACATAATATGAATAAATTATTCCACTAAAGAAACCCATTTTTAAAATTATTTTAAAAATTTGAGGTTATGTAATGAATAGATCGGAACGTTAAATAACCGCATGAAATGTAACTTTAACAAGAAAATATCGCAAATAGGATGTATTTATCTAAATTCCTGTATTTAGCTGGCTTCAACCGTACTTTTCAAACTATAAAATAAACCTTTTAACATGGATTAGTTTATGAACGCCTGAAAGATAGGCAACCCAAATTACCTATATAAAATTTTTAACTGCATATAACACAACAATATGTATTGAGGTGTTATGGATTTCACCGTTTTTGAAAATTTCATTGATGATGTTCGGTAACGTTAAAAAGAATATTTAGCATCGGTTCTTAAATTAATAGAGAGGCAGGTTATGTCATGGGCATATAATTACTAAAGAACATAGTGAGGACTTTAGTTAAATTCATCAATGTTTAGAATAATAACTTATGATTAAAGATTTCATGCAAATATAACCTTACTTTTCTAATAATCACATGCACATAAATAAATTACTTTTATAAATAAAAAGGATATAATTTAGCTAGACTGTTTTATCACAATCATGTATAGGCAACCTAAGTTACACTTTAGGCCAGTTTTCCCACTTGCCAGGGAAAGTTATTTTCATATTTAAAATTTCAAGTTACGATCATGCAGCGTTAAGCATATTCTTTGACATTCTTGGAGGCCAGCTCAAGTTTACACGGTTATTTTCCTGTAAATAGATTAAGTAGATTAATCTTGTTATGATTGATGTAACATAATTAAATTCTGAATTCATATAATAAGATTCTGGTCATTACAAATTATGGAGGTATTGAAATCCTTTTGGTTCGCGAAAACGCACTCTTATAGCCTTTATCCTGGTTTTTATTGTCATTGTTTTTATATGTGTGCCTTAAGCAATGTACACTGGACATTTTATGCACAAATTCATTAACGTAGAAGTTATTTCCAGGCTGTGGTTTGTGAAAGCATCTTTTGGTGTATATTGTTGTTTGTACTGTAATAAAATCATGTTTGTATGAAATTGTAAAAATATTTCTATGTATAAAATAATTGTATCACTCACATTGATTATTCATTTAGCTAATTTGTAAAGATGAACTCTTAATTTGTTGAATTATGTATGTAAATTTGTATTGTACGAGAATCGTCATCGTTAAGTGTTTTTCGACCATATCTTCTTTAATACTCAATTTGGGACCATATATGTCTTATAGTTTTTTAATCAGTGTTTTAAAAGCTACAATCTTATAGCATCAGATCTGGGATTAGTGAAGATTAAAATCACATGTTTTTTGGATTATGAAGTCATGGTAGCGGCGATGGTTTTTTGTTTGTGGAAATTGACATGGAATTCATTTGTTTTGACATTTCCTATATAAGCTGCTGCATTTTAAAACAAATTTAGTCACAAAATATTCAAGGCAGAAACCACGTTTGACTCCAGTTTAAAATCTGCAAAAATTTGAGGTTATATGTACAATCACATGTTGACATGTGTCAGTTGAAATAAACATTATTGAAAATAAAAGCAAAGGTGTTTACCTGAAGTTTATTGAAGAGTTAATTAGCATTGTGCTATAAATATAATTAAAAGTGAAAGTATTTCTTCGTTTATTATAATTTAAATATAAGTGAATTATTTGTGTTCATCGATCAACGCATCGATTATATATTTTTATAAATAACAATCAGCTATTTGGTTATACAGCAGTCTTACCAATTGGATGGATATATTGAATAAAGGAAACTATTTAAACATACAAGGTTGGTTTCAAAAATAATCCTTTCTTGTTTATTCAAAGAAATAAAACTAATTTGTGAAGTTCATCTTAGGGTGTATAAAGCTATTTGTTTTAACTCATTAAATTCTTTTTAAGAATTCATTTCTTTATCAATTTAAAGAGAACAATTAAAATTTGTTTTAATAAAGATTTATTTATTTTGGATAACAATTTAGTTACTTAAAAATAATTATTTTTGTTGGTTTGTTCAAACGAATAACAGTATTTAATCCTATGTCAGATAAATACGACCTTTCTTAACGTTTAAGCAAACTATAGGATTTATTCTTAATCACAATTGTAAAGGACCCCGCACAAATTGAATGGAAAGTGGGTCCCGGTCAAATTGTCTGAAAATTGAGTATGTTATAGTTCTCGACTTTCTGTACAAAAGTTCTCACACACACAAATTGATCTTATGATTAGGATCCAAGATACAGAGGTCTGAAGGTTGATAGTTTGGCTCGGAAATCTCGGGAAATCAGTAATCTGAAAGAAATCTCAAAAAATAAGTTGTAAGTAGGTGTTGAGAGGTAATACATTAGTCATCACCATGAACCTTACAAGGTCTATTCAAGGTCAAGTTGGTTTTTTACAGGTAAATCACTGTTTTCTAATATCGCCCTAAATAGAGCAGTTCATGGGTCCGAACAACTTCAGATATAAAGCCAGTTGGCTTTCCAAGGTCACCCAAAGGTCATGTCTGTTGACATGACCTTTCATGGTCTTGCCCTTGACCATGAACCTTACAAGGTCAATGCAAGATCAAGTTCATTTTTTACATATAAAATTATCATTTAATTTTTAAAATAACATCACAAAAAATATTGAATTTTTTCTGCATTGTCTACATATATCACTGGTACTGTGGGTTGAGTATTTATGAAGAGAAAAATTAATTTCCTGAATAAATATATTGCAGCTCAGTATTAAGTGGTATTGATAATGTAGGAATTTACAAGATGTTCAATCAAGTTTCAGATTGATTTTTCTGGATTCAATAATTGGTTCCTACTAAAAAAACTCACATGACCAAAATTCACCTAAAAATTATCTTGTAAGGTTTATAGTCAAGGGCAAGTAAACACTCATAACCTTTGAATGACCTTGGCAAGCTTTATATCTTTATAGCAAGACTTTATATCTGAAGTTGTTCGAACTCTTGCACCCCCCCTAATTTAAGGCCAAATTAAAAAACAGTAATTTACCTGTAAAAAATCAACTTGACTTTGAATTGACCTTGTAAGGTTCATGTTAATGATCAATATATTACCTCTCAACACCTATTTACAACATAGTTTTTGATCATGATCTGGAAACTACATTAGGGATATATATCAGTAATATAGCCAAACTATCAACCTTCAGCCCTCTGTATCTTGGATCCTAATCATAGGATCAATTTGTGTGTATGAGAACTTTTGTTCAGAAAGTCGAGAACTATAACATACTCAATTTTCAGACAATTTGACCGGGACCCACTTTCCATTCAATTTGTGCGGGGTCCTTTATATTTTCTTTTTCATTGACTTTTCTTTTCTGATTTAATTTTTGTTTTTGAATAAAGGTTTTGTGGTTTTCAATTAACGTATGTTTTTAATTGATGCTAATACAAGCATACAGCATTTTTTCTTTCCAAGTCAGATTACAGTTACAGGTGTCCAGCTTGCAGAAGCATAAGTGCTTATAATTTATGTTTTATATTCAATGTCACTGCCAATTCTTGTTTCCAGGCATAAAAGAATATAAGAGTCTCGAAATTCAAATAATTTATGTTCCACCGAACAAACCTGAGCTAGTTGAGGGAATTAAATAAAAAAAATATATGTGTATTATTTATTAATTATTATTTTTATAATATTATTTGAGGATCATCGCAGTATATATAAACAATAATAATAAATGATAATTGTTACAATTAAAAATGATAAAATTAAAATATTATCCATTATTTTAAATGTTGTGTACACAAAAATTTAATAAATGTAGATACATTTAACTCGTTGAAAGAAATATAATTTACCCAACAGAATTAACAATAATTTACATCAACAATATTAAATGATAATTATTTAAATTAACAATTATAAGAGTAAAACAGTATCGATCATTTTAATTTTTGCACATAAAACAGATTAAAATAATCATAGAAAAACATTTGACATTGTTGGAAGAAATATAGTTTATACAACAATATTTACACATAATTTACACAATCAACATTAAATGTAAAATTTATTAAAATTAAAGAATATAAATTCCAAACATTATCACTGTTATTTAAAATTTTATACCCGCTCTAAATTAAAATAAATATCGAAGTGTTTGACGTGATTGCAAGAGCTATTAACATAATACAGTTATTAACATAACATAGTTATTAACATAACATAGTTACTAACATAATTAACATTATTTACACAAACTATATTAAATGAAAATTATTGAAATTAGTAATTATAAAATTACAACATTGCCGATCATTTTAATTTTTGTACATTAAAATAATCATAGAAACATTTGACATTGTCGGAAGAAATATAGTTTATACAAAAATATTTACACAAACAATACTAAATGTAAAACTTATTGAAATTAAATAATATAAATTCCAAACCGTTTCACCGTTATTTTAAAATTTATACACAAACTAAATTAAAATAAAAATCGAAGTGTTTAACGTAATTGCAAGAGCTATTAACATAACATAGTTATTAACATAGCTTACATAATTAACTTAATTTACACATACTATATTAAATGATAATTATTGAAATTAGCAATTATAAAATTAAATCATTACCGATCATATTAATTTTTGTACACAAAATAGACTAAAATAAATGTAAAATAAATTAATAAGCATTTGATGTCGTTGCAAAAAATATAATTTACAATAATTTTTTGATTTCGTCCGGCACTGCTGTATCACTCGTTAACGAATTCCTTAGGGCGAACCATCAGAATTCACCGATAAGTTAGAAAATGCTGTTACAGCGTCGTAAAGATGCTTGAGTAACATCTTCTCTTGCTTTTCCTTTAATGTAGGCAGGAAGGCCGCCATTTGAGCGGCTTGTATCTTTCTTGAGGACACAATTGGTCTTTGTTCCCATTCGTCTTTGGTCACGTTCTGAAAATTGACAAAATAAATTAATTAGCTGAATTAAAATAAATACAGTAGGTATATTTTATGGTAGATTATAATAAGGACCGGCACAAATGAAACTATGAAAATGACTCGTTACAATTTATTGATCCCAAATGGGCCAACCTTTGTAACATGCTACAGTGCTTTTCATCATTTAGTGATTAGTTTATTGTTAGATATTTTTAAATCAAAGAAATGTTAAGAAGTGATATTTGAGAATTGAGATCAACAAACTTGGATAATATTTTCTAAGTTTTGCTTACAAACTTTAATTTTAAAAACAAAAGAAAAAACATTTAGCAATCAGAGGTGTACGTCGAAAACACTCAAAAATCTGAAAATGGCTTAAGTAAAATTGATTATTATTTTTGCTACAACAAGAAAACACAGTAAAAAATGTAGAGTTAAAAACCAACTCTAACCCGTGCCTATATAGGTCCCTCTAAATAGTGTTAATTTTTAACACTGAAAATAGAGTTAAACCTAGAGTTCCTTGAACACGAATTGATGTGTTATTTTGACAAAAATCAGTGTTCGTGTTTACTGTAAATCATGTTGATCCAACTAAGTTTAGAGTTGCATGAACAAAAACTAGTGTTAATGTTTACTCTAAATCAAGTCAATTCGATTATATTTAGAGTTGCATTAACAAAAACTAGTGTTAGTGTTTACTCTAAATCGTGTTGATCCAACTATGTTTAGAGTTGCATGAACAAAAACTAGTGTTAATGTTTACTCTAAATCAAGTCAATTCGATTATATTTAGAGTTGCATTAACAAAAACTAGTGTTAGTGTTTACTCTAAATCGTGTTGATCCAACTATGTTTAGAGTTGCATGAACAAAAACTAGTGTTAATGTTTACTCTAAATCAAGTAGATTAGATTATATTTAGAGTTGAATTAACAAAACTCAGTGTTAGTGTTTACTCTAGATCGAGTTGATCTGATTATGTTTAGAGTGACCATTTTCACTAAATTGTGTAATTCTAACACTACTTCGTGTAAAAAGGAATAGGATGGCTTTATGCAGATAGGAATCAAGCCAAAACCAGGAATCATTTTTCAGCAGCATTTAAATATGAGGGTATCAGAAATTACCCCCAGTTGTGGGTTGGTTCCTCTCCAGAAAGTTGTTCAAAACCACGTTATAAAAAAGTCTATAGCTGAAATAGACTATTATATATGTTATAAATTATTCCTCGACACAGTGGAATATGTAAGATATATTTAGGAGAAATATACCATACATTTAGAAATATTAAATATGTCAATAATAATAATAACTAACTGAACCATATATGAGTTTTATATTGACAAATATATCTAGATTGTATTTAGGTTCTATTAAATAAAACTGTTTAACTTTTAAGAAAAGTTTATTAATACATCATAGTACATGGTATTGAGTTTTACTTGTTTAATACATATTTAGGTGTAACAAGCCATTGCGTCGACGAATATGATTGGTGTAAAATGAATGGTTCTTTCTTTAACAAATGTTTCAAATCTATAGTATTAGTAGGATTCGTTTCTCCTTCTAATAATCTAAAAGAATGCAACTTATCATCAAAGTTAATGGTTTTCCAAATTTTGGTTATAAAAAATACCTGATTATCGACAGATATTATGTCAACAATTTCTTCAAATATTGGCAAATTATTACATATAACTGAACACACAAGAAAACCTTTTCTATATAAATAACCATACTTAACCCAATTATGCACCAAAACTTTAGTGGACGGAGGAAACATTTCAATACATTCTTCTATTAAGAATTTATATGGATATGCTTGCAATAACAGTTCTTTTGTTGGACCAAAGCGAGTTTCTATTTCGTAAATATTTAACTCAGATATTGTATTTTGCTGAATTCGTACAGATAGTGTCCTTGCTACATTTTTGTAGTTTCGTAATTTTCCACACAAAGATTTTAAAAGAGAATGTTTACCCTCATACCGCATACACCAAAGTGTAATCAAAGGACCTTGGCGTTGAATTACAGTAGGATAGTGCACCATAAAATGGTGCTTTGGAATTAACGGAACCTTAAAAACAGAAAGAAACAGACGATGATGCTCTTCAATCAACTGTCTCAATTCTTCAACCATATCAAGATCCACAGAGGGGCAAAATATTATTGACATAATTTTTAAAAGAAGTAGCGAAACATTCCAATATGGCAAGACATCATCTGTTATTAGATCATGTAAAATTAATGGAAAATAACGTAAGCGGCACCATGCTTGACAAGCTTTTTGTCCAAGAGAGTGATTATCTTTATCCAATTTTATTGCACTGGGCTTTTTACTCATATCTAGTACTCCATAATTAAAAAAATGAATGCGATTGTTTAATTCATGTAAAGTAATTTTTTTCTACGAATAAGTTCTGTTATAAGTAGCTTCAATTCATATTGTCCAATGCCCTCTAAAACATCTTGCATAATGTCAACTGAATAATTTTCACACAATTTGAAATGTTGAAGATCATTTAGAATGCTCCTTCTTTTCAGTCCAAATTCATTTTTTACTTCGGATGCGTTTTTACAGTGGAGTTCATACAAAGCATCAGTCCGCCATGTACACTGTTTATCAGAATATATATTTTGTATGTCAGTTTTATGTGAGAGACACATTCGACAATAAAAGTTTGCAGAGAAACTTTCGACCATGCCATACAGATCATTGGCAGCCAAATTATCATGTGAGAGAGAGGTCAGCACAACATACACTGGCTCCTCAAACGAATCAATTTCAATACCTATGGTTTCTAGAATTTTTAAATCATCTACAATTGGTCTCAATATATCGTTGAGAGTTATAAGTTCCCCATAGTCATTCGTTGCTTTTAAATCTGCTGTATAGAATAAGCACAATAACTGAATTTGAGGGAGGGAAGAGTTAGCAATTGCTGGTAAATTTTGTATGGTAAAATAAATTACACCAAGTTTGTGTATTCCAGTTTTTGAGCCTAAAGGATTAACAATCTCGACATCATCGTAATAAATTTGTAAACGTAAAACATATTTTTTATTTAATATTAAAGTATTGTTTTTTAAATTACAACCCAAATCAGATTTATTACAGTCTTTGTCAGTGTGAAGAAAACTACGAACTCTTTTATTATTTTTGATAATTCTTTGTAAATTATCAATTATTATATACTGTAAAGTTCGAGGAACATTTTTTTCAATATAAATCTTTGAATCCCTATCATAGACATTATCTGTACGCATACCCAGGTAGATTTCTCTCGGTAGGACAACATTAGGGAAATTATTAATTTGTTCATTTCTTTTATATATTGTATTGTACTTTAACAATTCACTCAAGATATGATCTTTTTTGAATGCAATTCTTCATTTAAAGAACTATTTAATAAATTATCAAGAATATTTTGGACCAAGTCAGATATAGATTCATAAATTAGTTGCATTGTTGATTGAGGTAAGGAAAGCGACATAACCTGAGAAAAAGTTATTTGGAAAATATGTTTTATCGAATCATCTAAATCATCATCTAAATCTAGATTCTCATTCAAAGAGTTATTATCAGCAGAAACATTCTCCACATTCTCTTCTTCTTCATAGTCTAAAGAATCATTTGCCCCAATATTATTGGGATCATTTAGAAAAGATTTTTTGGCACAATTGTTAGAATGCAATTCATGTGTATTAAGATGTTTCCTCAAGCCACTGAAGGTTAAGAAATGTCTCTGACATCTTGGAAAACAGCATTTCAAATTCAGTCTTGGATAAATATGGTTGTCTATGGTGGTCTTTTTCAAATATGGTTGTATATGTGACTGTTGCTGCAAGACGTTTCCTATCGGTTGATTGATCTAAACAAATTTTTTTTTAAAACAGGAAATTATTCTATAAGTGTGGACTAACCTTGCAGAACACAATTCTTCTGTCATCTATTTTAGTAGCCTTTTCATTGGAAATCTTTGGATTTCTTTTGGATGTGGGCAGCATGTAACATATAGCTAATATTGCCCTTGTGCATACATCATATTCTGAAATTAAAAGAGATTGTTAATAGTAGTATAATTACATTGTGACTGATGTAGAACATTACTTTCACCATCAGTATGTTCATCCCCTTCAAGAAGCTCATCGTTTGGATTTGTCATGGAACTTTTATAGATATTTAAAATTTTTTTGGCATAGTCACTGGTAAAAACTGTGTGAAAGTTGGGCTTTTCGTGGTCTAAGCAAAAATCATGTTCAATCTAAATATAATAGAATGCTATATATTAGTTTATCATTCAAAAAAATCATGTGAATGGATCATTTGGTGGAATTTTCTGGTTTCAGATATAAATGGAAAACAGTTTTAAATATAAAAGGACGCTTATAATAATGACATAGATAACTGTCAAAATTCATTTGAGTTTGAGCACTGTACAAAAATTAAAAACACTTACCAAACTAGATGTGTCTAAAAATCTGGGGAAGACAGCCAATACATTTGTACCCACAGTTTTTTTATAATTATGACAAATAGACATTTTTTCTAAAATTGCCTCTTCATCGGTCACTGGATGAGCATTTTTCATAAATAAAATAGCATTATCTATCTCATCTGGAATTTGCTCAGATTCTGCTCCTTCATCAGTGGTTTTAGGTTCGCAGGTTTTACAAATGGGTCTTTTCCTCTTATGCGACTTTTCTGGTGTAAGACTATTGCTACGTGACCTGTGCACTGTTCTTTCTCTCCATGCAATAAATCCTTCCCCACCATTTACATTTCTATAAAATGCTTCCTATATAAAAAAACAATTAATTTTTTACCAACGCTAATTCAGATCATACTTATTAAAGAAACTTACGTAACCATATTCCCCCATAGGGTCTCTTAAATTTGGAAAGATTTTAATAATGGCATTCGTCAGCTCTCCTTTTGCAAATTCTGGCACTTTTCTGCCATACATTTCACTGAGCACAGTGTATGTCTGGTTAACTAATTTTATTCTTAAAGAGTTTGATAAAAGACCATGCTTATAATAATCAAAAATCTCCAGCCCTACTTTTTCCATTATTACCGACCTCCACTCCTAGTCACATATAAAATATTCAACGTGCTTATGCTGTTACAATAGTTCTTACCTCAACTGTCATATAGTTTTTAACAGTGAAACACTGTTTCAGTCGTTTGCTCTCAGCATTTTTAGATGGAGAAGCCGATGGACCAGCTTCATTGAAGATTATGTCCAATTTATCAATGTCGACTAAAGTTGGGCCATCAGCAGCTTAAAACCAAGTTGATTTTTGTTAATAAATAAAACACACTACGCAACAGATACTTATGTGTTTTTATTTTTATTTGAATGATAAAACCCCAAGTTAGTTCAAATTAATGTCAAATTGAAAAAGGTCATTGAAGGGTTGGTCTTTCCAACATTGAATAAATCTGTTAAATGATTAAATTTCATACATACCTACAATTGCATTTTAATTTTAAAATAAAGACGGTTCTTTTTTAATTTAAAATAGAGACGATTCTTTGGCACAACGTGCAGCATGCCTTTTGCAACAAATAAACAGCACTAACTCAAATCTTTGATTTTTGTAGTTAGCGTTCTTTGACATTAAGCCCTCAAATTGTTACCATATAGTATAATTAACCTCTAAAAGGAAGAAAACCCCGCTCCAACAAAAATACTGTTGCTTTATTGTATTAAAGAGATATTTTTAATAGTTAATTATTATTTTTCTTTGTTCAATTTATCACAAATAAATGAATGCATAAAAAATGCATGTTAAAGTGTCGCTTCTGGATTTTTAACAACAGTTTTTTTTGTTTTCACAAAAAATTTATAAGTCATAAATACAGATCAAATTTTTAATATAGACTTTTAATTAATAATTACTACTATTACTAATAGTATACCTACTTATGATTGGTAAAGTTGTGTCATTACTCAATGTTGATAAAACTGAAATAGTTGAGCTGCTATCAGTGATGCTCTCTGCTCCACAGTCTGACGAGCCACAATTATAAAAGGATCTTTTAAAGACTGTATGAATTCGATTAAAATGTCGTTTCCCACTTCAGCTAACTCTTTATCGAAAAAGTTTATGTTGGCCTCCCCCAATTCAGGAAAATGTTGCCTTGCTATAATGTTATTTAAATTTTTAGACATTTGTACATACATAAATTATTAACTTGCTACTCACTAATATTTATAAATTGCTCAAATGTACAGTCTTCTTCAATCTTCACGATTTTTAGTGAATGTATGTGCTTAACCCTCACAAACATGATTATAGGGAGTATATCACCGCTAAAACAACATGAAAGCGCACCACTGGTTTTTTCTTGTCTACGAAAGTTGATGATAAACGTGTGATAAACGAATGGTCTTCCTAGAACAACAGGTGTTCAGAATATCCACAACTTTATTACCCAGGTTATAAAAATGATCATATTGCATTATGTTACGAATGCACAAAATATTCAGAAATAATAAAACGGCAAATAAATGCACTGCATGTACTTTTCGAAGACATACATCAAACGATTGAAGGGTGGATTGAAGTGATCTCAACTCGTTTTTATTAATAATTAAATATTCTCTGCCCGCGGTCCCTTCTGCCAAAGCATTGGGGAAACCCCCAAATTGTGACTAAACGATATAAATTGTTTTTATCGAATTAAAAGATAACGGACACATCCTGTGCTAACGTAATTTTACTTCTAAACATGATATCTGACAGTTATCTTCAGTCTCGTAATGTGTAATTAATATTTACTTACTTTTTTAATGCAAAGAAACACAATCACAAACACCGCACTCTAGAAACACGTGTTGTAAAATCTAATAAACATCAGCTTCCACTTGTTGGCGGCGTCGGCTTGGCGCAGTGGACAATTGCGCACCGCAATATTAATGGTGGGAGAAGAATTTAAAATCGGGTTCGTGTTGAATTCACACTGTCCAGTTAATTTAACTCTAAAAATTTACCCAGTGTTGAATTGACACTAAAATATTTTAGAGTTAATCACAGAGTCAGCAACATTCTGAGAAATTAACACGAAATCGTTAACACGGACACTTTAACACGAAAAATCTCTAGATTTTTTACTGTGAAGGTACGAGGGTAGATTAGTATTTACGGTCCCTGACATAGTAGGCTTTGCATGATATCGTCACTCATTTTTCTATGAGAACTGTCATTACTAATTATTTGTTGTGTCAAGTTTTGCGTAGGTGCGTGTTGTTCTTTGAAAGTTATTAATAATTAAGCTGGTCGATAACAGACAATTTTTAAAAATGGAAAAAAGTGAAGTCAGAGCGGTGATAAAGTATTTGCAAAAAAAGGATTAACACCTACTGAAATTCACAAGGATATGACAGACGTTTTAGGGGACTCTGCCCCTTCTTATCAAGTGGTGAAAAATATGTCTCGTGAGTTTAGATTAGGCAGAACAACTTGCGAACATGCGAAAGGTGCGGGACGTCCAGTCTGTGTCACCGTTGGCAAAAACATCAATTTGATCCATGATATGGTAATGGCAGATAGAAGACTGACTATTCGCCATATCGCGGAAATAACGAACATCTCTTATGGGTCAGTTGAAAATATTTTAAGAAATGTTCTTGATCTCAGAAAAATTTCGTCGCGTTGGGTTCCAAAGATGCTGACCGTCGATCAGAAACGCTCTAGAGTGCTGCATTCGGAAGCCAATTTGGAGTACCTGAAGGCCAATCGGAAGCAATTTCTCACTCGCTTTGTGACTGTGGATGAAACATGGGTGCACCATTTTGATCCTGAGACGAAAAGACAAAGTATGGAGTGGCATCACAGAGGTTCTCCACCTCCACGCAAATTTCGAGTTCAACGGGCGGCTGGAAAGATTATGGCCACAGTGTTCTGGGATGCAGAAGGAATTTTGATGATCGATTATTTGCAGCGTGGACACACAATAACGGGTTCTTATTATGCAGGGTTAATTCCAAAATTGCGCGAAAGCATCGACCGAAAAAGACCAGGAAAGTTGGCACACAAAATTTTGTTCCATCAGGACAACGCTCCAGTCCACAAGAGCTGCATTGTCATGGCTGCCATACAGAACGCTGGCTTTGAAATCCTAGAACACCCTCCATATTCACCAGATCTGGCACCCAGTGATTACCATCTATTTCCAAAATTAAAGGAAAACCTGCGTGGAAAAAAATATGGAGACGATAATGAAGTTATGACCGCAGTAAATGGCTGGTTTGAGGAGCAACCGGAAAACTTCTTCCTGAAAGGCATTGAAGCATTGGAACATCGGTGGACCAAGTGCATTGAAGTCCAGGGAGATTATGTTGAGAAATAAATAAATAATGTTTTAAAAATTCTTTCTCTTTCTATATCAGGGACCGTAAATATTGATCTTCCCTCGTAAGACCGAAAATACATACCAGAGCGTTCTCTAAAAGACTACTGGTAAAGTTGAAATAGTGCTCAAGACACTTCGATAAATTTCTTGTGTTGCTTGGAATAGCTCCTGTTTGGCCCTTCTCTAAAGTCAAGTCGGCAACCTGCAATAAAAATATATATTAGATTTTTATTGACAATTTAGGGAAAAGGCTATTACTATAGACAAATGTTCTTTTAAATTTATTTGCAACTAAAATAAATAAATTCTTAATATAGTTCTTTCAGTTTAGATAGCTACTGTCAGTGTAAAATTTTTATAAAATCTTGGGAGTGTACAATAACAAACATACTTTTTGTAGTGAATATACCAGATATCTAGTGACAAAAAGTTGTAGATGTAAACTACTTAGCATCAGTCTCATCCCTATAGAGTTAACACCACAAGTGAGATTGTCGGGAATGAAAAACGACTACATTAAGTTTAACCTGGAAGAATAGGAGAATTTCGAAAATAACGCAACCATCAAACATTTCTTACATAGTTATGACTACTATGCACCGATATCCCTACTCTAAAAGACGATTCAAAATGTACAAGATAAGAGAACTACGAGAATTCAGGATCGTCGTGACAACACGGAAGTGTGGTTAGGAGTCGAAAGTGTAGTTCAGCTAATGGAACTATTTACAACGGGCAAGTCACGAGTGAAGCTGTTAGAAGAAGAAAAATTTATAGACTTTTATCAAACCTTGGTGAAAGGTCTTACCGAAGCTGGTGGAGATGTGTATGAGAATTTGAAACAGGTTTTAACTTCCTTACCAATGAGTGGAAACGTTACAAGTGCTTTGGAGTTATTAACAGTTCAGTCCGATAGAATTGTGAACGTCGTTAAGGGTTACGTATTATAATGTCATGGATAAGCTGACTATGGATAAGATTTCATAGACGTATAGAGAAATGTGGTCGAGTGCTAAATAATATTTTAAGTGAAGAACAAAGACATTTAATTTACCTTGAACGCTTTAGTACTTAAGTTTTGAATGCTTATAATCTTATAAAGTATATGTAAACAATAAATAAAAGATTTAAAAAAATGTATTTTATTAAATATTAGTTCATTATAAATTCATTATATAACCAATAAACATTAGATAATGCACATACAGATAGATTTTTATTATGATAGAAACATGACACTTCGTTAACTTCCGGTAGAGTTGGTTGTTCTGGAAATTCGATAATCGATGTTGAAGTCTTTGTAAGAATTCCTTTTTCTCACGTCCTTTTACGTAAATCCCTTCAGCTACTGTCGTCTAATGATACCGAAGAATGTCTGGAAACATGAAAGTTAGTCTCGCCTTTAGACCAAGCAATGCAGTGGTGATGCTTAATTCACCAATGTGCTTGTTTTGGAGTTCTGTAGGTAATGTGGGAAAAGGTAAAGGCGGTTTAAATACATAATAGTGACTAACTAAACCGACACAGCTTCGTTTCGAGACTACTTCAAGGGCCCATCAAGGTAGCGTCCCGGTGTGTACCCGTTAAGGTGAAGTTGTCTTGAACATGAGAGGTTATTTATCTTCGCATCAACGTTCTTTAAGTGTAGGTCTCTAGACGATTTCTAAGAATCCGACGACTGGAACTGAATAGCCATTGCTATTGGAGCCCATACTATTACCTCCGAAACGCTACCTGGTGGCTTGCATTTTCTCATAGGTCAGCGAGAGAACTACCCCTGACTAAGATAAACCTCACTTGAATCTCCTCCATTCGTCTAGGTTAGACAGCGGGATACTCAGCTCCATAAAAGACCCTGACGTGAGATGAGATTCAATCCACTTACACCGGACCCTCTTGTTAGCAGACCTCCCTCCGTAACGTTTTAGAGTCATCGTCGAGAAACACTTCAGTGAAACGTGAACCGAAACACCTAGGAGTAAATGTACCACACATTTCCTTCTGATTGCGTCATCCGTTATCCAAACAGACCTGGGATTGGGTAGACAACGACCAGTTCTAAGGGTGAACGCCGTGTGGTCTCCGATCTAGCTAAAACGTTTGACAGGGTCGATCACTCTGTCTTAATAAATAAGTTAAATAAGTATTCGTTAGATAACAACTTATTAAAACTGTTGAATTCATATCTAGCAAACAGAATTCTGTTTATTCAGTATAATAATATTAAGTCAAAAGAATTTGTTGCCAGAACCGGTATGCCATAAGGGTCAACCCTAGGGCCTTTACTATTTATTCTCTTTGTGAACGATGTTGCTAATCATATAACATATTCAAAATTTATTATGTATGCAGATGATCTAAAGCTATATTTAGCAGTAACAGAAAATAGTGACTGTGTTAAATTACAACAAAACCTAAATAGTTGTTTCTGCACTAACAAACTTACTTTAAATGAATGTAAGTGTAAAATCTTTAGTTACACCAGAAAAAACAGTCAATTATATCTGATAAATTAACTCCTATATAATATGTGTCATTTAATGATGACAGTTTTGTCATTTTGACAGCGATAAAAAGGTGCATCCTTTTTTATCACCGATGAAAACGCCTGTTCCTCATAACCAGACTACATCTAGTACGCTTACGTCACTTTAATGTCTGCCCTGTCAGTTATAATTATTAAGTAATATCATATCCTATATCATATCCGCTATTTCGAATATACTCCCAGATGTTAAGTTTTATGCAAATAAATCAAATTTTAATTATTATGGCCGCCATATTTCATCCGCGCTTTAAAATTTGCAAACGTTGACATCAAATTTGAAATCAGCGACCTGAAAAACCCCTTTGTAGAAAATTGCATACAAATCAAATAATATTTCGAGTTTTATGATGTTTTTATGCATATAGTATTTTAAATCTGAAAGCCTTTTAAATAAAATTCATACACATACAGAAACGAAAGTAAAAGTATTTATTACATATTGTTAAAAAATAGAATTATTTTTGCCAGTTTAAATGACGCAATTTTTCTTATTCTTTAACCTTATATATAGATATAAAATATATTTGATTCTTGGGTATAGGTTATTTAAATTAATTAACACAGTTTTACATGGTTATGTCGACGTTTCGCTCACACATCGGGAGCATTTTCAAGATTCTTTTATTGTTCATTGCCTACAAAAAAATTTTTTATTACATTTTTTTTCTTTTTTTATATGATTAAATCAGTATGAAATTTTTACACATTTTAAATATTTTTTTAATTTTGAAAAGTTACGTACCTTGAAACAGTATGTTTGAATTTACATTTTGGTTTTCCCATTATTGTTTTCTATTACAGTGGTTGGTATGCTGATTACACAGATTTAGATTATTACTTTCTTTTTTGTTAATAATGTATAGAACTAGGAATATGTGTGTAGTTTGAACAAATTCTTTTTGGGAACTGAAGACTAATTAACAAAGAAACATCCCTTCTTTTAAACTAATATACAGAATTGGATCGGCATTGTATCAGGTTTCACACGAGTAAACCAAACAATCTTTTGCTATTTTTCAAGGCATGTGTCACATAAATTTGGGTATTTATTACTTTTCATTTCGACTGAGAGTTTTAAGATGTGTTTTTGGTTATTATTGAAAGCTTGAAATTATTACGTGTAGAATTTATTGTGTGCAACGGTTAGAATTTATGATAATATTAAGGATTTTTTAAGGAGTTTTAAGATGTGTTTTTGGTTATTATAGAATATATATAATAGAATTGGAATTATCGGGTAATGCGGTCTGTAGTAAAAATCTTTTTATTTTTTACTCAATATTTCGTCGCTTTTTTGTCAACTTCTTCAGGAGTAAACTACAAGTTAAGCCGTTAAGGATTAATTATACAATGAGTAATTATAAATAAACTGTAAACTAACTTACAAAATTAGATTAACTAGTGTTTATATAAACAGGTTCAAAACAGCATAAAAATCAGACACAATGTGTTTTTTTGAAGTTTCAATTTGACATTTCATTAAAACTAAAAAACAAAGAAAGCCAGTTTCAACAATTTTATACTAAGACTAAAAACTATAAAATATACAAATTATCTTGAAAGCTTGTAGATTATATTAGATTTAAAATGTTACTATAAATATTACTTAACTGGTTTATATCCGATTTATAGTTAATTGTATTTTGGTTTTTTCTAACGTGGTACATTTCGAGGAATAATCTAGTTTTATAATGAATTTCAAGTTCCAAAATTTTAACATTTCCATAATCAAAATTATGCCCAGTTTCTAAGTTGTGATTAACAAGAGCACACGAATTTTTTCCTAAGCGGCAATCACTTTTATGTTGGGTGATCCGCTGTTTTAACCATTGTCCAGTTTGTCCAATGTAACACCCTTGACATCGCAAACAAGATACCTCATAAATAACATTACTGTTATATAATATTGGTGTCTTGTCTTTGAGTTTATAAAGTAATTTAGAATTTTTTACTAAATTATATTTTGCAATTTTTATATTTTTAAATTCCTTAAACAGTGATGTTACCGAATGAGTTAAGTTACTAATAAAGGGGATTTTTTTAAATTTAATTAATTGTTCATTAGAATCATCAGTAGGGCCGTCGTGGAAATTAGAGTTATAGATTAGTTTTTTTAGTAGATTTTTTGGATATCCATTGTTTGCAAATATTTCAAAAAGCTTTTTTAAGTTGTTATTTATGAAACTGTCATCACTTATATGTGTAATTCTATTTTTCATTGTGATAACAGTGTTGTATTTTTGATTCTTTGGATGATTTGAGTAATAATTTAAAAATCTGCCAGATGCAGTTAGCTTTTGATACCAATCTAAAATTATTCTGTTTTGAGATCTTATTACTTTAGTGTCTAAGAATGGTACACTACGTTCTTTCTCTAATTCTATAGTGAATTGAAGATGGTTGTTAAATGAATTAAAGATATCTAAAGTGATTTGTGTACTAGCAAACGGAACAGCACAAATAATGTCATCAACGTATTTATAAATAAATGGTAAGTGGAATGGTAAGAGAGGAATAACTTGATCTAACAAATAATCTAATACTATTGTAGCCAAAATAGGACTTATCGGGGATCCCATTGGAGTTCCAAATATTTGACGATAAAATCTATTATCAAAACTAAAATATGTATTACGAATTATAAAATTGATGAGTGTTATAAGACTGCCCTTTGATAGTGTCGTAAATTCCTTGATTAAATCCCATTTGAATTGTAAGATCTCAATTACAAAATATAATGGAAGGTTGGTAAAAAGTGATACTAAATCAAAGAAATTAATACATAATCTTCTGGTAAAGTCAAGCCATTAATGTTATTAACAAATGAAAAGGTGTCCTTAATATTATAATCAGTTTGATTTTCGAAAGCATTTTTTAAAATCTCAGCTAGAAAAGATAAGTTGTACGTAGGAGAGTTAATTGAACTTACAATAGGTCGAAGAGGTACGTTAGGTTTATGAATTTTAGGAAGGCAATATAATTTAGGGAAAGATGAATTATAAATCGTTAGTTGTTTAGCAAGTTGTTCGTTAATTTCTTTTTTAGATTTTAAATCTTTAATCAAATCATTATGGTTTTTTTGTATTGTGGTAGTAGGATCTTTAGGTAATTGATCATAAGTAGATGTATCTTGTAATAAAATCTCTGTTTTATTGATATAGTCATTCCTGTCCATAGCGACGGTACAACCTCCTTTATCAGATTGTAAAATATAAACTTCAGGGTGAGATTTTGAAAAAGCCCTCGTTTTTTTGAAAGTTTTATTAAGAGAAGAAGGTTGTTCACATTTAGACTTATGTAAGAAATTTGTTACTATATTAGTAGCCCTAGCCCTTAACGTGTCCTTAGAATCATTTGGTATATCTTGGATTATGTTTTCTACATCGGCCATAAAAATGTCTAATCTTAAGTCTTTCTTTGTACATGGTACTCCAAACTTAGGTCCGAGAGAAAGAAAATCCGAGATCTCTTGTGGCATGTCAACATTAGAAATATTTTTAAACCATTTACTATTATCAATAAATAGTTACTTTCTGGATTATTTTGATTTAGTTTGTTACTGACGTGTGTTCTCTTTTCGTTTGTTCGCAGGAGCGTCAGCATGAGCAGCAGCAACAACGACGTGCACTTGCCCACTGCCACCGCCACCGACACGACTAGGACGACGACCCCCGTCGCCTGCACCACCACCACCACGACCACCTTAGCCGCCGCCACCACCGCCGACCGCCGCAACTGGGACGCCTTGTCCGTTCTTTCATCCGGCTTCGATTCGGTGCTAGGCGGAACGCCGACACCACCGAGGACCAGAAACTGGACCGCATACTTCTCGGTGGCAATCGAGGGATCCGAGTATGCGGAGCAACTGCTGGGCCGTCTCAGACGGGAGACCGTCTACGGGTGGGGCCAAATGGAGACGGGCGGCCCGGCGTTGTCCATCACCGCCGAACGACCGTCGAAAAATAACAACGAAGACGGAACAGGCGGTCAGGAACATGAGCGCCTGCATCAAGTACTGCACGGACGCGCGAAAGCGCGTCCGTGGCACCGACATAATAGCGTGGGGCGGTCAGACCGCCACTCACCCCATCATCGCCGCAGCAGTCGTCACCGACTACAACGAAAACGGCAGCGGCGGTTCCTACTCGACGACGACGACGACGACGGTGGCGACGGTAGCTCCGACGGGAGTTCCCAGGCCGCCGAGGCGGCGCGCGACAACCGACGAGGATATATGGGAGAACATGGTGTCACAACCGAGTTTCGAGGAGGCTATCACTTGGTGCAGGACCAACCATCTCATATACTACCTGCGCCACGCGCAGTCGATCAGGGCCGCGCTGTTGGAGTATCACGATGCCAGCGACCGGCCTGAGTTCCGTCTGCATCAGTTCTAGGCAGAACTGATCACGTTCGACGGCAGGCGCTGCGCGGTGATTGTTAATTATGTGTTGTCGTTGTAGTTATTATTAGTATTTAGTAGAGTGGTTGGTAGTATAGTTAGTAGTTAGTAGTTGGTAGTTAGTAGTTAGTAGCGGTAGCAGTGTAGTACTATAAGCAGCAGCTAACACCATCGCACTTACTTACGTTTGTGTCGTTCTTCTTCTTCTTTTCGACAGGTGCTGAAAGGACCAACTTCATGCGGAAAAACAGAGTTTGCACTTGCGCACTTTCGCCATCCTGTTCACGTCAGGCACCCGGAAGACCTCAAGAGGTACAGCTCCTGGCGGACGGACGACTGCCTAGTTTTGGACGATCTGCCGTTTTACAAGTAACTAAACTACCCCACTACTACTTATTACTTACTATTTACTACTTACTACTACTTACTACCACTTACTACTGACATATATGTCTTTCTTGCTCTCTCTTTTTCTCTCTCTCTAATGTGTGTGCGCGCGTAAGTGTAACCGTGTTTTTTGTCCGTTTCAGATGGGAACCCATGCAATTCTTGGCGATGCTTGAAGTGAAACGGCCCATCACGATGCCGTAAAGTACGGGGCGGTAAGGCTGCGGGCGGGATTACCTAAAATCTTTATTTGTAACGACGACAGCCTCCTTTAGCCGGCTAGCATCGTGCCGGCCACCATGGCCGCTTGCCTGACCCGCATGAGGTTTGTGCGGATAGAAAGCCCGCTCTTCGGCGAGCCGCCGGCCCCATCGATGACATCAGCAGCACCGCCACCACCGCCGCCGCCACCACCACCACCACCGACATCACCGTCACAGCCGACACCTCCAGCGACGCCGCGGACCTCATCGCCTCCTTCGTTTCCCGCTGGTACTTTACCGACGACACCATCCTCCTCCTGCGCCGACAACGTTGTCGCTGCGTGGCTGACGCAGCTGCCCACGCCGCCGCGGCCTTCTACGGAGTTTGACTTACCGCCGCCGGCGCCGTGGCCTTCTACGGAGTATGACTTACCGCCGCCGCCGCACGACGACGACGTCGTCTCATCTCCGACAACGACGGTATCGATCGCGGGACCGTCGCCTTCCCCTTCCACGAGGCAATCGCCCATCACGAGAAGGAGCGAAAGGGTGCGGCTTCGGCGGTTGCTCCGCTCGCCGGAGGACAGTCCCCCTCCGCCCCGCAAGTAATTCGTTGATGTTTGTTTGTTTTTTACGCGTGCGCGCGTGTGCAGTTGTCAAATTTGACTTTGTTTTTTTCCTCTTTTTAATCCTTTGTTTTTTTGTATTTGTTGCACAATTTGAATTTGTGCGTGCGTGCGTGCGTGTGTGTGTGTAATTGGTAAATTTGACTTTGTTCTTTTGTTTCTGTTTTTGTATTTTTATAACTTTGTTGTTTTGTATTTTTTTTAATTTGTTGCACAGTTTGAATGTGTGTGTGTGTGTGTGTGTGTGTGTGTGTGTGTGTGTGTGTGTGTGTGTGTGTGTGTGTAGTTGGTACATTTGACTTTGTTCTTTTTTTCTGTTTTTGTATTTTTATACTTATTATTGTTGTTGTTGTTGTATTGATGAACCAAAAAAAAGATCGATAATAAATCAGTTTACCGGAGACCACACTTTGTTTTATTTTTAGAATTTTTTTTCCTTCCCCGTACTACATATAATAATAATAATAATATTTAATAATACAACAAAGGCTATATATATATATATATATATATATATATATATAATATATATATATATATATATATATATATATATATATATATATATATATATATATATATATATATATATATATATATATATATATATATATATATTTTTTTAGATAGAGTTAATTTTTATCAAGTTGGATAATGATTTTACATTAAATAATATTTTGAATGCAAATTCATATAGAAAAATTTATCGACTCTGCTGGGATTCGAACCCAGGACCCTCCACTGTCTAGGTGGTATCTCTACCAACTGAGCTACAGAGAACGACTACCAGCATAGCGAGAAATTTTCCATATGAATTAGATATAAAGCAAACATGCAAGTAACTAGATATTTTTTGAATACTATTAATTTGAATACTTTAACTACTAATCTTCACTAAAGCATTTATTTAAAAATTATTTCTGTCGTTTCGCTACACAATAGCTTCTTCAGATAAAGACTGGTTACCACTAAATTTATTCTGCACAGATGTAAAGGTAAAAATTAAACTGTTTGTAACTTATTATTAATCATATCTGCAGTCTCTTCTACCCTAGGTGTAGAGGTATCGTTTAAATATAGTATTCTTGTTAATATTTATACTAATTTTTTTTAAGTGAAGGTTTATAGTAAGGATTTTGGTTTTTCCTCTCATGTTAATGGTAATAACCGTACTGAGGTCAAGCTTTTACTAGATGAATTAAACATTTTTTTATGAGAATACAAAATACAGCGATCTTTTCAATCTATTAAATAATGATATAAACTTATTTCATTGACGTAATTTGTTAATATCTAGAACTTCACAGCTAACTATAAATATATTGTATCTTATTTTAGGTATAAACTGTAATCGTTTAACAATACCTGTCTGTATATAGTATTTTATTTTTACCTTTACACCTGTGTAGAATAAATTTAGTTTTAATCGTATTTTTATTGTACTATAGTACTTAACATGGATCTTCACCACGTAAAAGACTGAAGAAATCCTATTTTAAGCAGTAACACTACGCGAAACTGAAGAATGTAATCGTATGGCTATAAACATAGCTTCTAGTGTAGCTTTCAGTGGTGAAATACTTTTAGAGCATGAGTGTTCAGTACTACCCTCCTTTCATAAAATCATCGAGAAATATTAATTAACCTTAAAATGCTTAGTTTTCTTATGCATTTAATTATTAAACAGTGGATGCTGCTAACTACTCGAACGATAATTTTTAAATAAATATTTTAGTGAAGATTTTAATAGTATTTTTATTGTATTATTTAATATGGATCTTCATCAAGTAAAGATCGAAGCAATCCTATTTTTAGGTAGTAATACTAAGTGAAACTAAAGTATGTAATCGTATGCCGAAGCCGTAAACATATATATTTTAAACAATACCTCTACACCAAGGGTAGAAGAGGAAGCGGATAAGTAAGTATATTTTAAACGATGAAGAAATATGATAGCCATACAACGATCGTAGGGATGAACATTGAATTGTGCGATCTCACACACACACACTCTTGTACATCTTGAACTGAAGACAGCTGATATTCTCATAGTAAGGTGTCGATGATGAAACCAAGATTTTAGTAGCAACTGATGAAGTAGAAGTCAACCATGCTACTTTACTATAGAAGGTAAAAGAAACGAATGTCTTACTAAACAATAATTATAAAACTTTATTAAACAAAATAGAATTTATCACTGATAAAATATAGGTTATACTTGAAGCTCTCGATGTGTTAGCTGCTACTCAATCGTTGCAGCGAGTATTTTATCCTTCAATGAGTGACCTGTTAACATAACGTATTTAATATGGTTGATAGCATGATGAATATGGCTGATAGCGTAATTAATGTGGTTGATAGCGTAATTAATGTACAATTATATACAATATAAAACTTAAGTGTGCCCAACTGCTTGTATCAATCACAGGTTCTTACCTAAGTATACCTGAATGCTTGTAAAGTTAGCCCAGTCACTAGTACCTGTCTGATGTATATTTTCTATTGACAATACTAGAGTTAACATATGTGTTTAATGTATATATTTGCTCTTAATATGCCGGCATCATGTGTTTTACCCTAGTTAATGGATATATTCAGTACCGGCAACTTTTAATTATAAGTGTAAACGTACGTATTACTTGTTGTTAAAAGCATTTCAACAGGGGTTCTGAATTTTTTAAAACATTACTCGAATATCAAAACATTCGTAACGGCGATGAATAGTTTTAATACTATCAATCTTTTTCCATAAAAAGGTTTTCATAAACGTAATATTCAAAGTAATACAGTGTCTTGTTTTTTCTTTACAAGCCCAACTGCATGGTTGATGTCAGCGAGAAGCCAGTGTAACCGCCATTCCAGCAGAGGGAGCAGGGGTTAATGAGTTAAGACTCTTTCAACAGTACCTTACCGAGTATAAGATCACTGTGTACAGCTACAGTACAAAGGGTCGCGATGTGATCTTCGAAGGAGCTGTTGATACAGAGAAGAAGATTAATCTCTTGTACCATGAACGACATTACAATCTAATCACCTCTCTGACCTCAGCCTTTGCCTGCAGCTACTTTTGCAAACATTGTCGCACCCCGCACGACCATAAAAACAAGCATAGGTGTGAGAAGTCATGTATAGGTTGCGGTAGTTCTCCGCCGTGTGTGAGACGAGCCCTACTGATCAAGTGTCAGGACTGTAGAAGAGATTTCCGAAGCCAACAATGTTTTGACAAACACAAATCTGCTCTATGTCAGAGCGTTAAAAAGTGCGAAGACTGTTTTAGTATCATAAACCTCAAAACCAGAAAGCAGGCCCATGTATGCGGAGAAATCTATTGTAAGATGTGTCAGAGCCATATGCCGAAGAATCATTTTTGCTACATACAACCATCAGGTAAAATGGCTGGTAAACAAGACGTTCTGTTCGTGTTCTTCGACTTGGAGACTCGACAAGAAAAGGAAATTACAACGGGAGTAAAGTTACACGAAGCAAATTTATGCGTTTTCCAGCAGGTTTGCCCTTAATGCTATGATTCTCCGGGTATGCAGATATGTAAAAGATGTGGCGTGCGAGAACAGACCCTAAAAGAAAAATGCATCGAAGGTTTCATGGCGCATCTGCTAGAGATAAGGAAAAAGTTTAAGAAAGTCATAGCAATAGCACACAACGGTCAGGCGTTTGACACTCAGTTTATACTGAATTACACCATAACACAAACGTCTCTAAAACCGGAACTCATTATGCGCGGCAGTAAAATTCTCCTACTTGAACTAGATAATTTAAAATTCATAGACTCGTTGAACTTTTTCCCTATGGCTCTAGCAGATCTACCGAAAGCAGTTGATCTACCGGTTCCCAAGGGATACTTCCCGCATATGTTCAACACCACGGCAAACGCTAACTACATTGGTCCTCTCCCGGACGTCAAATTCTACAGCCCGGATACCATGAAACCAAAAGCTCGTGGAGAGTCCCTAAAGTGGTACGAGACAAACAGGGACACAGAGTTCGATATGAAACGTGACCTAGTCGAATATTGCAGAACCGACGTTGATATTTTAAAGAGAGCCTGTATCCACTTTAGGAATCTCTTTATTAAAGAATGCGACGATGACCCGTTCACGGAAGCCATCGCCATAGCCTCTACCTGCAACCTCATGTACCGGAGGAGATTCCTTAAAGAAAATACCATAGGGATCATTCCGTGGGGTGGTTACCGCCGACCAGACAGCCACTCCGGAATAGCTCTCCAATGGCTGCTCTGGGAAGAACAACAACGTGGTGTACAGATTCAACACGCAGGCAGGCAGAGAGAAGTTATCGTGGACGGTCAAAAGGTAGACGGGTTGTATGAAAGACAAATATTTCAATTCCATGGTTGCTTCTATCACGGCTGTCCTACATGCTACATCACTCAATGACACAACACAAACAATGACAAACACAGTCTTCGACGGAAAAAATCAAGTCCATGGGCTACGACGTTATTGAACAATGGGAGTGTGACTTCAAGAAGAAGTTAACACATGAGATGCAAGAGTTAGAAACACATCCATGCTCTTAAACACTCCGCTAAATCCTCGCGATGCTTTTTACGGCGGACGTACAGGAGCTGCAAAGCTTAAACATATTGTGAAAAACGGGGAAAAGATCAGGTACGTAGATGTATGCTCCCTTTATCCAGGGGTATGTAAGTACGCAAAGTTCCCCATTGGACACCCTAAAGTCTACGTCGGTAGGGAAGAGTGTCAGCAGTTTATTCAGGATAAAGGGGGTATAGAAAACGTTAATGGTGTAGTGAAATGCACTGTTTTACCACCTCAAAATCTATACCATCCGGTCTTACCCGTAAAGCTACACAAAAAGTTGCTATTTCCCTTATGTCGCACCTGTACTGAAGACCTCAATCAAGCAGAATGTCATCATTCAGACGCCGATCGTACCATCAGCGGAACATGGGTCATCGATGAGGTGGTTGCAGCTGTACGAAAGCTGTACATCATACAAGATGTACAGGAGATTTGGGCGTACGATGTAACCCAGTACGATAGGGAGTCAATGGACGGTGGTTTGTTCTCAGGTTTGATTGATAAGTTCCTGAAGATGAAGCAGGAAGCTAGCGGTTGGCCTGGCGAATGCGTGAATAATCATGAAACCAGAGGTCGTTATATTGATGAATATCTATTGAACGAAGGAGTCCTCCTGGAATCGCTGAAAATCGTAAAGAACCCTGGATTGAGATCGCTGGCCAAGCTGATGCTAAATTCATTTTGGGGTAAGTAGTACACTAGCCTTACGTAGTTTTCTTTACTTAATAATAATTGTATTATAGGGAAATTCGGTCAGTGTGAAAATTAATCAAAAACTTCAATTATCAGTGAACCCAAGGAGTTTTTCGACCTCCTAACCAATCCCAGCGTCGAAGTCAACAACGTCCAAGAGATAAACGACGAGGTGATTGCCGTCAGTTGTCAGTATAAGGAGGAAGCAGCGGATACCCTGTCTTCGGTCAACGTCGTGATTGCAGCATTTGTAACAACCCAAGCCCGACTTAAATTGTACTCATACTTGGATCAGTTGGGCGAGAGAGTCCTATACTAAGACACAGGTAAGCAGCGCTATCAACGTCAACCGATCGTATTAGAGTTAATATTGTTTTCGTTGTTTCAGATTCTGTAATATATGTTTCGAAACCGGGCGAGATCGAGCTATCTACTGGAAACTTCCTAGGTGACCTTACAGATGAGCTCGATGAGTACGGTGCAGGCTCATATATTATAGAGTTTGTGTCGGGAGGACCAAAGAACTATGCGTATAAGGTGTATTCCCCGACAACAGGACGGATACACATGGTTGTAAAGGTGAAGGGGAAATTTTGATTCTATGCAACGTTTACTAGACGGTATGGAAGATAAAATTATGATCGAGTCCAGTAACATCAGACGCACGGCTGACCACCAACTCGTAACACGAACGGAATCAAAGGCCTACAGAATAACGTTCGCTATGACTTTGATTTCGTTGCTTTCGGATATAAGAAAGCACGCTTGTAAATATTTAAATTCTGTATGTATATATTTGTAAAGTATAGTCATATTTAACTCTTAAGTAGTGATAGTAGTAGTATATATGTATATTTTATGATTTGTAGTTTGTAACGTGTATATTTTTATTATCATCAATTTGTATATTAGTTTTGTATTGTATATAACTGTATCTGTTAAGAATTATTATCAGTTCTTTTAACGTTATATCTTTTACAGCCAAATATGTTTCAATCTTGAGTATTTTTCTTTACATGAAATTCACGTGTTTTATAGAATTATAACGTTCAAATATTGATATTTTAAAATTGTCTTTTACATGTTTCACACATTATGTTATCAAATTATCTTGTAACGTTATAATGTTATTGAATTTGTCTAATAGATAGAATATGATTTATTTCTTGTGTTTTTATTTCGGTAGTTTAAGGTAAAAAATAAGAAACAAATATTTTATACAAGAACTTTTATTGAAAGAAGAAGAAAATACATTTCATAGAGATATATAATACTAAATTATAACTAAAATAATACATAAGTATACTAATAATAATAAAACTATAAAGGAGCTAGCTAGTCTAGGTATCATCAGGTTGACTGGTTTTTTGCAGCTCGAACTCGTAGAAAGCACCTCGAACGGGAACTCCATGTAGATCTTCCAACAAGTATGTGATAGGTTTTGTAAATTGAAAACTATGAATTGTAATTGTAATGTAAATTGAAGACTGAATTATTAAATAGAATGTAAAGTAATATTTCCTATGCCAATTGTGAGGTTCTTTGAGTAATTAACAAATTTTGCAGATCTACGAGTCGTGATCTATCAAAATTTTTAGACCTGGAATCTGCTTTAGCAGGAAGCCATAAAGTTGCCTTAGACAGTTCTATACCAATCTCGTTCAATTTTATACAAGAACTTTTATTGAAAGAAGAAGAAAATACATTTCATAGAGATATATTTCAACAGTAGATGATGAATGATAGGTAATCGCTATCTACATGGGGTAAAATTATACACAGTAAGAAGGCATGGTTCTGTGGTTCTGTAAGAATTTATTTTCTGTTTTAATACCGTATGTCTCATTCACCTGTTGCAATATAGTCACCTGTTTAGTATTGCTTACTTACAACAACAAAAAGGTAAATAATAACTTATGACGCTGTTAAATGTACAGATTATTCCACACTTAATGTATTCTAGTTGCCGGTACTGAATATATCCATTAACTAGGGTAAAACACGTGATGACGGCATATTAAGAGCAAATATATACATTATACACATATGTTAACTCTAGTATTGTCCATAGAAAATATACATCAGACAGGCACTAGTGACTGGGCTAAATTTACAAGCATTCAAGTACACTTAGATAAGAACCCGTGATTCATTCTCGACGCAGATGTTGTAAAGACAGCTCTGGTAAAGGAAGCAAATGGAGCTACTGATATCGTTAGGACAGAAGAAGAAGAAGAAGATATGACATCAACCATGCAGTTGGGCTTGTAAAGAAAAAACAAGACACTGTATTACTTTGAATATTACGTTTATGAAAACCTTTTTATGGAAAAAGATTGATAGTATTAAAACTATTCATCGCCGTTACGAATGTTTCGATATTCGAGTAATGTTTTAAAAAATTCAGAACCCCTGTTGAAATGCTTTTAACAACAATTAATACATACGTTTACATTTATAATTAAAAGTTGCCGGTACTGAATATATCCATTAACTAGGGTAAAACACATGATGACGGCATATTAAGAGCAAATATATACATTAAACACATATGTTAACTCTAGTATTGTCAATAGAAAATATACATCAGACAGGTACTAGTGACTGGGCTAACTTTACAAGCATTCAGATACACTTAGGTAAGAACCTGTGATTGATACAAGCAGTTGGGTACACTTAAGTTTTGTATTGTATATAATTGTACATTAATTACGCTATCAACCACATTAATTACGCTATCAGCCATATTCATCATGCTATCAACCATATTAAATACGCTATGTTAACAGGTCACTCATTGAAGGATAAAATACTCGCTGCAACGATTGAGTAGCAGCTAACACATAGAGAGCTTCAAGTATAACCTATATTTTATCAGTGATAAATTCTATTTTGTTTAATAAAGTTTTATAATTATTGTTTACTAAGACATTCGTTTCTTTTACCTTCTATAGTAAAGTAGCATGGTTGACTTCTACTTCATAAGTTGCTACTAAAATCTTGATTTCATCATCGACACCTTACTATGAGAATATCAGCTGTCTTCAGTTCAAGATGTACAAGAGTGTGTGTGTGAGTGTGTGTGTGTGTGTGTGTGTGATCGCACAATTCAATGTTCATCCCTACGATCGTTGTATGGCTATCATATTTCTTCATCGTTTAAAATATACTTACTTATCCGCTTCCTCTTCTACCCTAGGTGTAGAGGTATTGTTTAAAATATATATGTTTACGGCTTCGGCATACGATTACATACTTTAGTTTCACTTAGTATTACTACCTAAAAATAGGATTGCTTCGATCTTTACTTGATGAAGATCCATATTAAATAATACAATAAAAATACTATTAAAATCTTCACTAAAATATTTATTTAAAAATTATCGTTCGAGTAGTTACAGCATCCACTGTTTAATAATTAAATGCATAAGAAAACTAAGCATTTTAAGGTTAATTCATATTTCTCGATGATTTTATGAAAGGAGGGTAGTACTGAACACTCATGCTCTAAAAGTATGTCACCACTGAAAGCTACACTAGGAGCTGTTTATAGCCATACGATTACATTCTTGAGTTTCGCGTAGTGTTACTGCTTAAAATAGGATTTCTTCAGTCTTTTACGTGATGAAGATCCATGTTAAGTACTATAGTACAATAAAAATACGATTAAAACTAAATTTATTCTACACAGGTGTAAAGGTAAAAATAAAATACTATATACAGACAGGTATTGTTAAACGATTACAGTTTATACCTAAAATAAGATACAATATATTTATAGTTAGCTGTGAAGTTCTAGATATTAACAAATTACTTCAATGAAATAAGTTTATATCATTATTTAATAGATTGAAAAGATCGCTGTATTTTGTATTCTCATAAAAAATGTTTAATTCATCTAGTAAAAGCTTGACCTCAGTACGGTTATTACCATTAACATTAGAGGAAAAATCAAAATCCTTACTATAAACCTTCACTTAAAAAAAATTAGTATAAATATTAACAAGAATACTATATTTAAACGATACCTCTACACCTAGGGCAGAAGAGGCTGCAGATATGATTAATAATAAGTTACAAACAGTTTAATTTTTACCTTTACATCTGTGCAGAATAAATTTAGTGGTAACCAGTCTTTATCTGAAGAAGCTATTGTGTAGCGAAACGACAGAAATAATTTTTAAATAAATGCTTTAGTGAAGATTTTACCAGTATTTTTATTTGGATAATAAGAAAATCGTATCAAGTACATCATCTTTATTCAATTGTTGGAAATTAGTGCTTTTACGAGACAAAAAGTGTGGTACAATATAAAACATTATACAATCACATTAGTATCTCCAAATATATTAATAGGATGTAAAACGGTATGGTCAAATGTGTAGCAGGGGAATCATACAGGTGAGCAAGTTAGATATATTTTTAATTTTAATTGATGTTTTATAACTATTGTATATATTTATAGCAACAGCATAATCAAATACGATGGATTTCCTAAAAGAATTTAACAGGGTTTCTGAAGACAAGGAAGTGATATCAACCGAAATTTTAGAAGTCGACAAGATTTATAAAATTATACCTGCAAAGGAGGTTGGAACTAGATATGGAAGATCAGTTTTAATTGAATTAAACAAATTCAAGATTTGCTTGCCAAGAAGGTACAGTCAAGTGATTAACAACAAACAAATAGATGAAATAAATAAATTGGGTAATTTTACCATAACTGTAACAAGATTTCAAACCTATGGTAGATGGCAGCAGAAGACGCCCGTGCTTGAAATGAGACAACTAGAAAAAGGTAATTACAGCTTGATAAAATATAGAAAAAGTAAAAGATTCTAATTTCATATTTTACTCTTTTTGCAGACTAAGCAAGTAATCACAGATAATAAAAGGTCGACATACCTGTGTATTAGGAAAGAGCAACCGATTTTTATTTCTTTAAGTTATATGATTATATATTTAAAAATAAACTGTTTTATTGAGTTGATGTTGCTTAATTTCATTGTTTACAAGCGTCTGGGCTAATACGGAATGAAATAAGCTGTTTCATTCAACAACATGATAATATTGATACTAGAGCATGCATGCATACTACACCTAGACAGATATTTATAAAATGATACATATCGTATTAATAATAATACTAATCTAAGCCTTATGTACTAAATAAAAAAAATAGAATTTCTCTCAGATAAATTAAAAGTTATGCGAGGAAACGATTGATACAATAGCCAGGATTGTAGCAAGGTAATCCGTGATCTGCTTAGCAGATAGGAGCAGATAGGTAATCAGTAATTAACTTACCCTAATCAGGTCGTAGGTTACTTCACCCTTCTAGTCATATCAAATACTCTAATCAATTCGGCAGTAGATGATGAATGATAGGTAATCGCTAATCAATGTTGTATCATCAACTTCATAATTATCGATATAGTCGCTAATCGTATTCGTAATCTAATGCTGTAAATTAACAGGGTTAATTCCACTGTCATTTAAATACGTATCTGTAAACACATCATTATCATCAAAATCCTCCAGTTGCAATTGGATAGCCGCAGGCGATTATAATTACACTAACCCTTCAATCACTCAATCTTAAAATAGATGTGTAACCGTTTTTTATAAATACTACCTTTAAAATGCTTTAATGGATAAACTTCGTGGTCTCGGGGTTAAGCTATGGACTTGTAAACAGACGTACTTCACGAACCCTAGTTCGAAGCTCGTTGGATCCTTTGATTTTATAAAAAAAAGTGTAGCAGGTTGCCTATCTACAGGTGTATAGAAATCTACTATACCGATCACATGACGTCACCGATAGATGGCAGTAGCAGTACTAAAAATTCAAATTCAAGGACGGGAAATCCAAGATGACAAATTGAAAATGACATACAAAAATGACAAATGCAAAAATGACAACTTCAAAAATGACACATTCTAAATTGACAAATTCAAAATAACAAATGCAAAAATGACAGATACAAAATGACACATACAAAATTGCCAGATTCCAAATGGCGGTTCAAAATGGTTATCCAAAATGGCTATTCAAAATGGCTATCGCCCTCTCTCTCGCTCTCCTATCCCCACTCAAACCCCCACTTAAGCCCCACCCCTATCCCTACTCCTCCGAGTGGGGGTAGGGGTAGGGGTGGGGGAAAAGTGGAGAGGGGGCTGGCTAGGTGTCTCCATACCTACTATCAAACCATCTATCCAAATTATCACATTCATTGTAAATAAATCGATAATTTTTTGTAAAACAATATTTAAAATCCCAGGTGGTTTCTTCATCATCTATACCCTGTTTTATGAAAGAACCTCAAAAAATAAAATTTACTTTAATACTACTGGAGTTTTTAGCAAAATACTGACCTGAAAACATTTTTATTTCCTCGTAGCAATCCTGTAGAAAATCTTCAATTTTTTTGTGAATTAAATTAGTGATAAGATAAGTGCTGATACGACTTTTAAAACATGAATTATAGCTTTCCCAAATTACGCGCTTGCCTTGTTTCTTAAGTAACTCCCGAAATCTAGCTTTAAACGTTAAAATTTGCTGAATGTGAGTTTCGATCATTTTTGAACTGGTTTGCCGTAAAGTGCAGTCTGATTCAAAGAATGAACACTATTGTTACTTTTAAATTGTTTATAGTGTCTTTAATAGTTGTTCTAATGCTGTCATTTATCGATTTATTAGACATTGTATGAAAACTATCAAAACACAAGCTTCACAAAAAATTATAATAAAACTTATAAAAAATTTACATATAGTACCTGTATGTTCAACACCTTTCACTCTACCACTACTAACTATTGTATAAATATGTGGATGGATAGTGTCCTCCCATGTAAATACTGTAAAAAATATTTACAAAGTAACATTAGTACCATAACAAATAGAACTAAAAAGAAAGTTTAATTACCTTTATAGAGGTACTAATTCGATAGACGCAGCCTCCTGGTTGCATCCAACGTTAATCATACCCATAAATTTCAAGCCTATCGTCTCTTTTGTCAATTGATTCACCTCACTATCTTCGAGAATTTCGACTATACGTTTTGGTAGAAAGGTAATTCCTTCTTGTAATTCAGCCTGTCTGTAGCGTTGTTTTATCTTGGTGCTGTATCCGCTTCGTATGTTCAATATGCGGTACACTTTTTCTTTACTTAAACTGCTTACCTTGATGATAGGTTTCTTGGAAATTATACCTACATCATTCACTTTTTTCAATAATAAAGACATTTCTGCAGATTTGAAATTAAACAAATTAATATATTTTATCAGTAACAACAATGATAATCTTACCTGATAGTTTAGCTGGGTTTTGACTGAAAAATATAACAAACACTTTGCTGGACCAGGTAATATATATGTACCACTTCTTATTAGTTTTTTTGATATTACGTATTTTCCCGAAAAAAAATAGGACACTCAAATACGTTTTGTTAAACTCTTTTGTTTTTTGTAGCTTCGAAAGTGTGTATACTGAAGAAAAGATTTATAAACGTGAATAATATTATTTGTTGGTTCCGTTAGTAGAGGGAGATGGCCGGTTCTGGACCCACACCTACACACCTCTAGCAGGCAACCATGCATACACGCTAGCATACGGGCTAATATACGGTTATCGTTCTCATACAGGAGCGTACAAGAGAAAAATATGAAAGGGGGCTTGAATTAAATGCTATAAATCAGGTCAGGGGTAAATATATCTTAATACTCACCCTGCTTCTACGTTTATGAATCGAATTCCCTTTCTTTATTATTAACATTAAATTAATTCACGGTATCATTTACATATCTCCTCTCTCATTTACATATATGATTTCTCATATGCATGCGTGAATTAAATTAATTGACATATATCATTTCTCATATGCATATCACGATCTAATTAATTTAATTCGCTGGGTCATTAGCGGATCATTTTTATATCTCGCGGGGTCATCTGCATATCTCATCTCCCTCTCTCTCTCCTCATTTCCCGCTGAAAGATTTGAATTCCTAGCGCTGCCAATTCCATCTATCGGTGACGTCATGTGATCGATATAGTAGATTTCTATACGCCTGTAGATAGGCAACCCACTATATTTTTTTTATAAAAATCAATGGAGCCAACAGGGTTTGAACCGGGGACCGCTCGAATGGTAGCCAGCCAATGCATCCACCACACCAACGAGGTAATCTATTAAAGCACTGTAAACTGGTTATAAAAAAATTGTTGACTAGCGACCATGTACTCGTAACATAATACATGTGTAGTAATTTCATATTATCAGATATAATATCCATTATCTCAACAAAATCATTAGCAAAGACGTGTTTTACCGCGCCTGTTCATATCGAGCATTTCATTTTCTATATCTCATCTGCATATAACATTTCAACTACAGACATTCCTAAAATATAAATCTATTAGTCATAACATTTAAAATACATCCGAGCAGCATAATTAATAATTATCATGTAGACTTGCCATTTCGCATTAATGATTTCACCTCAGTTCTCAGAACTTGGATCTATGAGGATTATCTCTACGCCAACAAGAAACCTCGAGTAAAATGTATTGTCTCATCCGAAGGCCGTCAACTATTTCTTATCATAACACCATTAAGTTCAAAACAATGCAAATATAATTACTTTCAATATAGTCACTTGTTTAATATTACATATTTCTTCGGAATGAAGGCCGATTACATCCTTATCTCATTAGATTACTTCAACCCCCAGTATTATTATTAATGTTTGAATTACGTAATGAAATTCAATGTTTACAGTCTGAAGATGTAATCTTTTAACATTTAAAACTATAAACGTTTAAAATTCACACACTTTAAAATACGTTAATCTTTTCAATATGTGATAATAAAAACAACAGACAGCTGACATCACAATCAAGACGTCATGTTTTTACCTTACCGATCTCATTTTTCATATAAATTAATAGATATGATATCCATTATCTCAACAAAATCATTAGCAAAGACGTGTTTTACCGTGCCTGTTCATATCGAGCATTTCATTTTCTATATCTCATCTGCATATAACATTTCAACTACAGACATTCCTAAAATATAAATCTATTAGTCATAACATTTATCCTTCTTAAATGATACAACATAGTATATTGCAATTCAATATGGTTTATTCAACTATTTTCACAATACATAGCATATGCAATTTTAGATTTGGATAATTATACATATACAGATTTATATCATATAATTAACATATCACATATGCAATTTATAGATTAAATAATCAAATAAATCCCTGAAAACACTCTAAATTGAACACGAATAACGAGGCTTGCGTTTAACCGCTATTTTTCTCTTTTTAGATTTAAAAGTTATTAGATTAACTGAAAGAATATATTTTAAAATTGAAGGCTTATAATTATTGTTCATCAGCTGCTGTGACCTTCTGCTGGTTTTGTTACGAGATTTGAATCATTAATAACACCGAATGACAATAGTTGAAAGCGTCAGATTGAAAAAGGGAGTTTTAAAAGAATAAAACCTTTTGAATGTTGCTGAATAATTATTCCTTGTTTAGGTCTGAATGAACCATACTACGTAGATGATGTATCAAACTTACCGGTACAAAGTACAGACGAGATAGCATCACCCATGATTACAATCAAATACCCCGATGAATTAACAATGAGCTTATATACCCTCTACAGGTGTTACCGAGAAGACGATGTAAAGATGCGCCAATAAATTTAAGAATTTGGGGTAGTTTCCCTAGGAACCTGCGAAAAAAAAATTAAAGATTATAGTATGCAAGATAGTTAAAGAAATGATGCTTTTTAGCTAGACAATAAAGGTTGGCTGAGATTATATACCTTATAAGTTACTTCTATTAACAAGTTATGAACTATCAAATACTATTAGTCAAAACTGTCTGAACAACCACATTTACTATCAGCCAGTATGAAGTATGAATACGAAGGCGTATAAATTCGCATATAAACAGACATTAATCAATACAAATCATTTAAACGATCACAGATAAACACATACGTTTGCCTACTATAAATATATTCAAACTACTCATACATACTATAAACATGAGGAGCAGGACTATGAAACCATATAAACAGATACAAACATAGACATAGTAATCCATATGAATACATATAAATACATACATATAAACACGTAAGTACACATACTATAAAATAATATATTTAACCTCATGCAATCATGTAAACGGATGCAAAGTATGAAAACGAAGATATACTAACACATGCAAAACAGATATTATAAATAGCCCATAATAGAATAGAATAGAAGTTAAAACGGGTATTATTTACATTTACATTTACTGCGGTAGCATGCAAATTTGCTTTTAAATATATTTTAAATTGACATACATTATCAGAAAAGAATTTTAATATCAAGCAACCGCTAGTTGAAAAAACTAAGCAACAGTACAACTAGTTCTGAAAAAATTTACAATTAAAAGAATTAGATTAGATGTCTAGGTCAATCAATCATTACTTCTCAATATTTTAAACTGAAAATTGGAATCATCTGAAACCGCATGAAATTTTAATTGTACGAATAACTCGTTCAACTATTGAAGTCTTAATCACGGAATACGTAGAGTAATGATTTATGTAGTATTCTTTCGTTAACTTTAACTCGATATATACAAATTCATATATGAGAGAAATGTTATATAAGTCAATACAGCCCTATAACTATCATTTATTGAGCTATACAAAGAGATTTATATCTACGCTAAACTAAAGATTAATAGAAGTAATGCATTCCTGATATCATAAGATAACGATAAAACACATGATTATTCTTAGACTAAGGTCTAATTTAGGTAGTCAAATTGTAGGTACATATCATGATATGATATCATACAATTATATTCTAGTAAGAATTGTAATAAAGTCACTGATATAAATAACAACATTCTTTATCACGATCATCTATCATTATTATAATCATCTAATGTCATGCAGAGTCAGCATCTAGCTCCTAAGTTCGTATATGCGAGAATCGGTATTATATAACACACACATCAGTCTACATTCATCGTTCTAATATTGATAGGAACTTTCTAGAATCTATAAAGTTGTACTACATATATTCAACTAATTTGAATATACGATAACGGGTACTCATTATACTTCTATGCACACAATCGATGTATCAGTACACTCCAACCACGTGATCAAGATTGTAGTATTCAAATCAAGCTTCCTAGCCTCTATACAAGTATTCTAGAACACAGAGTATTCATCACTAAACGTTTATGAATAATAATAATTTGTAACCATTTTCGATACCTTCAAAATATAAGTCTATGACATATGTTTGTAATACGTCTTTATAACTTTGAAATACAGGGTAGTTACCTCTTGCAATATCTACAGTTACGAGAACCCTGAAGACTTAACTTAGAGAAATAAGTCAGATAAATATTTTACTTTTATTGAAACGATAACTTTGCATACTAATATATGAAAATAATATAATGTATATCGCCTGATAAATAAAATTGAAATTATTCTTATTCTTTTACAATGAAATTTGTTTTGAAAAACACGATGAAGCGTTATGTATATTAATGCAGGAGTTCTGTTAAAGGCATTCGTTATTTAGAGATTCGCTTATAAGTATACTATCTATTTAGCTGATTCAATAAAAATTTCGTTATTTTTAAAAATTCCTAACAAGGGTTCAAGGTTCTTTGTCTGTTTTAGAATATTCAAAGACAATATATGTATAAATTATCGTGAGACTCCTGCTGTATATAAAACGCCATATATAAAATTAGAGATAAAAATTTATCCTGTGTATTGGTGAAAACTCAAATATTCACGGAAATATAACAATCGGTACATATGACGATACTAATCAGTCTGACGTGGAATATATATTTTATATTATACAAACGGAGAGAAAAGAATAGGTACAATCGGATTATGATCATAACAGGCTCACAATGGTTATTATAAACATCTTAACAGAATAAAAAGGGCGATATGAATATAACTTATAGGATTTAATCAAACTAGAAAAATATCGATATATATCCTGCGTTGAGAAAGTAATTATCCTATACAAGCATCCAGTATGTACAGTAAAAGGAATTAGACTCAACTATGATGTACTGAAACTCATCAACGATCATCTTTTATCCCGATGACGTTATAGGGTGACATTATGAAGTCGTACTAATATATGAAAATAATGTACTGCTTGATAAATAAAATTATTCTTTTACAGTGAAGAGTGTTTTGGGGAAAACCTTAATGTAGCTGCTGAGCTCTGCTAGCCAGCTTCACTTATAAGTTCACATCACTTAACTGATTCAATAAAAATTTCGATATTTAAAAATTCCTAACATGGATAGCTTTATCTGTTTTAGAATATTCAAAGGCAGTATATGACAATAAATTATCGTGAGACTCCTGATCTATACAAAACGCCTTATATAAAATTAGAGATAAAAAATTAAACCTATGATATATGGTGAAAATGCAAATATTCAACAATTCTAACCCCAATTCTTCTACTTTTCTAGACGTAATGTAATTTTGAACTGATTTCTAACCTTTTTCGTTATATCTACTACCCTTGTAAACGATTTCTACATATGCCTTCTTACTGTATATAATTTTGCCCCATGTAGATATTCGTCGTATCTATAGTAAACTCATATTTTAACGTCATTTTACAATACATCATACATTTTCAATGGTTTCGAAATACGCAGATATGTAATAATATACTATATACTCTTGTAGGATATTTATCGTTGAATATAATAAACTTGTATGATTAATATTAATTTGTAATTATTTTCAGCACCTTCGAAATATATATCTTTAACATATGTCATATGTTTTGTAATACATCTTTATAACTTTGAAACTCTACGTGATTTTCTCTTACAATATCTATAGTTATGAGAACCTTGAAGACTTAACCTGGAGAAATAAAACAGATAAATATTTTACGTTTTATTGAAACTAGTTAACTTATATTCTAACATACATATTCGAAACTAGACAACTTATATTCTAACATACAAATGTACAACAACAAAATAGAAAAGTATACTTGAGGGTAACATTTTGTATAACCATTATCTTTTATTCTATAATACCTTCTTCTTTAAGCTCAGAAATAATTGAAATAATCTCATCATAGTTTTCTAAACTACTGCTACCCCTCTGTTTTAAGGTATACAGTAGACGAAGCCTGTCGACAAATTGATTCCAATACGGCGTTTTGTTTTTTAGAATTTGAAATTGGTAGCTTGAGGTTAGAGCCTACGAATACATTTTTAGGACAGAACGTAGGGAGCTGAGTAAGTACAAACAACATACTTTTATACAAGAACGTTTATTGATACGAATAGCTTCGACATTACTTAAAACATAATACATAACTTATATATAATATCTATTAAAATAGTACATTTCGTATACACTAATAATGATACTACATACCCGACTATAAAGTAAACATGGTAAGTATAACAGCAGTTTAAAAGAATAGATAGTAAATATAACTATATATAATTATTTTGTACTGATATAAAAATCCGCGGATCGACTGATGTTGCGTCTAGTCCTGTTTAAATAAGGGTGACGGTCTAAGCTAATGTCATACAAAACATGCAGAAGTTTGATAAAATACATGACTGCATGCTCATTTTATGTCAGCACTTGATAAAAATAATTGTAGTACATTTGTATATATTCTTTCACTCTGCAGGAAGTCTTTTAAATAGATGAAATATATAATTTTGTATTTAGTAAATTATAAGGTTAGTGCGAGAGATTAACGATCCCTGACCGAAGGGTTAAGGGCTAAGGTTAAGGGTTAAGGTTGAAGCATGAAGGGTTAAGGGTGAAGGGAGAAGGTTGAAGGGTGAAGGGAGAAGGGAGAAGGGTGAGGTTTCGTCGTGATAGAGCAGAAGCAGAACATATTTATCGTGATACTCATAAATAGGTTATATCTCCTTTGGAAACTATTGTCGAATCAGTTAGCAGTTTAAAAGAATAGATAGTAAATATAACTATATCTAATTATTTTATAAAATACTATGTTAACTAAGAGATTATATACAGAATATATACGCCTGTATTCGACCTCTAGAGGGTTCATAAGACTAGACTAGACCAGACCAGACCAGACCAGACCAGACTAGACCAGCCCAGACCAGACCAGACCAGACCAGACCAGACCAGATCAGACCAGACCAGACCAGACCATACCAGACCAGACTAGACTAGAGTATAGATGATAGACTGTAAAATCATGAACAATTATACCACCTGTAATATAATAGAGCTTACTTGATATTTTAAAATTAGTGGCTGAATCTAATTATTACAGAAATTCAATTGTAGAAACTGAAGATGTAATCTTTAAAACATCTAAAGTTAGAAGTTTTTAGTAGTCAGATTAGATTAATAGAGGGTGTTATAATCAAATCGTTTTTAGAAACTATTTGTTTTGTAAGATTGGCGCCGTAAGGAAAAACAACATAGCTGTAGTCTTGATTTTGAAATTGAGATAGCTCGGGACAAAACGATGAATACAACGTTTAGAAGTTTATTTCAAAATTCTGCGATAAAAAACATTAATTCTTCTTTACTTTACTTTAAGACCCAAAATTGCATGATAAATCAATATAATATTAATATAAATGATTAAATTAAATGAAGCAATCTAGGTTAGACCGCCAAAAATTATATTAAGGTTACAGATTTTAGACTCCGGTTATTGCAAAGATTCAAGAATCTCTATTAAGATTAGTTCATAAAACATTTATTAGGTTAGAACATGTAGCTACTTACAAAAAAAAATCTCTATTAAGATTAGTTCATAAAATATTTATTAGGTTAGACCATTGTAGCTACTTACAAAATCGTCATTACCATTCGAAAAACTTACATATAATATTAGTTGGGTTACAGTCTACGAATATATTTTAGGTTAGATTTAGATCGCGCGCGATCTAAATAAATATTACCTAAATATTATACCTAATAAATATTTTATGAACTAATCTTAATAGAGATTTTTTTTGTAAGTAGCTACATGTTCTAACCTAATAAATGTTTTATGAACTAATCTTAATAGATATTCTTGAATCTTTGCAATAACCGGAGTCTAAAATCTATAACCTTAATATAATTTTTGGCGGTCTAACCTAGATTGCTTCATTTAATTTAATCATTTATATTAATATTATATTGATTTATCATGCAATTTTGGGTTTTAAAGTAAAGTAAAGAAGAATTAATGTTTTTTATCGCAGAATTTTGAAATAAACTTCTAAACTTTGTATTCATCGTTTTGTCCCGAGCTATCTCAATTTCAAAATCAAGACTACAGCTATGTTGTTTTTCCTTACGGCGCCAATCTTACAAAACAAATAGTTTCTAAAAACGATTTGATTATAACACCCTCTATTAATCTAATCTGACTACTAAAAACTTCTAACTTTAGATGTTTTAAAGATTACATCTTCAGTTTCTACAATTGAATTTCTGTAATAATTAGATTCAGCCACTAATTTTAAAATATCAAGTAAGCTCTATTATATTACAGGTGGTATAATTGTTCATGATTTTACAGTCTATCATCTATACTCTAGTCTAGTCTGGTCTGGTATGGTCTGGTCTGGTCTGATCTGGTCTGGTCTGGTCTGGTCTGGGCTGGTCTAGTCTGGTCTGGTCTGGTCTGGTCTAGTCTAGTCTTATGAACCCTCTAGAGGTCGAATACAGGCGTATATATTCTGTATATAATCTCTTAGTTAACATAGTATTTTATAAAATAATTAGATATAGTTATATTTACTATCTATTCTTTTAAACTGCTAACTGATTCGACAATAGTTTCCAAAGGAGATATAACCTGTTTATGAGTATCACGATAAATATGTTCTGCTTCTGCTCTATCACGACGAAACCTCACCCTTCTCCCTTCTCCCTTCACCCTTCAACCTTCTCCCTTCACCCTTCTCCCTTCTCCCTTCACCCTTAACCCTTCATGCTTCAACCTTAACCCTTAACCTTAGCCCTTAACCCTTCGGTCAGGGATCGTTAATCTCTCGCACTAACCTTATAATTTACTAAATACAAAATTATATATTTCATCTATTTAAAAGACTTCCTGCAGAGTGAAAGAATATATACAAATGTACTACAATTATTTTTATCAAGTGCTGACATAAAATGAGCATGCAGTCATGTATTTTATCAAACTTCTGCATGTTTTGTATGACATTAGCTTAGACCGTCACCCTTATTTAAACAGGACTAGACGCAACATCAGTCGATCCGCGGATTTTTATATCAGTACAAAATAATTATATATAGTTATATTTACTATCTATTCTTTTAAACTGCTGTTATACTTACCATGTTTACTTTATAGTCGGGTATGTAGTATCATTATTAGTGTATACGAAATGTACTATTTTAATAGATATTATATATAAGTTATGTATTATGTTTTAAGTAATGTCGAAGCTATTCGTATCAATAAACGTTCTTGTATAAAAGTATGTTGTTTGTACTTACTCAGCTCCCTACGTTCTGTCCTAAAAATGTATTCGTAGGCTCTAACCTCAAGCTACCAATTTCAAATTCTAAAAAACAAAACGCCGTATTGGAATCAATTTGTCGACAGGCTTCGTCTACTGTATACCTTAAAACAGAGGGGTAGCAGTAGTTTAGAAAACTATGATGAGATTATTTCAATTATTTCTGAGCTTAAAGAAGAAGGTATTATAGAATAAAAGATAATGGTTATACAAAATGTTACCCTCAAGTATACTTTTCTATTTTGTTGTTGTACATTTGTATGTTAGAATATAAGTTGTCTAGTTTCGAATATGTATGTTAGAATATAAGTTAACTAGTTTCAATAAAACGTAAAATATTTATCTGTTTTATTTCTCCAGGTTAAGTCTTCAAGGTTCTCATAACTATAGATATTGTAAGAGAAAATCACGTAGAGTTTCAAAGTTATAAAGATGTATTACAAAACATATGACATATGTTAAAGATATATATTTCGAAGGTGCTGAAAATAATTACAAATTAATATTAATCATACAAGTTTATTATATTCAACGATAAATATCCTACAAGAGTATATAGTATATTATTACATATCTGCGTATTTCGAAACCATTGAAAATGTATGATGTATTGTAAAATGACGTTAAAATATGAGTTTACTATAGATACGACGAATATCTACATGGGGCAAAATTATATACAGTAAGATGGCATATGTAGAAATCGTTTACAAGGGTAGTAGATATAACGAAAAAGGTTAGAAATCAGTTCAAAATTACATTACGTCTAGAAAAGTAGAAGAATTGGGGTTAGAATTGTTGAATATTTGCATTTTCACCATATATCATAGGTTTAATTTTTTATCTCTAATTTTATATAAGGCGTTTTGTATAGATCAGGAGTCTCACGATAATTTATTGTCATATACTGCCTTTGAATATTCTAAAACAGATAAAGCTATCCATGTTAGGAATTTTTAAATATCGAAATTTTTATTGAATCAGTTAAGTGATGTGAACTTATAAGTGAAGCTGGCTAGCAGAGCTCAGCAGCTACATTAAGGTTTTCCCCAAAACACTCTTCACTGTAAAAGAATAATTTTATTTATCAAGCAGTACATTATTTTCATATATTAGTACGACTTCATAATGTCACCCTATAACGTCATCGGGATAAAAGATGATCGTTGATGAGTTTCAGTACATCATAGTTGAGTCTAATTCCTTTTACTGTACATACTGGATGCTTGTATAGGATAATTACTTTCTCAACGCAGGATATATATCGATATTTTTCTAGTTTGATTAAATCCTATAAGTTATATTCATATCGCCCTTTTTATTCTGTTAAGATGTTTATAATAACCATTGTGAGCCTGTTATGATCATAATCCGATTGTACCTATTCTTTTCTCTCCGTTTGTATAATATAAAATATATATTCCACGTCAGACTGATTAGTATCGTCATATGTACCGATTGTTATATTTCCGTGAATATTTGAGTTTTCACCAATACACAGGATAAATTTTTATCTCTAATTTTATATATGGCGTTTTATATACAGCAGGAGTCTCACGATAATTTATACATATATTGTCTTTGAATATTCTAAAACAGACAAAGAACCTTGAACCCTTGTTAGGAATTTTTAAAAATAACGAAATTTTTATTGAATCAGCTAAATAGATAGTATACTTATAAGCGAATCTCTAAATAACGAATGCCTTTAACAGAACTCCTGCATTAATATACATAACGCTTCATCGTGTTTTTCAAAACAAATTTCATTGTAAAAGAATAAGAATAATTTCAATTTTATTTATCAGGCGATATACATTATATTATTTTCATATATTAGTATGCAAAGTTATCGTTTCAATAAAAGTAAAATATTTATCTGACTTATTTCTCTAAGTTAAGTCTTCAGGGTTCTCGTAACTGTAGATATTGCAAGAGGTAACTACCCTGTATTTCAAAGTTATAAAGACGTATTACAAACATATGTCATAGACTTATATTTTGAAGGTATCGAAAATGGTTACAAATTATTATTATTCATAAACGTTTAGTGATGAATACTCTGTGTTCTAGAATACTTGTATAGAGGCTAGGAAGCTTGATTTGAATACTACAATCTTGATCACGTGGTTGGAGTGTACTGATACATCGATTGTGTGCATAGAAGTATAATGAGTACCCGTTATCGTATATTCAAATTAGTTGAATATATGTAGTACAACTTTATAGATTCTAGAAAGTTCCTATCAATATTAGAACGATGAATGTAGACTGATGTGTGTGTTATATAATACCGATTCTCGCATATACGAACTTAGGAGCTAGATGCTGACTCTGCATGACATTAGATGATTATAATAATGATAGATGATCGTGATAAAGAATGTTGTTATTTATATCAGTGACTTTATTACAATTCTTACTAGAATATAATTGTATGATATCATATCATGATATGTACCTACAATTTGACTACCTAAATTAGACCTTAGTCTAAGAATAATCATGTGTTTTATCGTTATCTTATGATATCAGGAATGCATTACTTCTATTAATCTTTAGTTTAGCGTAGATATAAATCTCTTTGTATAGCTCAATAAATGATAGTTATAGGGCTGTATTGACTTATATAACATTTCTCTCATATATGAATTTGTATATATCGAGTTAAAGTTAACGAAAGAATACTACATAAATCATTACTCTACGTATTCCGTGATTAAGACTTCAATAGTTGAACGAGTTATTCGTACAATTAAAATTTCATGCGGTTTCAGATGATTCCAATTTTCAGTTTAAAATATTGAGAAGTAATGATTGATTGACCTAGACATCTAATCTAATTCTTTTAATTGTAAATTTTTTCAGAACTAGTTGTACTGTTGCTTAGTTTTTTCAACTAGCGGTTGCTTGATATTAAAATTCTTTTCTGATAATGTATGTCAATTTAAAATATATTTAAAAGCAAATTTGCATGCTACCGCAGTAAATGTAAATGTAAATAATACCCGTTTTAACTTCTATTCTATTCTATTATGGGCTATTTATAATATCTGTTTTGCATGTGTTAGTATATCTTCGTTTTCATACTTTGCATCCGTTTACATGATTGCATGAGGTTAAATATATTATTTTATAGTATGTGTACTTACGTGTTTATATGTATGTATTTATATGTATTCATATGGATTACTATGTCTATGTTTGTATCTGTTTATATGGTTTCATAGTCCTGCTCCTCATGTTTATAGTATGTATGAGTAGTTTGAATATATTTATAGTAGGCAAACGTATGTGTTTATCTGTGATCGTTTAAATGATTTGTATTGATTAATGTCTGTTTATATGCGAATTTATACGCCTTCGTATTCATACTTCATACTGGCTGATAGTAAATGTGGTTGTTCAGACAGTTTTGACTAATAGTATTTGATAGTTCATAACTTGTTAATAGAAGTAACTTATAAGGTATATAATCTCAGCCAACCTTTATTGTCTAGCTAAAAAGCATCATTTCTTTAACTATCTTGCATACTATAATCTTTAATTTTTTTTTCGCAGGTTCCTAGGGAAACTACCCCAAATTCTTAAATTTATTGGCGCATCTTTACATCGTCTTCTCGGTAACACCTGTAGAGGGTATATAAGCTCATTGTTAATTCATCGGGGTATTTGATTGTAATCATGGGTGATGCTACCTCGTCTGTACTTTGTACCGGTAAGTTTGATACATCATCTACGTAGTATGGTTCGTTCAGACCTAAACAAGGAATAATTATTCAGCAACATTCAAAAGGTTTTATTCTTTTAAAACTCCCTTTTTCAATCTGACGCTTTCAACTATTGTCATTCGGTGTTATTAATGATTCAAATCTCGTAACAAAACCAGCAGAAGGTCACAGCAGCTGATGAACAATAATTATAAGCCTTCAATTTTAAAATATATTCTTTCAGTTAATCTAATAACTTTTAAATCTAAAAAGAGAAAAATAGCGGTTAAACGCAAGCCTCGTTATTCGTGTTCAATTTAGAGTGTTTTCAGGGATTTATTTGATTATTTAATCTATAAATTGCATATGTGATATGTTAATTATATGATATAAATCTGTATATGTATAATTATCCAAATCTAAAATTGCATATGCTATGTATTGTGAAAATAGTTGAATAAACCATATTGAATTGCAATATACTATGTTGTATCATTTAAGAAGGATAAATGTTATGACTAATAGATTTATATTTTAGGAATGTCTGTAGTTGAAATGTTATATGCAGATGAGATATAGAAAATGAAATGCTCGATATGAACAGGCACGGTAAAACACGTCTTTGCTAATGATTTTGTTGAGATAATGGATATCATATCTATTAATTTATATGAAAAATGAGATCGGTAAGGTAAAAACATGACGTCTTGATTGTGATGTCAGCTGTCTGTTGTTTTTATTATCACATATTGAAAAGATTAACGTATTTTAAAGTGTGTGAATTTTAAACGTTTATAGTTTTAAATGTTAAAAGATTACATCTTCAGACTGTAAACATTGAATTTCATTACGTAATTCAAACATTAATAATAATACTGGGGGTTGAAGTAATCTAATGAGATAAGGATGTAATCGGCCTTCATTCCGAAGAAATATGTAATATTAAACAAGTGACTATATTGAAAGTAATTATATTTGCATTGTTTTGAACTTAATGGTGTTATGATAAGAAATAGTTGACGGCCTTCGGATGAGACAATACATTTTACTCGAGGTTTCTTGTTGGCGTAGAGATAATCCTCATAGATCCAAGTTCTGAGAACTGAGGTGAAATCATTAATGCGAAATGGCAAGTCTACATGATAATTATTAATTATGCTGCTCGGATGTATTTTAAATGTTATGACTAATAGATTTATATTTTAGGAATGTCTGTAGTTGAAATGTTATATGCAGATGAGATATAGAAAATGAAATGCTCGATATGAACAGGCGCGGTAAAACACGTCTTTGCTAATGATTTTGTTGAGATAATGGATATTATATCTGATAATATGAAATTACTACACATGTATTATGTTACGAGTACATGGTCGCTAGTCAACAATTTTTTTATAACCAGTTTACAGTGCTTTAATAGATTACCTCGTTGGTGTGGTGGATGCATTGGCTGGCTACCATTCGAGCGGTCCCCGGTTCAAACCCTGTTGGCTCCATTGATTTTTATAAAAAAAATATAGTGGGTTGCCTATCTACAGGCGTATAGAAATCTACTATATCGATCACATGACGTCACCGATAGATGGAATTAGCAGCGCTAGGAATTCAAATCTTTCAGCGGGAAATGAGGAGAGAGAGAGGGAGATGAGATATGCAGATGACCCCGCGAGATATAAAAATGATCCGCTAATGACCCAGCGAATTAAATTAATTAGATCGTGATATGCATATGAGAAATGATATATGTCAATTAATTTAATTCACGCATGCATATGAGAAATCATATATGTAAATGAGAGAGGAGATATGTAAATGATACCGTGAATTAATTTAATGTTAATAATAAAGAAAGGGAATTCGATTCATAAACGTAGAAGCAGGGTGAGTATTAAGATATATTTACCCCTGACCTGATTTATAGCATTTAATTCAAGCCCCCTTTCATATTTTTCTCTTGTACGCTCCTGTATGAGAACGATAACCGTATATTAGCCCGTATGCTAGCGTGTATGCATGGTTGCCTGCTAGAGGTGTGTAGGTGTGGGTCCAGAACCGGCCATCTCCCTCTACTTCCGTTGTTGATTGTTCGACTACTTTAGGTGATATGATTGCAATTCTATCTTTTATACCTTCGGATACATGACATCATTATTGAACACGTGTCATTAAAACAGTTTACAAGTTAAGTAGTAATACTTAACCCATTAGTCGACAAATGTTTACACAAATCACATTTTAAACATGTATACTAGAAAAACACATTAGACTGCATTAAGCTATAAAAATATACAGAACAAGTAATTTTAATTTTTAAGTTATGCATTCTGAAAAATAATGATTTTAATGGTTTACATCACAACAAAACACACCTGCGATTAATTACCTAGAAAAATACTCATATAACAATCAATCAATGATAAACACTATCACCTATACCTCTAGTACAATACCTGTGCAAACAACAATACAACAATTTACCTGTCTACCTACCTTTACCCCTTCCTTCTCCTCTAGCTTACCTGCTGTGTCTAAACAAACAAAAGACAATGCACCTGCGCAAACAACAATACAATTTACAATACACATACATTTACCTGCTTAACTGACCTGCGCAACGGCCTCACATCTCTGGCTAGATTATTAGTTGACCTTATTTGAGGATTAGAAAAATACATTAAGTAAAAATTATACAATACAAGCGTCCCGTTTTAATGTATCCATTAGTAATGAAAATACCATCAACTATACATGTCTATGATGTTATTTATTTTTTATTTAAATCAGACACTACCTTATACACACAGCTACCTCATCACAACAAAACACACCTGCGATTAATTACCTAGAAAAATACTCATATAACAATCAATCAATGATAAACACTATCACCTATACCTCTAGTACAATACCTGTGCAAACAACAATACAACAATTTACCTGTCTACCTACCTACCTGCTACCCATTCTCCTCTAGCTTACCTGCTGTGTCTAAACAAACAAAAGACAATGCACCTGTGCAAACAACAATACAATTTACAATACACATACACTTACCTGCTTAACACATCTCTGGCTTGATTTTAGTTGATCTAATTTGAGGATTAGAAAAATACATTAAGTAAAAAATATACAATACAAGCATCCTGTTTTAATGTGTCCATTAGTAATGAAAATACCATTAACGACAACATTTTTATAACTCGAGGTCATCTGTTATCGCTCACCTACGCACCGGCGACGGCACATCTTGACCTTGACCTAATTTGAGGATGAACTCTCTTTGATATACTACTGACTTATAAGATTGTGTACAAGACCATATAAACGTCTTCTACACACAACAGTACTTTGTTTTACGGCTCTTTATAGCTTTATACTTTACACCCAAAGATACGAGTTTTTGAGAATAAATTTTCATAAAATTTGCTATTTTGTACAACTTTGAATGCGTTTTGTGATTTTTTATGAAAAGTAAAATGCATTTTGAACATGAAACATCGTAGTTCATACATTTAACTTTAATCTATAACAGTTTGAACCATGTACATGAAAGTTGGAATTTTGATTTTCGATCACGTTTTTTTGCATTCTAGACCAGTGTGGGTTGAGTCCCGCATGCAACTAGGCGAACCACAATCGCTCCGCGTTCAATGTACATATAGAAAATCTAGCAGGTGCAAATTAATATGCTCATTAATATGTCATGTTCATTAAAAAAAAGTCATGTACGGTTCGGTTGTTCTAATACTAGTTTTAGTTCGTTTTTGTGCTTTTAGAACAGAACAGACTAAGCAACGCTTCTTAAGTTAAATCTGGTCTGAAACGAAAATTATATTTCTTTTACACGAGTTACCGCGTACAATAGCGTCCAATCAGCACTACAAACTGAAACTGTTCTTTCAATTCTAATTTTTTTTAATAATTACATAATTGCTCGTATTTGGCTAATTACAACGGGAACGTATAAAACTTTGTCATTACTCGAATTATAAACACCCTAGATTTTATAGTCGTTCGTGTTAAAATTATTGGGTAAGTAATTGCAGGTGTAATAATAATTAAAATTATATCACAATAGCTGTAGTGTAACCATGAGACTGACACGTATCCAAGTGATTCTACTTTGTAAGTAAAACATTTTATTTCCCTCTTCTATGTAAATGACACATTACAGGCCTTTATGTAAGTAAGTGAGTAATTACAGCCACAGCCCTGTAAAAATTTGCGAGCTTCTAAAAAAGACCTGTAAAGTTTTACAATGCTCATCAACAAAAAGCTATGGCAACTAATGTGTTGCTTAACCACAACACCATGGTAACGCCTAGCTATAAATTGTGCTACCGCCTTTGTTTACAAAATGTCTTTTTATAAAAAATATACAATTCATAAAAAAATGCTGGTGAAGGTGGAAATAAAAGTTTGTACGCGACACGCTTTGCAATTAATCGTTACTGGGCTCACTGGATTATGGAGACTCGCTCCTTCGTCGCTCGCCCCACAAGCCTTCCAGCTCGCCCGTAAAGAGTAATTTACAATGCTTGGCACGTAAATAACTATTATCTGCGTCTGCTTTTATAAGAACTCATTGTGTCATTCATTTGAGTGATATAATGAAGTTTATGCATAGATACATTATATATAATTAGACTATTATTGCTAGACTCATCTAAACATACCTGCAGCCTTTTCCTAGCCCTCGGCTAACACCTCGGACTAGAAATAACGCTTTCCGGCCATAAAAGCCTCCTTACGCCCTTCATACATAAATAAATTATTATTATCACACTAAGGGCTGGTATTATAAAACTTTTTACTTGCTAGATAAAATTTACTTTGAGAGTAAATTAATTTATTCTGTCAATTTGCATATGAAATTGACAGATGAAATAAGTTGGATAAGGGAATCATGCTCATAATTGTCTGGTTGCTATGACTTCGAATTCTAAGCTGCTCTGATTGTAAATAAAAAATTTCATGATGTACGTCAAAAAACTGTTAACTTATTAAATAATACAGTTTTCTTCAATTATGGGCAGTCGTAGATAAAAAGTTGTATCCAACACGTGTGATAAGGCCTACTAACATACTCATGCTCTTACTCGACTCAGGCTAACGTTCTCGTGCAACTCAACGCATTCGATGTTAATAATTTACTTATCCTACTAATAAGATAAATAACTATTGTTCCATTACGCAAGATTAAAACTACTGGAATATAAATATACAGACTATTTGCATATCTAGTTACATGCCTACTATGCATTTTTTTCGACTCCTTTGACTTTGAAAGCGTATTGCTCGTAAAATACTAAACGAAACTAATAGTACGTAGTTTACCGAAAATAGTAAATTTATATCTACATATAACAGTAAGATATTATATGTTTTTCACTTTTTATATGCAATTAAGTTAATCAGTTTATTTAAAATCTACATTTCGATCCATTTTGGATCTTCGTCAGGGTAACATTAACATATAGTGGAACTTAATAATTAACTCTTTAAGTTGTCAATAACAAAATCATTTAAAAAAATATATAGGTTTTAAATAAACTGATTAACTTAATTGGATGCCAAAAGTGAAAAACACATAAAACAAACAATTATTGATAAAAAATATTAGCAATAAAATATTATATTTCTAAGTGCTATACTTTTGTTTCTATCGGACACTACGTAATAAAATGTACCCATTTTTAGAAACTTCATTATATTAAATATAAGTTAAATAATTTTTTTCTAAGAAAGTATGTCATATATCTGTGAGAGCTTTGTAAGGGTTAGAAACCTTGCGCTTTTCATGCTATTAATGTTCAGACAAAAATCGGTTTATATAAGATTTATATGAAAAACCAGCGAAGCATGTCTTCTTGTTTATTAATAAGGATAGCATCAATATGTTTTCGCTAAATCAACACTTTTCGTATGCATTCGTTTCTTTAAAAAAATGTTCCTGATTTTAACAATAAAGTGAAATAACAAAAAACCATTTATTCCAAACAGCTTGTCACAGAAAAACTTTTTTTTTGTTAAAATTAGCAACATTGTTTTCGAAGACAATAATGAATTGGCGATACCGCCCAAGTTGACACTTGGCTATAACGGCTACCAGGACCGCAACGGTCAAAATGACCGCAACGCCCACTGTAGTGAGTGACCACAACGGCCAATTGTAATGAGTGATCACTACGGCCAAAATGATCACAACGCCCAAATGTGGCGCGTGACCACAACGCTCAGAATGAACACAAAGGCCAACTGAGGCGCGTAACCACAACGGCCAAAATGGCCAACTGTGCAAATCGCAACAACTCTTACTCACTGGCACTTATTCAGGGAACTACTAAATAAATCCTAAAATAAATATAAGTCTTCCCCAAAAGTAAACAGGATATCTACGAATTTGTCCAGTAATTAATAAAATCAATCTAGGAAGCAAGATGAACCAGAAAAAACCGCAATAATCGGCAACAGTAGAAAGAAAATAAAAAAAAAGAGCTTCACAAAAGAAATGGCAGATTACTCGCGCACCGAGCGATAAACCGTAGTTTAATAGGGCCGTCAAAAATTTAAAACAGTATTGGATGAGCAAAAAATCAATACTTTCAGAACTATTCCCACTCCCTAACAGTAACTACAGCGAATGGCTGCATTATGGAAGTCCACCAAGATCAATTAACTACAGTCACAAAAAGAAAAATTCATTCATGAATTTTTAAATGGTTAGAGTGTATTGAGAAATATCTGTACCAAATTGTCGGCATTTATCTTTTAATTTGCCTGAAATACCGAGAAAATATGAAAATAAAAAATAGTTCTATAGAGGTGCAGTTTTCAATATAGGCGAATCACATTAAATCGACGCTACTTTGACCATATAATATGCTGTTAAATTTTGGGTAAACCTTTTTTAAACACAGTATAAGTTAAAAGAGAAATAAGCTTTAATGAATCCAAAATAACAGTATAAAAAAGTTAGTTTGCGTGACCGTTCTTTTTCACACGCTCTCCTCTACTCTCTTTCACTCTCACACACACATTCAAACGTACATTCTACTATTAGTAGAGTCAATTTTTGCAAAAACATGCCCAAGTTCTTATTTTTTACTATCTAAAGATAGAGACTTGAAATCTTTTGTAATGCCTTCAGTACTGGACCAATATAAAATGTTATATGTTTAAAATGGGGGCACGCCCCCTGGGGGAGTTGAAATCCCCATTTTGTACCCCTAATTTAATAACGCAACCAAATTGAGCAAAATTTATGTTGGGAGGCTTCTTGGAGTCGCTGATTATAAATCCATGAGAAAATTGAAAAATTCAAAATGGCGGTCCTAAGATAACGGCATTTGAGATTGAGAATGCGATTTACGCCGTTTCTATTGATTTTAGAGAAAAACTCAAAGAGTCAAAAAGTGTTTAAAATGTGATTTTCCAACGGAATATACTATTTTGGTTACCTTATTTTGTAACCCCTTCGCTCTGCCCTAGTAGTAGAGTCAATTTTTGCATTAAGGTCTTATTTTCTACTATCTAAATATAGAGACTTGAAATCTTTTGTAATGCCTTCAGTACTGGACCAATATAAAATGTAATATGTTTAAAATGGGGGCACGCCCCTTCGGGGGGTTGAAACCCCCATTTTACACTCCCAATTTAATAACTCGGGAAGTTTTCCATCAACTTGAGGCAAATTCATGTTGGGACATTTTTGGGGTTCCTGATTATGAACTCAATGAGAAAATTAAGAAATACAAAATGGCGGACCCAAAATGGCGGTCTTTGGGACTGGAAATGCGATTTACGCCGTTTCTATTGATTTTAGAGAAAAATGCAAAGAGCCAGAAAGTGTTTAAATGTTATTCTGCATAGGAATACGTAATTCCGGTTACCTTATTATGCAACCTCTTCACTGAGAAGCCAACTAGGGGAGAGTGAAGGGGGTTACATAATAAGGTAACCAAAATAGTGTATTCCTATGCAAGATCACATTCTAAACACTTTTCGAACATCTGGATTTTTCTCTAAAATCAATAAAAACGGCGTAAATCGCATTTCCAATCTCAAAGACCGCCATTTTGGGTCCGCCATTTTGCATTTCATAATTTTCTCATTGAGTTCATAATCAGGAACCCCAAAAATCTCCCAACATGAATTTGCCTCAAGTTGATGGAAAACTTCCCGAGTTTATTAAATTGGGAGTGTAAAATGGGTGTTTCAACCCCCCGATAGGGCGTGGCCCCATTTTAAACATATAACATTTTATATTGGTCCAGTACTGAAGGCATTACAAAAGATTTCAAGTCTCTATCTTTAGATAGTAAAAAATATGACCTTAATGCAAAAATTGACTCTACTACTAGGGCAGAGTGAAGGGGTTCATAATAAGGTATTCAAGATAGTGTATCCCTTTGCAAAATCACATTTTCAGCACTTTTTGACTCTTTGAGTTTTTCTCTAAAATCAATAGAAACGGCGAAAATCGCATCCTCAATCTCAAATGCCGTTATCTTAGTACCGCCATTTTGAATTTTTCAATTTTCTCATTGGATTCATAATCAGCGACTCCAAGAACCCTCCTAATATAAATTTTGCTCAATTTGACTGCGTTATTAAATTAGGGGTACAAAATGGGGGTTTCAACCCCCCGAGGGCCCGTGCCTCCATTTTAAACATATAACATTTTATATTGGTACAGTACTGAAGGCATTACAAAAGATTTCAAGTCTCTATCTTTAGATAGTAAAAAATAAGAACTTAATGCAAAAATTGACTCTACTATATATGAAGGTGACAAACTAAGAAACAAGTGTTGCTTCGGAGCCTGGCCACAACGGCCAATCGCTATTTTGGCTGTTGTGGTCATAACCACAACGGTCTCCGTGACCATAACGGCCAACAGCCACAACGGCCAATTTGACCATATCGCCCAACTCGACACTTGACCATAACGGCCACCATGACCACAACGGCCAACTAGAAACTCCACCCCACCCGCCATTTTGACCACAACGGCCACCGACGCTTATGTATTGGCGTCGCTGGTGACGATGACCACAACGGCCAAAATGACCACTACGGCCAACTAGGATGAGTGACCACAACGGCCAACTATGGAGCGTGACCACAACAGCCAAAATGACCATAACGGACAACTGTGGCGAGTGACCACAACGGCCAAAATGACCACAACGGCCAAATGTGGCGCGTGACCACAACAGCCAAAATGACCACAACGGCCAACTTTTTTCATACTGTTATTTTGGTTTTGTTAAAGCTCATTTCTCTCTTCTAACTTAGCCTGTATTTGTATAAAGTACGTCCAGAATTTAACAGCGAGGTCTGATGTCAAAGTAGCGCCGATTTAACGTGACTTACCTATATTGAAAAATACACCTCAATATACAATGCAGCCCCATGCAGTTGACGAAATTTTTCTTTCTTAGTTTCTCGGTAAGTATCCCAGGCAGATTAAATGCTGAAAATTTGATACAGGTACACTATACTATTTACACAATCATGATACTTTAGTTCACAGGGTAGTTTACCTTTAACATCAAAAGAAGTTTTTTTCTATTACTTGTTTACCTACAGCAATTTTTCTATTTTGGGGACGTTTAAAAAAGTACGAAATAGAACTATAAAACAACACGTTTGACGTTTTATTTATAGATTTTCATTGCATTGAATTTGAAGTACGTAATTATCTGTTTTTATCAGTTTTAAAATTTAGACTAAATGTAAATCTTCCCCTAAAAAGTAAACACGATATCTACGAATCTGCCCAGTACTTAATAAAATTAATCTAGGGAGTAGTATGGGACGTAACTCCATAAACAAACCGCAATAATCCAAAACAATATTGCTCCATACGTATCCGAGAGAAAATACAAGAGAAACGAGCTCTTAGAAAGAAATGACACATTACTTACTCGCGCACCGGGTGATAAAACGTAGTTTAATAGGGCCGTCAAAGAGTTTAAGAAATTATTAGATGGGCAGAGAAATCAAGATTTCCAGAACTATTTCCACCTCCTAACAGCAACTGGCTGCATTATGCAACGTCATAAAGATCGTGTTTACGCCTCTTACCATTGAAGAAGAAAAATTCATACGGGACTTCCTTCAAGCGCGAAGTGAGGTCATCGAAACTGAAGTAAATTAGAAGAAGTCCCCAGGTTTTGACGTAACAACTGGAAAACTCCTAAAGGAACTTTCATATGAGGGATTTCGCATGATAACTGTAATCTATAAAGGGATATTATGGACGGGATACTTCTCTGGTCAATGGAAGGTGGCCCAAATAGCAATGGTTCCAAAACCGGAGAAAGCGCCATCAGATGTGGCCTCATACAGACCCATTAGTCTGTTACCCGTCAATGGTTTGTAAAAAATTGTTCGCCAAGCGAATGTCGCCGCTAATTGACGAAAATCTGCGAATGCCCAACTAACATTTCGAACCAACTAATTCGTCGACAATACGCTACAATCGAACAAGTACACATAGTTGCATCAAAAATCAGGTTTGACCTGGAGACCAAAACATTTTTTTCAGCGGCATTCATAGAGCCAAGCCTTTGACAGGGTGTGGTATGTATGTAGATCTACTCTACAACCTCAAGCGACATTTACCGTATACCTTCTTTCAAATTCTCACGTTATACCTCACTGAAAGATCCTTTTTCGTGAAATATCCAGATTCCACTTCAGCTCTTCTACCCATAACATCTGGTGTCGCGCGACTGGTCCGATTTTATACCTAATTTTCAACTAGAAACACGACATTAGCAACCTTCGCGGACTACATGGCAATACTGGCTTCCCATACTAATGCAGATATAGCCTCCCACAGGCGTAAATGTTTCAATCCTTCTCGATCCGCTAGAACGCTTTTAGCATTAGTATAAATTCCCAATTTTATGTATGTATTTGTTGTGGATTATTATTAAGTTTTTGCTTTGCTTTTACAACACCCTGATTTGATTAGCCTTTTTTTATTAACTCCAAGTTGTTTGACATGCTGTCCAATTAGACAGTTGGTAAAATGTTTTACAAGATAAGTATGACACAGTAGGGGTGTGCCCATTACCGCGCTCCTTTGCAATTAATATACTAATATATATTTAATTATATACAATACATTATTTAGACTTATTGGGAATTTATACTAATGCTAAAAGCGTTCTAGTCTTGGACTGAAAGCGCTGGAATGTTTGACTCGTTTGTTGCTCTCCATAATTGAATGCCATAGCACCACATGGGCTTGATTGCTACTTGTACATTACTAATTTATTTTCAAGAGATGTTGCTCTCCATAATTGAATGCCATAGCACCACCTGGGGTTGATTGCTACTTGTACACCACTAATTTATTTTCAAGAGATAATTCCGAATTTTGTCAAATTAGCCAGTATTTGAGGGTTAAACCTAGTTGTAGACTTTTATATCAAATATGTTTTGACAATGTAAGACGTCTGTCTAGATGGATTCCTAGATATTTGACCTAATCTTCTTGAGTAGTGAGTTTCCGTTAAGGCGAACTAAAGGGCAAGTAGTTTTTTTAGTAGTATAAGTGGCCTGTGTTGATTCTGTATATTTGCTTTAATGCGTCATGTTCCATCATCTTTCAAAAAGGCGTAAGTGGTTTGTAAGTTTCTGAAAATTATATCTGCATTAGTATGGGAAGCCAGTATTGCCATGTAGTATGTAGTCCTCGAAGGTTGCTACCGTCGTGTTTCTAATTGAAAATTAGGTATAAAATCGGACCAGTCGCGCGACACCAGATGTTATGTGTAGAAGAGCAGAAGTGGAATCTGGATATTTCACGAAAAAGTATGGTTGCGCTGCGCTCACCGCATGTTTGTGGTGACTCCATATAGCACAGGGCGCTTTCTTGTAATTTCGCAACTTATCGCCATTTTGGATAGCATCTTTGGCGTTGCCAGGATATGATGGCTGCCAACTATTTGTTTTGAAGAACTTTAGCAACGACAACAAATACGAAAAGAAAAAGACGTTGACATAATTTGTATTTGTCCTTTTTTGTGAATCCTATAAAACCGCCCGTCCCTTCAATTTTACCACCATTTTGATTATTTGGTGTGGATTAACCAGAAGTCAGCAGAAAGTAGGAGTAATTACTGGTGAGTCCCTTGTGCTTTGGCTCTCAATAGCATAGAGTAGTAGACCAATCTTACTCCCACATTTTTGTTACTTTATAATTCTCTAATTTTCTTAATTTTTTTTGGTGAGGCTATTTACACGCCCCATCAAAGTATCTTTCAGTGAGGTATAACGTGAGAATTTGAAAGAAGGTATACGGTAAATGTCGCTTGAGGTTGTAGAGTAGATCTACATACATACCCCACCCTATCAAAGGCTTGGCTCTATGAATGCCGCTGAACAAAATGTTTTGGTCTCCAGGTCAAACCTGATTTTTGATGCAACTATGTGTACTTGTTCGATTGTAGCATATTGTCGACGAAATTCAAACTGTTAGTTGGGCATTCGCAGATTTTCGTTAATTAGCGGCGACATTCGCTTGGCGAACAATTTTTTACAAACCATTGACGGGTAACAGACTAATGGGTCTGTATGAGGCCACATCTGATGGCGGTTTCTCCGGTTTTGGGTCCATTGCTATTTGGGCCACCTTCCATTGGCCAGAGAAGTATCCCGTCCTTAATATTCCTTTATAGATTACAGTTATCATGCGAAATCCCTCATATGAAAGTTCCTTTAGGAGTTTTCCAGTTATTACGTCAAAACCTGGGGACTTCTTCTAATTTACTTCAGTTTCGATGACCTCACTTCGCGCTTGAAGGAAGTCCCGTATGAATTTTTCTTCTTCAATGGTAAGAGGCGTAAACACGATCTTTATGACGTTGCATAATGCAGCCAGTTGCTGTTAGGCAGTGGAAATAGTTCTGGAAATCTTGATTTCTCTGCCCATCTAATAATTTCTTAAACTCTTTGACGGCCCTATTAAACTACGTTTTATCACCCGGTGCGCGAGTAAGTAATGTGTCATTTCTTTCTAAGAGCTCGTTTCTCTTGTATTTTCTCTCGGATACGTATGGAGCAATATTGTTTTGGATTATTGCGGTTTGTTTATGGAGTTACGTCCCATACTACTCCCTAGATTAATTTTATTAAGTACTGGGCAGATTCGTAGATATCGTGTTTACTTTTTAGGGGAAGATTTACATTTAGTCTAAATTTTAAAACTGATAAAAACAGCTAATTACGTACTTCAAATTCAATGCAATGAAAATCTATAAATAAAACGTCAAACGTGTTGTTTTATAGTTCTATTTCGTACTTTTTAAACGTCCCCAAAATGGAAACATTGCTGTAGGTAAACAAGTAATAGAAAAAAACTTCTTTTGATGTTAAAAGTAAACTACCCTGTGAACTAAAGTATCATGATTGTGTAAATAGTATAGTGTACCTGTATCAAATTTTCAGCATTTAATCTGCCTGGGATACTTACCGAGAAACTAAGAAAGAAAAATTTCGTCAACTGCATGGGGCTGCATTGTATATTGAGGTGTATTTTTCAATATAGGTAAGTCACGTTAAATCGGCGCTACTTTGACATCAGACCTCGCTGTTAAATTCTGGACGTACTTTATACAAATACAGGCTAAGTTAGAAGAGAGAAATGAGCTTTAACAAAACCAAAATAACAGTATGAAAAAAGTTGGCCGTTGTGGTCATTTTGGCTGTTGTGGTCACGCGCCACATTTGGCCGTTGTGGTCATTTTGGCCGTTGTGGTCACTCGCCACAGTTGGTCGTTATGGTCATTTTGGCTGTTGTGGTCACTCACCCTAGTTGGCCGTAGTGGTCATTTTGGACGTTGTGGTCATCGTCACCAGCGACGCCAATACATAAGCGTCAGTGGCCGTTGTGGTCAAAATGGCGGATGGGGTGGAGTTTGTAGTTGGCCGTTGTGGTCATGGTGGCCGTTATGGTCAAGTGTCGAGTTGGGCGATATGGTCAAATTGGCCGTTGTGGCTGTTGGCCGTTATGGTCACGGAGATCGTTGTGGTTATGACCACAACAGCCAAAATAGCGATTGGCCGTTGTGGCCTAGACCCGTTGCTTCAATTTGCACAGTTGGCCGTTGTGGCCGCTTTGCCTGTTGTGCTAACCCACCATAATTAGCTGTTGTGGTTACACGACACAGTTGACCGTTGTGGTCATTTTGGCTGTTGTGGTCACTATCCACAGTTGAAAGTTGTGGTCAGCGTCGCCAATATATAAGCGACAGTAGCCGTTGTGGTCAAAATGGAGAATGGTATAGAGCTTTGAGTGGCCGTTGTGATCAAATGTCGACTTATGGTTACGGAGGCCGTTGTGGTCATGGCCACAACAGCCAAAATAGCGATTGGCTGTTGTGGCCGAGACCCCCTTCGCTATAACTGTACTAACGTACTCATTTGTCGCTTTAAATTTGACCAAGACAGAACTACACAGCTTACAAAGAAAGATTTGGACAAATTTAGCTAGATTTGGCTACCATTACGCGAAATATCCATCGAAAGGCAGCAAGTAAGAAGTTGTCTAACTTCTTTTTGAAAACTGCAATATTATGTAGTCGATGTACTTGGCAGGCCGAAACTCTCTTGGTTCTGCTAGAGCAATAATCAAATATTCTTCCACTTCCTTGGCAGCTGCTTTATTCCAACTTATATTGAAACACTATCTTTTTCTAAATACAAAAATATTAATGAATGTCCCACACTTGGGCACCAATAGTAACATACTTAAAAACAAGGCCCCGCGATTGAGCACTAATTAAAACAAAGTATTTCTTTACACACAAAATATCTGATACTTACTGTACAATTCATAAACGCTCCAGCTGCTCAAGACATCTCTTTAACAAATTTAAGTTTAGGACACGAGTATTGTTTCCATAGCTCACAGATTATAAAAAAGAAGGAGTAAGGCTAGTTATAGTCAAAAATAAGTATATTTGGGCGCCATCTGTTTAGGAAGTCCGGGGATTATGTAAAAAAAAATAATATGCTACTCGTAAACAGTAACCGGTATCTAATCTATTATATTTAATTCAATTATTAGTCACGTTCGGTTAAGTCAAAAATCAAATTAGTTGTTGAAATATAATTAAAGAGTTTTATAAATATAGGGTCCAATATTATCTAGTGTGATTGGATTCAAAATTAGATTTATTTATAAACGAAATAAAAATAATAGTCAAAGATAAAAAGTTTTCATTTGAGACATAATTGTAATTTAAAAAATAAATAAATACCCAACGTAAGAATTCTTAACGGCGGGAAAAATATCTGCACATACAGGTAGAAATCAAAGTTAATACATGAATAATTATACAACTTACTCAAACTTTAACAAAATAGTATCCTTCAGTTCACAGTACATTGATCGAATTATTTGATTCGATAACAACTCACGAAATGATTAACACTTAGTGCCTTTTTCTTCACATTTAAACACTAAATACCAAAATTAATAGCTTGATGAAGCTGCAAAATCTGGAAAACACCTCGATTACTGTGTAATGATTAAAATAATTAATCATTTTAATTTGCTAAATTTAGCCTCTGTAAAGTTAAGGTTTAGTTATCACAAATCAAATACCAATTACTGCATTTTCTTGGATATATTTAAGACAAAAATATATTATTCTAGTTACAGGTTTGAACTCTTAAAGTAAATTAATTTAATTTCCTATTACTTGGTTTTACTGACTTATGAATAATGTCTTACGTGCTACTTACAAAATATGCTACTCAAGCAAGATGTATTGGACTTGAGCAATTCTGCACATATTGTAATAATGTGTTTTTCTAATTATTTCCAAACATCAGATTTAAAATTAAGCAATACCATAATTTCTAACAAAAACCAATTTATTCAAATTTACCAAATTTTATAATTATGCTCCTCCATCACACCTTCCCCGCGCAGGATAAAAAAAATAGATTTCTTTAATTTATTTTTTTTTCTTTTTTAGCTTAATACTACCTAAGCTAAACTAACCCTTCAATCGTAATAACATTTTATCCTATTCTTATGTACTTCTAACATCTTATTATCTACTTTAATAACTACATTAGGATGTTTATCCTCAACAACTAAAAATAGGATCGCTCTTATTTGTAGATGTATTTCTGAGCAAGATCTTTTCACCTATTTTAAAATTAATAAATCTACTTTTTACATCATATTTTTCTTTCCTATTAATCCTTGATGTTATCAGATTAATTCTAGCATCCTTAGCAGCAACTTGCAATCTATATTTTAATTCTAATGGATAATTGTCAAATGCATACAAAGGTTCAATTTCTTTACTTATGCTAGATGGTAAATTACAAAGTTTTCCAAATACTAATTCATACGGAGTGTAACGAGTCTCCGTATGCACCGTATTATTAAATGTAAAACACCAAAAAGAAATCCAAGAACTCCAGTTTTGACTGTGCTTTGACGCGTGAATTCTTAAATAAGCACCCAGATTTTTATGAGAGTTTTCAAGAGCTCCCATAGTTTCATGATGGTACGCGGTAGATTGTAATTGATTGATTTGTAAAAGTTTACAAGTTTCTTTAAAAGTAGAATTAATAAATTCTGTGCCTCGGTCAGACACTATTGTTTTTTGAATTCCGTATCGCAGTACGAAATTCTCTACAAAAGACTTGGCTACTGTACTTGCTTCTTTATTTGGAATTGGATAACCTTCTACATACTTACTTAATTCACATTGCAATGTCAAGATATACCTATTATTATTTTGATCTAAATCTAATGGTCCGACTAAATCAAGATAAACTTTCTCAAATTCTGATGTAGCAGTGGTTGTAATTTCCATTGGCTGTTTTGCTAACTGAGAGTACTTACATTTTTGACATTCATCACACCTTTTAACAAAGCTTCGGATATCCTTATATAATCCTGACCAGAAATAATATCGTCTAATATTATTCAACATACGATTTACACCCGCATGTCCTCCAGTTGGTAACATGTGAAAATCGTTAATTATTAATTGTTGTGTTTCTTTATCTTGTATATGCTGTACACTTTTAATGATACATATCTTTATACCAGTGGCTTTTATTTTATTATGAGCCCTAGCTATTTCCCTTATTAACAATCAGTTATTCTCGTTTTTTACTATTACTAATTCCGGAATTTTACATTCATTACATACATTTTTCAAGTCTCTCAACGACGCTCCTAAGGTTGACGATGATCGAGTATCTTGAATTAAATAAAGTACATTTATCTTCCTATCATAACATACATTTCTTACTTTATAATAATTAGAGTCGCGACTTTTATGTAATAATTTATTGAAATCGATTTCCTTTATAAGTTTTAATTCAACACTTCCTACTGGTGGTTTTAAAAGTTCATGACAACAGGTTGATCAAGTCTGTCATCAGAGGAAGAATCTCTAAAAACACTGGCAGGTTGTTGATTATCTCTCTTTGAGCTCTAGTTAAAATGTTTATAGTTTCTTGATTGATGCTTTTCAAATCGGTTAGATCTATTTCAACGCGCGATAATGCATGGGCCGTAACATTCATTCTACCTGGAACGTACTGAACCACGAAATCAAGCTCTTCTAATGTTAACCTAAACTTAGTTAACCTACTCGATGGAACTTTCATACCAAATAAATATACTAACGGCCTATGGTCTGTTAAGATTTTGAATTTTCTTCCAAATAGATATGGTCTAAATCGTTTTACTGCCCAGACTATTGCTAGTAATTCTTTTTCAATTGTACAATAATTTTTCTCTGCTTTATGTAAACTTCGACTCGCGTAAGCTACAGGTTTATCATTAGAATTTGATAAAACAGCACCTACAGCGTATCCTGATGCATCCGTTCTTAAGATAAATTCATTATCTTATGAAAAATCTGGATACTGCAAAATTGGTGGATTAGTTAATGTAGTTTTCAATTCATTAAATGCTGATTGACAAGTTTTTGTCCAATCAAATATTACACCTTTCTTCGTTAACTTGTTTAAAGGAGCTGCTATACCTGAAAAGTTTTTTATAAATTTCCTATAATAATTTGCAAACGCTACGAATCGTTTTGTTTCTTTTGGTATCGGATACCGTTGCAGAACTTTAATTTTTTCTGGGTCGGGCAAAATACCCTCCGCTGAAATGACATGACCTAAATACAAGAGTTCTTTTTTCAAAAATTCGCACTTCATTGGATTTAATTTCAAATTTACTTTTCTTAATCTGTGCAAAATCTTTATAAGGTTTCTATTATGATTAATTAAATTATTACCAAAAACAATTAGATCGTCTAGGTACACAAAACAACTATCATAATTCAATCCGGATAGAGCAATTTTCATAACTCTAGAAAAAGCATTTGGGCTGATTTTAAGACCCATAGGTAATCTAGTCATTTGAAATTGTCCTTTATCAGCAGTGAAAGCTGTAAAGGGTCTAGATTCAGAATCTAAATCAACTTGAAAATATCCTTAATAGAGATCTAAATGACTGAAATAAACTGCTCCCGATAAAGCATCTAATATCTCTTCTATACATGGTAATGGGAATTTATCATTTTCAATACATTTATTCAGTTGTCTATAGTCAATAACTATCCTAAATTTCTTGTTACCGTTTCTATCAGGCTTTTTGGGCACTATTAAGATAGATGAAGACCATTCGGAGACCGAAGGTTCAACTATCCCAGCTACAATCATTTTATCCACTTGTCTATTTATTTCCGCTTTTTGGAAATGTGGTAACCGATAAGGTTTAATATATGCCGGAGATGCGTTACTTTGTAATTGAATTTTCTGCTTACAGACATTTGTAACAGTTAGTGGGTCATTTTCTAAATAGAAAACATCTGCAAATTTAGCACATATCTTTTCAATTGAAATTTTCTCCTCACTGTTTAATGATTCAATATTAATTAAATCTAACACTTTGTCAACCCGATCTACTGACTTATCCACGTTATTGAAGTTATAAGAATCGAAACTTGAAAATGTTTCTATTTTAGGTTTATAATTTTTTAATTTCACTTCTTTATCATTAACGTTTAATAATCTAACTGGTATTACATTACTATCTGGTTTAACGACTACACTTGCAACAAAAATCCCTTCACCTATCTCTTCTGGCAATACAACACATTCATTTTGAGTATTGATCTCAAAATATCTAATTACTTCACACCTAGATGGTATGATTGTGTAACAATCATGTTTGGATGTAATAGGTATTGATATCTTTTCTCATTGTTTTGAAAAGAAAAAATAAACTTCTCATAATCAAATAACCCCTGAATATTTTAGGAAAAAATCAGATCCTAAAACTCCTTGAAATTCATTACTAAAATCGTTTAGTACTACATACCTATGATTAATTTTTCTATGACCTATCTCAATTGAAATACTAGTACTACCTAATGAATAAGTGTAACCTGCAATGCCATTTATTTTTAATTTGCTTTTATCATCTAAATATCCTATTTCACCTACAGTAGATGCAAACACCACACTTATAGACGCGCCCGTATCAAGCAAAATGTCTATTTCTTTCGCACCAACCTTCATTCGTATATAATTGATCCCATTCATACTTACATTTAATTTTTCCTCTACACTATCCTGAGAAGCCTCGAAAAAACCGTTCCTCATTGTTTTCTGTATTACAACAAGAAGCATTTTCTGCTTGGCTGTTATTATCACCATTGTCACCTGGTTTCCTCATATAAAACCCTCTTTGATGACTGTTCCTAGTGGAATTGAATTGTTTATTTTTTGCTGATGTAACGTTATTGTAACTTCTATTTTGTTTATTAAAATTTTTATTAAACCAACGATTGGTAGGATTACTACTACTACTATTCGAGTGTTTGTTAAATGGTTTGTTCAACCCCTTGTTATGCCTAAAATTCCTTTGGTTGTGATTAAAGTAGTTATGTTTTTTATTAAAGAAAACTTGATTTTGAAAATCGTTTTTTTGAAATTCCCTCGTCTATAGCTCCACTAATCGCATCTTTTAATTGCGAATAGTTCATTGCTTTAACTATTGTTCTAAGATCATGATCTCTTAAACCATTTGCAAAAACGTTTATAGCAAGTTTTTCGTTTGTTGTAGCTAGAATTTCGATTGAATCTTGTTTACCATCTGCTTGTGCTAAAGTTAAATTTAACATAAGTTCCTCAATGTCTTTTCCAAATTTTTCAACAGGTTTATTATTTTGTTTGGAAGCATGCAAAGCCACAGAGAGAGCTGCAGCTGATTTTTTAGTTAATACATATTTTGTCATAGCGTCTATTAAATCAGAATTAGAAGCACATGACTCTCCTAATCTAATTTTTGCACCTTGGGATAGTCTTGTTTTTAAAACAAAACTAGTTAACAATTTTTTCCCGTCGGCGTCTAACATGCTGTCGTATAATCTGATAGCATCAATTAATTGTTTTGTACAATTTTCATTATCATTCATTATTGGCAACAGATTTGTTGCTACTTTTAAATCAAAACTAGCCATTATGTCTAACCTTAATTCCTCATTTACATTGACAGTTTCTAATGTTTCTAACCTATCCTGTAAAATGCTATTTATTTCGCTTATTAATCTTCCTATAAAGTCTACATATTTCTTGCCCTCTTCTACAATCTTAATTTCATTATGTTGCTCATTAAAATCTTGCCTAGCTTCAATAAATTCCTTTTCTATCCTAGATAACTTAAGTAATTTCTTGTTGATAACACTTAAATTTGTACGCCTTTCTTGATTGTCTTTATTAATATTTCTAAGGACTACCCTTAATTCCTCATAAATAAATTTTAGCGGCTCTAACGGTTTCATCTGAATAAACAACTAGTTACATATAATACTTAATCAAATCTAATTTATAAAATCATAATAACATTTTCTTTTACATATTAATTAGGTACTCACGAACTGCTGCTGTATTTACAACCCTTATACTAATTCTTGGCTAAGTCTGAGTTCCTTCCTTATTTTCTTTTTCAATTTCTTCTTTATAGCATAGATTATATAAACAAACAAAGCAATAACATCTAGTCCAAATGCGGCAACACCCAAAATTCCGCTTATGCTTATATTGTCCACATCATCGGTTATACCGCCACTATTACCAGCTTGTGCGATAATTACTGCTTCTTTTGATTCGCTGGATCCTATTTTTTATTTTATTTTTTTACTTAACTACCATTTGAATAATCATTACTTCTTTAATTATTTTTTTCCAAATTTAATTCCATTTACCATTCAATAATTATTTTTCCATTCCATTTTTATAGTTCTTTAAAGCAGGGTCGCCATGTAATGATTAAAATAATTAATCATTTTAATTTGCTAAATTTAGCCTCTGTAAAGTTAAGGTTTAGTTATCACAAATCAAATACCAATTACTGCATTTTCTTGGATATATTTAAGACAAAAATATATTATTCTAGTTACAGGTTTGAACTCTTAAAGTAAATTAATTTAATTTCCTATTACTTGGTTTTACTGACTTATCAATAATGTCTTACGTGCTACTTACAAAATATGCTACTCAAGCAAGATGTATTGGACTTGAGCAATTTTGCACATATTGTAATAATGTGTTTTTCTAATTATTTCCAAACATCAGATTTAAAATTAAGCAATACCATAATTTCTAACAAAAACCAATTTATTCAAATTTACCAAATTTTATAATTATGCTCCTCCATCACAACTGACACTGCTTCTTACTTCAGACCAAATAATTAAAATTCACAATAATTGTTTTGTTTTATAATTATTTTCATTAAAATTATTTTTTTTAAGTAACCGGAACAACCATATAAATTCAATTGTTAGTTACTTTCACTTAGTAAAGGTTTTTCTAAAACCATCACTGGTTAATATGATTGATTGTTTTTCTTTATGATAAAGGTAGCGCAACACTTAAATATGTTGTTTTAGAAGTTATTTAATTTTAAGACTTCCGTTTTTGAATTTCTTTAAAAACAAGATTTCATATAAACTTAATTCACGTTACGTTTAAATCGATGTTTATAATTTTTCGTTAATAATAACAGTATTATTATTCTCTGGAAATTATTAAAAGAACTGTAATACGGCAACAAAACACTTATTACACTTTGGTTATAACTCTTTAAATTATACGAAACTAATTATTAAATTTCGGTAGGGTATTGATAATAACGATTCTATATAAATCAAATTAGATTTCTGTATTTTTCACAACTAAACACGTTACTGTATTTGGGAAATGCTATCGGCAAGACAAATCCTATACGTATATGATAATAGACGTACGAGCTCCGCACTCTTTTAGTGTTTATTGCGGACTTACTGTTCAAATTGAAAATATTTCTGCGATCGTGTGGTTTAGGGAAGGGCAAATTTTTAAATGAACCAGTATAAGAAATGGCGGAATTATCATAAGCCAATGAGGGATAATTACGTCACATTGTTCCAGAACATTTCCAACGAAAACTTTCGGGGATTCCCCTTAAAATCTATTTACTAAAGAGAGCCCAATATTATTTGCAGATGGCCTTTTAACGAGATTCGGCTTTTGTCTGAAATAGCCGACAGGCACATACAGGATCTATAAATTTAAAGGCGTAATATATTTTCTAACAACTTATTTCTTTATTAAAAAGCCGATATTAACCCTAAGCATTTACAAATTCAACGTCAACTAAACTTTTCGCTACAAAACGACATTTGAAACCGTGAGACATTTGCAAATTTAACCTTTGGTAATTACAAAGGCGACAGTTGCATTAAAAGAAATTTACATTTTCAACTTAACGAAAATATTTTATTAGAATAAACATATTAAGGTGATTTTCAATATAAAAAAACAACAATTAAAATAAACTGAAGTCTGCAAAATTAAACCAGGAGAAAATATATTGGAGTACACAGAACCGCACTAAGGTTTTTTGTCTATTATACATACCAAATTGCATTTTTCGGAAGTTGAAAAAAAAAACGTACCGTTACCAATATGCAGACTTCATACGCGGGATTGTCGTAGTTTCGAAGTATCAATTAAATAGAATAGTAGATGTTTGAGTATGTTATAGTCGTTAACTAGGATAATGGGCCCTACGGGCCTAAGCACTTAAGTATGATAGAAATAGCATTTATCGATTTTTTTTAAAGTAGGTCAGTATTTACATGACCTACATAAATCTCCAACCGATTCTCTATCGATAGAGCACATATTAGTACCAAATAACACTCAATAGCACTAAATAGTACGATAGAATCAGCATTTATCGATTTTTTAAAACATAACCTAATTTAAAAAATTTTAAAACATAACCTAATTTAAAAATTTTTCGTCGTGTCGTGCATTATCCTCGGCAAATTACGCGTCGAATGAGACCAAGCCCATCTCTCCAGCCCTTATAGAACGCGAGAATGGGGCTCGGACACACATACAAATCAACTTTAGTAGTATTGGATACTTATCAAATCACAGATCACAGCCCGTTTGGTGGTGCTGAAGCAATTAAATATTATAGTATATTCAAGTCACTCGCGTGGTTCGACTTTATACTTTGACTTCATACACGGGTTTGCTGCAGTTTTCGAGTGGCCATTAAACAGAAAAAGGTATTAGACCATGAGCCAACGGACCACTAATTATAATGGTGTTAGTTTGAGGTCGTAGAGCACAGAAATGCACATGCCACCTTTTTCACTACAGGTATGTGGGTATAAAAAAGTTTCTTGTAAAAGTATGTGTTGGCCCTAAAGGGGCCAAACTTTGTAAAAGAAATATCTCCAGAAAAATTATAGACGAATCCCGACTCCCATTGATTAGACAAAACATAAGCGAAAAATATCTTTTTATACGCCAGCCTCGGTGGATTAGTGGTTTGCATGCTTGCTTCATAATGCAAAGGTCGCAGGTTCGATCCCCGGCCGAGCTGGTAATTTTTCATAGCGGAGAAAAGTTAAAAACAAGCCTTCTTTTCGGATAAGAAGTAAAACTGTAGGTCCCGTGTCAATGCGATGTTTGGCACGATAAACATCCCTACTGGGGGTGGAATTTCCCCATATTCGACTAATTTTTAGTAGGGCCGGCCAAATGATCATAAGTAATCGGTGCCATGAGGTACTAAGGATGCTCCGTCATCCTGATTCCTCGCCCAAAAATAAATAAATCTTTTTATACTTTTATGCAATTAAATATGCTCATCATAAGTACTATAAAACAAAAACACGATACTGTTACGCAAAATATTTAAAATTACAAAAATCTTGCAAATGATTGGAACAGGTATTTGCACCGTAGTTTATGGACGTGTAACCCTTCCGGAATCTGCACGCCAAAAATTGACAAGGGGGGTACCCAAAAACAAAAATGATTTATATATAAAATTTCATGCCGGATCTGAGCCTAGCGTTCGTCATTTCATTTGAAATTGCGAAACAGGAAAAAAGATAATTTTTTTTATAAAAACCGTTGAAACCCCATAATTCTTGTAAATTCCATTTCTCACTTACGAGGATAGATCGAAAAATTTCTAGAACAAGACGGAAAAAACTTTTTGGGGAAAATCGTATTTTTTTTTCTACATAGTCTCCTTTCAGCTTTACACATTTAGTTCAACGCTTTTCTAGACCCTTCAACCCTCCACAATAATAAGAACTATCCAAACCTTCAAAATATCCATTTACAGCTACGATGATTTCAGTATTCGATGAACATTTCTTTCCAGTCAACCATTTCTTGAGATTTGAAAACAAGAAGAAATCCGACGCAGCCAAGTCTGGTGAATAGGGTGCTGTTCAATTAACTGGAATCGTAGTTCGTGCAGTTTCGCCATCGCAATTACCGACTTGTGGAATCGGTCGTTATCCTGGTGGTTTAAGACTTTTTTCTTTGCCAAATGAGGCGTTTTAGCTTTGTTCAGTCTGTCTAATAACGGCGCATAATACTCGCCCGTTATTGTCCTCCCGTGTTGCAAGTAATTAATAAAAATTATTCCTCGGGAATTCCAAAATACGGTAGCCATGACTTTCCCAGCAGACGTAATAGTCTTTGCCTTCTTTGGAGTTGGCTCACCACGTTATGTTCATTGCTCTGACTGCTCCTTGGTCTCGAGTGTAGTGGTGAATCCACGTTTCGTCAACAAAACGTCGCAAAAAATCTTTTTCATTACGTATGAACATATCGAGACATTGCTGAGAAATGGTAATTCGAACTCATTTTTCGTCGATTGTCAGCAGACGCGGCACCCATCTAGCACTAGCTTTCTCATGTCCAAATGTTGATGCCTGTAAGTGCGCTGTAAAATATGGACATACATATGTTGGTAACAACAAAAACATTTGAATTAAAAATTTCATACCTGTTTGACTTTTGCAAATTTAGTAAAGTTGTTACCATCCGACAGACCTAAAATTCCTAGATTTATAAATATGAACAACGTCCTTGTAGCGACTGCAAGATCTTGACCGTCATCGAACATACGGATAATTTGTGTAATGTAAACCATTTTCTTACACGAATGTAAGTACTATTTAGAACTATTTTAATTTTCGAAATCAGATAGTTTGCAGCTGATCCACATGGCAAGTATACTGGCAGCATCATTCAAGCATGGACGAGTGTCTAACAGTAAGAGAATAATAGGAGGTTGGCGTACATCGGTCCAAGCTCACCCCTACATGTGCGCTTTAGTAAAAAAGCCTAAAGAGAATGACTGGCAGTTCCAGTGCGGATGTGGAATTATAACCAAAACCTGGGCAGTTACTGCTGCACATTGTATTGTTAGGCTACAGGTATCATTATTTCACAAACGTTATAGTAGCTAAATATTTTATAACTTTTATTATTATTATTATAGGAAATAAAGAAGGATCACGGCAGTATCGCCGTACGGAGTAATACTTCCTACTGGCAAAAGGACTTCATTCAACGCGCTATTATAAAATTAGAGCGTCACGATAAGTATAACGAGCATACCATGGATTGGGATATTGGCGTAGTGCAGGTGAAGTATGCTTTCTGTGAGCTGTTTGAACAAACCATACGTTTGGTTCCACAAATCTTCCAGGTATAAAAACAATTTTCTATCGAAAACTATCATCGTTTGGCTTGTTTCTCAAAAGTGTTAATTCTTCATAATTACAAGAATATATATTAAAACTTAAAAGTTAGATTTATATTCACAAAGATAGCCTATAAATTCTTAAGTTTTAATCTAAGGGCTCTCCGGAGAGCTCCTCAGTATGTATGAATATTGTTAGAATTTAGCCCATTCTTAACTTAAGTTTTAAGCTTTACTATCAAATTTGAAATAGTTCTCGCAACATTACATTCTTGATGCGTATTCGCATGTTTGTTAATAAGAGTTTGATGTTTATCTTTAATTAATTATCATTTTTAACATACAAATCGTTACAATTCTGCTAATGGATCATCTTCGGTCCGAAAACGTACTCCGGATTTGGTCGTATCGATGCCGGAGGAGCCCGATCCGACGGGTTTCCCGATAGGTCGACCTATTACCGCGGCCGCGAGCGATCACAGTCGCGCTCGCGGGTTTTTTCGCGGCTTCTCGGTGGCGCAAATGTTTTTTTAAGTTTGAGGTTCGGAGGTTCCCCGGTAGACCGTTTAGGCGGGGACGGTGGAAAACTGTCCCCGTCTTACGGTAGATCGGAGCAAGAATCAGATCGCAGATTTTTTGCCAGCAACGATCCCCGATCGTGATTCCCAAAACGCATTTTTTGCCCGCGCCACTCTGGAGGCTTAAATGACGGGAATCTCTAACGATTTCAGAAAGTTCCTTTTTTTTTCGTTTTCGGTTCCATATCAGAAAAATCCCGTCCTATTTTCGATCCAAAAGGTTCTTATGACACTTTTAGTTGTTGGCTATAAAAACGCTCTTTTGCGTGAGATTCAGTCTTAGATAATTTTTTATCACAATCTTATTCTGTATTTTTGGATTAGGGTTGCCCTTTTATTCAACAGTACCTAACTGGTAACAATTGTGTCTACCCTATAACTCCTACATCACGCTTACACTTTTCCTCATATCTCCACTCAGTGAGAAGATATCTCGTTATGGTTTTCAGTGATGGACAGCCCAAAGTATCCGGAAGGTGGCTATAGACATGCACATCGCCCCCCGTCTTGAAGAGGGGCGGCTGACAACCCTTAGGCGTTTCGGGCGATATCACCGCTTCAGGTCCAGATATCTCGCTCTGGTTTTCGAGGATGGACCGGCCCAAGTGTCTGTAACCCGGTTATGGTCTTTGAACGCCGCCCATGTTCCGAATGGGGTGGCTAAGAGCTCGCAGACGTTGCGAGTCGTACGTTAGTGAGTACGTTATCTCCGCTTCCGGTTCAGATATCTCGTTCCGGTTTTCGAGCATGGACAGTCCACGCCTATGGGACCAGCAGTGGTCTTTTGCGCCGCCCCCGCTCCTGCGACCGCTCCCGACAATCTTGACAATATCAGCAATATTTAACTATACCTAAACCAAAAAATGAAGGATCTAAACCGAGTGAATCTAGCAGGCGCAAATTAGCAGTCGGAGTTGATTGTGAGCGAGCCTTGTTCCCAAATTGTCAAATTTAGACAGTTTGAAATTAAAAATTGTCATTGCAATCTGTCAAAGTTTTGAAAGGTTTTTCACAACTCCAATTGTTACTTATTAAACTACTATTAATAAATATTAACTGGAGTTGTGAAAAATCTTTTAAGCAGCAACTAATGTCGTACACACTTTTGCTATCAGAATGTTATTTATTAATAGTAGTTTAATAAGTAACAATTGGAGTTGTGAAAAACCTTTCAAAACTTTGACAGATTGCAATGACAATTTTTAATTTCAAACTGTCTAAATTTGACAATTTGGGAACAAGGCTCGCTCACAATCAACTCCGACTGCTAATCTGCGCCTGCTAGATTCACTCGGTTTAGATCCTTCTTTTTTTGGTTTAGGTATAGTCAACAATACTTTGAACAATTTAGACAATATCTCACAATTTTCCTTCATGCTCAACAATATTGACAACATAGTACAATCTTGTACTATTTTTATATTATGTTATTGTTATATCACTTATCCATTTGTATACGCTAATCGAACGTTTAAATTATGAAATATATATTAAATTTCTTAATTTTAATGTAAGGTAATTTATATTTATAGAATGATACACGCAGATTATGTATATTTCACACCAACTAATTAAAGAATTCTAACTTTTAGTTGAAACATTTTCGTGTATTTTAAATAAAATAACAATGTCCTATTCGATTCTAAAAAGGAAAGAAACTGCAAGTGGCTATTCTGGTAATACATCAATAATTCTTTGTGTAGTATTTGCCTATTTACCTAAACTTCCTTACCAATAATACTAACACAGTGAGAAACCTGATAGACAAAAAAATTATACGTACCTATATACTATACATATTAAAACGATCTGATTAAATGATCTATCTTTCTAAAATAAATATCCCATTCATTGAATGCAATTTCGGTTGCCTATATATTTTTCTAACCCCAAAGAGAATTTTTGGCTGGTTGCTCTAAGGCTCTAAACGGGTCTAGGCCACAACGGCCAATCGCTATTTTGGCTGTTGTGGTCATAACCACAACGGTCTCCGTGACCATAACGGCCAACAGCCACAACTGCCAATTTGACCATATCGCCCAACTCGACACTTGACCATAACGGCCACCATGACCACAACGGCCAACTAGAAATTTCACCCCATCCGCCATTTTGACCACAACGGCCACTGACGCTTATGTATTGGCGTCGCTGGTGGCGATGACCACAACGGCCAACTAGGGTGAGTGACCACAACGGCCAACTACGGAGCGTGACCACAACAGCCAAAATGACCATAACGGCCAACTGTGGCGAGTGACCACAACGGCCAAATGTGGCGCGTGATCACAACAGCCAAAATGACCACACGGTCAACTTTTTTTCGTACTGTTATTTTGGTTTTGTTAAAGCTCATTTTTTTCTTTTAACTTAGCCTGTATTCAAATAAGATACGTCCAGGATTTAACAAAGAGGTCTGATGTCAAAGTAGCGCCGATTTAACGTGACTTACCTATATTGAAGAATGCACCTCTATATACAACTGCAGCCCCATGCAGTTGAAATTTTTCTTTCTTAGTTTCTCGGTAAGTATACCAGGCAGATTAAATGCTGAAAATTTGATACAGGTACACTATAACTCATAAAGATCGTGTTTACGCCTCTTACCATTGAAGAAAAAAAACTCATACGGGACTTCCTTCAAGCGCGAAGTAAGGTCATCGAAACTGAAGTAAATTCGAAGAAGTCCCCAGGTTTCGACGTAATAACTGGAAAACTCCTAAAGGAACTTTCATATGAGGGATTTCGCATGATAACTGTAATCTATAAAGGGATATTAAGGACGGGATACTTCTCTGGCCAATGGAAGGTGGCCCAAATAGCAATGGTACCAAAACCGGAGAAACCGCCATCAAATGTGGCCTCATACAGACCCATTAGTCTCTTACCCGTCAATGATTTGTAAAAAATTGTTCGTCAAGCGAATGTCGCCGCTAATTGACGAAGATCAGCGAATGCCCAACTAACAGTTTGGACGTCGACAATACGCTACAATCGAACAAGTACCCATAGTTGCATCAAAAATCAGGTTTGACCTGGAGACCAAACCATTTTGTTCAGCGGCATTCATAGACATAAGCCAAGCCTTTGACAGGGTGTGGTATGTATGCAGATCTACTCTACGACCTCAAGCGACATTTACCGTATACCTTCTTTCAAATTATTACGTTATACCTCACTGAAAGATACTTTTTCGTGAAATATCCACACTCCACTTCAGCTCTTCTACCCATAACATCTGGTGTCGCGCGACTGGTCCGATTTAATACCTAATTTTCAACCAGAAACACGACATTAGCAACGTTCGCGGACTACATGGCAATACTGGCTTCCCATACTAATGCAGATATAGTTTTCAGAAACTTACAAACCACCTAAACCTTTTTGAAAGATGATGGAACACGACGCATTAAAGCAAATATATAGAAACCAACACAGGCCACTTATACTACTAAAAGAACTACTTGCCCTCTAGTTCATCTTAACGGAAACTCACTACTCAAGAAGATTAGGTCAAATATCTAGGGGGTAAACTCGATCTTTATGACGTTCCATAATGCAGTCAGTTGCTTTAGTTGCTGTTAGGCAGTGGAAATAGCTCTGGAAATCTTGATTTCTCTGGTCATCTAATTAGGGTGAACGATCAAGCAGTCGTGTCGGACTTCATTACTAGTATCCGAGACAAGCCCGAAGATAGAGGGAGGGCAGTCGTTAGAGGTGTCGGGAAGCACTAGGATTCGAGACTAGCTTGAGGGCAAACCACACGGCGTTCACCCTTAGAACTGGTCGTTGTCTACCCCATCTCAGGCTTGTCTGGGCAACGGATGACGCGATCGGAATTAAATGTGTGGTAGAGTTATGACGAGGTGTTTCGTTTACGTTTCACTGAAGTGTTTCTCGACGATGACCCTAAAACGTTGCGGAATGAGCTCTGCTAACAAGGGGATCCGGCGTGGGTGGATTGAATCTTATCTGACGTAGGGTCTTTTATGGAGCTAAGTATTCCGCTGTCTCGCCTAGATGAATGGAGGAGATTCAAGTGAGGTTTATCTCGGTTAGGGAGTTCAGTCGCTAACCCATGAGAAACTGCATGCCACCAGGTAGCGTTTCGGAGGTGACAGTACGGGGGTCTGGCATATGCTGTCAGTTCCAGCGGCAGATTCCCAAAAATCGTCTAGATACCTACACTTAAAGGGCGTTGATGCGAAGATACATAGCCTCTCACGTTCAAGACAACTTCACCTTAACGGGTACACACCGGGATGCTACTTTGATGGGCCCTTAAAGTAGCCTCGAAACGAAGCTCTGTCGAGGGCGCACCAGGCCTATAACTGGGAGATCGGGGTGGCGAACCCATTTAAAAACCAAGTCCCGCCGCATTTGAGGTTGGATTCGATCGGGCAGTGGCCCCAACTCTGGCTCGGTGTACTGAACTGACCTAAGTTGGGGGAATAGTCCTAATGCTGGACGATGCATTTGACTCCGTATGAAAGAGGACGGGGAGGGTGCCGGCGGGTGAGCACGTGTTAAGTCAATGGCTCCGGTACTAACCTGGTTAGCTAGTAGAGGGCGGATAGGCAACCTCGCTCCGACCAGTGAGTGACTGGGAGCAATTGCTATGTGATTGAGCTCTGATTGAGCGTATCTCAATTACTTCCTCCCAAGGGAAGGAACGTGGAGGTATGTTAACACGGGGACTCCACGTAAAACATTTAGACAATCTGCTCATCTAATAATTTCTTAAATTCTTTGACGGCCCTATTAATCTACGTTTTATCGGCCGGTGCGCGAGTATGTAATCTGCCATTTCTTTCTAAGAGCTCGTTTTTCTTGTATTTTCTCTCGGATACGTTTGGAGCAATACTGTTTTGGATTATTGTGGTTTGTTTCTGGGGTTACGTCCCATGATGCTCCCTAGATTGATTTTATTAAGTACTGGACAGATTCGTAGATATCGTGTTTACTTTTCAGGGAAGATTTACATTTAGTTTAAATTTTAAAACTGATAAAAACAGCTAATTACGTGCTTCAAATTCAATGCAATGAAAATCTATAAATAAAACTTCAAACGTGTTGTTTTATAGTTCTTTTTCGTACTTTTTTCAACGTCCCCAAAATGGAAACATTTCTGTAGGTAAACAAGTAATAGAAAAAAAAACTTCTTTTGATGTTAAAGGTAAACTACCCTGTGAACTAAAGTATCATGATTATGTAAATAGTTATAGTGTACCTGTATCAAATTTTCAGCATTTAATCTGCCTGGGATACTTACCGAGAAACTAAGAAAGAAAAATTTCGTCAACTGCATGGGGTTGCAGTTGTATATAGAGGTGCATTTTTCAACATAGGTAAGTCACGTTAAATCGGCGCTACTTTGACATCAGACCTCGCTGTTAAATTCTGGACGTACCTTATTGAAATACATGCTAAATTAAAAGAGAGAAATGAGCTTTAACAAAACCAAAATAACAGTATGAAAAAAAGTTGGCCGTTGTGGTCACTCGCCACAGTTGGCCGTTATGGTCATTTTGGCTGTTGTGGTCACGCTCTATAGTTGGCCGTTGTGGTCACTCATCCTAGTTGGCGATTGTGGTTATTTTGGCCGTTGTGGTCATCGCCACCAGCGACGCCAATACATAAGCGTCGGTGGCCGTTGTCGTCAAAATGGCGGATTGGGTGGAATTTCTAGTTGGCCGTTATGGTCAAGTGTCGAGTTGGGCGATATGGGCAAATTGGCCGTTGTGGCTGTTGGCCGTTATGGTCACGGAGACCGTTGTGGTTATGACCACAACAGCCAAAATAGCGATTGGCCGTTGTGGTCATTGGCCGTTGTGGTCAGGCCCCCTCTAAACAAATGTTCAACCAGAATGACAGACATATTTTAAGATTCCAACAATCACCTTTTAATTATTGTATTGCTCTTTTGAGCTCTCACTTTTTAATCAGAAAGTAGCAAGATAAAAGTCCAAAGAACGAAGAAGATTTATTATTGCTATTAATTAATTTGTCGCGAATAATCAGACACGAATTCCAAAATGTTACTTTTTGGTTAATTATAAAAAATTCGGTATTAACGTATCAACTATAACACTTGTATTTGTATTATTTAATTTCGAAAACGATTTATTATTTTACGATTTATAGTTAGATAATTAGCAGTTAACGAGTGTTATACAACTTCTAATACACAACTATTATAACGTATGGAACGAAAGTTTTGAGACAAATTTTTATTTCAGATAATAAAAACTAGAACTGATTTCTTAAAATAATTGTAATGCAAAATTCTTTGGAACCTATTAAATGATACATATAAACTATTACATAGCTGCCAGCGGCCCATGGTCTTCTATTATCCGTAACTTTCTTCGGATGCCTCTCATCAGGCTCTGGATAGTGGCAACGTCAAACTCCCTGAGCTTTTGATATATTCTTCTCCTCAACTGTTGTTCGTTTTGGGCTTCCCAACCTCCATTGTACACCTTTCTACTGAGAAGAGCCCAAAATTTCTCTATCGGACGAGCCTGAGGGACGTTTGGCGGGTTGTCATTTTTGGGAACAAATGGAACGTTATTTTGCGTTAACCAGTCCTGCGTTAATCTTGCATAATGACAAGAAGCCAAGTCGGGCCAAAATATAAAATCATCGTTGTTATGATTTGTCCGTATAAACTGTAACAATTTCGGAAGACATTTTCGAGTGTATATGTTAGCATTCACTGCTTCACCCCGTACACGTCCAACAAAGGGTGTCGAAATCCCCGCTTCGGAAATGGCACACCATACCAAGATCTTATCTTCAAATTTTGCCTTTTTCTTATATCTTACGTCAAGGGGAACGTCTTGGATGCTATCGGTACAGAAACCATCATTTCCCTTGATTTCTGAATTAGAAAGAGTGAAATACTTTTCGTCGTCCAAAATGACTGCTTTATCGTTTGCAAAATGTCGCAGTCTGAGCGCTCTACAACATCTTGGAATTTTTTCCAATTGTGCAGCTGAATATTTTGGACATTTTTGCCTTTTTCTGTATTTTATATTACCTTTGATGATTTCTCGCTTCACAGTTGTGTGGGAAAAGTGAAATTTTCGACTCACTTTTCTAAGGAAAATCCCCTTTTTGTTTTTTGTGGCTTCAATTAGTTCTTGGCGTCTACGATTACTCAAAGCACATGGACGGCCAGATTTAGGTAAGTTCTGACATGGATTACCTTCAGTACAATCTTTTATGGCACGATAAATTGTTACTCGAGAAATATTTTCATTTAGATAAATGTTCACAATATCACGAGTAGGTATGCGTTACTAAACTATATATGCCCTTTCGCAATTCTAGTTTATATGACATTTTGCTGAACTATTTTGACAAACTATACCCGTCAAACTTTTAAGCACACTTGATATTTTCTCCATTTTCAAAGTTAAGTTGATCGCTTTATTTTTAATAGTTAAAAAGTAATATCACAATTTGTCTCAAAACTTTCATTCCATACGTTACAAAGGAAAAACGGAAAATAAATAAAGTTATTCTTTTAATTCTAGGGTGTACGAAGCTAAATAGGCGATCATTGTGGGTATGATATACATCTATTTATATTAAACTAAAAACGTGGCTTTAAGGCACCATTTAAATAAATTATACTAGGTAGATAATACCAAGTAAAGCAGTAGTACTTTAACTGACAGTTGCTAACAGCATTCTCAAAAGCTAAACGATTTTGTTTCTATAATTACGTCACACTACCATATTAAAAATACCATTTCAGCTAATATAGTGTAACAATTTCAGATTGTTACTGGAGCACCAGTAAAAGTGATAGGTTGGGGTAGAATAGAATCAATGACACATGAAGTCGCAACCATGGAAGGGTTATATACTACCGATCTTAACATAGCATGTCCTTACGGCTGCAAAAAGCAGTGGAGGTATAGCGTTTTGATTCTTGTTGCAGTTAACCTTTAGTCAATAATAGTAGCGATAATCTTTCAATTTTCTCTGATTCTAGTGGTCGAAGTGGTACTCAAGGTTGTAGGAGAGGCCAAAAACGGTAAACTGTTTTAATTATGCACTACTTAATCTATTTATATTATCTTTTTTTAATTGTATTATTAAAGAGATTTTTATTTCATAAGGCTAGATTTTACCTAATAATGTTCAATATTTTAAAATAGATCTACGGGTGAAAAAATAATCGGTGTCAGACAGATATGTGCTGGTCTGTACGAGAGAGATGCTTGCATTTGGGATTCAGGGAGTCCCATACTTCAGGATTCCTTCATAATTGGTAAGATGTAATACTTTAAACGTTTCGTATTTTACATAAGACTTATATAAGGTGTTGTGTCATGGGGCGACTGTAATTGTAACAATAGCCTTCCTGGCATATACGTAAACTTGAAGGTCTTCCGAACCTGGATTTTAGCGAAGGTGGTCAGCGCAACGACATCAAGTAACGAAATGGTTGTTGACCAATATCCAAGAAGGTTGAATTAATCTTACAATCAAGATAATGTGTTATTTCTTAGCTATTTCAAATAAATGCAGCCTTGTTATCTATGCTGGTTAAATGTAAATTAAACTAGTGGACTGTATATAATTGTGTTTATATTATATTCAATGCACTATTGAAGTTTATACAGGGTGTCCTGTACTGTATTATTTCAAACTATTTTTTATTTTAAATAATATTTATTCCCAGAAAGTATATACTATGTAATAAATAAAGGGTACCGATTTCTAGTGAAAAGCAATAAAATCTTCACTGTAGATACCGTAAATATTTCTAAGACTTGTGACAAATAATTGAACACAGCTGCATTAGTACTAAAATAATCAAAACAGCCCCGCCGACAATTTTTATTTTGAGTACATATTATGTTTGTAAACACTCGGTCAAGGTAGGGCCGAACAATTTGCAAATCTTACACTGCAGTTTTTAGTAAAATAGTATAACAGTATTTACTTATTCATTAGGCATTGTTTTTATACTATACAAAATATTTTATTTAAATTTTACTTCTAATAAAATAAATAAATAAAATATAACAATACCTATTGATGGATAGATTAAATTATTGTCTTTACTTAATTATGTTTATTAACGAATAACAAATCAAATTTAATGATATCATTAAATGGGTCAGTATTAAATTGATGTAATTTCTGTCTGCGTTTCCTATTAGAATACAGGGGAATCCCTCGGATTAATGAACGTTTTATGTTCTTTCAACACCATCCAAAATGGAATTTGCACCGTCTGCATCCTTGTGCTAATTCAACAGATGTCACGTTGTTACTGATGGTGTCAATTTCTAAAGAACTTGCATTTAATCCTATGCGACTTAACACCTGACCTACATCAATTATACGTACTTTTCTGAAAACGTCGGTCAAATTTATTAAAAGCTAATCAAAAAGCTTTATTAAGATTTTTTGTTCCAAATGTTATCAGAAATAGAATGTTTATGAAATACAAATATATGATTATATTTAAAAACTAAGTAGCACTAGCTACATTTGTACAACTACGTGTGTTACATTGAAGCTCAAATACTACTGCCTAAATACATATAATGAAATATTTTACGAAAAGAGTGTTGTGATACGTGATAAATATTATACCCTTTTTGTTTGCAAACGTAATTATAACTTTTAATTAATACACTTCTGGTTTTGAATAACTTTTATTTAAAATATATGATGGAAATGAATAATGTGCTATTGATATCGTTGCATGCTATGTACTACTCTTAAATTGTTCTAATGTTTCGTTTTACGATGTGTTTTTATGTAAATTGTTATCATTAATAAATATGAAATTCCTAATGGATAATTACAAGAAAGAATTATTTTGAAGTTTGAGTTACATAACTGACAAACACTTAGTTAATTAAATACACTGTTGAAAGTTCAAAATATGTAAATAAACATGGCAAAAAAGTGATTAGGAAAATTTAGAATAGTTATTATTGAAATTAATGAGTAATAATTAACAGACGAAATGGAATTATGTAATGACATCTAATGTTAAAAAACTTATAAAATTGATAGTTATTATCCAACAAGAGAAATGACTGAGACATGAGAAATGATTTACAAAGACTAAAGTAGAGTAATTATTGCAAACACATTTTCGGACGTTAGAAGTTAGGAATGTTGACCCGGCATGGCTTACATACAAAGAAAAAAATAAATTTGCCCCTAACATTTTAAGCATGTTTAAAATCATTTACTTGAAGCTTGGTTTGAATAAAATCTTACTATGACACTGAAATGAAAACTGAACGAACCGTATAATACCTAAACTAAAATTAACATGCACATTTTTAATTGTAACCGGTGTACCGGGTCTAACCATGTAAGTGAACAAAATAGTTATTTCACACAACGTGTTTACTCTGCTCTTGGCTACATGTCAGCTGCAGAAGTAGTTCGACATTTTGCACGAGAAATTTAACAGAAACACCATTTACAACATTATTAAGCAGTACAAAGATGGGAGGATACCAAGTTTGGAAAGATTAAAATTTAAAAGAAAAAGATTAAAGAAGAAAATAAGATTGGTATCACCCGAAAGAGAACTTCTGTTACTTCTGAAGCATCTCAGTCATGCATATCGCGAAATTTGAAAAACGAAGAAGTAAAGTAATTACTACAAAAGAAAGATAGCACCACAATATAGAGAGAAACAATTGGAAATCACACCCCTTCGGTGTCGAAAAATAGAAACTGCTTTAAAAGTGAAAGAGAAAGTATTAATTTAGGACAATGAAGTACTTTACGTTTGGAAACCCGGCCACCTCAGGGAATTCTGGATTTTATACACGTAACAAAAAATATACTCCCGTAACAGTTAAGTATGTTGGTAAAACAAAATTTGAGCCAAAAATATTGTACGGATTGAGATTTCAGAAGCTGGTGTTTCAGAACCGTACCTTGAGCAAGTTCGTGAATCCGCTGTTGACGCAAACACACAACAAAATATCTTGTTCCGGCCAGATTTAGCAAGCTCGCATTATGCAAAAAAGCAACTAATTGGCTTATTGAAAAAAAAGGACAGCCAACAACGAGACGCAGTTGCGAACCAGAATGAGATCAACATGAGACAAACATGATGAGATCACATATTACTGTGTATTTTTCTAGTCCAAACCCACCATTATCAAGCGCCCAATTGTGTTACATTCTACTATTGCAACTTGCTTCGCTTCGTTGACATAGTGCTAAAATGCACGTTTCAAATGATGACTAATTGTAATACAAAACGTAAATTTTAATTTTTACAAGACGTTTGTCTACAACGGGATTTTAATTTTATTTAATCGTGACCTTGCATATGTTTTTACTGTAAAATTGGTTAAATTTAGTCTCAAGTTTCAATAGTAAAAAATTGGGTAAGAGTTTTCCACATCGAATTCCAATCGCCTATGAAATTTACTAATTAGTGTTAATTAATGATGCTAACCTAAACAAGAAACTGAAGAATCTGGCTCACAAAAATTACCAGGGTAAAAGGACAAAATTCTAAAATGTAATTTAATTAGAGTAACATTAATTTAGTTAATTTTAAGAAGAGAAGTAAAATGAAAATGACATCTATTGCCCCTATCCATATTTAGTCATATCGTACGTCGCTGATATTTTTAACAGCTTAGATAATATCAGTGTTGCTTGACATCTGATCTCATTTGATCTGTTTACAGAAGTGTTTAAAACGCATTGACCCAGATTCGCCATTTACTTCATTATTAGGTTATAATATCCGTGATGCTCCCGATTTTGCTAATCATCATCGTTTACAATGACTTGACCTACACCAATATCCTTTTCTTAATTATCTGCATTCGCGGAATTATCATTTAAGTGACTGACCTCATAATATTATATTCTAAAAACGATCATGTTGAAGAATCAGCAATGTAAACATACATACATACATGCTAGGATGTTGGGTCTAATAATCTAAAGGCTACATGTTAGGTCACAGTTGGATTCATCAATTTTTAAAATAGAAATCAAGAATAAAATCCCATAAAACATCACCTCAATTTTTATATATAAAAAGGTTTGATTTTTAAAAAAAGGATATCAAACATTTAGATTGTTTCTTGATAATACATGTTTATGCAACCCAAGTCACATATTAGGATGGTTTTTCCATTTGTCTGGAAGATTTAATCTTCCTGATTAAATTTAGGGTCTACGATTATTAACGTAGGAAGAATTTTTCTGTTTTCCATGAGACTAACTCAGTTTCGGACTGATATTTAACTAAAAATATGTAAATTTGGTTAATCTTGTAATGAATAATATAGCACAATAAAATTACAAACTCTTATATTTTAATCCTGAGCATTTTTTGTAATGAAGGTTTCGGTTTTGTTGATATGCTTCGTGTTGAAATATTGATTCTTGTACAACTTTTATCACCATTGTTTTAATGCAAGCACTTGGAGGACTGTATGTTGTTGGACAATTTGACTATAATTTGACTTCATTTAAGTTGATTTGAAAATGGATTTTTTGTATGATGCATCATCGGGTTTATCCGATTGTTGTGATGAATCTTAATGTATGATTTTCTTCTATTGTTCTATGTTCTTGTGTAAATTTTATATGTATTAGTTACTTAGTGTAATTATGTATCCATTTTGTAAAGAATAAAGCTGGATTTATTGAATTGTGTGTATAATTACGCTATAATGAGATTTGTTCATCGTCAATCGTTTTTGTTAAATATTTTCGTTATGGTACATTGTTGGATATTAATGTCTAATATTGTTTTGATCGTTGTTTTACCAGCTATAATCCTATCTTTGTAGAATTAAGATCCGTGTTAATTGCAGTCAGCTGTGTTGGATAGTGACGTCATAAACAAGCGGGTTGATTTTGTTTTCTTTTATATTTGACATAGTCGGCAATTGTTTCGCCAAAACATATATAAACCACAGCTAAAATTAACAAATTCAGTTGATCAAAAGCATTCGGTGAAACCACGCTCGGCTCGAGACCCAAAATCTGTAAATTAAGTGGGGTTATGTAGTAAACATATGGTTCATGTCAATAAAAGGAAATATAACTAAGTTTGAAGAATAATTACCCGAACAATTTAAAATTAAAAGAAGATCTATTTGTGAATCAACAATTATATGGAAGTGTGAACGAGTTATTTATTGGATAAATTCAAGATCTATTTCCATTATCGTACTGAATAATCGATGTATTTACGTTTACAAAATCATCTGACAGATGTGAATGCAGTAGTACCAATATAAAATAATATTTGGAGAAGGTCTATTTACTTTATATACCAAGTTGGTCAAAATAAAAAGTTTTGATTTGATTTTTCAATAATAAAAATTATAAAGACAATCTGAATAATTTCAGAATTCATTTTTTCAACTTTAAAGGTTTTTAAATAATTAATTTCTTATAAATAAAACAAATTAAATTTCTTTATTAAAATTTAATTATCATAAAGTAAATTTATTTGAACATTTGCAAATATTTTTATTTGATTACATTAATTGATTTATGTCAGTTTGTTCAAGTGGAGAACTGTTATAGCCCTATGTCAGGTTTTTAACGACTAATTAACACACTTGAGCAAGCTCAGGAAAGAATTTCCTATTTTACTCTATTGTTCTGTTCTGAATAATTTTTTTTTTAGTTTTCTTTGAATTTGATTTTCTTTTAATTTCATTAATAAAATGAAGACTGTGTTTTTAATTGATCTATGTGTTTAATTGATGTGTATACAAGCATCCATTTCTTTTTATCTTCATATTTAGAGTTTAGCTTGCTGTTGTCCAGTTGCGGAAGTCCAAGTGTCTTCATTATAAGTTTTTCTTTTCTTCCAGGTATAAGAATCAATAAGATCTTATTATTTAAACTATTTCATGCTCTATCGAATTAAACCTGAAATATTTGGGGTGTATTTTATTTTATTTTATTAAATTTCACCGCAGATATTTTTAGGGTTACCCTAATAGGGGTATATAATTAATATCACCTCAATACTACATACATACATACATACATATATGTAAACATAACAAACCATAAAACATCCTGTTTGAATAAAATAACAAACACTACTGTATGTACTAAAAACTCCTTTATTTACATTTTTCCTAAAACTACGCTTCTGAGAAAAAAATGGATTTTTTGTTTGTCTTATAGATGTCTATGTACCTGCCGTGTTTGATGTCCTTTTTATGATTCACCCGTATATCGGTGAACACAAAAAATGCTGATCTAAAACTACAGTTATTATTAATTCTCTGTCAAATAGAATTACTACAAATTCACCTGTAAATCAACAAAGATATTTTGCAGATGTAACTTCCGCAAATACAAGCACTTCTAAAAAATGAAGAATCACAAAAAAAAACGTGATAAAATTGCGGAAACAATGAAACAATATGACGATGGTTTTAAAATCGTCCAATATAAAATACAATATTTTAAGAAAACAGTTGGGGTTTCAAGTTCTGAAGCTGATTGGGATGTAGAACCTAAAATATGGCTTTACATAAATAGAATGAATAAAACGTCACACCAAACACAGAAACTATCACTAACCTAATAAAAAGTAAAACGGATACGAAGTCATCAGGTGGGATTCGGTGTAATGATTACTTTAATTTACAATCTAAATTTAAATTTATTTTTAAGATGTCTGACTTCGCTAAACCTGTAACACGGTCAGCTACTGATGAGGAAGCTTTTGTTCAACGCGTAGTTGATAAAGTCTTAAATTCGCCAACATTTCTAGCTAGTGTAACTGAAAAGTTGGTTATGAGTTGGTTAAACAATGTATGGAACGGAAATACGAAGGCGAAAGTCTAGCATGCTAGATGCTACACCGCCGAGGCTATTAAATTGTTATAGCATTTAGTTTTCCCAGTTTGTTTTGGTTCTCGAAAATTTTTAGAAGATTTCGTAACGCTTATTAGTGTATCGTTGTTTACAATAACGCAACGATAATGAGTGGAAGTATGATGGTAAGTATCGAATGATCTTAGTTAATGATCATTTGCCTTCAGTTTTAAATCTTGAGAGCTATAAGGCGTAACGGGTGGAATAAAATTAATATTCACATGCTACAGTCAAAATATTTTATCCCTCTAAAGTCCGTGCGAGAAGTTGACACGCCAAATTGACCCGAGCTCGTTGTAGGGTTGAGCGGCAACTCAAGTAAACTAAAAGTACTGTGGAAGACTTCATAAAGTAATGTCGAAAATTAAGTAAAAAAACTTAGAAGATGTATGGGATAACTCAATAACTATTTCAATATCCAAGCGCACGAGCTTACATTTGAAAAATATAATCACCCCTTGATTACCACTGGTATGCTGTATGCTTCAACAGAAATCAGCAGAGGACTTGGATTAGTCAGTCACATAGAATTTAAATTCACCATGTGTGATATTGAAGTAGTAAAATCAATTGAAGATTCAAACTATAAAAAGTCGGTCATCAATACTGGCGCAGTTTGGGACACTTTGGCTACAGGCAGTGCCTATGTTCATTAGAAGAACCACTTAGTTGTATGGAATCCCGTGTTTTAATAAATACAGTTTTGCAAATACAGAAAGGGCATCAATGAAGACATGGCATAAAGAAATCTATAAGCAAATGCTTGAAGCAGACAATGAAGAAGGAGAAGAAACTATAAAGCGGAATAATATAGATCATGATGGAATTCCTTTTATCACGGTTTATTTAGATGGAGGCTGGACGAAACGCTCTTACAGTCACAACGCTGCATCTGGAGTTGCTGTGGTAATTGGAAAATTTGCAGAAAAAATATTAACAATTTTTTACAATAAGGGCAGCAAATAAGGGAGAAGAAGTAACATAACACGTTTGCTTCAAAAATTTGTCTGGGTAGCTCTTCCGCCATGGAGCAAGATGTTTTCATAGAGGGTTTATGTCCAAGTGAATAGCGGCATAGCCTTCGATACAAGAGATTTGTGGCAGACGGAGACTATTGATCCAAACACTTGTGTTTGGATCAATATTCGTAATAAAGTACCGTATGGAAAATTTGAGCAAAAACTGAATGCACTAATCATGCTATAAAAAATTATGGCAAGGCTCTACATAATTTAAAACAGGACAAGGCAGTTTCAAACACAGCTCGACATCAATTAACCAAGAATATGGTTAAAGACTTTTAAAAAGCAGCTCAATCAACAATTTATAAAATTGTGCCTTTGAAGAAAACCCTACCGATGTCTTAGAAATTGACCTATGCACGGGAGTTGATCCTGTTTTTGGTTAGCATGAAAAATGCAAGGAGTACCTTTGTAAATTTGTTGGGGAAACTGACAACAGCAAATAGCATGATGTGCAGCGTTCTGGACTATACCACCATGTGAAATGTAACGATTATCAGAAAATGACCACTTAAGTAATTTTATTATTTTTTTACTGTTCTAGCTGCATTGTTGAGGATCTACACGTATTGTAGACAATGAAGCCAACAATAGAGCTGAGTTGTTTATGAGCATTTTCGCCCGGTTTAATGGTGGCAATAGGTTACATTTGACCGGAAGATGTTCTTTTTCCATGCGAAGCGATCTCACTGCGCTACGATGCAATAAAGGACTGGCGTGGCATTCAAGCCCATACAAGACATTTCTTTCGTTGAGTTCTGGGAAATATATGAAGAAGTTCAATGCACAATCTGTACGCAGTACCAAAATACGTCAAGATAAGAAGGAAAAAGGCAAAAGAAAAGTCACGAACCTTCCAGCTGTTGTCAAAAATACATTATGGTAAATTTGACTGGCAAGTGAAGCCCAGTGAAGAAGACATCGCAAACATAAAATAGAGGACTTTGGAGCAGCTACATGTATGTATATATTTCAATACAGTAATATTAATACTTAGAATAAACAGAACGAAAGTTAAAAGAAAAGTATGTTCAAATAGGTTACTCAACAAACAAGAATGGAAATCGCGCTAACAACAGTGGTCAGTTTGATAAGAACTTTTATAAAGTACAGCGGTCAGAGAGACTCACTCATAACACAAGTTGTCATGCTTTACGGAAGAAAAAGCTATATCCAACCAGTTTTGCTAATCGAGAAAACTCGAGAAGGAGCTGCGATTCACTTGGTCGAGGAAAAACTTAGTAAAAAAGTGGAAAAAGCAGATTTATATATAGATAATGCTTTGAGATACAATCGGTATAAATACATTTTTATTTCTTTCAGGCTTAATTAGTAAAACACATTGCAGGTCTTACACTGAAGGAGGGGACTGAAAAAGGCAAAACGTTTCTAAAACTTGAAAACAATATGATGACACTGAATAAGTGATATGATTATTATTATCAGGATTGTAGCAGCTACTTGCAGCTGGATTCAGAGACAACCGAACATTGTTGAGAGACAAAAATATTACTGGTGGTCTACGTGTCCGACAATGAAGACATTTTTATCGAAGAGATAGAAAGAGATAGTAAGTTTTGGACTGCTTCCTAAGGTTATACAATGATTGTGTTTGAATGAATTAGGCTCTTTAATGCGTTAATTACTTCATTTGAATGTTTATCAATTAATGATGTTTCAAAAAATTTAAAATTTGTATTAAAAAGTATTACATAAAAATTTTAAACAGTTAGAGGAATAATTTTTTTATTTTGTTGTTCATTAAACAACTGCTTTAAAGTTCTTAAAAAATTTAATGAACATAAACGATTTTTAAAAAGTTAAATTATTATTAAAAAAAAGACTAATGTCAAAACTAATTTCTTTTTGTTAGACATTTTGTATCGTAACAACGACATCTATTCGAAAGCGTCTAGACTACGTTTCTCACACTGTAATATGAGTGTATTGGAATCTTAGAATAAGAATTTTATAGGTATTCTAAGATTGAAATCGATCAATTACATTTAAAGAGTTTTGGCGGCCGTTTCAAAATCATTACAAATTTTATTTCTGGTTGCATTCTTAAACCAAAAGGAATTTCACTACGTGCAAGGAAGATTGCACATACATTTCACATAAGTGCAAAATGTATATTACTTTTTTTGAGTTCAAAAAATACATCAATGATGTATTTATTAAAAAACTCTTATATTTGATAATATAAAAAAAGAACAAATTGCACGAGTACAAATTTTAACAAATCGTGACAGAAAGTTTAGACCTAAGCAAACTGTTTTTGACAGGTGATTATTTTTTACTAAATTCTTTATGCTAATGAACCACACCTACTGCGTTTTTCAACTTAAAAATTTTAAAAGCTCTATAACTTCTTAACAAAGATGTAATTTCATGAAGGAATGTTCATATGAACGTAGGTTCTGTTCATATGAACATTCCTTCATGAAATTACATCTAGTTTTCATTGCCAACGTTTGTACAGAGGCTAATGAATCACCCTGTATAATCGAGATCATATTTAGTAAAAAGGCCAGACATTTTTGGTGGAAAAACCATATCGCTATCTGTGTAACCAAACGTGGAACCAGTATAGCCTAAACGTCCGTATAAAGCCTAACTAAAGACTAGCCGGCACACAGCCGGGGCGAAAGATAGAGAAGAGCGCACAAACCCTATAATCAAGTAAAATAAATAATTTTAACGATTTTTGATGTTCATACGTACTTTTTAAGTTATGAGAATTTATGTAACAGAATAATTAGAACATTATTCATTAAGTGCAATTAATAGTTTATGGCGTTATGTTTCATATTAGTAAAAAATAATTATTTTTTAAATCTCAGCCTGGAAATGTTTAGAAATTGTTAGTTCAATGCAGTGACAACTTTAAGCATCAAGATTTTTATCAACAACAAAGATTTTTGCCACCGGTTCCAGATACCCTGAACATTCTATAATCAAACGCAAATATGTTTTCTATTCTTTACGCAACAGAGTCTTATAGAATTAAAGAAGACAACGACTGTGTTCTTCTTGATTGCAATGCAGTTATAAAAAATCGTCTACCTGCGATTCGGGATGCGAACTGCGATATAAAAACATAATTAATATTATCATGCCATCGAGAGAAACCGTCAGTCATAATTTTGAGAATGCTCTGCATGAAATAACAAGAATTGATGATCAAAACTGTGTAAATTCGTCCGAATGTAAAGACAATGCTAACACAGAAATCGAATCAACAGGTAAGACAAAAACAAAACATGTGACTTGCAATTGCAATAACTAGTTATTTTCACTTTAGATGTTTTCAAGATAAGGTTTTTTACTAAATTTACATCTAAGGAGCTATCAACTACGAATTACTCCTAATATGTAACGTACTAGCATAATACCAGTTGATCCGTTTATCCACGAAGTAAGAAAACAGTTCTACTTATAAAAGTTAATTTTTGGGGTCCACCACCAACACTCTCCCACCTATTTTAGTAGTCCTTAACCCCTACAAAACAATTACCAGTTTATATGCATGCATACTTGAGGATATTGTTGAGTAACCTTGGCGGACGAACGAACATACGGACCAACGAACGAACATCTTTTCTTTTTTGATTTCTCATCTTTCTTTGTAGCATTTTTCTTCTTTCCCTTGTCAGCCTTTTTATTTTCGATCTTTGTATGTCTATCTCTGTTATCCTGCAACCTTTTCTTTTTTGATTCCCCACTCTCTTTATCCCTGACTTGTCTCTTGCTTTATATTGCAAGAAATCGATCTTCTCTTGGGCCAGACTCTTCGTTGTCTCTCCATCTCGCTTTCTGACTTGAATCTTTTTGCCCCTAATTGTTGTTGACTTCCTTTTTTTGTGCTTCTTTCGAACAGACCCTCCGTCTTCTAAACCTTCTTAACGCGGTGTTTCAATTTTCTCCAACACATCAAAGTGTCCTTCTGGAGGTCTTCCTGACAAAAGTAGCCTCTTTGTGTGGAGGTCAACTTGCACTTGAGGTGTAGTCGGATAGAAGGGGCTGCCGTCCCTCCACACTTGAAATACAAATGGGAAGATTTGGGTAGCTACAATAACTTCACACAGCGAGCCATAAGTCCTACCGAGGCCCATCTCTGCCCGGTATTCGCTAGGAGTTAGGTAATTATCATCGCCCGGAGTCGAGCGGACCTCGAACTCTTCCCAGTTGCACACGTGGCCGAAAATGAGGTCCCTTACCACCTCGTGCACTGTCTAATTGTTAAACACATAGTGTGCGATAGCTCTAAATCAGAGGTTCCCAAACATTTTTGTCTCATGAACCACTTGCCATGTTTTTCGGTGTTGGGTAGATCCCCGGCTTACCTGATACTGATTTTTTGCAAATTCATCAAGTTCAAATGTATTTCTGACAGCTGGTACAGTGCTACTCACTTTGAAAGATTTAAATTTCTAACTGTAGTAAAGTGTAGTGTGAAAAACTTAAAAAAACACATAGTAAGTTTTATACATTTATTAATTAAATTCAAATTAAAACGAACCAAATTAAGATTTATTATTTGTTACATAAAATAACTGAGCAAAAATAAATGCTTTTAGTGGGAGGGATGAACCTGATGCTTTAATAATAAATTTTCAACATTTTGTATGAATTTAGTTAGGTTTAATCTCAAATCTCCTCGGTTAATGATGTCCAGTTTGTTTCTTTTTTTGTTAGGAGATTAGCAATTGCACTGAAACCCCCTTCCACTCGGTATGAGGATGGAAAAGCAATTAAGAACTTTCTCGTGATATTCCACAATACGGGATAAGTAACAGGTATGTGTTTTTGAAGCCACAATTGCTGCTATCCGTTTCTAAACTGTACCTTAAGTTCTTCGTTCGTGCTTATTCGGATCAGTTCCTCTTGTAATATGACATCCGTTTCTTCAATGTCACCATATGGATTGATTGCCCACTGTGATATTACCATAGTCAAAACATCCTCAAACCTAATTTCAAAATCTGAATACAGGACTATTTAAATGTTAAATGTTGAAACGTCGTCTTCCTGGCAGTTTGTCTGTGACAAATTGGGGAACTGGGAAAATTCGCGCTGTCCAATGTTTTGCTTCATTAGCTTAATTCTGGCAAGAAACGCTGAAATGTTGAACTTTGTTTTAATCAAATTTAGACTGTCACCTTGTAGCTGCAAGTTAACCATAGGTATTAAATTTAGTAAGCAAATCTGTTAAAAAGGCAATGTGTTTTGCACTTCAATAAACTTTCTTTTAAAATTTGATCTTTAGCATCCAGAAACTCTACAATAGTCTCAAAAAGTGCAAAAATCTTGTCAAACATAAGCCTCTCGACAGCCAGCGTACTTCAGTGTGAAAGAGTAATTGCTGAAAGTTCTCGTCATTTTCTTCACACAACTGAGCAAATAACCGCGTATTCAACGCGTTGCTTCGGTTTACTGCATTAATGACTAATTGAAGAGATTCATGCAATCTAACATTCAAATTTTTATCAACTAAATGTTGTCGATGGATGACGCAGTATATTGCTAACACCCCGGGTTCATTTTGTTTTAAATAGCTTATAAATCCACGATAGCGCCCAACCATGGCAGGTGCCCCATCTGTAGTTACTGATATTATATTTGATAAAGGGATTGCTTTTTTCATAAAGTAATCCTTGAAAACATGAAATATTCATTCGCCTTTATTGTCGGTTATCAAAGTTCTCGTGAAGAGCAGTTCCTCGTAGATTTCTTGATCCATAATAAAACGAACATATGCAAATAATAATGCATCATTACCAGGTAAAGTTGACTCGTTCAGCTGTATAGAGAAATGGGTCGTTTGCAAATAATTACACAAGAAGCTTTCAATATCATAACTCATTTCATCAATACGTCTTTTAACTGTGTTATTGCTTAAAGGAATTCTTTTAATAATATCAGATGCAGGTTTGTGTAAAACAGTTTTTAAAAGGTTTGTTCCAACAAAATGCTCTTTTCTAATACGCATGTACCGCACATACATTGGTTTGAAGCTAGTTGTTGGAACGACATTAGTTAAATGTAGTTACCGCTAGATGTCCACAGAATAAACAAAATATTTTCAAATTCTTTGCAGCTGGCTATCCACGTTTATTTTCTACCCTAAAAGTTGACCAGTTAACCAAATAGAATTATTGAATAATTTGGCGATTGAATAAGTGCGTTTTTCGCATAATTCAGATTATAACTGCTAAATAAGGCGAATATATGGAAGCTATGTTGTTATATATAATTTTGAATTAATTTGGGTAAATATTAATTTTCGTTATTTAGAGCTATGCGAATTTGTTATTTTGAACGAACAATCAACAATTGTACATGGGGAAGTCCCAGGTCCATCAAGTATAGTATCTGAAGAGGAGAATGACATTACTGAGTACACATCGTGGACCCACAGCCAAACGAAGGGCCTAATTACCTTGTATGGGAAGTATAAGAAACAAGTTGGAACGATAAAATTAAGAAGTATGAAAAAACTATGGGAGGTTGTTACTGCTGAATTAAATAAAAGTTGCAAAATTTCCATTTCGTTGGAGGGTTGTTGACCGCAACTACAAAGAATTTACTGACAAGGCAAAGACTGGAAGGGGCAGAAAAATCTTTGACTATATCAATGAAATGGAGGAGCTCTTTGCTAAAAAAAGGAATATACATCCAGAGGTATTATTAGCAAGTGAAAATATACACCAATAACTGTGGAAACATTAAGCGACAGCACGAGCAGTTGTGTGAACGATACTATAAAGAAAAGCTGCAAATAGCTAGGGACAAATTAGAAATCGAAAAAGAAAAATTGTCTAAAATACGAAGAAAAAATGACTTGATATTAGAAAGAAATAAGATATTACAAGGCAAGTCCTTTAGCTTACCTTCTTTGACCCTCCAGTGGTCGCGTGGGATACCCGTGTATCCCAGCGGCATTCAAAATGCGCTTGCGCTGCTCTCATATGAAACATCTAAGCCGCGAGATTTCTAAACCTAATGGACTTTCTTATGGATCTACATTGTAGCGCCGTGATTGGCTGTTTACGTTCCCACTAGTGGACGGCCGTCGGCGCTTCGAGAAGTTTCATAACCTGTTTGCCTTCATCTTTACAATATAAAAGTCACAATAATTGGTGTCTAGTATTTATTAAATACTGTCGTGTTGTTGCGCTATGATTGTTGTGTGTTAATGATAGTGTTAATCGTACGTAATAATAATGGTACGTGATTTCCAGTTTTATGCTTTGCTAGATGCTACCCCTTATTAATGTTTCTTATAACAAGTGCTTGTGCTTTATATATTTCTGTCGATTATAATTAGTTTTTTGGATTAAATGGGTATTTATTGAGTAATTAGATGACTACTTTATCTGTAGATGCATTTAAATGGTTTTTCTCCAATTCTCCGAAAATATGTATCATGATTTCTTTTTAATTTAATTTTTTATTCAACTTAATTAATCGTCAGATTTGAATTAAGAAACTTGTTACTAGTTTGAAACATAACGATAGATTTAATAGTTTCCTGTACATATTATCTCACACACGAACTATAATTTATTTTAAAGAGCTTTACATTAGATTTCCTTGTTTTTTAATTTAAAATCCTTAATAATGTACTGATGACATTTATATTTTTTGATATATTCTGCAAGTTTAAAGGCTTTTTCCTTGCAAGCAGTGGTGATTAACTTCGAAAATTATTTAAAATATTGATATTTATGTCACATTTAATATTAAAATTAGTCCTATTTACATAATAAATTTCTAAAAATGTGAATGACCACAATCTTCATAATTTGAAAGAGATGATGGGTTCTGATAATTCTTGCAAAAAGTTTAGTCGACCCTGCTGTTTAAATTATTGTGACACAGTATTCGACAGCACGAAATCGATTATATTATTTATTTAAAATATCAAAGCTTCTTTTAATAGTTAAACCTTTAAACATCTATCGTTTTAATTAATTCTAATTAATTAAAACTAATAAACTTATTAATTAAACTATTATTAAGTCACAAAAAGGATTAATATGCACTCTACTATAAAACAACATTGAATTTATCTAAACACGTCAGTTGTTATGATAGTTTTCATTTCATATTTGTGCGCCACAGAAGCTGACCAATCACGGCGCCACAATACACGTCCGTAAGAAAGTCCATTAGGTTTAGAAATCTCGCATCTAAGCCAGACTCCAGGTAATCTTCCCCCCCAGTACGCTCTTTACCGTGGTGGGTTGTGTTGTTCATTTGCTTATTTTATTTTTTCACAAAAGCGGTTGGGATACAGTTGTGTCTCAGGCGACCTTTTACGTTATAATTTTTTACATCATCAATGGTAAATTTTTTAATATTTCTTGACTTTATTTATTGTTAGAATATATTTTAGAAGTAGAAATGTCTAGCAGAAATCCTGCATAGTGGTTAGAGTGGCTGCGAGAGCTGGAAGATAACGAAACCGATGAGCAGGAGCAAAATAGGAGGAGGAGCAAGAAATTGATGATACTGATGTGAATAATGACGAACCTGATCGTAATGTTCCATATTATTCGGGAAAAGATGGCATTACACAGTGGAGAAAAATTTGCCCTACTCAAACAAGAACAAAAGTTCAGAATCTCTTTGTCGGTAGACCAGGACCAATAAATGCCGCAGCAAATGCAAAATCAATTCTAGAATGTTTCGAATGTTTTCTTAGTGAAAATATAATTGAAACCGTCACAAATTCAACAAACATTTACATAAATCGCGTCAAAGCAAAGTTTGACCGTGAACGCGATGCACGTCTTACTGATAGTTGTGAAATTAGATCACTCTTTGGATTATTGTACCTCATTGGTACATATAAATCTGGAAGACAAAATATTGAAGATTTCTGGAATATGGATGGTACAGGCATTGAAGCTATTTATTGCACAATGTCATACAAACGGTTTCGCTTTTTACTACGTTGTCTTAGGTTTGATGACATAAACAGTCGTGAAGAAAGGAAACGGATAGACCGAATTGCACCCGTACGAGAAGTTCTTGATATGTTTCTCACTAATTGCAAGAATTCTGTGACACCTGGACCATATCTAACAATTGATGAACAAGTTGTGGCATTTAGAGGCCGCTGCGTTTTCAGGCAGTACATACCATCAAAACCGGCAAAATATGGTATCAAAATTTTTGCCTTGGTTGACTGTGAAAGTATGTACACAGTAGATTTAGAAATCTACGCCGGAACTCAACCAGAAGGACCATATGCTGTGTCTAATAGACCAGCAGATGTGGTAAAACGTTTAGTTGAAACTATAAAGGGAACATATCGGCAAATAACTATGGACAACTGGTTTACAAGTTTTTTGGTTATGGAGTTGAAAACTGATTACAAAATTACCATGCTGGGAACGCTCCGAAAAAATAAGAGAGAAATTCCTCCGGAATTCGTCAATACTCGAGCTAGACCAGAAAGAGTAGCCAATTTGCATTTCGCAAGGATTGCACTTTACTCTCATTTGTTCCTAAGAAGAATAAAAATGTTTTAGTTTTGTCCACAACGCATTTTGATGACAAAGTTGATGAGCAGAAAAAAAAGCCGGAAATGATCTTAGACTACAATGACACAAAATTTGGAGTCGACGTTGTAGACCAGATGTGCGCTGGGTACAATGTTTCTAGAAACAGTAGACGCTGGCCACTAACAGTTTTTTTCAATCTTATGAACATTGCTGGTATAAACGCATTGGTGATCTATCAACTAAATAATCCATCACGTAAAATTGTAAGACGTAAATTTTTGCACACACTTTCTTTGGAACTCATGAGACCACAAATACAGAAACGAATGAGTGTAAAAACACTTCCAAGACGAGTACATGATAAATGCCGTCTTCTCCTAGATGCTTATACGCCGTCAAAGGCAGGAGAAGAAACGCCGTCGACGTCGATTGCAGGCACTCCGCAGCCAAAAATCGCAAGAGCTGGTAATGGAAGATGTTACATCTGTCCTCGAAAAAAGGATAAACGAACAAGAAAAACTTGTCAAGATTGTCATCATTGGGTTTGCAGCGATCATCAAATAATAATGCCAGTTGTATGCAAGAACTGCGCTAATAATCCTGAACCTTACGGCAAATACTTGGTTACTTTAAATATTCTCTTAATCGTATATATTTTACTAACATTTTTGTAAAAAGAAACTTGTACGACTGGGTTTTCTATTAAATAAAGTATGTTTATGATGAAACAGTTATATTGTTGATTTAACATCCTTAAAAAAAAAGGCAGTGAGCGCAATGAAGTGGGAAATAATTTAAAAGAGCTCAAATAGGGTGTGTAGTGCGTAAGAAAAAGTTGAAGTGTTAACGGATCCAACTCGAAAGGTAAGTATTTTTTATATCTATGTTGTTGTATATATGTATTGTTTTCATATGTACCTACTAACAAATCCGAATGTGTTATTTCTTTATTTCGCCTGTTGTCTTATATGGGGACAATAATGACGGCTATTGGAGATCCGACTTTTTATAGCAAATGGTTTTTTGTAAAATAATAGTCTGGCGTATTTAAATCGGTCCTGGACATTGATTTGTTAAACCTTTTTCGTTATTTTAACTGCATGTGACCGAATTTTCCAATTAGCATTGAAAGAGGTAAGAAAGAGACATTCATTTCGATTAGAATAACGGTATTAACGTGTTATTTATAAATTCTATGATGGTATTTTAACTAATCCCATTCGCAATTTTGCCTTGAAACAGATACACGAGCTAAAATCTTGCATTTTCATCGTAAAACGGCCACGTATTGTGGACAATGTATAATGTCTTCCATAATTTTAATGGTACATTTGCCATTTTTATATTACTTAGAAATATATTTTAAGTGATTTAACACAAGAAAATTAGCGCCATATTATCCCGATTATACACATATCCAGGACAACATAGTTTTAGCTAAAACAATTTTTATTTATCATTATCACATTTAAAATTTTTCCAATTGCATAAGTATTTTTTACTACTTTATTAAACCCACCGCTCACTATGGTCCAATTTGGTACAAATTTCGTTATAACGTCATTATCACAATGAAAGACATTATTGACTGCGTAATACTAAATACTTCTAATTTTATTATGAACTCAATAATAATTTCTTTAGGGCCGGCGGTGGACGAGTGGTGTTAGTGCATCACTCGTGTTCCAAGGGTCGTGGGTTCGAATCTCACTTGGGGCAGCGGGATTTTTCTAATTGGAAAATTCCGTCACCTCAACTATGGATGTGTGTATTCGTGTTGCATGTTAGATGGGGGACAGATGACCTTAGATGTTGGTTCCCCTGTAGCGTAGGCGTCAAATAAAAAAAAACTAATTTCTTTCATTTAGATACACACGTGTTAAAGGAATACGATACCTATAATTTTATTATACAAACAATCTTGTTAATCTGGTCACGTCGCGGACCGTAGTGAGTGGTGGGTTTTTCAAGTTTTGATTACTTCAAACCAAACAAAAAAATTTCTGACATCTTATTATTTACTGTAATAAATTACAGTAAACTGTGCGTTATCCACAGTCGTTCAACCCCACGTTGACAGTGCGTAGTAGTGGGTTTTTATAATAAGCACAGATACGACAGAGGTGTTGTAGGGCCGAAAGATTACGCAACTACGAGTGCTTATTGTTGATTGTGTTGGATTGCGTCTGCAGTTCGTTTGCAGCACTTTCTATTATACCCGAAGACGGTAAATTTAAAATAATTTATTTATTCTCAGCTTGTAATACGCATGTTACGCGTATTACGCGTTACCTCTATAATTTTGAAGACATAGTTTGAGGATAAACCCAATGAAAATTTTCAAAATACTCACATCGGCTTTGACGCTGAATTTATTAGCAGCATTTAGTTAGCTACCAATTTAGTAACAATTTACCTTTCATATATCATCATATTATGAAATTCGAAAGTCCAATTTCTACAATATTGCATTTTAGCAATGAATAATATTTACCATCTGTCTTTATTTTGATTTTTCTCTTTACATTTTATTTAATCTTCCTCTTTTCTCCTGATATATTAGCAAAATAAAAAAACAAAAAGATCTGGGGGACACCAGAAAAGTTCCGCTGCCGAGCTACCGGGTCTTTTTTTAATTGCCTGTCTAAAAACTAATGAGTGTGCTCTGTTTCTTATGTGTCTTAATATGTATTTCCCGATACCTCTTTCAGTGTGCAAAGTATGTTTTCCTCAGATGCAGAGTATTTCCCCAAAAATTCCATTAGCTTAGCTTATCAATACTAGTTTTTGTTTAAAAATTGTTTTAATATTTTGTTCAAGTTAATATTTTAAAAGCTGTTTTAACATCTTGTTTATATGTTCGTAAAAGCACAAACACAAAAACACATTGTTTTCCTATCTTAAGCTACGTCGTGCCTTTTCAGATTTTAATGTAATGACGGAGATTACGGAGCAAAAATATGGAATCTACCATTGAACCTAGTAAGAATTTGAAGCGATCTTGTCCAAAGTTGGTGTCGAGATTCCCAAAAATCTGAAAGATTTAATGGCTTTCTGTGGATGGAATAGCATTTCAGCATTCCAAAACATTACTGAGTCCAACATAGATGAAATGGAAAAATTTGCACGAGAAGATTTGCCGATGCTCTTGGAGGGTACAGAACTGAAGGACTTTTTTGGAATTTAAAATTCATGGAGGACATCGACAAATTCTTTATAAAATTAAAGAAGCTTGCAAAGGTGCTTCACAAGCACAATGCAAATATAAATGCACATGTGAAGTCCTAAAAGTAAAAAAACAGGAGTAATGGACAGAAAAAGAAAAAGTAACAATGAAAATTCTAGAGAAAATGAAAATAAAGAAGGGCGAGAAGAAGACGAAACAGAAAATAAGCAAAATGAGAGTTCTGACGAGGATTTAAAACACATAAAAAAATAGTTCAAAATTATATATAATCTTTTTGTAAAAAAGAGTTAAAAAACGAAAATGCTACCAATATTATCAACACTATCGAAAATCTACAAATACAATTAGATGGCCCATCTTCAGCAATGATTAAATGCTTAGTATGTAAAGGGAGCATAAGAATCTCGCTAGCTCAAGGGAAATATAAAAAAAAATGGGCGACTTCCAATTTTAATTACCACTTCAAAAGTCACTTCAAAAACAAAGAAACAAAAGTCAAACCTGGAGACAGACTCAAGAGTACTACTTTGTTGCACTACTTCCACGACTTCCAAGACAACCAAGAAAAAAACTACGTTGGTACTAATGAACCATGCCATGATCCAACAATCCCAAGTAATTTGGTGAGCGAGGCAGACTCCTACATTTAACGATGTAAATCCTCCTGAACTCCAGAATGTATTGCCTCTTCTTGATAATAGTATGTTTTTTTCCACAGAGCAGACCTTCTAGTGAGGCAGGAAGTTCTGCTCTAAAAAATGAGCCTCAAAAACTTATATACAGTCAGAAGTGGAAAGACGAAAAATACTCGCGAACACAGAGGAGTTTAAGGAAGCTGGAATGGGCTTCCACAGATCAATCGCAAATAACATCATTTTTTGAACTAAAGAACCATATTCTAGAAGTGCTGGCGGGTAATAAGAATGTAGAGAGAAATATATTAAAATCATGTGAAAATCAGTACGAACTCACCGACTTGAACATGAATAATTTCTTAAATACTTTAATACACCATTCAAGACAAAATAGTAATTCTAGTGTCAAAAACAATAGACGCTCAGGTGACCTTAAAAGGTTCTGTGTATATCTGTTCATAATTGGAGGTAAATTAAATTATGAAACCCTATAAAAAATTTACAAAATATATTCCTATCGTTGTCTTCCGTGCGACGTTCCTTAAATAAAAATATTTTAGTAACAGAAGGTGTTGTAAATATGCCTGAACTTAAAAAATATTTACTAAAAAGGCAACTTCCTTTAAGGGTTTTTATTAGTGAAGACCAGACAGCAATACTGAAAAGAATGCAGTACGAGCCTAAATCTAACAAATTAGTGGGATTGCTGCTTCCAAAAAATAAGGATACTAGTTTTCCAGAAACTGATAAATTCTTCGTATCATCTTTGAAAGTTATTCAGAATGCTTTTGAAAATGAAATTATTTCAAATAATGCTTATGTCTTCATAGCTCAGCCCTTAAAAGACAAAGTTTCCGCATTCTGTTTGTGCATTTTTGGAAGCAACAATAAATTTACCCATGAAGACGTAGTCAACAGGTGGAAATTTTTAATTAAAGAAGCACGTAGTAATGGGATAACTATAGAAGGTTTTTCTTTGGATGGGGATACTAGGTGCCTTAAAGGAATGAATGAGTTTTGCAATTTTCCTGATACAAATGCAGAAAATGAGTTATCGCCATATTTTCAGGTAAATAAAAAGAGATATCTCGTATATTATGTTACAACCTTAATGTCTATATTTAAACGGTACGTTGCATTATTTCTTCGTTTTCAGATGCAGTTTGATACGGAATCCCCCACAGTTTGTTACGTGTGTAAGGGACTCTTAAACGAAATATTCCATTTAGCGAGTGCGTATCATGTTGCCCTCTCCAAGGTACCTGTTGTTGCTTTACGCTCAACGGACGATTATATATTGGCTCTCCGTGCGTGCGTTTGGTTCTGCTATCTTCAAGTACGATGCTTCCTTTATGGAATTTGTATGGACCTCGTTCGAAACTTATTCTATTGAATAACCGCTTTAAGCGGATTTGATTGCGGAGATTTTCTTTTAAAGGCGTCTTCAATCTCAGGTGAGATTATTTAGATAATCAAAGGATGGTATTAGATTTCAATGGGGATTTGGGTGCTGTGTGAGTGAGAGAGAGGGAGATAGAAACGGAGGCAGGTAGACAAAAGGAATGAGGGCGGAAGCAGAGGGACATAGGGAGGGAGGGAGAGAGGTAGGAAGAGTGAGAAAGAGAGGGGTGGGGTAAAAGGGGTAGAAAGAAAGAGGGAGGTAGGGTGGATGGGAGGGAGAGAGGCAGGTAGGGCGGGTGGGAGGGAGGCAGGGCGGGAGAGAGGGAAGGAGGGAGGGAGAGTGAGAGTGGGTGAGTGGGTGAGTGCGTGTGAGTGAGTGAGTGAGTGAGTGAGTGCGTGCGTGTGAGTGAGTTAGTGAGTGCGTGCGTGCGTGCGTGAGTGAGTGGGTGAGTGAGTGAGTGAGTGCGTGCATGAATGGGTGAGTGAGTGAGTGCGTGCGTGAGTGAGTGGGTGAATGAGTGAGTGCGTCCGTGCGTGCGTCAGAGAGTGAGTGAGTGGGTGAGTGAGTGAGTGAGTGAATGAGTGAGTGCGTCCGTGAATGGGTGAGTGAGAGAGATTTAAGGTGAAAGGGGGAGAGATTTAAGGTGAAAAGGGGAGAGAGAAAAAGAGGGGTAAAGCGAGATAGAAACATGGTGGGTAACAAGGACAAGACGGAGGGTAGGGTATGAGAAGGGGGTGAGAGGAAATGATGCAGGAAGATAAGGTGGGGGTGAGGGAAAGATAGATGAAAGAAGTGAGAGGAGTGAGGTAAAAAAAGCTAGGAAGGAAGAGCATGGGACAGAGGGACGGAGTGAGAGAGAAAGGCGAGGGAGGAAGAGACGAAGTGTAGGTGAGAGAGAAGGGGAGAGGCAGCGGTAGAAAAATAGGAGGATTTAGGCGGTAGGAAAAGGAGGAGAGAAAAAAGGAGTGTGAAAAGGGGAAAGAGAAAAAGAGGAGGGAGTGAGATAGAAACAGTGAGAGGGTGGGTAAAGTATGAGAGGTAGAGTGAAAGGGAAGGCTGGAAGAAGATAAGGTGGGAGAAAAAAGCGGAAAAGGAAGAACGCGTTGTGACGTTCCCAATTTTTATTTAATCCTCTTGATTCTTTGGAGTCAAGTTTCCTAAAAAAAAGAAAAGGAATTGTCTTTATTGTATGCTGTGCCTACCTAACTAACTTTAATTATTTTTATTCTTTAATTTACTATTCGGATTTTTCCTTTAGGGGTGTTTTCTGATATTTTCCCCTGTGTATTTTTGTTATATTATTATAAACAATTGTCAGCCATTTCTACTTTCTTTTTATCTCTTGGTGTGAAAGTTTTACCAACTATGTGTAGGAGGAATTCTAATCTCTTTTTGATAATGAGAAGACATTTTAGATTTTTCAAGCTCTTTTCCATTAAACTTTTGGCCCAAGAACATTTAGGTAAATATGTTTGCTAATTTTTTAAATTTTTCTAATTCTCTTTGATTTTCATTTGAGATTTATACCTACTTTTGCTTGGGGGTAATTTATTATTTTATTTTTAGGCCTCTCTTATATACCCCACATTTTTCACCTTAATGGATGAGGGTTTTTCTAATTTTATTGAAATTTACTTGGCTAATCCTTTTGAATTGCATAATGGAAATGGTTGCTTTGGTTTAAACAAGTTCTAAATGAATGGTATTTTTTATCCTGCTAGTTGGAATTTCCATGTCAGAATCTTACCCTCCGGTGATGGTGGTTTAAATCATTGAAGACACCTGTAGGCCACAGCATTATCTCGCAACCTAGAAGCTGGTTGTTGTCAACTTATTTTATCCTGCTATTTGGATTGTGATGGGATAATCTTACCCTCCGGAAATGGTGGTTTTAACTCTATGAAGACACCCGTAGACCACATTGTCTCACAGCCAGGAGTATTGTGTTCCTTCCGTTTAATTAATAGTAGCTGGTTTTGTCAGCATCGACATCTTTGGTACTGTTATATTTTGGTAAATTTTGAGAGTCGTAACTGTAAGTATTACAGAAGTGTTTTCCTTCTTATTATCCTTATTCCTAATTTAAAGTTAATTACTTACCTTCGTTGTGTTCAAATCTTTAATAAGTTGTACTGGTGGTACTTGTAAATTTTTGCTTCGGTATTAATTATTGCTGGTACAGCGCTTTATTGAGCAAGCTTGCCTGAAACTATTACAGGTTATTTGTATTATGATCTTTTTACATTATTATTCTTGTTTATTATTAAAGATTTAAGGTTAGGAATTGAGTTTATGTATACTTACCCGATATTTGTTTCCTACCTCACCTCTCACAGTTTCCAACAATTCTTTTTATTATTTTTGCAAACTTCTGTTCACTGGAAGTTGCAATTTTTGTAATTTGATTGTTTGTATACAAATATATATATATATATATATATATATATATATATATATATATATATATATATATATATATATATTAATGAAGACATAATTTGAATTATGAAAAATTATTATCTCTGACCAGGATTCGAACCCGGGCTTTCTGCTATCCGGGCAGATGCTCTACCGCTGAGCTATCGGAGATCGATTACTGGTGAAGTAATAATTCTTCATATAAGTTATAATAATGCGTAAACACATAAGAGAGTACTAATTATATAATTAATACTTATATACCGGGTTCGAATCCTGGTCAGAGATAATAATTTTTCATAATTCAAATTATGTCTTCATTAATATACATTAATCTTGGTGCTAAAACACGATATTTCTAAATCATTAAACTATATATATATATATATATATATATATATATATATATATATATATATATATATATATATATATTTGTCAAACCGCTTATACACACCCGTTTCGCTATATTCTACCGACTTGTCGGACCATTTTCGACGCTCTCAGACCCGGGCTTGGGTCTGGCAACGTTCTCCTATGTTTTCGAGGTCTACAGGATAAGGTTTACCTAAAACTGCAATAAAAAAAAATATAGAATTTGGGTGTGGAAAAGTAGGGTCTGTAAAAAGCTTTATACAACCGTAGTTCATCACAATGAACTATAGGGGGCGTCGCGGCTTTCTCAAGTGTATATCGTATATTTTTATACAAGACGCTATCAAACCCGCTATGTTCTACAGACTTCCTAAGCCCTGGATCTGGCAACATTGCCATGACGCATATGTTAAGCTTTGTTTTATAAACGTTTGGTTATAATAGCTCGCATTTAATATTTGATGGAGAAAAGTGACGTAAGAATTACATCAGCTCGTATGCGAGAACTAGATAAATTCCATATAATACATTATAATTTCTTAAATATTACTGTAATTTATTACATATTTTTTACACTGTTTCTTAAATAATGTTAAAGATGTACAGTTTTTTACATTAGCTGGAAGTGAATTATATTCAAGTAAACCTTTATGAAACAGATTATTTTGTCCTATATTTGTTGTTACTGTATGAACATAAAAATTATTTCTACTTCTAGTATTATGATCATGAACATCTTCTACGAATAGTAATTCATTTAAAATGTGCTCTGGATATATTCGGTTCTTTATTTTAAAGTTAGTTCCTTGTGGAACGCCAAAGGTAGTTTTTTTAGCTGAAAATGTACTATTAAAGTATCTAGTTTTTATAAATCTGTTTTTGAGATATTCACTACACCATTTTATAACTATTGGGCCGAACCCATATCTTTTAATTTCAATAATAATAGATCTCTATTAATAGTCTCAAAAGCACGTCTAAAGTCTAGACCTTCTTCTTGTAAATAGCATTTTTCCATTTCAAAACTGATTGTATTGCACTTTCATATGAATTATTTTTCCGAAACCCTGATTGAAAAGGTGTTAATAGTTTGTTCACTTCAATGTAGTCACGAAACTGGTTATTTACGACGGTCTCTAATACTTTTTCATAAGTTGGCACCATGTTGATCGGTCTGTATTCTTCACATTTGTTAGTGTTGGTTATCTTCTCAATAGGGATAATATGGGATGTCTACAAGGTTTCTGGGAAGGATACACTTTCTAATCTCTGTCCTATTACATTGAAAGCTAATTTAAGAATCTTTACTGTAATACCATCGACACTACTATTCTTATTAGGTAAATTGTTTATAATTTTTTTTTAACTCCAAAAACTCTATTGGTAAAAATTTTTCGAACTTGCATTGATGTACACTTGCTTTCAAAACTTTCGCGTACACCTATTTTTCGCTGTATTAAATCAGGGTTGTAATTAATCAACTTTGACGTTTAAATTTTTGAAAAGTCAAAATCATGTCAAAATGCCTCGACTAAGAGAGCAAGATAAAGTTTTAATACTATCCAAGTTAGAAGAGGGTTGGACCATACGAAGAGTTGCTACTCATTATGGGATAGATAAAAGCACGGTTCTTCGAGTAAAGAAGAGGTGGGCACAAGAAAGGACCGTGGCTCGAAGACCGTGTTCGGGAAGACCCAAAATTTCAAGTGCGGAGCAAGATGAAGCCCTTTTGAATAACCTAAGGGGGAACCCTTTTAATACGGCCAGACAAGCAGTTTTTGAGACCAAATTCCCTGGATCGTAGGTGAACAGCGTGCCGTCGTGTGAAAAATGCAGAAATTAGAAATTTTGCAAGCGCAAAGAAAAATATATTAACAGAAGAAAAGAAGCAGTCCCGGATACTATTTTGTCTGAATTATATATACCGACCTCTAAATTTTTGGAACACTGTAATATTTTCTGACGAAAAAATATTTAAATCGTGCAACGATGGTCGTTTGCGAGTGTATCGACCGGCAAATTCAAGATTTTCTGAACGATGTGTCACCACGAGACAAGTCTGGACGATTCTCTTTCAACGTTTGGGCTTGGATAAGTATTCTCGGCCCAGGGGTAGCCTGGCGCATTGATGGTCGGTTTAATGCAGCAGTTTACCTTGACATGTTGGAAAATGTCATGCTTCCATCTGTGGAACAATTGTATCCTAATGGTTTCATATTTCAACAGGACAATTGCCCTATCCACACAGCTCGGATAATAACACAGTGGTATCAAAATAATAACATTGAAGTATTACCTTGGCCTTCCTATAGTCCCGATTTGAACCCCATAGAAAATGTTTGGGGTTTCATTGTCAAGAAAATTTATAAAAGGAACTTTAGACCTGCAAATGCTGAAGAATTATGGGAGGTTATTCAAGATGCATGGGAAGAGTTGAGCGAAGACCGAAATTATTGGCGAAACCTTATAGGATCCATGCCCAGGAGATTGAATGCGGTGCTAGACGCTAATGGGGCCATGACGCGATATTAAAACCTTATTTAACATATTAGTATTTATTGTTATATTCGTTTTAAATAAATTTGTTATCTTCAAACACTAATTACTGCCGAATTAGGTATTTGTTTTGTAAAAGTTACTTTGTGTCATTTTTAACCTAATTTTAAAATTACCCATTCACACAGCTACAATTTTGCAATATTATTGTTACTTGATTTTGAGTGTGTACGCGAAAGTTTTGAAAGCAAGTGTACATTAATGTGACTTAAATCAGTTTCAATTTGGGTTAAATTTGTTAATGTAATAATTTGTTGTATGCTGCTAATAAAGTAAATATTGAATTTTTCTGCAATTTGAATTTCCTTTTTTTCTAACTCATTGTCAAAAATAATACCTTCCTTTTTTTGTCTGTTATGGCCTCCTTTAATTAATTCTTTAACTGTTTTACACATTTCTGTTGAGTTATTTTCCATATCATCTATTTTTTTCTTGATAATAATTTCTCTTGTGGTTCCTGATCAAACTAACAATTCCATTTCTTTGTTGTCTATACCTATTCATATCACTTTCTTCTTGTGTAAAGATTGCTCTTTTATATAATCTGTCCCTTTCTTCAATTTCCAAGGCTATTTCTGGGGTCCACCAACGCTTACGCCTGTTTAGTGTGTCCATTATGGTTTTAACTAATGTTTCTGCTAGTTGATTGGTGTTTGTACAGTCCGGATTACATGGTTGATCCATTAGATCTAATTGAAATTGCATTTCATTGAAGTTGCTCATGTCTCTGTGTTGTATTGTATATTCTTCATATTTTTCTTTCACTTTTGCATTGACAGTTATTATTGAGTGATCGGTTATTTTTGGAACATGGTGTACCTGGGCATCAATGGTTTTTTCATTAGATACAAGAAGATCTATGAGTGTAGCACTGTCCTTAGTGATTCTTGTAGGTTGGTCGATAATCTTATGTAGTCCATTATTTTTAATTAAAGTTCTCAGCCTATTTTCATAATATGAATCCTTTAATAGGTCAATATTAAAGTCTCCGATAATTAGTAAGGTCTCTGATCTACTAGCATATACATCAAACAAATTTTCAAGTTTCATTAAAAATTGAATATCACTAGAGTTTGGAGAGTGATATAAATTTATAAAGTTATATTTGTATTGAAACCATATATTAATACCTACAATCCATGTGTTCATATCAATGGTATCTTTAAGTAGGACTTTATAACTGAATTCATTTTTTATATAAATGATTACAGTAAGGTTAACAGGATTTTCGAACAAGTGAGACAACGCAACATAATACGGAAAAGTTAATTTCTGGGGAAAGTGGATGGTTTCCAAATAAAGTGGAAAAGTACATATGTCATTTTCCGTAGTAATCAAACGATAAATTTCAAGAACTTGATTAAATTTTTTAGTATAAAAGTACTGTAATATCTTCTTTGTATGTTTGTTTGAAGGATTGTTTGTGGTTAATTAAAGCTTTATTCTTTTACTGTTAAGATGAGAGAATGAATGCTTGAACTATTTGGTTTCTGAATTATTTTCTGATCCCTCGTTTACATTCCTTTCCTTGGATACTACAAAGTATCCAATGTTACGGTGATCATCACATTTATTGCTCCCTTGTTTTTTTGAGATATTCCAGCAGAAAAAGTCTCCATCAGTTTGCTTGAGGACAGGATTGGAAAGAACTAGTGAATGTACGCATAAGATGCGGTTGTGATTGTAAAGCAACTTGATAGATACGTAAAAAAACGCGTTTTTTTCTTTGGCTGGTTTTACAATTGATTAAAGTTAGTACAGGGCTCTTAATGTTAATGTTCGTTACAATGATAAGAACTTAACCTATAGAAATGAGCTAATAAGAATAACGTGAGAATCGAATGAGATAATTGAAAACGGTTAAAATTAAGACAGCAGATTCTTAATTTTAGGGCTCGTTGCAAAATGTAAATAACTAAAAACTACAAAACTTAACCTAAGAGGAACGTATGAGGATTCTGTTGGACTTGTAGGTTGTTGGTTGGATCATAATCGTATATGCAACATAAAAGGAAAATAGTAAATGAATGTACACAAATATGTCTAACAGGTAACAAAAAGTAATTGCGAACGTTCTATACATAAACGGCACAAAAAAGATAAGAAGGATTTGTAATGGGCTGCATCCGAGCTTATCTGCTATGTATTCTCTGTGTTCCCGATCACACGAAGTAACGAATTTTTGGTACGACCGTTTATTGAAGTTCACAACAATCGATTTGTAATTATACGTTTTGCGGCACACTGTTGTGTGGGTTTCTTGTAGGGTTCTAAAACTTTTTCTGAAATAAATAGGTTTAGCTCAGGTTTAAATCGACAATCTATGCCAACGAAATGGCATAATTCTTGTTGCATTCTAGAGATTGGAAAGTTATGAATAGCTTTCCTGTTGGAATTTGCGGCGTAACTCCATCACTGTTCACTGTGTGGTCGAGACAAGTTAGTTCTTTGGCTTCAAAGATTGTTTTTTTTTAATTTGATAGTAAACCGTAATGATATAGGCGTTGAAATACTTTCCTTAAATGCTGTAGATAGTCTGCTTTGATGGCAGAAAAATTTAGAACAGAAAAAAACTTTATACAACCGTGACTTCAGATAGATTATGACTTCAGCGATGGAACTGCTCCATGTACTGGTAGCGGTGGTGCTGAGAGAGTATTGATCCTCTACTGGAATTATGCTAATTGATTTCTCGACATCTGCTTCATAAATAGGATCCTGGTATCTTGAATGGTATGCTTGCACGAGTAAGTTTCTTAACAGATTGTTGCGTGTTCAATTAAAGTCGGCGGTCACCACATGTAATATCTTCTGTGTTTGTTTGTTTGAAAGACTGTTTGTGGTTAATGAATGCTTTATTCTTTTACTGTTAAGATGAGAGAATGAATGCTTGAACTATTTGGTTTCTGAATTATTTTCTGACTCCTTGTTTATATTTGTTGCATTGGATACTACACACACACATACATATTTATCACTGGATCACAGTACTCATTCATACACATCGTCGACGTTAATGCATACTAGCGGAACTATTTTCTAGCAATTTTCCAGGAGCGCGGTTTAAATGCTTATAAAAACTTTGTTACAGATTGCATGATGAATTCTTTGAAATCGCAACTAGCAACATTGCTAGTTACAACATTTCAAAGAATTAAGTTCATATGCATTAACGGCGACGATATGTACTATATACCACCAATTCAGGGTAAAAATCGTGAGGTGTTCTTTATCAAAAATTAAAATGGGCGAACTAAGTTCATCATTTGTGACTTTTTTGCTAAAACACTGAAGGAAAACTTTCTCGTCTGTAATTTGTAAGATTACTTAATGGAACTTTTAATGGAAACAGGGTACTCAAAAGGTTTGTAGGGGCAGTGTATGTTGCAACCCCCAATTGAATTTCATGAACATTGGTATGGGGTAGATGCAGTAGCAGCACTTCACTATAGCAACAAGAAACAGCCACCTCATAGAACAAAAGATAAACGGAATAAATTCTGTGGGACGTTCTTTAACAAAAATGAAACAGGGTGGACTAATATGATTTGCGCCTGGTATATTTAGAACTACATATATTTCAAATGTAATCAGAAAATCTCTGGTGTACAATTCGTCACTAAGAATATAATACATATTCCAATTCACAAATAGCTATTTCAGAATACAATAAAAATTGATCTTTAACTTAGTACAAGTGCAATATAACGGAATTGAGCAAGGTTTGAAAAAACTTCTTCTCTTCTTCGTTACCTTTCGACGTTTCTGTTAAAGGCACTTAACCACCATATAGTGTATACTGTTTTGCACCTTCAAATTCATTAAACAGAAAGTAGGTATCGAATATTCCATAATTTTCTTGTAACTGTACAAACGCACAGTAAAAATAGAAACTGCTATTTTTTTTTAATTTAGGTTAAACTAATCAAATGTAGTGCATTTTGGTCAGCTAAACTTGAAAATGACTTTATGCTTGATTTGTTCATGTTTACGAGTAGATAATATCCTGAACTTTGTAAAATATCAATATTAAACCACGCCCCCAGATGGATTTTGTCGTTTTATTTTCAAGAACTGTTAGGTTTATGGACTGGTTGTTAAGTGGGTTAGATAAAATAAAGCTTATTTAATTGGCGCATGAATATATATCATAGGTAGTACACGTAAAATGCAACAAAAAAGCTGAAAATCATTAGTGTCTATCTTTCATAATACCCGAAAAAAGAATGGTTTTTGCAAAGTGGGTAGCAGGTCACTGGTCTAAGAATCACACTTGGAGCTGGATGTGCCTATCTGATACATTGACGCAGCTGCTGCTAGGTGATGTCGCAGTTTGTTTTGACTATAATTTCCAGTAGTTCTCAAAAGTTGACATTTTTAGCAAATTTTTGTCGATTTGCGTAAAAACGAAAAGAGTTTTTTGTTCCTATTGATGAATATTATCACACATGCAATTTATACGAAAGTTGAGTAAAACACCCTGTATGTAGACCAACGATTTCTACCAATGCATTTGACGGGACAACTTTAGAACATAACTTATTGCGATCTTGTATTCGTCATCAAGTACTTAGGTAAGAAAAAAATGTTGAGTTCGCAGTGCAACCTTAGCATCACTTCTGCAAAATTCATGAAGCGATGTTGTTATTGTTGGTTGTAGTATTATGATAATTTTGCAGTAAAAAGAATATCTTTAGGAGAATACCCTGTACTGGACAATTATTTTATAGAAACCCAAATGTATAGGGCATTTCACCTTGTTTTGAAATCTTTCTTACTTTGTTTGTACGTCATACTGCATGACGTTTTACCTCTATTTTCTTTCTGCATTTTATAGAGCATTATTTGACTTGTCACTATTCTACTTGGGTCAAGTATACCTGTTTTGTGAAGAATTAAATTTTGCATTCAATGGTGTATTCATTAAACATATCACTAGCACAGAATTCCGTATCTAGCGGTAGCGTGTACGCTACAGCTACCACAAGCACAAAATAACACTAATGTATGTTCTAATAACAACTGTCCTTGAACACAAAATTTTATCCAAATTGCATTTTTGACTTTTTTATTTTGAAGGTCTATAGCTTTGTAACATTTCATATTTGAATATAGATATGTTGTGCTTAATGGTCCATTTTGATCAAAGGCATTGACCCTCAGAAATTGGCATCGTCTGCTCGAGATATCCTACATGTAAAATGGGTGAAGTCCCATTTAATGTTAAATATCTAGCTACATTTTAAAGCAGGTGTGGAATTAAGTCGTGAACTTAGAATTCCAAAACAAAAACCATTCAAGAAAAAAATTACTCGATACGAATATCAATATAAAGATCGAAGTAAGAGAGATCCAAAAACCCTGAAGTACCCTGAAGCTTCTCGTATAATATGTACCAATACAAATTATTTGTCTGTGTGACATATGATCGTTTTTCGATTACACAGAAACAAGACAACATGCACAAAGTTTTCTTAGCTTTTTGGTATGAAAGTTAAATAAAATCCTATTTTACCTAACTGGCTCCATTTTGATAAACCTAATAGTTACTGAAAAAAACAGTAAAAATCATCTGGGTGCATGGCTTACCCTCATCAGCTTCTCTGGTTCACCACTTTTGAGTAGTAACTTTTAAGGGGTTATTTAACATATCACAAAGAAGGCCTATCAAAAATCCAAGGATCTACCTCAATTCCCCTCTATTTTTACTAATTTGACTGAACTGTTACCGTGGCATTAAAATATACATATCTTAGAAACTGTTCATTTGTGCTAGAAACATAACAGTAAAATGTTCAGGAGGTGAAAAGATTTGGCTATAACATTTATTTTTTCAAAACACATATACATGACGTGTCTTCAAAACTTTTAATTGTATTCTTGTAAACAAAAATAATCATGTTAAAATAAATGATTTAAAAACAAATTATTAAAAAACAATTATTTGCATAAACCTTATGTATTTTAGAACAAAAGAGGATCAATGCTATTTTCTCACGTTAATAATAATTTTCAGAGTTACATCGTTTTACGGAAAACGTTAATTTTTCTGCGTTTAAGGTTATTTATGGAATTTACGAACAAATCAACAAAAATAAAGATCACTAATGTGCTTACCATCCCGAAATCAATACGTCAGTCGTAATTTTATCTCTGATACATTCGGCAACGTTGCTGGGTTCGGTAGGGTAGGTAGGCTTGCTTAAAATTATACAAATGGGTCTGTAAACACTGTAATATGTATCGGGTTCAAGAACGACTGTCAATTATCACCAATATTTTTTTTCATATATTTTTACCCCTCGAGGATCTTAAATATTGCTTATCAGAAATAGATCAATATTATGTAATATACACATTTTAAAAATCAAAAAATGCGGGTCTACTAACGACCCTGCCTTATAGCGGGTCGAACAACGTCGATTAAACCAATATATATTATATATATATATATTTTATTTCGCTGAACATCAGCACTATTAACCCTATGTTCAGTTTAAAAAAAAACATGTCAATACATTAAAAGCAATTACGAGTACAATATATCCAAGCAACCTCTAATAAAACAATTGCCATTAATGCCATTAAAAAGTGTTAAACAAATCGCAAACTTGTTGCATACTATCATTATTGCAATTGTACCAGCGTACAATAGCAGTTTTTCATCTTTTAAATACATGCCTTAAACCCTCGTGTAAACCGCAAGTGCAAAAACTTAAAAAAAAATCAGTTTTGACACTTTTTAAGGACATTAATGGCAATTGTTTTATCAGAGGTTGCTTGGCTATGTTGTAATTGCTTGTAATGCATTGACATGGTTTTTTAAAAACTGAACATAGGGTTAATACTTATAGTGCTGATGTTCAGCGAAATAAAATCCTCACTGTATATATATATATATATATATATATATATATATATATATATATATATATATATATATATATATATATATATATATATATATATATATATATATATATATATATATATATATATATATATATATATATATATATATATATATATATATATATATATATATATATATATATATATCTATAGAGGCCTACCATGCGTCCGGACCAAAAGCGTAGCGCCCAGCGTCCGGCGTATATAAGTGTATATAAATGATGGTATCAGTCAGCGTCTTTTGCAAGCTATAGGTTTATTCAGCGTCTGTTTATTTTATGCAACCTATAGGTTTATACAGCGTCCATTTATTTTTTCAGTATTGGCCAGCCTGCTTGAATTCCTTTGCCTGTCTGCGGTGTCGAGTTACTCTCTGCATTTCTGAGTAAAGATTGCGTCATCTCAACTGGCAAAAATAATTCTATTTTATTAACGCTATGTAATAAATACTTTTAGTTTCGTTTCTGTATGTGTATGAATTTTATTTAAAAGGCTTTCAGATTTAAAATATTATATGCATAAAAACATCATAAAACTCGAAATATTATTGGATTTGTATGAAATTTTCTACAAAGGGGTTTTTCAGGTCGCTGATTTCAAATTTGATGTCAACGTTTGCAAATTTTAAAGCGCGGATGAAATATGGCGGCCATAATAATTAAAATTTGATTTATTTGCATAAAACTTAACATCTGGGAGTATATTCGAAACTCTCTGCGTTGCCAAAATACTATGTGTGTTTCTCAGTAAGGATTGCGTCATTTAAAGTGACAAAAATAATTTTATTAAAGCTACTTAATAAATCTTTCACTTCCATTCAATTGTGTCTGAATTTTATTTAATTCAGTTGAATTTAGTTGATTTTAATATGTATTTTCTAGATGAAAACTATTTAAATTGTGTAGGTTAATTTATTATTATAGGTTAAATGCATATAAAAAATTGTGATGATACTTATTGCTACTAATACCTAGTTCTATATTTTAAAGAGCCAAGCGATTTAATGTGTTAATTAGAGCTCCAAACATATTTGAGCTAGAAAGCTGATTCTTTTTTTAAATTAAACCTTAAAAATGAGCGCATGCAACAATATTATCAAATATTGCCTAAAGAGAAATTTGGCAAAAAAAGTTTGGGTAGTGATAAAGATAGTTTAGATGGGAATTTCAAGGTCCAGCGGTCAGTGAAGATGTATTGTTTTGTATTTATGTTTGTTTATGTACTAGAAACTACGTTTTACATGTCTATTAAAGCAAACTATAAAAAGGAATTTGTAGTTCTTCTTAAATTATCTTCTTTCTGTCACTGTTTTACAAAACAGTTACTATTCGATCGCACAAGGTAAAACTTATTGGTTATTTATAACGACTAATAATTGATTTTATGAAATAATGAAATATATTGATTTTTGATTGACTTGTTAATTTTTATTGGGAACGCATTTTAATTTCAATACCTAATTAAAAATATCAGATTCGTTGTTTTATTTCTTATTGACATTCTGTAGTACATTTTCTCGTTCTATATTTTATAGAGCCGAGCGATTTAATGTGTTAATTAGAGCTTTCAGTTTTTTAAGTTCTTCCAGTGGTTTAAATCGTTATATCTCCAAACATATTTGAGCTAGAAAGCTGATTATTTTTTTAAATTAAACCTTAAAAATGAGCGCATGCAACAATATTATCAAATATTGCCTAAAGAGAAATTTGACAAAAAAAGTTTGGGTAGTGATAAAGGTAGTTTAGAAGGGAATTTCAAGGTCCAGCGGTCAGTGCAGATGTATTTTTATGTAATTTAAAAATATTTAAATAAAGATGCAACAAAAATATTATTGACTAGCAATCTCTTAAAATGACGTTTTTGTTTTCGTTATTAGTGCTTACTTTATTTTAATCAATTACTGATTTTTTATAAATTGAAACCATTATTAGTTTCAGAAGAAAACAGCTGTGCATTCATAATACGTAGTAAATAATATCATATCTAAAATGTAAGATCATGCTAATCTATTCACCTATTTTTGTTATTAAACACATTTCTTGTAACCTTGTTATATATAATTGAGGCGCTTCTTACAAAAACAACCATAGTCCTAATTTGCTTTATTTGGGAAATGAAAAAAAACGTTCTGCCGTTCTTATATGTTTTTATAATACAATAATTCAATTGCAATTAAATTAAGTAATATTTAATTGAATTTTCCCTAAACAGTTCATCGTTCAAATTTGATTCGTTTTCCGTCAAAAAATTATTAAAATTTGTATATGACGGACAATGGTTGTTTTTGGTGGAAACCTTAAAAGATTAAAAACGAACACTGAAATTTTAACAATTTTTATTACAATAATTTTTAGAATACAAACTCATATCTTATTTGTTAATTCGGAGAAAAACTGACAAGTCTGTACTTTGGCAGAAGTTTGTTTAGTCTTCATCGCCACTACTATTATCATCGTTGTCGATATCCACCTCAATAGGACCAGTAGAACTCGTACCTGGTTGTTCAGGATTAGATTGAAGGCGTAGGTAGTACTCCACATTTTCAGGGGTTTTCAGACACTTAGCTAAATTTCTAAGAAAAGCTAGCTTTTGGGGCTTTATTTGAATTTCCTCTTGATACAAAGGAGACAATGTCAGTTCGTTGCAAAGTTTAGTTCGATTTCGCAACTGAATAGTATTCCAAGGTCCTGTGTAAGTATTCTTTGTTTGAACGTAATCTACATTGGCAGATATTTTAAGTACTCTAACTCCTTTAATCTTCATTGGTGGTTTAGGATTTGGCATAAAATACGGTTTTAAAGCTTCGGATATGTTAAAGAAGTCTTCTTTCTTGACTTTTACTAAATTAAAAGGAGAAGGTTTTTCCCTAGCTTGTAATATTAGTCGGTCCCAGTCAGCCTGAACTTCTGCAGAATTTTTTCTTTTTTTTGCTTCAATCAAACTAAAATCTTGATCATTTGGTAAACGAGAATGTCCTCGTATGGGAAAGTAATACGTTATGGTTTTGAATACTTTGAGAATATGAACTAATGCGTATAAAAATCTAACCATTAAATAGTTTTTATTTTGACCGGGACATCCGTCACTAAACAGCACCAAGTCTTCCCTGGTTATATCTACGTTGTTAAAATAATGCAACAACAATGAAGTTACATCATTTTGGCCCTTTTTTCCAATGGTTTCGTCATAAACAAACATAGTTGCATCATTAGTTGCTAAATCGTGCACCCCAAAAACGTAATACCATAATTGACTCGAAAAGAAAACTTCACCCGTCTGAATATGAGGTAAAGGCAAATTTTGCATGTAATCAAAGGTTATGCACATAATACGTCCTTGTTGTGCTTTAAGCTTGCATTGTCTCTTTATTTCATAAAACTTGTCTGCCCTGAGCTGATGAAGATTCTTTTCTGTTTCAATAGTTCGACGTTCTTCTAGGTCAGTACTTAAATTTAATTTTGATATCAATCGATCACAAATAGTGCAAGTATCAGATCTAGGCAGACCAAATTTAATATTGAATAACGTTGTGAATACGGACCAGTAGGTTTTGTAAGAAATATTAATACGGTAGTTCTCTAGGAACATTTTGTACATAGCTCTTACAGAAAGTGTTTCAGGTAGATATAAACGGTCGGGATTCTTTCTTCTGGAATAGTGAGACTGTCGTGCTTTAAAAGATTGAATATGAAGTGTTATCAACTCTAGAACAGGTTCAGGTGTTTTCTTAAATCTATTTTGATGTTTACCTCTTCTGTCATGAGGCGATCTGCCTTGTTCTAAAAGATGATTTTGTAATCTTCGTATTCTTGATCTTGTGACACAAAAAATGCTTAGAAAAGCCTTGAAACATATTGTATGTGCAATGCCTTCTACTCTAATTTTATAAGAGTATACTGCTGTATTAGTAAACGGTTTCATTCTATTAGCGTTATCTTCATCTATATCTGAATCAACATCACTTCCACCATTTTGCATTCTCCTTGGTCTACGGCGTTCTGGGGCACTCATAGAAATCAAACCAACCAGGTGTGCATCTTGTTCATCTTTCGATTCCATAGAGTTAAACTGATTTAGTAAAGCCTGCCGCTGATTTTGATTGATTTTTGAAAAACATTTTAAGCGGGAACATCTGCAAAAAAAACAAAACCCCAATTAGGTATTTGAATGTCACACTATAATAGTAATATGTAATAAAGTTTTTCGTTGACCGTTTGTTAATGTCAATATTAATGAATGATTTTTTCTAAAAAAGGATGTATTAATGGACGTCATTAATACACTCTTTTTTATTAAGTAACTGTTTTGTGAAAAAAGGATGCATTAATGGACCTCATTAATACACTCTTTTTCATTAATAAACCCGTTTGTGATTTTGACGTTTTGATGATGTTTTACTTTGGGCAACCAGATATACGCACAAGTTTGGATTCGGTATTATTTGAAATTTTCTATCTTAAAATCGAAGAATTTTACGGTCAACGAAAAACTGTTGTAATCAATTCGTTTGTTAATGAGCAACTAATGATCTCAACTATTAAAGGCACTCACTCCCTATCGCTCGTTCGTGCTTTAAACAGTTTCGATCATTAATCGCTTTCATTAACAAACTAATTTATTAAATAACTATTCTCCAAAGATATAAAGTTTTTACAACTTAATCCGGTGTTTAACAATCCCAATAAATTTTAGAAAATTTGCTTACAAAGGGATTATTTACCTGTTTTACAGTTCACCCCAAACGAACCCACCGTGCGGTTATGAGTCAAAGCAATAAAACGTCGTAAAATCCTTATATCTTAGGGAAAACTTTAAGTAGATACTAGATGTGAAATATATTATCCTTACACTTACCTACAATCAGGGCCAGTCTGTCTAGCTGGAACTTGCTTTCCCACGTGATTTATATGTGCAACACCGCTGACTTTCATTTTCTTTATGGACGTTTCTTTTTTAACACATTTTGCCTTTTTCTTTTTCCAGTTTGTCATATTGTTATCATCGCAGAACAGTGAATTCGCCATTATTTTCACAAAATAACCACTAAATCTCTATAAGGTGTGAACGTCTGGACCATGTGTGCGGTCAACTACTGCACAAGAAGAATTTCCGGCAAAAACAGCCTTTGTCCAGGACTATGGCTGTTTCTGTAGAATCTCGAATGGACAAAGGCTGTTTTTGTAGAACTAGTGAAACTTTACTATGCTGTAACTTCGGACTATGTATGTTTTTGCAGAAAACGGGTACACCAGTTGATTGGCCGTTCACGAAATTATTTAAATTAACACTAACCGCGAAATTCAAATTTTTGGACTATGGTTGTTTTTGTAAGAAGCGCCTCAATTGTTTATTTCGGATCATTTTCATTTGTGTTTGGAATAATATTTTGAGAAAGAAATTTTTATTACTTGCAAATTTTAGTTTCATGAGCAACCTTTATTTATTTTATTTACCTTTTAAATATACATTCTGGTATTAAGTTATCGATGTTCCTCTGTGAAATTTACAAAACATGTACGAGCCCTAACAACTAAATATGTATTTGGACAGTTTCATGAATTCTGTGTTTATTTTTCCTACTAGTGTTCCAAATTACACCATTTTCAAACAATAACCATTAACTTCTGTAAAAAAAGATCTGCAGAAAACAATTTTCAAAAATTCAATAAAACTCGCTGACAACTAAATATTCAGATAGCAGTTTATAAATACAATTCAATAAGATTTAACATCTCGCTTTGCTTTATTCGCCTCTTAAATTTTGGCTGACATACTTCTAACTTGGGGATTACAATTATCTAAATTGGATAATGCCCCACTTGCTGATAATTTCAAATTCAATAACACTAAAGATCCGAACTGCTTGAGGATCATTCAACAACTTTGAAATTATGATTTTCAAACCATCTTTTGGTCGTTTTTGATGTGTGGTAAGAAGCGCCATCTTGTTGAAAGATTAAATCGCGGTCAAGATCGATTTTTAACGATTGGTAACAAGTTTGCGTTAAGAATTTGCTGATACTTTTCAACATTAACTGTGCCGTCTATGGACTGAAATCATTCTAACCCTCCAGCTGACATATAGCTCTAAACTATTGCACCTTGAGGAAACCTAACCGTACGTTTTAAGCAGTACTTATGGAATGCTTCATGTTTAGCTCCGATCAGTCTTTTGCGAGAGTAACCAACGAAAACACCAGACTTTGACTAGTCGCTGAATATGACCTTATACCAGTCATTCTCTGGAACATTGTCTAGGACAACTACATATTTAGTCCATGTCACTCGTCGTTGTTCTTGTTTCTCGGTTAGAAGTTTTACTTTGACTAAATACAAAAACCGTTTATGTTACAAAGATAGTTAAGGAATACTCAATGCATCAAAGTTTAAAGATAACTAACTACCTTATTAAAGAATGGAGAGTCTATCTGAAAACAAATAAACTGTTTGGATTCTTGGCAATTGTTGCGACAGAAAGGTAAAGACAGGATTAAGTATGCCCAAATAGCTGCAGGACATGATCTGGACTTGCAGAAATACATAGAACAAAATTAAATAGCTTATCGGTATGTCCAACGTAAATGACTGCTTCTTCACGGCTTGCTCCAAAATGATGAGTCTGGATTTCTTCAGCTAGTTTGCAAGGATAATTTTCAGAGAAGACTATATGGAGTAACCCTTCACTCTTACTAAGACTCTTTTTCAGTGTGTTGTAAGCAGCATTTTTATTTCTAATGTTAAATTTATATTTATTTTTAAAGTTTTCATTTCTTCTTGAACCTCTCCCTGCAACTCTTGAACTTCTGCTGAGCCATACCTAAGACTGATAATGGAGGGCAAGATTGAGGGTAGAAGAGAACTGGCAGGAGACAAGGCTCATGGTTGAGAAATGTGAGAGACTGCACTGGCCTAAACTCACAGTTATTACTAAGAATAGCAAAAGATAGTGAACGATTTGCCGAAGTTGTTGTTAACCTTCTATAAGAAGATAGCACCTTAAGAAAAAGAAGATGTAAAAAAGGCCGCAAAGTTAGAAAATGTAACAGTTTTATCGAGCTTACTGAATATTTCTGAATTTGTTTCTCGTCATGCAGTTCTATGCAATATCGACTCCTTTGCCTTCTTCAACATACCAACACAAATTAGCTTGGGGCAACGTATGATAGCCTAATAAAAACAGGATGCCAATAAAACTGAAAAGTTTTTCCCTTGTAAATATAAAATCGTGTGTATTATTTGAGCCCACTAAATACAAAACTCTGCGTTTACATTGTTAGTGAACTTGAGTCTTGCACCTAACAATCTCACATTTCCCGTGAGTTTTGCATCTGATGATGACTTTTACATGATTATATTTTATAAGCGTGAAGTTTTACATTTATAAAACACCAAAGTTTGCATCTCATACATTTATCAGCACTGCAAGTCCATAAAACAAGACAACCAATAATATCGATATCTAAATTGTTATAATTATTTTTGTAAATAATTACAAAGTTTTGCATTTAGCGAGTTCATTTATCATGAGCCTACTTTACAAAAAATCGCAATACTATATCTTGAACTTCATCATCAAAAAGTTTTAGAAAAATATCCAGCGGTGATTGACCTGCCAAATGATTTTTTAGCTGTTCAATTTTTTTGTGTTCTCTTCGTCCGGCAAGTTCAGATACAAAAAGAAACCTCTCTGCACTTGGGTTTCTGGCTATTTGTTTTGAGCAAACTTGAGAATGTGAAAAGAAGAAGAAAGCATTTAAGTAGAAAAAAACTGAAAACAATACAGTTATGAAAACACCTGAAGAAAAACTAATGCCCATCTCTGAATAAAAAAAAACTGCAGGGAAACGTTTTGTTGGACTTGGACCTGGAAAAGGAAAAAGCAATGAGGAATAAGCAATCCGTACTCTAGTTTTGCATGACTCGCTGGTGAAACCTTGGAGAGTTGCTGGAGGTCAAAAAAACCAACGGAAAATATTTTTAAATGCTTTGTTGATGTCCATTGATATTCGACACTATCGTCTTTATAGTTTAGCAAATAAAACAATTGGCCTTGCACACAAAACAAAAATATCCTACAGTACATTCTCTCGATGCCATCCCTATGTTATTACCGTCTATATTATGTATGCAAACCTAATGAAATGAACAGAGCTACCTGCTTGTACAAACAACGTGCAAACATAAGCTTCAAACCACAAAAACTAAAGCCACTAAAACTTGTAGATAATGAAAATTCATATGAACTCCTGTAACATGTAGTAAGGCTTCCGCATTGCATATGTATGGCAGGCCTCTGAAATGTCAAAATAAAATGAAGAAAAGGTTCAATTTAATGTTAAGATTGCAGCTAAAATCAATGTTACTAAACCTGTCCGAGAGTTGGAGGGAGAGGTTCAAGAAGAAATGAAAACTTTAAAAATAAATATAAATTTAACATTAAAAATGAAAATGCTGCTTAGAACACACTGAAAAACAGTCTTAGTAAGAATGAAGGGTTACTACATATAGACTTCTCTGAAAATTATGCTTGCAAACTAGCTGAAGAAATCCAGACTTATAATTTTGGAGCAAGCCGTGAGGAAGCAACATTGTACGCAGGAGTCACTTACACTGGAGATACCGATAAGCTATTTAATTTTGTTTTATGTATTTCTGCTAGTCCTAGGACCTTGAACTGCTTCTCTAGTTCCAATGCCTAAGCGAAAACCAAATTGTTCTTCTCCTACATATTGTCCGCATTTTGTGTGTACTCGTTGATGCATGTTCTTAGCATTATCTACTGTACATGGCTCATCAGGCTAATCAATCGGTACTGTGAGCACTGTTTTACTCCGCTCTTTTTAGGTATCGGAATAAAAGTAAGTTGGGTCCAGTCGTGTGGTACGATTCCTGTATAGTATATTCTATTTAAGAAAGATGTTAAGATGTTGAGGCTTTCATCGTCTAATACTTTACGCATCTCAGTATAGATGTTATCTTCACCTGAGACTCTACGTGGTTTGATAGTTTTATTGCGTGTTTCACTTCTGCTATAATAATTCTCAATGGCTAATCTTCTTGATCTATTTCTCTTGGTTCTGGTTACATTCTGATATCATCAAAAAGCTCTTGTATATAGCTTGTCAAAATCTCTTCTATCTCGTTTGGGTCTATTGTTTTTTTGTTACTATCTGTGACTAAGATATCGTGTTGATGGGTTTTATTTCCAGTTATTTCTTTTATCTTCTTTTTTGTGTGTTAAAGAAATCATGCTTTCTTGGCAGCTCTTCGAGTACTTGACAACGTTTCTCCATCCAGGTCTCCTTTGCCTCTCTTATAAGCCTTGTAATCTTTTTATGGATTTCTTTATATTTATTATAGTCTTTATGTTTGTACTTCCTTCTTTCGTTCATCAATAAAAGGATTTCTTCCGTCATCCATCTCTGTTTTGCTCTCTGCTCTTGGTTTTCCAATTCATTTTCTTGTACTTCATGTTTACATTTTTAACAGACTGCCAAAAGTTTTCCATTGTTTCTGTTTCCAATTATACCGTTTCCCTAAACTTACTATTCAAAACTCGTGTTATTTCCTCTTTTATTTGTGGTTCCCCCAGTTTCTCAAAGTTAGGTCTTGTTTTATTTCTCTTCCGGATTTTCTTCAATTTAATCTCACGTTTTTCAGCTACGGGGTTCTGATCAGATCATATGTCTGATCCAGGATAAGTTCTTACAACTTTAATTCCGTTTCTATATCGTTTATCAATCAGTATATAATCTATTTGATTTTTTATGATATTTCCTTCATTGTCTCCTGGTCCTAAGTACACTTCTAAGTGTACAATCGCCTTTCTGGAAGTTGGAACCAGGTGTTTGCTACCATTAAGTTTTCTTCATTACAGAACTGTACCAGATATCCCCCCTATCGTTTCGTTTGCAAATACCATGGTCTTCAACAATATATTGCACTCTTCCTTTACCTATCTTTCCGTTGAAGTCACCCATGATTATATTCACTTCATTCTTTTTGGTAAATCTTAGTAGGTAATTTTTACATCATGAATGAAAAACTCATGCAGTATGGAGTATTCTCGTGCAACTTATATTACTAGATGAACAGATAGTTCCATATTTTGAACGGCACTCGCAACAAAATGCTTCTAAAAGTGAAACCGGTAAGATTCGGTTTCAAATTATGGTATATCTGTTCAGATGAAGGGTACTGATACAAGTTATCCTCCAAATAATAAAAAATCCAGACTTGGGTTGGGAGGTGACTTTGTTTTTTATCTACTATCTATTGTAGAGAATAACCCTAATCATAATATTTTCCTTGACAACTTCTTTTCTTCATATAAATTATTCGACAATAACACACTATGGTGTTGGAAAATTGAAAACTGCAAAAAATTATGACACAAAGGAAAAGAAAAAACTACTGTACTGCTCAAAAGCTACTGTACTATCAAAACAAAAGGAAATAGTGACGTTAACGAAGAAAATGAAGTAAAAACCTTCCCAAGGATCTTGTATGGTTTCTCTATTTCTTAGAAAATCAAATGTAACTGAACTAAAGGGTTCATTGTGATGCAATGAAGAAGTACATCACATGCTCAAATAAATTCAGTGTGTCTAACAAAAATCCCAACCTATTGCTTGGTCTTGGAGGGATTCATCTCCTAAAAGTAGTACTCTCATGCATTGGGCTATACCTCAAAGACAGTGGAGCTTCGAAAATCCTTGTTGAGACAGTATAATTGGAATGCTGTTTTCCATTTTGAAACGCTTACGGTGTTATACCAGTGTACGAAGATCAACGCTTGTTGGACAAATTTAAATTGCTATAAACTACACATAGTGACATAAAAAATATTTTGAGAAACTCGTAGAAAATGACAGGCAGAAAAAAACTGGGGCCTGCGTGCATGCAGTATAAGAGAGTGTTTGCCACTTTCCTTCTTCTTTGATAGAAAAAATTATGCACGATGGTACATTTTATACTACAATGATTGCTTGAAGCTGGACGAAGGTCCTATAATTTATAATTCCATGTCAGTCTTTTAAACAAAAAATAATAATCTTAATTCAATCCTATTAACGCATTTAAAACAATAATTATTCAAGACTTTTTAACCAAAATTTGTTTAGGTGGTTTCAAGTGTAAACATTTAAAATATTTTCAAAAAATTTCAGATTCAAGAATATAAAGAAAAATTTAAAATCTGGCAGCATAAATAATTAAGATTTTGCAATGGGCAACTAAAATCTTCAGTAACATGATATTTGATACGATGTTTGATGACGCGACGTCAAATTGTTCATCATACAATTCTGAGAACCTAAAATGTTTACTTTAATTCTTAAATGCTCCGAATGAATGCTGCATAAATGAATTGTTTTTTACATTTACTTATATGTACAGCTGTAACCGTTATCAAATTCATAATTGCAAAAGAGAACCTCTACTCCTTGGAAAATCCCCGAAAAACGAGTGTTAAAAGGAACACGATTAAAAATTTGTAAACACAACTGACCGAAAAAAGTTATATACAAGAATACACAGGTTGGGTCTATTAGCAGACAATTTTAAGTTCTTTTTCCAGCTTCAAGCAATCATTCTAGTATATAAAATGTACCATCGTGCATAATTTGAAAAAAATGGAATTTCTGGCAATAGCCCAATATCAGAATCTATTCGCTAACTAGAATTCGAATTAAGTGTCATTTTACACAATAATTAGCTTTTGTTTTTTACGTGTGCGTTATAGCATACACAAAATTACGTCACTTTATAGACTTGCACACCTGCAATGAAATTTAATCCATGCTTACAAGGAAATATTCTCTTGCTAACAACATTAACTTTTTATAAGGACGTCTTTCAAACTATAATATTGAGTTATATTCCTGATTATCTAATATCCATTTTTTTCTCGAGTCCTCTGACTTTAATAAAGCTTAACTTTAGTAAAATATTATATTTCTAAATGCTATAGCTACTTTTGTTTTTTATCAGACAATAGGTAATAAAAGTTACCCATTTTTAGGGACAATTTTATTAAAAACAAATTAGTTTTTATCTCAGAAAGTACATGCCATATATCTATGAAATTTTTGTAGGGGTTATAGAAAGAAACCTTGGGTTCTAATTTTCAGACCAAAAAGCAATTCATTTAAGATTTATATAAAAAATAGGGAATTATGTTTTCTTGTTTATTAATGTTTTGATTTCGTTTTGGTTAAATGAACACTTTTCATGTAGGCATTATTTTTCTCAAAGAAATGTTCCTAATTTTAACAATAACAGTGCAATAACATAAAAACCAATTTTTTGTCCAAACCGCTTGTCACTAAATTAATTTTTCTGCGATTCAGAGGAAGATATTGAAGACTATACAGGGTGTCCTGTTTAACAGTCTACACTGAATCATTCCAACAAGCTTGTGACTATAGCAGTGGAATTAAAAGAACTTTGTATCCTTTGACCTCCAGTTTACGAAATCAGAACACATCTTAGAACTTGTGCTGGTGCTGGATATCATCATCAGGATTTTTTTAAATGGAACGATTAGATTTGAAGTATGGAAATCGATAGCAAGTGGGATTCTGAATAAAAAAGTAATAAGGTACTACAGGTTTAAAGTGAATGATAATGAAATAATAAAGTGAATGTATTCTAATACTGTTTTCGTAAACAAGAAGCCGAAATCTACGAAGTTCTTTTAATTCCATTACTATAACCAAAAGCTTGTCCGGATGATTGAGTGTAGACTGTTAAATAGGCCAGAACCCGTTAAGTGGCTAAGTGTTTACTATTTTTTTCACATTTAAACATTTGAAGTACGACTTTGAAATCTGAATTTTGCAAAATCTAAAAAGTATCTTGTATATTATTAACCATAAAATATGCGACTTCTTATGTTTTTTCATGATAACCATGAAAATGAAGCGCAACAAAAATCGTTGCTATTTTTTCACATTTAGAAATTCTAAGGGTTGGCTGCTACCCCCTTATATCCTGAATTTCGCAAAATCGGTGAAGCATGTGCGTTTTTATGTTCTTTCACGCAACCCATTCAACAATGAAACGCAAATTTTCTCAACCTAATGCAAAAGAACGATATACCTAACTCTAGAATGGTGTTACTGGATTTAATGTTTTCCAACATCGATAGCTTATTGGTTTCCACAGCTGAAGATCTAATATGCCCGGTGAGTGTCCATCATGCTGCTTATAGTGTAAATATAAAATGTGATTTTAATGCTGACATTTTAGATTTTGTAACACTTGTTAGAGACTTTAAGAAAGCTAATTATGAAATTATTAACTATGAGCTTGCTAGTATTCGTTGGACTGATTTGTTTGGTTCATCAACTGACATTAATAGTGCAGTCAATATTTTTTATGAAATTTTAAATAATTTAATTACGTTGAATGTACCACTTAAAAAAATATATTCATCGACATACCCGGTTTGGTTTACTCAAGATTTAATCAACCTAATTAAACTGAAGAAGTCTTTACATTGTAAATATAAACAATCTGGTCTTTATAGCGATTATAATGAATTTAAGTATATCCGTAATGAATGCAACAGACTATATAACAGTTTATATGCTAATTATATTAAACAGGTTGAAAGTAATATTTATTCTGAACCCAAATACTTTTGGAAATTCGTTAATTTAATTAGAAAAGATAAGGGGCTACCAAAATCAGTATTTTATAATAAGAATGTTGCGAAAAATTTGGCCGAAACTTTAAACCTCTTTGCAGATTTTTTTCAAACGGTTTATACAGATAATAATGCAAACTTAAATTTAAATGTAAACGATAAGTATCAGTCTATGAGCAACTATGTACTAAGTGATATAACCACACCAATTAAAATAAGTCTAGAGCTGATTTATTCACAAATTCAAAATTTAAAGCTATCAATGCCTACTGGTCCTGATGGAATATCTAGTTTGTTTTTAAAAAAGTGTTGTAGCACAATCTCAGAACCGCTTATGTTGCTCTTTAATTTATCATTACAAAACGAAATAGTTCCTACTTGTTGGAAACACACATATATAACTCCTATTTTTAAATCTGGAGACAAGAAAAATGTTGAAAACTATCGAGGTGTAGCAATTCAAAGCGTTATTCTTAAATTACTTGATAAGATTGTGTCTGATCAACTGTACAACATGTGTGATAAACTTATAATTAACGATCAACATGGATTTAGACGTGGAAAATCTACGGTATCAAACTTATTGGAATATCAAAATTTTTTGTTGAATGCCTTTGATAATCAATGGCAAGTAGATGCTGTCTATACTGATTTTTCGAAGGCATTCGATAGAGTCAACCACTACATTTTGAAATTAAAACTAATTCAGCTAGGTTTAGACATATCTGTTGTTAATTGGATATTTAGTTTCTTATGTGAACGTATACAAAATGTGCAGTATCAAAATACTATATCAAAAGATATAATTGTTACTTCGGGTGTTCCGCAGGGAACTCACATCGGTCCCTTACTTTTTGTCATTTTCATAAATGATCTAGTTGATTTTATTAAAAATAGTAAACATTTGCTATTTGCAGATGATATGAAAATATTTAAAATAATCAATGATGCTGATGATGTTTTAAAATTACAAGAGGACTTGGATAATATTCAACGGTGGTGTATTATAAATGAATTGCCCCTTAATGTTAATAAATGTTCAGTTATATCGCTCTATAGAATTAAAACTCCAATTATTGTAGAATACAATATAGGACATATCATTTTAGATCGCAAGGAATGTATTAATGATTTGGGGATTTGGATCGACACTAATTTAACCTTTAATGTTCACATACAAAAAATTGTATGTACGTCATTGAGACTACTTGGATTTATTAATCGCTTTGGGAAAGACTTTTGTTTAGATACGTTCTGTTTATTATATAAAACATTAGTGCGTTCTCAATTGGAATATGGGGTAATTGTTTGGTCTCCATACTATAAAATTTGGTGTGATTTGATTGAAAATGTTCAAAATAAATTTTTAAGAATTTGTAATTATCGCTATTTAAAAATCGAACATCCACTAAATTCTGATTTATTACGCAATTTAGTAGAATTGGATAGTTTAAGAGATAGAAGAATTGGCAGTGATTTAGTATTTTTGTACAAATTAGTAAACGGTTTGTTAAATGCGCCTAAGTTATTAGAAATGTTAAATTTTAGCTTTAAGCCTGAAGGTTGTACAACAAGAAATAAAGGTCTTTTCAGAATTAAAACTTATACTACTAATTATAATTATAACAACCCTTTAGTGCGTTTAATGAGATATGCAAATTATTTAAACAATTATAAAAAATTCGATTTATTTAGTCCATCACTAAATGCTTTTAAACGATCAATCAAAGCATTGCCAATTCATAATTGCTGTTAAACTAGCTAAATCAGTAGGTTCTTAAATTATTAGATTTATGTGTTTAAATAAATATGGAACTGTAATATTTAGTGTACGCACTTACTTACTTACTATCTTGAAAATTTTTGTATTTGTTTCTCTTTGTAAAAAGGTTTATCCGTAAATAAATACTTACTTACTTACTTACTTACTTACAAATAAACTGCTTTACTATTTTCTCCACATTTGCAAATTCTAAGGGATGGCTGGCTACCCCTTAGACCCTTAATGTCGCAAAATCCGTAAAGTATGTAACTTTTTATGTTCTTTCACGTCACCCATTCAAATATGAACCGCAACAAAGATTATTTACTATTTTTCCCGTATTTCAAAATTCTAAGGGTTGGTTGCTACCCCCTTAGACCCTCAACTTCGCAAAATCTATAAAATAGGTGACTTTTTATGTTCTTTCACGGCACCCGTTCGAAAATCAAACGCAAAGATTGTTTACTATTCTTCCCGTGTGTAGAAATTCTAAGAGGTGGCTGCTACCCAAAACAGAACAAAATTTTGAAAATATAAATATGGGTTTTTTTAACGTTTTTTTAATTTTTCGCTAGACGAGAATCCGAAACTCTGTAAATATACCAAATTTCAAGTTTGTATGTACTCTAGAAATTCGGAAGTTATAAAGACTATTTAATTTCATTACTTAAATACATAAAGTGAAGTCCCGTTTTACAACCCCTAAAGGGGTAGCGGAGGGTTAACATAATAACGATTTTTTATATTTTTCTTTACGAGAACTCTAAACCCTATAACTAAACCAAATTCTAAGTTTTTATGTCATCTAGAAGTTTTACAACCCCCAAATGGAATACGGGGGTTGATTTAATAATTTTTTTAAATTTTTCTTTAGGAGAGTCCTAAATTCTATCGCTATACCAAGTTTCAAGTTTGTATGTCATCTAGAAGTTTTACAACCCTAAAAGGGGATGCGGGGTTGACATAATAACATTTTTTTTAATTTTTATTTACTAGAATCCTAAACCCTATAAATATACCAAATTTCAAGTTTGTGTGTGATCTAGAAGTATTACAACCCCCAAATAAATTGCAGGGGTTGACTTAATAAGATTTTTTATGTTTTTCTTTACGAGAGTCTTAAACCCTATCACTATACCAAATTTCAAGTTTGTATGTCATCTAGAAGTTTTACAACCCCCAAATGGAATATGGGGATTGATTTAATAATTTTTTTAAATTTTTCTTTAGGAGAATCCTAAATTCCATCGCTATACCAAATTTCAAGTTTGTATGTGATCTAGAAGTTTTACAACCCCCAAATGGAATATGGGGGTTGATTTAATAATTTTTTTAAAATTTTTATTTAGGAGAGTCCTAAATTCCATCGCTATACCAAATTTCAAGTTTGTATGTCATCTAGAAGTTTTACAACCCCCAAATGGAATATGGGGGTTGATTTAATAATTTTTTTTAAATTTTTCTTTAGGAGAGTCCTAAATTCCATCGCTATACCAAATTTCAAGTTTGTATGTGATCTAGAAGTTTTACAACCCCCAAATGGAATATGGGGGTTGATTTAATAATTTTTTTTAATTTTTCTTTAGGAGAGTCCTAAATTCCATCGCTATACCAAATTTCAAATTTGTATGTCATCTAGAAGTTTTACAACCCTAAAAGGGGATGCGGGGTTGACATAATAACATTTTTTTTAATTTTTATTTACTAGAATCCTAAACCCTATAAATATACCAAATTTCAAGTTTGTGTGTGATCTAGAAGTATTACAACCCCCAAATAAAGTGCGGGGGTTGACTTAATAAAATTTTTTGTTTTTCTTTACGAGAGTCTTAAACCCTATCACTATACCAAATTTCAAGTTTGTATGTCATCTAGAAGTTTTGCAACCCCCAAATGGAATATGGGGGTTGATTTAATAATTTTTTTAAATTTTTCTTTAGGAGAGTCCTAAATTCCATCGCTATACTAAATTTCAAGTTTCTATGTCATCTAGAACTTTTACAACCCCCAAATGGAATATGGGGGTTGATTTAATATTTTTTTTAAAATTTTTATTTAGGAGAGTCCTAAATTCCATCGCTATACCAAATTTCAAGTTTGTATGTCATCTAGAAGTTTTACAACCCCCAAATGGAATATGGGGGTTGATTTAATAATTTTTTTAAATTTTTCTTTAGGAGAGTCCTAAATTCCATCGCTATACCAAATTTCAAGTTTGTATGTGATCTAGAAGTTTTACAACCCCCAAATGGAATATGGGGGTTGATTTAATAATTTTTTTTTAATTTTTATTTAGGAGAGTCCTAAATTCCATCGCTATACAAAATTTCAAGTTTGTATGTCATCTAGAAGTTTTACAACCCCCAAATGGAATATGGGGGTTGATTTAATAATTTTTTTAAATTTTTCTTTAGGAGAGTCCTAAACCCTATCACTATACCAAATTTCAAGTTTGTATGTCATCTAGAAGTTTTGCAACCCCCAAATGGAATATGGGGGTTGATTTAATAATTTTTTTAAATTTTTCTTTAGGAGAGTCCTAAATTCCATCGCTATACTAAATTTCAAGTTTCTATGTCATCTAGAACTTTTACAACCCCCAAATGGAATATGGGGGTTGATTTAATAATTTTTTTAAAATTTTTATTTAGGAGAGTCCTAAATTCCATCGCTATACCAAATTTCAAGTTTGTATGTCATCTAGAAGTTTTACAACCCCCAAATGGAATATGGGGGTTGATTTAATAATTTTTTTAAATTTTTCTTTAGGAGAGTCCTAAATTCCATCGCTATACCAAATTTCAAGTTTGTATGTGATCTAGAAGTTTTACAACCCCCAAATGGAATATGGGGGTTGATTTAATAATTTTTTTTTAATTTTTATTTAGGAGAGTCCTAAATTCCATCGCTATACCAAATTTCAAGTTTGTATGTCATCTAGAAGTTTTACAACCCCCAAATGGAATATGGGGGTTGATTTAATAATTTTTTTAAATTTTTCTTTAGGAGAGTCCTAAATTCCATCGCTATACTAAATTTCAAGTTTGTATGTCATCTAGAACTTTTACAACCCCCAAATGGAATATGGGGGTTGATTTAATAATTTTTTTAAAATTTTTCTTTACGAGAGTCTTAAACCCTATCACTATACCAAATTTCAAGTTTGTATGTCATCTAGAAGTTTTGCAACCCCCAAATGGAATATGGGGGTTGATTTAATAATTTTTTTTAATTTTTCTTTAGGAGAGTCCTAAATTCCATCGCTATACTAAATTTCAAGTTTGTATGTCATCTAGAACTTTTACAACCCCCAAATGGAAGATGGGGGTTGATTTAATAATTTTTTTAAAATTTTTCTTTAGAAGAGTCCTAAATTCCATCGCTATACCAAATTTCAAGTTTGTATGTCATCTAGAAGTTTTGCAACCCCAGAACGGGGTGCAGGGGTTGACATGATAACATTTTTTTTATATTTTTCTTTATAATAATCTTAAATCCTATAATTACACCAAATTTCAAGTTTCTAAGTCATCTAGAAGTTTTACAACTCCTAACAGGGGGTGCGAGGGTTGACATAAATATATTTTTTTATTTTCCTACTTACAAGAATCCCAATTCCTATAATTGTGCCAAATCTCAAGTTTGTATGTCATCTAACAAATTAGAAGTTGTAAAAGTTATTTAATTTCAATATTTTAATGCATAAGAAGTCCCGTTTGAAATGATGTCACTGTCTGCCTCACAAACATATGTGTTTTAAAAATTTTAAAATATAATATGGGATAAGATTAAACAGCCAGATTTATTACTAGCTAACAGCATCAGTGATTGATTAAATACTGAATGATAATATAATAATGGTTACGTTTGTTTCACTTAAATCAATAGAGCTTTGAATTAAATCTTACGATTTTATTAAAATTATCGCCCATTTGTAGGAGCAATTAAAACCGGTTTAAACGAAATTTACATGACGCATAAATGAAACGTATTAAAAGTGTTTCTTAAATAGCTTTAACAAAATATAATATGTACGAATTTTTGTCACCTTAAATGACGCAATCTTTACTAAGAAATACAATGCATAAAGTGAAGTCCCGTTGAAATGACGTCACTGTCTAGCCACAAAGGAATCAGTGTTACCAACACAATTCTTGTTAAATATGCGGACGCAGGGTAAACCTATGCCATAAATTTGTATACAAATGTATACAAATCCCGCGCTATTAGCGCTGCGTGTGGCAAACGCTCGAACTACGATTTTATACACGAATCAGGAATGGGTGTCAAACTGCGCACAGCTAATTTTTACATTTTCGCCATCTAGACACTTTAAGCTTCATATGGTGCAATTTTGAGGCACAAGTCACCCAGCGTCCGTATATCCGGACGCCGAGTGACTTCGGACGCTGCTTGAACCTAAGATTTTACATGGGGGGACGCATAGTGGTGCCCTATAGATATATATATATATATATATATATATATATATATATATATATATATATATATATATATATATATATATTTGTCAAACCGCTTATACACACCCGTTTCGCTATATTCTACCGACTTGTCGGACCATTTTCGCCGCTCTCAGACCCGGGCTTGGGTCTGGCAACGTTCTCCTATATTTTCGAGGTCTACAGGATAATGTTTACTTAAAACTGCAATAAAAAAATATACAATTTGGGTTTGGAAAAGTAGGGTCTGTAAAAAGTTTTATACAATCGTAGTTCATCACAATGAACTATAGGGGGCGTCGCGCCTTTCTCAAGTGTATATCGTATATTTTTATACAAGACGCTATCAAACCCGCTATGTTCTACAGTCTTCCTAAGCCCTGAATCTGGCAACATTGCCATGACGCATATGTTAAGCTTTGTTTTATAAACGTTTGGTTATAATAGCTCGCATTTAATATTTGATGGAGAAAAGTGACGTAAGAATTACATCAGCTCGTATGCGAGTTCTTTTCAAATTTGTAAATAACTCTCTGGCTTTGAAAAATTGAAGGTTTTAATATTTGTTAATAATAATAATATACTTTATTTATAGCATATAACTAGATAAATTCCATATAATACATTATAATTTCTTAAATATTAATGTAATTTATTACATATTTTTTACACTGGTTTTTAAATAACGTTAAAGATGTACAGTTTTTTACATTAGCTGGAAGTGAATTATATTCAATTAAACCTTTATGAAACAGATTATTTTGTCCTATATTTGTTGTTACTGTATGAGCATAAAAATTATTTCTACTTCTAGTATTATGATCATGAACATCTTCTACGAATAGTAATTCATTTAAAATGTGCTCTGGATATATTCGGTTTTTTATTTTAAATATTAATGTCATCGTATTATAAAATATATTTTGCTTAACACTTAACGAAGATGTAAGTTGCAACATTCTTCTTATGCTAGTGTACCTACTACATTTTAATATTATTCTTAATGCTCAATTTTGTTTTTTTCGAAGATTGTTAATTTCAGTATTATTTAGGAGGTAAAGTATACTAGCACAATAATTCAAATGGGGAAGTATTATTGTGTTATATAGTAATAATTGTTACGCCTAAGTACTTCCACTCATAAACTTGTTCTATTTTTTGACTATTAATTTGTATTCCCACATGACTAGATGTATCAATTTCGTTAAACTTATTTTTTATTATCATGATTTTTGTTTTATTTACATTTAAAGAAAGACTATTTTTACCTAACCAGTTATATACATTTACTAATTCATCATTGATGATATTTATTACTTTTTCAACATCATCTCCTATAAAATATATTAAAGTGTCATCTGCAAATAATAATGTTACATTTTTTAATCACATTAACAATATCATTTATGCATAGTACAAATAAATCAGGGCCTAATACAGTTCCTTGTGGAACGCCAAAGGTAGTTTTTTTAGCTGAAGATGTACTATTAAAGTATCTAGTTTTTTGGAATATGTTTTTGAGATATTCACTAAACCATTTTATAACTATTGGGCCGAACCCATATCTTTTTAATTTCAATAATAGTAGATCTCTATTAATAGTCTCAAAAGCACGTCTAAAGTCTAGAAAAACTACACCTATCACCTTCTTCTTGTAAATAGCATTTTTCTATTTCAAAAGAACTGATTGTATTGCACTTTCACATGAATTATTTTTACGAAACTCTGATTGAAAAGGTGTTAACAGTTTGTTCACTTCAATGTAGTCACGAAACTGGATATTTACGACGGTCTCTAATAATTTTTCATAAGTTGGCACCATGTTCATCGGTCTGTATTCTTCACATTTGTTAGTGTTGGTTATCTTCTCTAAGCGGATAATATGGGATGTCTTCAAGGTTTCTGGGAAGGATCCCCTTTCTAGACTCATTTGAATTAGATGCAAAAATCTCTGTCCTATTACATTGAAAGCTAATTTAAGAATCTTTACTGTAATACCATCGACACTACTATTCTTATTAGGTAAATTGTTTATAATTTTTTTAACTCCAAAAACTCTATTGGTAAAGATTTCTCGAACTTGCATTGATGTACATTAATGTGGCTTAAATCAGTTTCAATTTGGGTTAAATTTGTTAATGTAATAATTTGTTGTATGCTGTTAATAAAGTAAATATTGAATTTTTCTGCAATTTGAATTTCCTTTCAACTCATTGTCAAAAATAATACCTTCCTTTTTTTTGTCTGTTATGGCCTCCTTTAATTAATTATTTAACTGTTTTACACATTTTTGTTGAGTTATTTTTCATATCATCTAGTTTTCTTGATAATAATTTGTCTTGTGGTTCCTGATCAAACTAACAATTCCATTTCTTTGTTGTCTATACCTATTCATATCACTTTCTTCTTGTGTAAAGATTGCTCTTTTATATAATCTGTCCCTTTCTTCAATTTCCAAGGCTATTTCTGGGGTCCACCAACGCTTACAACTCCATTGACATTTAATGGTTTTTTTAACAGTTGGAGCATGCCTGTTTAGTGTGTTCATTATGGTTTTAACTAATGTTTCTGCTAGTTGATTGGTGTTTGTACAGTCCGGATTCCATGGTTGATCCATTAGATCTAATTGAAATTGCATTTCATTGAAGTTGCTCATGTCTCTGTGTTGTATTGTATATTCTTCATATTTTTCTTTCACTTTTGCATTTATAGTTATTATTGAGTGATCGGTTATTTTTGGAACATGGTGTACCTGGGCATCAATAGATTTTTCATTAGATACAAGAAAATCTATGAGTGTAGCACTATCCTTAGTGATTCTTGTAGGTTGGTCGATAATATGATGTAGTCCATTATTTTTAATTAAAGTTCTCAGCCTATTTTCATAATATGAATCCTTTAATAGGTCAATATTAAAGTCTCCGATAATTAGTAAGGTCTCTGATCTACTAGCATATACATCAAACAAATTTTCAAGTTTCATTAGAAATTGAGCATCACTAGAGTTTGGAGAGTGATATAAATTTATAAAGTTATATTTGTATGATTGAAAGCATATATTACTACCTACAATCCATGTGTTCATATCAATGGTATCTTTAAGTAGGACTTTATAACTGAATTCATTTTTTATATAAATGATTAGAGTAAGGTTAACAGGATTTTCGAACAAGTGAGACAACGCAACATAATACGGAAAAGTTAATTTCTGGGGAAAGTGGATGGTTTCCAAATAAGGTGGAAAAGTACATATGTCATTTTCCGTAGTAACGATAAATTTCAAGAACTTGATTAAATTTTTTAGTATAAAAGTACTGTAATATATTCTTTGTATGTTTGTTTGAAGGATTGTTTGTGGTTAATGAATGCTTTATTCTTTTACTGTTAAGATGAGAGAATGAATGCTTGAACTATTTGGTTTCTGAATTATTTTCTGATCCCTCGTTTACATTCGTTTCCTTGGATACTACAAAGTATCCAAGGCAACGGTGATCATCACATTTATTGCTCCCTTGTTTTTTAGAATTTTTCCAGCAGAAAAAGTCTCCATCAGTTTGCTTGAGGACAGGATTGGAAAGAACTAGTGAATGTACGCATAAGATGCGGTTGTGATTGTAAAGTAACTTGATAGATACGTAAAATACCGCGTTTTTTTCTTTGGCTGGTTTTACAATTGATTAAAGTTAGTACAAGGCTCTTAATGTTAATGTTCGTTACAATGATAAGAACTTAACCTATAGAAATGAACTAATAATCGAATGAGATAATTGAAAACGGTTAAAATTAAGGCAGCAGATTCTTAATTTTAGGGCTCGTTGCAAAATGTAAATAACTAAAAACTACAAAACTTAACCTAAGAGGAACGTATGAGGATACTGTTGGACTTGTAGGTTGTTAGTTGGATCATAATCGTATATGCAACATAAAAGGAAAATAGTAAATTTATGTACACAAATATGTCTAACAGGTAACAAAAAGTAATTGCGAACGTTCTATACATAAACGGTACAAAAAAAGATAAGAAGGATTTGTAATGGGCTGCATCCGAGTTTATCTGCTATGTATTCCCTGTGTGCCCGATCATACGAAGTAACGAATTTTTGGTACGACCGTTTATTGAAGTTCACAACAACCGATTTGTAATTATACGTTCTGCGACACACTGTTGTGTGGGTTTCTTGTAGGGTTCTGAAACTTTTTCTGAAATAAATAGGTTTAGCTCAGGTTTAAGTCGACAATCTATGCCAACGAAATGGGATAATTCTTGTTGCATTCTAAGGATTGGAAAGTTATGAATAGCTTCTCCTTTTGAAACTTGCGGCGTAACTCCATCACTGTTCACTGTGTGGTCGAGACAAGTTAGTTCTTTGGCTTCAAAGATTATTTCTTTTTTAATTTGATAGTTAACCGTAATGATATAGGCGTTGAAATACTTTCTTTAAATGCTGTAGATAGTCTGCTTTGATGGCAGAAAAATTTAGAACAGAAAAAACTTTATACAACCGTGACTTCAGATAGATTATGACTTCAGCGATGGAACTTCTCCATGTACTGGTAGTGGTGGTGCTGAGAGAGTATTGATCCTCTACTGGAATTATGCTAATTGATTTCTCGACATCTGCTTCATAAATAGGATCCTGGTATCTTGAATGGTATGCTAGCAAGAGTAAGTTTCTTGAAAGATTGTTGTGTGTTCAATTAAAGTCGGCGGTCACCACATGTAATATCCTCTGTGTTTGTTTGTTTGAAAGACTGTTTGTGGTTAATGAATGCTTTATTCTTTTACTGTTAAGATCAGAGAATGAATGCTTGAACTATTTGGTTTCTGAATTATTTCCTGACTCCTTGTTTATATTCGTTGCATTGGATACTACACGCACACATACATATCACTGGATCACAGTACTCACTCATACATATCGTCGACGTTAATGCATACTAGCGGAACTATTTTCTAGCAATTTTCCAGGAGCGCAGTTTAAATGCTTATAAAAACTTTGTTACAGATGGCATGATGAATTCTTTGAAATCGCACTAGCAACATTGCTAGTTACAACATTTCAAAGAATTAAGTTCATATGCATTAACGGCGACGATATGTACTATATACCACCAATAAATAACAACGTCGTAGACCATTCAGGGTATAAATCGTGAGGTGTTCTTTATCAAAAATTAAAATGGGCGAACTAAGTTGAGCATCATTTGTGATCATGTGTTGTTGCTAAAACGCTGAAGGAAAACTTTCTCGTCTGTAATTTGTAAGATTACTTAATGGAACTTTTAATGTAAACAGGGCACTCCAAAGGTTCGGAGGGGCAGTGTATGTTGCAACCCCCAATTGAATTTCATGAACATTGGTATGGGTAGATGCATTAGCAGCACTTCACTATAGCAACAAAAAACGGCCACCTCATAGAACGAAAGATAAACGGAATAAACTCTGTGGGACGTTCTTTAACAAAAATGAAACTGGGTGGACTAATATGATTTGCGCCTGGTATATTTAGAACTACATATATTTCAAATGTAATCAGAAAATCTCTGGTGTACAATTCGTCACTAAGAATATAATACATATTCCAATTCACAAATAGTTATTTCAGAATACAATAAAAATTGATCTTTAACTTAGTACAAGTGCAATATAACGGAATTAGGCAAGGTTTGAAAAAACTTCTTTTCTTCGTTACCTTTCGACGTTTCTGTTAAAGGCACTTAACCACCATATAGTGTATACTGTTTTGTACCTTCAAATTCATTAAACAGAAAGTAGGGATCGAACATTCCGTAATTTTTTTGTAACTGTACAAACGCATAGTAAAAATAGAAACTGCTATTTTTTAATCTAGGTTAAACTAATCAAATGTAGTCTATTTTGGTCAACTAAACTTGAAAATGACTTTATGCTTGATTTGTTCATGTTTACGAGTAGATAATATCCTGAATTTTGTAAAATATCAATATTAAACCACGCCTTCAGATGGATTTTGTCGTTTTATTTTCAAAAACTGTTAGGTTTATGGACTGGTTGTTAAGTGGGTTAGATAAAATAAAGCTTATTTAATTGGCGCATGAATATATATCATACAGGTTGTTTCACTTAAGATTCGTATCATCTGAATAGGTGGTAGTACACATAAAATGCAACAAAAAAGGTGAAAATCATTAGTGTCTATCTTTCATAATAACCGAAAAAAGAATGGTTTTTGAAAAGTGGGTAGCAGGTCACTGGTCTAAGAATCACACTTGGAGCTGGATGTGCCTATCTGATACATTGACGCAGCAGCTGCTAGGTGATGTCGCAGTTTGTTTTGACTATAATTTCCAGCAGTTTCCAAAAGTTGACATTTTTAGCAAATTTTTGTTGATTTGCGTAAAAACAAAAAGAGTTTTTTGTTCCTATTGATGAATACTATCACACATGCAATTTATACGAAAGTTGAGTAAAACATCCTGTATGTAGACCAACAATTTCTACCAATACATTTGACGGAGCAACTTCAGAACATAACTTATTGCGATCTTGTATTCGTCATCAAGTACTTAGCTAAGAAAAAAAAATGTTGAGTTCGCAGTGCAACCTTAGCATCACTTCTGCCAAATTCATGAAGCGATGTTGTTGTTATTGTTGGTTGTAGTATTATGATAATTTTGCAGTAAAAAGAATATATTTAGGAGAATACCCTGTACTGGAAAATTATTTTATAGAAACCAAAATGTATAGGGCATTTCACCTTGTTTTGAAATCTTTCTTACTTCGTTTGTACGTCATACTGCATGACGTTTTACTTTTATTTTATTTCTGCATTTTATAGAGCATTATTTGACTTGTCACTATTCGACGTGGGTCAAGTATACCTGTTTTGTGAAGAATGAAATTTTGCATTCAATGGTGTATTCATTAAACATATCACTGGCACAGAATTCCGTATCTAGCGGTAGCGGGTACGCTACAGCTACCACAAGCACAAAATAACACTAATGTATGTTCTAATAACAACTGTCCTTGAAAACAAGATTTTATCCAAATTGCATTTTTGACTTTTTTATTTTGAAGGTCTATAGCTTTGTAACATTTCATTTTTGAACATAGATATGTTGTGCTTAATGGCCTATTTTGATCAAATGCATTGACCCTCAGGAATTGGTATCGTCTGCTCGAGATATCCTACATGTAAAATGGGTGAAGTCCCATTTAATGTTAAATATCTAGCTACATTTTAAAGCAGGCGTGGAATTAAGTCGTGAACTTAGAATTCCAAAACAAAAACCATTCAAGAAAAAAATTACTCGATACCAATATCAATATAAAGGACAAAGTAAGAGATATCCAAAAACCCTGAAGTACCCTGTACGTTTTAGGTTCACTAAAAAGATTGATTAGTACAGGGTATACCCCTAAAATGTATCTTGCCAATACGAGAATTACCATATGACTAGCCCCAAATAATAATGATAATATCACCTCGTAGATTTTGCTGGAGATGCTGAGATAGAATAAGACTGAACCAGGATCGCGTTCGATGCTCAACGAGATTTCCATAGTTATTTCATGATGAACATCAAATCACACAAAGTTATGCTCGAAGCTTCTCGTATAATATGTACCGATACAAATTATTTGTCTGTGTGACATATGATCGTTTTTTCCAACACAGAAACAAGACAACATGCACAAAGTTTTCTTAGCTTTTTGGTATGAAAGTTAAATAAAATCCTATTTTACCTAACTGTCTCCATTTTGATAAACCTAATAGTTTCTGAAAAAACAGTAAAAACCCTCTGGGGACATGGCTTACCCTCATCAGCTTCTCTGGTTCACCACTTTTGAGTAGTAACTTTTAAGGGGTTATTTAACATATCACAAAGAAGGCCTATCAAAAATCCAAGGATCTATCTCAATTCCTCTCTATTTTTACTAATTTGACTGAACTGTTACCGTGGCATTAAAATATACATATATTAGAAACTGTTCATTTGTGCTAAAAACATAACAGTAAAATGTTCAGGAGGTCAAAAGATTTGGCTATAACATTTATTTTTTCAAAACACATATACATGACGTGTCTTCGAAACTTTTAATTGTATTCTTGTAAATAAAAATAATCATGTTAAAATAAATGATTTAAAAGCAAATTATTAAAAAACAATTATTTGCATAAACCTTATGTATTTTAGAACAAAAGAGGATCAATGCTATTTTCTCACGTTAATAATAATTTTCAGAGTTACATCGTTTTACGGAAAACGTTAATTTTTCTGCGTTTAAGGTTATTTATGGAATTTACGAACAAATCAACAAAAATAAAGATCACTAATGTGCTTACCATCCCGAAATCAATACGTCAGTCGTAATTTTATCTCTGATACATTCGGCAACGTTGCTGGGTTCGGTAGGGTAGGTAGGCTTGCTTAAAATTATACAAATGGGTCTGTAAACACTGTAATATGTATCGGGTTCAAGAACGACTGTCAATTATCACCAATATTTTTTTTCATATATTTTTACCCCTCGAGGATCTTAAATATTGCTTATCAGAAATAGATCAATATTATGTAAAATATACACATTTTAAAAATCAAAAAATGCGGGTCTACTAACGACCCTACCATATAGCGGGTCCGACAACGTCGATTAAACCAATATATATATATATATATATATATATATTGGTTTAATCGACGTTGTCGGACCCGCTATATGGTAGGGTCGTTAGTAGACCCGCATTTTTTGATTTTTAAAATGTGTATATTTTACATAATATTGATCTATTTCTGATAAGCAATATTTAAGATCCTCGAGGGGTAAAAATATATGAAAAAAAAATATTGGTGATGTTTGACAGTCGTTCTTGAACCCGATACATATTACAGTGTTTACAGACCCATTTGTATAATTTTAAGCAAGCCTACCTACCCTACCGAACCCAGCAACGTTGCCGAATGTATCAGAGATAAAATTACGACTGACGTAATGATTTCGGGATTCTAAGCACATAAGTGATCTTTATTTTTGTTGATTTGCTCGTAAATTCCATAAATAACCTTAAACGCAAAAAAATTAACGTTTTCCGTAAAACGATGTAACTCTGAAAATTATTATTAACGTGAGAAAATAGCATTGAGCCTCATTTGTTCTAAAATACATAAGGTTTATGCAAATAATTGTTTTTTAATATGTTTTTAAATCATTTATTTAACATGATTATTTTTGTTTACAAGAATACAATTAAAAGTTTCGAAGACATGTCATGTATATGTGTTTTGAAAAAATAAATGTTATAGCCAAATCTTTTGACCTCCTGAACATTTTACTGTTATGTTTCTAGCATAAATGAACAGTTTCTAAGATTTGTATATTTTAATGCCACGATAACAGTTCAGTCAAATTAGTAAAAATAGAGGGGAATGGAGGTAGATCCTTGGATTTTTGATAGGCCTTCTTTGTGATATGTTAAATAACCCCTTAAAAGTTACTACTCAAAAGTGGTGAACCAGAGAAGCTGATGAGGGTAAGCCATGCCCCCCGATGATTTTTACTGTTTTTTCAGAAACTATTAGGTTTATCAAAATGGAGCCAGTTAGGTAAAATAGGATTTTATTTAACTTTCATACCAAAAAACTAAGAAAACTTTGTGCATGTTGTCTTGTTTCTGTGTAATCGAAAAACGATCATATGTCACAGACAAATAATTTGTATCGGTACATATTATACGAGAAGCTTCGAGCATAACTTTGTGTGATTTGATGTTCATCATGAAATAGTTATGGAAATCTCGTTGAGCATCGAACGCGATCCTGGTTCAGTCTTCTTCTATCTCAGCATCTCCAGCAAAATCTACGAGGTGATATTATCATTATTATTGGGGCTAGTCATATGGTAATTCTCGTATTGGCAAGATACATTTTAGGGGTATACCCTGTACTAATCAATCTTTTTAGTGAACCTAAAACGTACAGGGTACTTCAGGGTTTTTGGATCTCTCTTACTTCGTTCTTTATATTGATATTCGTATCGAGTAATTTTTTTCTTGAATGGTTTTTGTTTTGGAATTCTAAGTTCACGACTTAATTCCACGCCTGCTTTAAAATGTAGCTAGATATTTAACATTAAATGGGACTTCACCCATTTTACATGTAGGATATCTCGAGCAGACGATGCCAATTCCTGAGGGTCAATGCCTTTGATCAAAATAGGCCATTAAGCACAACATATCTATGTTCAAAAATGAAATGTTACAAAGCTATAGACCTTCAAAATAAAAAAGTCAAAAATGCAATTTGGATAAAATTTTGTGTTCAAGGACAGTTGTTATTAGAACGTACATTAGTGTAATTTTGTGCTTGTGGTAGCTGTAGCGTACCCGCTACCGCTAGATACGGAATTCTGTGCTAGTGATATGTTTAATGAATACACCATTGAATGCAAAATTTAATTCTTCACAAAACAGTTATACTTGACCCAAGTCGAATAGTGACAAGTCAAATAATGCTCTATAAAATGCAGAAAGAAAATAGAGGTAAAACGTCATGCAGTATGACGTACAAACGAAGTAAGAAAGATTTCAAAACAAGGTGAAATGCCCTATACATTTGGGTTTCTATAAAATAATTGTCCAGTACAGGATATTCTCCTAAAGATATTCTTTTATATACTGCAAAATTATCATAATACTACAACCAACAATAACAACAACATCGCTTCATGAATTTTGCAGAAGTGATGCTAAGGTTGCACTGCGAACTCAACATTTTTTTCTTAGCTAAGTACTTGATGACGAATACAAGATCGCAGTAAGTTATGTTCTAAAGTTGCTCCGTGAAATGTATTGGTAGAAATTGTTGGTCTACATACAGGGTGTTTTACTCAACTTTCGTATAAATTGCATGTGTGATAGTATTCATCAATAGGAACAAAAAACTCTTTTTGTTTTTACGCAAATCGACCAAAATTTGCTAAAAATGTCAACTTTTGGTAACTGCTGGAAATTATAGTCAAAACAAACTGCGACATCACCTAGCAGCAGCTGCGTCAATGTATCAGATAGGCACATCCAGCTCCAAGTGTAATTCTTAGACCAGTGACCTGCTACCCTCTTTTGATAAACCATTCTTTTTTCGGTTATTATGAAAGATATACACTAATGATTTTCAGCTTTTTTGTTGCATTTTATGTGTACTACCACCTATTCAGAGGATACGAATCTTAAGTGAAACATCCTGTATGATATATATTCATGCGCCAATTAAATAAGCTTTATTTTATCTAACCCACTTAACAACCAGTCCATAAACCTAACAGTTTTTGAAAATAAAACGACATCTGAGGGCGAGGTTTAATATTGATATTTTACAAAGTTCAGGATATTATCTACTCGTAAACATGAACAAATCAAGCATAAAGTCATTTTCAAGTTTAGCTGACCAAAATACACTACATTTGATTAGTTTAACCTAGATTAAAAAAATAGCAGTTTCTATTTTTACTGTGCGTTTGTACAGTTACAAGAAAAATATGGAATATTCGATCCCTACTTTCTGTTTAATGAATTTGAAGGTACAAAACAGTATAAACTATATGGTGGTTAAGTGCCTTTAACAGAAACGTTGAAAGGTAACGAAGAAGAGAAGAAGTTTTTTCAAACCTTGCTCAATTCCGTTATATTGCACTTGTACTAAGTTAAAGATCAATTTTTATTGTATTTTGAAATAGCTATTTGTGAATTGGAATATGTATTATATTCTTAGTGACGAATTGTACACCAGAGATTTTCTGATTACATTTGAAATATATGTAGTTCTAAATATACCAGGCGCAAATCATATTAGTCCGCCCTGTTTCATTTTTGTTAAAGAACGTCCCACAGAATTTATTCCGTTTATCTTTTGTTCTATGAGGTGGCCGTTTCTTGTTGATATAGTAAAGTGCTGCTACTGCATCTACCCCATACCAATGTTCATGAAATTCAATTGGGGGTTGAAACATACACTGCCCCTCCGAACCTTTTGAGTGCCCTGTTTCCATTAAAAGTTCCATTAAGTAATCTTACAAATTACAGACGAGAAAATCTTTCCTTCAGTGTTTTAGCAAAAAAGTCACAAATGATGCTCAACTTAGTTCGCCCATTTTAATTTTTGATAAAGAACACAACACCTCACGATTTTTACTCTGAATGGTCTACGACGTTGTTATTTATTGGTGGTATATAGTACATATCGTCGCCGTTAATGCATATGAACATAATTCTTTGAAATGTTGTAACTAGCAATGTTGCTAGTTGCGATTTCAAAGAATTCATCATGCCATCTGTAACAAAGTTTTTATAAGCATTTAACCCGCGCTCCTGGAAAATTGCTAGAAAATAGTTCCGCTAGTATGCATTAACGTCGACGATATGTATGAATGAGTACTGTGATCCAGTGATAAATATGTATGTGTGAGTGTAGTATCCAATGCAATGAATATAAACAAGAAGTCAGAAAATAATTCACAAACCAAATAGTTCAAGCATTCATTCTCTCATCTTAACAGTAAAAGAATAAAGCATTCATTAACCACAAACAGCCTTTCAAACAAACAAACACAGAAGATATTACATGTGGTGACCGCCGACTTTAATTGAACACGCAACAATCTGTCAAGAAACTTACTCTTGCAAGCATACCATTCAAGATACCAGGATCCTATTTATGAAGCAGATGTCGAGAAATCAATTAGCATAATTCCAGTAGAGGATCAATACTCTCTCAGCAGCACCACTACCAGTACATGGAGCAGTTCCATCGTTGAAGTCATAATCTATCTGAAGTCACAGTTGTATAAAGCTTTTTTCTGTTCTAAATTTTTCTGCCATCAAAGCAGACTATCTACAGCATTTAAAGGAAGTATTTCAACGCCTATATCATTACGGTTTACTATCAAATTAAAAAAAACAATCTTTGAAGCCAAAGAACTAACTTGTCTCGACCACACAGTGAACAGTGATGGAGTTACGCCGCAAATTTCAAAAGGAGAAGCTATTCATAACTTTCCAATCCTTAGAATGCAACAAGAATTATGCCATTTCGTTGGCATAGATTGTCGATTTAAACCAGAGCTAAACCTATTTATTCCAGAAAAAGTTTCAGAACCCTACAAGAAACCCACACAACAGTGTGTCGCAAAACGTATAATTACAAATCGGTTGTTGTGACTTATATAAACGGTCGTACCAAAAATTCGTTACTTCGTGTGATCGGGAACACAGGGAATACATAGCAGATAAACTCGGATGCAGCCCATTACAAATCCTTCTTATCTTTTTTTGTGCCGTTTATGTATAGAACGTTCGCAATTACTTTTTGTTACCTGTTAGACATATTTGTGTACATACATTTACTATTTTCCTTTTATGTTGCATATACGATTATTATCCAACCAACAACCTACAAGTCCAACAGAATCCTCATACGTTCCTCTTAGGTTAAGTTTGGTAGTTTTTAGTTATTTACATTTTGCAACGAGTCCTAAAATTAAGAATCTGCTGTCTTAATTTTAACCGTTTTCAATTATCTCATTCGATTCTCACGTTATTCTTATTAGCTCATTTCTATAGGTTAAGTTCTTATCACTGTAACGAACATTAACATTAAGAGCCCTGTACTAACTTTAATCAATTGTAAAACCAGCCAAAGAAAAAAACGTGGTTTTTTACGTATCTATCAAGTTGCTTTACAATCACAACCGCATCTTATGCGTACATTCACTAGTTCTTTCCAATCCTGTCCTCAAGCAAACTGATGGAGACTTTTTTCTGCTGGAAAAATTCTAAAAAACAAGGGAGCAATAAATGTGATGATCACCGTTGCCTTGGATACTTTGTAGTATCCAAGAAAACGAATGTAAACGAGGGATCAGAAAATAATTCAGAAACCAAATAGTTCAAGCATTCATTCTCTCATCTTAACAGTAAAAGAATAAAGCTTTAATTAACAACAAACAAACGTACAGAGAAGCTATTAAAGTACTTTTATACTAAAGAATTTAATCAAGTTCTTGAAATTTATCGTTTGATTACTACGGAAAATGACATATGTACTTTTCCACCTTATTTGGAAACCATCCACTTTTCCCAGAAATTAACTCACCATGTTCCAAAAATAACCGATCACTCAATAATAACTGTAAATGCAAAATGAAAGGAAAATATGAAGAATATACAATACAACACAGAGAAATGAGCAACTTCAATGAAATGCAATTTCAATTAGATCTAATGGATCAACCATGGAATCCGGACTGTACAAACACCAATCAACTAGCAAAAACATTAGTTAAAACCATAATGGACACACTAAACAGGCATACTCCAACTGTTAAAAAAACCATTAAACGTCAATGGAGTTGTAAGCGTTGGCGGACCACAGAAATAGCCTTGGAAATTGAAGAAAGGGACAGATTATATAAAAGAGCAATCTTTACACAAGAAGAAAGTGATATGAATTGGCATAGACAACAAAGAAATGGAATTGTTAGTTTGATCAGGAACCACAAGAGAAATTATTATCAAGAAAAAATAGATGATATGAAAAATAACTCAACAGAAATGTGTAAAACAGTTAAAGAATTAATTAAAGGAGGCCATAACAGACAAAAAAGGGAAGGTATTATTTTTGACAATGAGTTAGAAAAAAAGGAAATTCAAATTGCAGAAAAATTCAATATTTACTTTATTAACAGCATACAACAAATTATTACATTAACAAATTTAACCCAAATTGAAACTGATTTAAGCCACATTAATGTACATCAATGCAAGTTAGAGAAATTTTTACCAATAGAGTTTTTGGAGTTAAAAAAATTATAAACAATTTACGTAATAAGAATAGTAGTGTGGATGGTATTACAGTAAAGATTCTTAAATTAGCTTTCAATGTAATAGGACAGAGATTTTTGCATCTAATTCAAATGAGTCTAGAAAGTGGATCCTTCCCAGAAACCTTGAAGACATCCCATATTATCCCCATTGAGAAGATAACCAACACTATCAAATGTGAAGAATACAGACAGATCAACATGGTGTCAACTTATGAAAAATTATTAGAGACCGTCGTAAATATCCAGTTTCGTGACTACATTGAAGTGAACAAACTGTTAACACCTTTTCAATCAGGGTTTCGGAAAAATAATTCATGTGAAAGTGCAATACAATCAGTTCTTTTGAAATGGAAAAATGCTATTTACAAGAAGAAGGTGATAGGTGTAGTTTTTCTAGACTTCAGACGTGCTTTTGAGACTATTAATAGAGATCTATTATTATTGAAATTAAAAAGATATGGGTTCGGCCCAATAGTTATAAAATGGTTTAGTGAATATCTCAAAAACAGATTTCAAAAAACTAGATACTTTAATGCTACATCTTCAGCTAAAAAAACTACCTTTGGCGTTCCACAAGGAACTGTATTAGGTCCTGATTTATTTGTACTATACATAAATGATATTGTTAATGTAATTAAAAAATGTAACATTCAATTATTTGCAGATGACACTTTAATATATTTTATAGCAGATGATGTTGAAAAAGTAATAAATATCATCAATGATGAATTAGTAAATGTATATAACTGGTTAGGTAAAAATAGTCTTTCTGCAAATGTAAATAAAACAAAATTCATGATAATAAAAAATAAGTTTAACGAAATTGATACATCTAGTCATGTGGGAATACAAATTAATAATAGATTGTCACTTAACATTTTCTAGTCATTCAAACTATGTTATCAGTAAAGTTTCAAAAATAGTAAATTTCATGGGTAGAATAAGCCAAAATCTTAGCAAGTGATCTAAATTATTACTATATAAAACAATAATACTTCCCCATTTTAATTATTGTGCTAGTATACTTTACCTCCTAAATAATACTGAAATTAACAATCTTCAAAAAAACAAAATTGTGCGTTAAGAATAATACTAAAATGTAGTAGGTATACTAGCATAAGAAGAATGTAGCAAGTTACATCTTTGTTAAGTGTTAAGCAAAATATATTTTATAATACGATGATAATAATATTTAAAATAAAAAACCGAATATATCCAGAGCACATTTGAAATGAATTACTATTCGTAGAAGATGTTCATGATCATAATACAAGAAGTAGAAATAATTTTTATGTTCATACAGTAACAACAAATATAGGACAAAATGATCTGTTTCATAAAGGTTTAGTTGAATATAATTCACTTTCAGCTAATGTAAAAAACTGTACATCTAAGCTTCTTGAAAAAGTAATGAATAATCAATTACGAAATTTCTTAGATAATCACAAAGTTTTACCTGATAACCAGTCGGGATTTCGAGCTGGACATAGTTGTACGACAGCACTGTTAAAAATTACTGACGACATAATGATGGCTAGTGACCAAAATAAGATATCAGTATTGATTTTATTGGATTTTAGCAAAGCTTTCGACATGATCAATCATGAAGTTCTTTTATCAATTTTCAAATCAATTGGACTAGGCCATAATGCAATTGCTTTACTTAAAAGTTATCTAAGTGATCGACAACAAATGGTGAGATTGAGCAGCGGTTTCTCGAAATTCCATCCTAATACATCTGGTGTGCCTCAAGGATCAATTCTTGGTCCTTTGTTTTTTACTTTATATGTACATTTGTTTCATAGATTTGTTAAATACTACTCTATCCACATGTATGCAGACGATACTCAACTATACTTTTCCTTTGATTATGATAAGTGGGAGCTGGCGTTGCAAAATATTTAAACAGACTTAAATACAATTTCTGATAAATCTTTACAGCACTCTTTATCAATCAATCCATCAAAATCAGTAGTTTTATTATTTGGAAATTCTGCAAAGTTAGAGCAGTTAAGACCTCATGTAAAACTAAAAATCAATAACATTATAATACCAATAAAAAACGAAGCAAGGAATTTGGGATTAGTTGTTGACAATACTCTTAGATTTACTACTCACATTACTAATAACATAAGACAAGCCTACTTAAATTTAAAATTAATTTACCCACATAGGTGCTTTCTAACACCCAAGGTAAAAACCACGTTGTGTGAAGCCCTTGTTTTATCCAATTTTTCATATTGTAGTGAAGTTTACGGTACTTGTATGACTAAAGACTATGCTGACAGAATTCAGAGAGTACAGAACTCGTGTTTGAGACTGATATTTGGCATTAGAGAATATGATCACATATCTCATAAATTAGCTGATTGTTCATGGTTGAACATGAAAAACAGAAGGCTGTTACAGGCTGCATGTCTTTATCATAAAATTATTACTCAGAAAATTCCTATATACTTATACAAAAAAATATCGTTCCGAAATGATGTTCACCATTTAAATTTAAGGTTTAAAGGACGCATCACTCCACCTACTCATCATACAGCTCTATTTGAACGATCATTTACATTTAACGTTTATAAAATGTACAATGTTTTACCAGATTATATTAAAAGCTACTCCTTAAACTGCTTTAAACGACACGTACGTGTATATTTATATATTAAGCAAGTATCTGGTATTTAAATCTTTTTCTTAAATCTTTTTCATGTTGATATCATGATATCTCTTACCTAACTATGTTTCAGTGGATGGCAGCTGCCTGCTTTACTCTATTTTATTTTAATTGTATATTTATAATTTTACACTTTTATACAGTTAAAAAATGCTGAAATGTATTGCACCTATTGCAGAATATTTTATTTAAATCTAAATTAATTATAAGTTTCTTTTTAGTATAGGCGTCAACATACCTAACAATGTATTAAAACTTTTATTTCAAGGTATGATGTAAGATCAGCAGTGCTGAATTATATCCTTGTGGTTTCCATTTCTTTACTTTATTTTATGCATTTGATACTGTGTTCTCTTTTATGATATAATGCTGTGAATGAACATGTTTTTTTATTTTGTTTCTCATATTTGTATCTTGGATTTTTTGTATTTTGAGAATTTTTGGAAATTCTTTATTTGGAAATAAACATTATTATTATCTTTAACATTATTTAAGAAACGGTGTAAAAAATATGTAATAAATTACATTAATATTTAAGAAATTATAATGTATTATATGGAATTTATCTAGTTATATGCTATAAATAAAGTATATTATTATTATTAATAAATATTAAATCCTTCAATTTTTCAAAGCCAGAGAATTATTTGCAAATGTGAAAAGAACTCGCATACGAGCTGATGTAATTCTTACGTCACTTTTCTCCATCAAATATTAAATGCGAGCTATTATAACCAAACGTTTATAAAACAAAGCTTAACATATGCGTCATGGCAATGTTGCCAGATCCAGGGCTTAGGAAGTCTGTAGAACATATAGGGTTTGATAGCGTCTTGTATAAAAATATACGATATACACTTGAGAAAGGAGCGACGCCCCCTATAGTTCATTGTGATGAACTACGGTTGTATAAAACTTTTTACAGACCCTACTTTTCCACACCCAAATTGTATATTTTTTTATTGCAGTTTTAGGTAAGCATTATCCTGTAGACCTCGAAAACATAGGAGAACGTTGCCAGACCCAAGCCCGGGTCTGAGAGCGACGAAAATGGTCCGACAAGTCGGTAGAATATAGCGAAACGGGTGTGTATAAGCGGTTAGACAAATATATATATATATATATATATATATATATATATGTATATATATATATATATATATATATATATATATATATATATATATATATATATATATATTTATATATATATATTTACGGCCACTTATCAAAGTGAGGACATATCATGAACCGTAGTTAATGAGGACCACCCTTATAAATGGTCACAGCTTTGCAAATTTTTTTTGTCATCACTTGTTTTCTTGTTCTAGTTATGTATCTCGCAAATATACACAGATTTCTTTGAATTTAAAAAAGTTTTATTTGCTGTGTATAATAATACCAAGTGAGGCTACACTATACTACTGACGACGTGAGGACCATATTATTAGATACGATTTAATCGGCAAAGTGAGCCCCAATATCAAATTATACACAGGTTTTAAGTATAACGTGAGGACCGGCGCTGTTGCCATCTTTTGCTTTCAATATCATCAGCAAAAATGCATGCTATTCTATTATTGGAATTTGTTAGTTGGTCGGTCGTCAGTATAAAACTAATTTGGTGTGGCGGAGACGGGTATGCTTCAGTAGCCATTTTAATAAACCCGTTTTTGAAAATATCTCGAGAACGGTTGGTTCTACGAAAAAGAATATAACAGACTTTTTTGTAGAAAAATAAATTATCTATCTTTTTTATTAAAACAATTTTTTAATTGCTTGCAAATTAATGTTTTAAGAGTTATTACACAGCAAAGTTTTTACTTTTTAGTTTTGCTAAATAATTCGCAAACGGCTAACATCTCACTGAAACAGGAAAACATTACAGTGTAATAAACTCTTAAAATATTAATTTAACAAAAAAATTGTTTAAATAAAATAGATAGATAATTAATTTTTCTATAAAAAATGTCTGTTCTGTTTTCTTCGTAAGACTATTTCTCCAGACTATTTGGACTATTTACTGGCTCCCTAACTTAACTATTTCCTGTTGGCTGTTCCATTGCCTTCTAGAATGTTTAAACGAATGCTTGACCGCTTAGATCAATTAAATTTAGACGAAAAATTAGATTTAACTATCAAGATTCTTGTGTTTCTCATCATTTTAATGGTAATTGTGCTAGTAATATTAACAGCCTGCTATTACTGGGGCAGATTAGTGAATTGATAGCTAAGTACCACATACTTTACTTTAAAATCTAAATGTATTACTCCTAATTATTAATTATTATTAACAGTTAGATTAGTTTCACTAATAATTATAGAGGTAAATCTGTATAATATGTTAATTATTCTGAAAATGCTAGTAAAATCAGTAAATATTGTCGCCTAATTTAAAATGCTGAGTTTGTTCCATCTCGTTTTTTAATTAAATTTAAAAATTTGTCTGTAATTTCCTTACGGTACGTGTTAAAAAGAATATATGTATTTATCTTCCTACCTAAACCGATCTTGGCTTGTAGCAAAGAAAAGTGGTTATTCTATACTTAGGGTATTTATTAGGCCAAAAAGAATGCATATAAAATCCATATTTAAGTGTAAAAAGATATAAGAAGGAGGATTAATATCGCTCTTGGTATTTTTAATATTTAACTCTAGTTATTTTTTAAATGCTTTTTAAATGCACATACAGTTCATTAGAACTGTATGTGAATCTGCGATTTAAATTTAACCAACCAATAATTATTGTGAATGACTTTTCAGCATTCACTGTGCCGTCTATGAACTCAAATCTTACTAATCCTCCAGCTGACATAGAGCTCTAAATCATTACGCCTTGAGGAAACTTAACATTAGGTTTCAAGCAGTATTTATGGAATGCTTCGTGTTTAGCTCTGATTACTCTTTTGCGAGAGTAAAACTAGAACTGCTTAATGTTAAGTTTCCTCTACGGGGGACTCAACTGAGGAGACGAATCGGCAATGGGCGTTCCAAACATTTGCGTACCCAATGGCCTGTATTTTAAAAAATTTTCGTTAGAGGGCGCTTCGGTCCTTGACAACACTCAGACCACGCTGGCCATTGTTGACAGTTCGCTGGAGTGCCATATGGGTCGCAATGTTTCATAAAAATTAGCCAGATTTGCGATAAAATTTGCGATAAATCGCATAATCTGTCAACACTGTCAGCGTTGTCCAGAATCGTAGCGCCATCTAGAAGTAACGTTCAAACTTGAATTAACGTTCAAGGTCGGGGACGCTTTATTTGACTCGTTTCGTCTCCTCAGTTGAGTCCCCCGTAGTTTCCTCAAGACATAATGATTTGAGGCTGTATGTTAGCTAGAGGATTAAGAAGATTTTAGTTCATAAACAGCATAGTTAATGCTGACAAGTATCTGCAAAACGACGAGTAGCATGGGCTAAAACTAAGTTGTCCTGGACAGAAATGCTGGACTAAGGTCATATTCATCAACTAGTTAAAGTGTGGTGTATCCGTCAGTTACTCTCGCAAAAGATTGATCAGAGCTAAACACGAAGCATTCCATAAAGACTGCTTGAAAGGTACCGTTAAGTCTCCTTAAGGCGTAATGATTTAGTACCAAGAACTTATAAATAAAGGAAATTATGATTTCAAAAAAGGCGAAACACCTTGTACGTATTGGGTTGGATTCAAAAATTCAGTAGTGCAGGTACTCTTCTAAAATTAACTTGCCAATATGAATTTTTCAGCCGACTGCTATCAAGAATATCGATAATATCGCCTGATGGATTTTGCCGAAGAGATGCTAAGATAAAGGATGACTGTACCACGATGGCGTTCTCAACGAATTTTTCTTAGCTACTTCATGGCAATAGGGGACCATAAAAAGTTACGCCAGAAAGTTCTTTGAGCAAATTTACTGGTGCAAATTGCTGATCCGTGTATGACATATCTCCTTTCTTCGATAACACAGAAAGAAGGCGAAGTACGAAAAAAAATTCGAACACTTTTGGTAGGGATTTAAATAAGCTTTATCTTACCTAACCTCCTTTATCTCGATAACCCTAATAGTTTCCGAGAAAAACGACAAAACCGGTAAAGGGCGTGGTTTATGCTCATTATTTCTTTGACCTCACCACCTACAGGTGTTGACCTTTAAGGTTTAATAACCCACAAGGAAGCCGTATGCAAAAATCCATGGACTTACCTCAACTTTCCGCTATTTTTTCTAAATTGATTAGACTAATTATAGCAGTCCAACATAAAGCTTTGTATGCAACTCGTACCTTAATCTATTATCTGAGAAATCGCCAACACAAAGTTTGAAAAAGTGGCAGTATCGATTGGCTTTATGGTAAGGTCATTTCAACCGAGGATATTTTATTTAACTACAATAGAATTGGTATAGGCACAAGTGAAACATGTAGTTGCTAATAATACAACATATACATACACTTGCTGATCTGAAAGAGCTTCTATCAAGGAATTTCTACCGTCACAAATATCATAAATTTAGGATCGAAAAGTTCCAGCAAAGTATTGATATAAGGGATGCTCTGTTAATAGTTAGTAACAGGCCATGGAAGCTCAATTGGCTAGAAACAATTGCAACAATTGAATGTCGCATTAGTTGACATTTGTTACCCACAATTGTCAAACGTTCCGATTTCCTTGTGAAGGGTAGTTAATTTTGTAAGATAAGTAGTTGTGCATTTTTAATTCAGTTAAGATGAGCATTCCGCGAACTGCCCTTAGAGCTATGATTTTCTACGACTATAAAAGACAGTTAGGATACCAGCAAAGCCATGAAAATTTGATAGCAGCTTTTGGCGATGCTGCCCCTCCATTATCCGCTGTTAGTCATTGGTTCCGAGAATTTCGACGAGGGCGAGAACTTCTAGAAGACGAAGGAAGACCTGCAGAAGCTGCCTGTTCAGAAAATGTTGATCGTGTGGCAAGCTTGATTCATTCCAATCGAAATATTACTTATAGGGAGATTCAGGAGGAAGTGAAGATTGGATCCTCGGCGGTGAATACCATTTGGCATAAACATCTTGGTGTAAGAAAGCTAGCAATCCGTTGGATACCGCATTTGCTTTCAGAAAGTCAAAAACAGGCTCGAATAGACTGGTGTAAATTTATGTTGCAAAAATTTGACGGAGGAGCTTCCAGGCAAGTGGCATACATTGTAACTAGTGACGAATCTTGGGTATACAGTTACGACCCTGAAACTAAACAGCAGTCTAGTGTTTGGGTATTCGAAGATGAAGACTTGCCCACAAAAGTAATTCGTGGCAGAAGCTTCAATAAGAAAATGATTGCTGTTTTTTCCGCCGATGTGGTCCTGTTGCTGTTATTCCACTTGAAGATCGCAGAACTGTTAATTCTGAATGGTACTGCGAAGTGGCTTTACCACAGATGTTTGCAAAATTACAGGCAGGTCGCCAAAGGACCGGTTTGCGTAACATCTTAGTCCATCATGACAACGCATCCTCCCACACTGCTGCCAGAACATTGGATTTTTTGAAAGATACGGAAGTTCAATTGGTAACTCATCCTCCGTATAGACCAGATCTGGCGCCGTGCGACTTTTTTTGTTTCCAACTGTTAAAAAAATGATGCGAAGTAAAAGATTTCCCAACGCAGATGCAGCAGTTACAGAATTTCAAAGAATTTTTGAGGACCTTTCAGAAAATGAATTTTCCGAATGTTTAAAAAGTGGTTCAAAGAATGCACAAGTGTATTAGTCTGAATGGAGATTATTTTGAAAAACAATAAAGATTTTTTGTTAAAAAATGCAACGTTCTTTTTATAAATAACAATTTTCAGCGCAACCCTCGTATTGTACCAATATAAAATACTTTTTAATTTTTTGAATGATAGTGTTGCATTATGTCATCAGTCATATTTATAAATTGTTCACCACATAATAATAAAATAATAAAAAAGTACCTACTAAATAAACTATATTTACAAGTATATATGTATAAATATATATAAAATTTTGTATTTCTTAATTTTCTCATTGAATTCATAATCAGCAACCCCAAAAACCCCCCAACATGAATTTCGCTCAAGTTGATGGAAAACTTCCCGAGTTATTAAATTGGTAGTGTAAAATGGGGGTTTCAACCCCCCGAGGGGGCGTGTCCTCATTTTAAACAGATTACATTTTATATTGGTCCAGTACTGAAGGCATTACAAAAGATTTCAAGTCGCTATCTTTAGATAGTAAAAAATAAGAACTTAATGCAAAAATTTACTCTACTACTAGGGCAGAGCGAAAGGGTTACATAATAAGGTAACCAAAATGGTGTATTCCTTTGCAAAATCACATTTTAAACACTTTTTGACTCTTTGAGCTTTTCTCTAAAATCAATAGAAACGGCGTAAATCGCATTCTTAATCTCAAATGCCGTTATTTTAGGACCGCCATTTTGGTGTCCGCCACTTTGAATTTGTCAATTTTCTCATTGGATTCATAATCAGCGACTCCAAGAACCCTCCCAACATAAATTTCACTCAATTTGGTTGCGTTATTAAATAAGGGGTACAAAATGGGGGTTTCAACCCCCCGAGGGGGCGTGCCCCCATTTTAAACATAACATTTTATATTGGTCCAGTACTGAAGGCATTACAAAAGATTTCAAGTCTCTATCTTTAGATAGTAAAAAATAAGAACTTAATGCAAAAATTGACTCTACTATAAAGTTGGGAACGACCTCATCATCCATCATCACATAGTGAATAATAAATATAATTGATATTCTAAATCTGTTCTAATAAATTATTCTTATTGTTAGTTTTATTAAATATTAATTTACAAAGAGACATTTTGATTGTAATATTTGGTACTTATAGTTATCAATTTTTATAAGCCTGCCTTGAGAAGTAAGAATTAAATTCATTGCGAGCTTTTATAATACAATGAAAGTTGAGAACATTTAGTAGCTGTGTAGGAAAGCCCTCATCTGATCGTCACCCGGTGACCAGTTTGAGGTTACAACTTATAACAGAATTCCACTTGGAAGTAACAAATCAGCAACGGTCCAAGAAAAAAATAGTGTATGCAACTCGAACATCATCATTCATTTGTTGCATAATATACTATTTTGGGTTACCTACCGTTATTTATTTGTTCATAATACAGCCTTGGTAGTGTAATGCCTGGCGTGCCGGACTTTCACCCAAGCGGCCCGGGTTCGACTCCCGGCGCTGGCAGATCTGGTTAAGGTTTTCTGCAGTTTTCCTTAGCTGTAACAAATGTGGGATTTGCGCTGTTCCATCTATAAGTCGGCTGCAGCCGCACATTGGGCCTACATAATAATAATCGCCCCCTCCCTCCCGCACAAGCTTATAGCTTGTGGGGCCTTGATTTAGGTTATGGGTTGTAGTAATTATTATTATTATTATTATAATGATTACTATTTCAATTTAAAGATTAAATCTGTAATGAAAATTTTTTTCAATGAATTTAATAAATGACTTATTTAATTATTGGGTGTATTAAATGCAGAAAAATAGTCTGCAGAGTATGTTGCGTCTAACTTTTCTTTCTAAAAGCAATAATATAAACAAACTTGCCAGCCTCGGTGGATTAGTGGTTTGCATGTTTGCTTCGTAATACAAGGATCGCAGGTTCGATCCCCGGCTGAGCTGGTAATTTTTAATAGCGGAGAAAAATTAAAAACATGCCTTCTTCTCGGATAGGAAGTAAAACTGTAGGTCCCGTGTCAATGCGATGTTTGGCACGTTAAAAATCCCTACTTGGGGTGGAATTCCCCCATATTCGGCTAAATTCTAGTAGGGTCGGCCAAATTATCATAGCAATCGGTGCCATAAGGTACGAAGGATGCTCCGCCATCCTGATTCCTCGCCCAAAAACAAAATTTCATTTGTATATTTGTTCATGACAATTGCTATTTCCATTTAAAGATTTGCATAGAATCTAAAATTTTTGACATTTTTTTAATGTTTGTTTTCTTCTTTATAAAACAAAATTGAAAAATTTACTTCTCGAAAAACGTCAAAAAGATTTGTGTCATTTCATATAACTTTTTTTCTTCCTTAAATTGAATTTTCATCTTTGTGTTGCGTTTATTCGTCTTTATTTGATGAATTATAGTTTTAAGAATGCTCTTTTATTATTTTTTGCACGTACGATATATAAGGCTCTACTTTAGTCTCCCAAAAGAGGGAGTAAAGTAGCACTTTTACTCCCTGAGGGAGTAAAATGTTTCCTTGACAACAACAACAAGTAAACAACAAAAAAAAAGTAATCGCGGTACATGGTAGGATTTATTATCCGGAAACTATGTGATTTTGGCAATTGTCCGAATGACATGTAATGAAATTTTCGAAATTTTGAATTTTTGCGATTAAGTCCTTTAGGACGTGCAAAAAATAGCGTATATACTACTGGACTAAAGTGTTTTCTAAGTGTTAATTAATAATTTAAAAAAATGCATTTTAGTCCCTGGATATATAATACACATTATGTCCACTCGGGCAATTATGACATGATTATGTCCTATTTTGCGGACTGTTTCTAGAGCGTAAATCGCTAAATTGGAGCACCCCCTTTTACTACTTTTGTTTACGACGTCTCCATAGTAATAAGAATATTTATAGACCATAGCACCTACCTACTTGAAGTTTAGGACTTTTAAAATTATTTTTATTTTAAATTAAACTTTGACCGCACATTTAACGTACGCATTTCGGGCTTAATTAGTGTTTTAGAGCCCTTTATCGTGTTAGCGCCTTCGGTTTTCGCTTCAGGTGACTGCACGGGCTCTAAGACACTCAATTAAGCCCTTAATATACTATTAAAGACTAGAAAAAGCCTAATCTTGATTAGGCGAAATGTCATTCGAAAAACAATATTTTATTCTTAATTAATACAAAAAAATAAAAAGGCTGCAAGTCCTCGAAGATTTATTAATCTCTTTTACAATGTATTTTAGTTTTATTGCCTAATTACAAATAATCAGACGTTATGAAATTAAATCTAAAAATTTCCCTATCGTTTTAAATTTTGTAACAGCACAATAATACAACTTTTCTAAACCGATTTCCGCTCGTAAGAAATAAAATCGGCTATTTAGGGTATTTCCGTTCTCTTCTGTAATAGAATTAAAATCAATAGTGTATAACTTTCATTTTCACCGTTGCCACTTGTTCGGATCTCACTTTGCGCATCATTCATACAAGCTTCACACAAGAAATTATACGTCTGAAAAATATACATCTGGCGCAGCGACTCCAGGCGTCAACTCCTTGAACTAATCTGTATAATTCTAGCCATTTTGGCAACATCTGAGGTCCAGCCCATTTTTTCAGTATCGCCAACTTATAGCTTCGAAAAGCTCTAGACGAAATATTATCGAATTTCAAAGTGAGGTCCGTATACTTGTCCTCACTTTGTTTGCGGACCTCACTTGAAACGTGAACTTTGTTCATACGGACCTCACTTTATACACTAGCCGTAAATATATATATATATATATATATATATATATATATATATATATATATATATATATATCTATAAAGGCCTACCATGCGTCCGGTCCAAAAGCGTAGCGCCCAGCGTCCGGCGTATATAAGTGTATATAAATGATGGTATCAGTCAGCGTCTTTTGCAAGCTATAGGTTTATTCAGCGTCTATTTATTTTATGCAAGCTATAGGTTTATACAGCGTCCATTTATTTTTTCAGTATTGGCCAGCCTGCTTGAATTCCTTTGCCTGTCTGCGGTGTCGAGTTACTCTCTGCATTTCTGAGTAAAGATTGCGTCATTTAAACTGGCAAAAATAATTCTATTTTATTAAGGCTATGTAATAAATAATTTTAGTTTCGTTTCTGTATGTGTATGAATTTTATTTAAAAGGCTTTCAGATTTAAAATACTATATGCATAAAAACATCATAAAATTCGAAATATTATTGGATTTATATGAAATTTTATAGAAAGGGATTTTTGAGGTCGCTGATTTCAAATTTGTTGTCATCGTTAGCAAATTTTGAAAGGACGTATGAAATATGTCGTCCATAATAATTAAAATCTAAAATACTAAAGTATTTTAAAACATTTTGTTTCCGTTTACATTTTAAAGTTTTCCATCGACGGTGTCCAACAATTACTGCTGTAGAAATCGTTTTACATATTTAAGCTATCATCTTTAGTAATAAGTTCAGTGAATAGTAGAAAGTAATTATTATAGTTTTTACATGCATGCAAACACAGTCTGAAATTCTAGCCATTGTCCATTACCCTAATATCCATCGTTCGAGAAATTATTTTTTTAAATAAAATCTACACATTTTTGGAATGTCAACATCATAACGTACACTTTTAGCATAACTAGATTTACGGTACAAAATCAGATTTTTAGCTCTGTTCTGTATCAAATGCTACATGACCCTAATCGAATATAATTTATATTATACGAAGGAGTAACATCATGTCGCTATTATCATATGGACAGGTTTCATATTTCGATGATTTATCCATATAACGTAATGAGTGATTAAAGATTTCAATGTTAGAAACAAAAAATAAAAGACTGATTCGGACTGATTCAAAGGGGATACATTGTTTATATTAAATTTTTCCGTATTCATGCGCGAGGATGAATCGTAGGTTCTATCCTAAGTGTATGTAACCCGGAACCGATGTCCGTACAATCTAAATTATCAAACTAGCCATATAAACATGAATATTTACTACACCTGCTTTAATTCTTGCTCCCTACCTAACTACCTACCGTAAACAATATGACATATCTGCGTCTAAATATAGTGAACGAAAGTACTAGAGGAACTTAATACCTTAGACCACGACTGTTTCTGAATGTATCATTTTGTTAATAACTCTTGCATGACAATAGCTTAGGTGGTAGCCGCACCTGTCGTTCACCCTTCATTCTTAAGACACACGATTTTAGTTTAGTCTTACATATGTATACAATCAACCTACCCCTGGAATAAGTAACGTGTATTACGCTCAATGCATAACACCGTCCGTCTTTAGTTTGTATATACATTTTTTAAAATGACGCACTGGTAAACCTATTTGTAAAAACAAGGTTAATAGCCTGCAGGCATATGTTAATTAGACGAAATGAGGATATCATGCCAAAGATTGAAATTAAAAAATAATATATCTTGATCTCATATTTCGTATTAAAATCAGATATTGAATAAAATGCAGATAAGTTCATGTATCGGATAAAATTACAGACGGATCTAGATCAAACCAGTACACACTCCGAATAGGTGTATTATAATAGAGCAACTTCACACTCCCTTTCCATTTAACAGAATACGGAAAATTTAATATAAACATTGTATTCCCTTTGAATCAGTCCGAATCAGTCTAATGGAATGTTTTAAAATATTATATCATTTGTTACCAGTTAGACCCTTGGAATGTTCTAGAATGATTAGAATTGTGTAATAATTGTTCGAGAATGTTCGGCTAAACTCGGGTGATCTTGAAAACTCGTCGAGATTGGCTTCGTTGAACGTAACGTGACTTGACTTTCTTACCTATATGAAATTGTATGTGAATATGCTTGATAATGTATGCTTGTTAGGAAATGAATTTAAGGTATATAGACAGTAAGTCTTTTAAATATATGAAATATATAAATTTTGTATGACAATAGGAGCTATTGGTATAGAATATAACACGATGATTGTAAATTGCACGTGTTTATAAGCTATATTGTGCGTGTATGTGCGTGTATATGCTTCAAATTGCACGTGGATCTGTTTGAAATTGTATGTGAATATGCTTGATAATGTATGTATGTGATAGGAAATGAATTTAAGGTATATCGACAGTAAGTCTTTTCCGTAGAACTACAATAGTCATAGAAAGCAGCTTATGATCTACATATATACCTGTATTATGCTGTGTATACTAAATAAATGTTTGTAAAATATGTTTATATGTTTTATTTTTATCACGCCCATACTCTGATTTCTTGTCCAACAGGATTGACTAGGCCATTTTTTTTTGTTTCAAGACTGTTTCTAGCCTAGCGAGATAGTATATGTTAACATTTAATATTATATATAATTATATGTATATATCTGTCACGATCTTTATATTTACTTGAATATTTATTAAACTGCCTACACAGGAATAATAATAAGACAAAACATAGAGTTAGGTTAAATTGTATTACGCACAATGCATAACACCGTCCGTCTTTAGTTTGTATATACATTTTTAAAATGGCGCTCTGGTAAACCTATTTGTAAAAATATAATATCAAAACGATATGTCATATTGTTCTACCTGTAAAGAGACGAAAGCTCTTACATACCGTTTAGTTAAAGCTAGGTCTTATTTTTATTTAATGATTGTAGTTCTCCTGCTTTTAGTAACTACATATACTGATTATTAAATTTTCAAGAATGTTTCTAGCCTAGCGACATAGTATATGTTAACATTTAATATTATATATATATATATATATATATATATATATATATATATATATATATATATATATATATATATATATATATATATATTATATGTATATATCTGTCACGATCTATATATTTACTTGAATATTTATTAAACTGTCTACACAGGAATAATAATAAGACAAAACATTGAGTTAAGTTAAATTGTATTACGCTCAATGCATAACACCGTCCGTCTGTCTTTAGTTACCTCCATCCTTGAAGGACAAGCTTTCCCAATTTTTATTTGTTCGTTTGTTTTTTTTTAAATGTCTTACACCTTTCCCCTTGTGATGTAATCATATTAGGAGCTATGACATTTGTGAATATCTTTCTTAATGCCATTGGTTAATAATTCAAATGAAATATGGAGAACATACAGGGACAGATTGCTTTCCTGGATTTGGTCTTTCCATCGATGAAATTCTAAAATATTTTATTATTATTAACTATTATTGTTATTAACAGAAAGGATATATCAAGATTGATAAGCTCTCGTGGGAAGTTCCTCATATACGGTTATCAGATGAAAGCAAAGTGAATAATGTTATTTTAAGTAGTAAAAGAAGAGGTACGCTCTAAATTATTGTTTTAACAGAATACGGAAAATTTAATATAAACATTGTATCCCCTTTGAATCAGTCCGAATCAGTCTAATGGGATGTTTTAAAATATTATATCATTTGTTAATAGCAAAAGGGTATAATCTTCTTTAGTTAAAAGCTCGCATTCAGTTTACCTGGGCTAGATATTCGTCTGTTTTAGTATACAATAACGAGGTACAATAGAGCCGTAAAATACATACATATAAGGCGTTTTATTTCTTTCAAGTGTATTTCTCTTCATATAGAATGCAACTATTGGTAAAGTCTATTAAATTAGAGACGGTGTCGGGTGCGTCATCGAAGCATATGCTATTGTTACAAGAGCGAGCGCTATCTTTAAATGAACATTTATGCATATGCAACCAATTTCTTATAAAATCTATTGTAGATTGACATGTAAACAAGAAACAGCAGTATTACCGGCAGTTGAAAGAAAAATATGAAAGTCATACGCTGTTAATTCGCAGTCAGTTTGCACTTCGACTATATAAACTCAAAATATAATATATGTAAAATAATAATAGCTTTTTTTAAATATATACCTGACTTAAATGATACAAAATTCATTCTCTGTTTTTTTATAAATTCGTTAGGAAATAAGTTAAAACCTAACCGTCGTCGACTATACTCTTTTGTTTTTACTGTACAAGGATTTTAAAATGTTCAAGGGTTAGTACCTGCCTGCTATCATGTCTCAGGTAGTCAGCTAGACCTTTTTTGGGGTATAGTGATGCATTTTAATCTGATAATTATCTCGATTTCAAGTCTCGGCAACGGGTCGGTTAGAATCTTGTTTTCACCCCTTGAAATGTCTAAAGGAATGTATATAGCCTAAGGCATATTATATTTCTAAGCGACCAATGAAATGTTTCCTTTTGTCTCGTAGGGAGCTAAATATTTGAAATAAGATTTTCACGTCAGTCCATTTCTATACGCTGTATGCGTGTGTGGTATATATCAGAGGCTTGAAAGATTAATAATAACTGCTTTTAAATTTAAAAAAGTGTCTGTTTATACTGAATATTCAAGCTTCTTCTTCTTCCTGGTGAGGTGAGGTGGTTAAAAGTGTAAATATTTATTGTTTTTCCGTTTTTTTAAATTTAAATGTGATACGCCAGAGGAGGGTAAGTCTATACATTCTTCTGCATTAGAATTAGGTTTTTCTCTTTTTATGTAGTTAATTTGTCCGTTGATACATGTTAGTGTTAGAAACCATTCCGATTCCTGAACGTGATTCAATAGTCTGTGTGTATTTATTTTAACGTAATTTTCTTAACATTGAGATCCGAAACCCCTTCACGAAGGGCAGCTACTGACATAGATACGACGGTTAGACGAGCTTGCAAACCTCGCGGTTGTGTCAAAGACTGTCGGTTTCTTTAAATTTCATGATCTCTTTGGGGTAGAAAGTTTCATTAGAATACAGCGGTCTTGTAGTCATCCGCGAAATATAAAATTCTAGGGCTGGTGATGTCTCATTTTTTACTAGCAAAGGGAGAAGGGCGACTATATAAAAAGGGTAGATCGTTATCCGCGAGAGAGGTTACACGAAAAGTAGAAACATGATTCCTATCTGACATTATTATTTCTTCTTCTTATTCTAGAAAAGTTAGAAAGAGTACAGGGTGTGTGCATGAGTGAGTGAGAGTGAGAGAGAGAGAGAGAGAGAGAAAGGCGGCAGAACTTGTAGGTAGCGAGAGATAGCTAGCTAAGGTACGCAAGACATTAAACGCTAGGGGTAGGGGTTTCAAGATGATTGCCTATGGTAGGGAGAAAGATGGCCGAACCAATCAGAGCGTGTTTCAAGATGACAGACCGACCATCTGGGTATGGATAAAAGCTATCGATCAATCAGATCACGAATGGGCGTGTCTACGAGGTATTCATACTATCACTACATCTATTAGCAAATATCCGTAAATTGTTAGGCGATAATACAGATTGCTTCGTTGAGAGAGATAGCAAGGTACGCAGCGAGAAGGAGAGAGAGAGAGTCTCCGTCTAGTGAAAAGGGATAAAAGATGGTCGATCCAATCCCAGAGCTAAAAATTCAAGAAGAGTGGGAAATCTAAGATGTCGACTTCAAAATGACACAGATTTTAAAATACCGCTGTATGTAAAATTATATTAGGGTTGTAAGGGATACCAAGAAATACGCATTGGAAATGTTTCATTGATATATCATCCGTTTATATCGAGCAAGTCCGCGATTTACATTTAAAGCTGTTAGGTTTTTTTTTAAAATTCATATTTTTCCCTATTTGGGTGTAAACATGTAAGGAAATAAAGACATTATTATTATTGTTATTATTATTATTCATACTAACGCGACATGTATTAGGAAATATCCGTAAATTGTTCCATGATTTGCGTTTAAAGCGGCCTTTAAAATTTAAATGCTGAATTAATTATCTTAAATTATTATATGTAATTAAAGTATTAATGACGGCAATAATTATTTTAAGAAATCGGTAAAATTTATTAATATAAAATGATAAACCTTTGGCTCCCTCTATTAACAAATTAGCAGAACGCCCGTAATCGGTAATACAGCTTTCTTCATGACGCGCCCCCTAGTAGTAATAGTACATAGTTTGTCGGTATTCCTTCATAGCGCCATCTCTTAGCAGCATGCATGTTGCCGGTAATACAGTTTCCAGTCATGGAGGGTAAAATGGCGCCCGAAGTTCCAAAATGGCCGTCATCCAATCAGAGAATAGTAGGCGTTTTCAAAATGGCCGCCTTCAGCCAATCACAGAATAGTAGGCGTGTCATCCAAGATGGCGTCGACCAATCAGAAGCAAGGGGAGGAGCTAGAGGAGAGGGGATAGCCAATCAGAGCGCAGCAGGCGTGGCCAAAAGTAGGAAGGGAGGGGATGGTCTCAAGTAGCCCAATACCTACTAGCTTCAAACCACAAAAACTAAAACCACTAAAACTTGTAGATAATGACAATTCCTATGAACTTCTGTAACATGTAGTAACGCATTGTGTATGTATGGCAGGTGTCTGAAATGTCAAAATAAAATGAAAAAATAGTTGAATTTAATGTTAAGATTGCAGCTACTTCCTTCTTTCGTCCACCAATAAAATGATTTCTCCCGTCATCCATTTCTGTTTTGCTCTCGGCTCTTGGATTCCCAATTCATTTTCTTGTACTTCATGTATTACGTTTTTAATAGACTGCCAAGAGTTTTTCATTGTTTCTGTTGTTTCCAATTGTACTTAGTTTCCTTAAATTTACTATTTGACACTCTTACTGTTGTTATTCTCTTACACTTGTTATTTCCTGTTTTATCTCTCTGGTTCTCCCAGTTTCTCAAAGTTAGGCCTTGTTTTGTTTCTTTCTCTTCTGGATTTTCTTCAATTTAATCTCAAGTTTTCCAGCTACGGCATTTGCGATCAGATCCGATGTATGATCCAGGATAACTTTTTACACCTATAATCCCGTTTCTATATCGTTTATCAATCAGTATGTAATTTATTTGATTATCATTTCTTATGATATTTCCTTCATTGTCTCTTGGTCCTTTCTAAGTGTATAATCGCCTTTCTGGGAATTGGAACCAAATGTTTGCTACCATTAAGTTTTCTTCATTAAAGAACTGTACCAGTATAGGGATATACTGGTACTCCTGTCGTTCCGTTTGCCAGTACCATGGTCTCCAACAATATCTTCAACTCTTCCTTTACCTATCTTTGCGTTGAAGTCGTTCATGATTACATCTGCTTCATTCTTTTTGGTAATTCTTAGTAGGTAATTTTTACATCATGAATGAAAAACTGAGGCAGTATGGAGTATTTTCGTGCAACTTATATTAAGATGAATAGATGGTTCCATATCTTGGACGGCACTCATGCAAAATGTTTCTAAACGTAAAACCGGTAAGATTCTATTGTAGACAAGAACCATAACCATAATATTTTCCTTGACAACTTCTTTTCTTTTATTCAACATGCACGCACTATGGTGCTGAACCATTGAAAACTGCAAAAAGATATGACGGAAAAGAAAAGAAAAAAAAGTACTTTACTGCTCAAAAGCTACTGTACTATCAAAACAAAAAGAAATAGAGACGTTAACGCAGAAAATGAAGTAAAAGCCTTCCCAAAGATCTCGTATGGTTTCTCTATTTCTTACAAAATCAAATGTAACTGAACTAAAGGGTTCAGTGTGATGTGATGAAAAAGTATATCACATGCCCAAAGAAATTCAGTTTCCTAATGCAGAAAAATATCCAACCTATTGCTTGGGTTGGAGGGTTTTATCTCCTAAAAGTGGTACTCTCATGTATTGGAGTGAACCTCAAAGACTGTGGTGCTTAGAAAATCCTTGTTGAGAAATTATAATTGGAATGCTTTGTGAATGCTGTTTTCAATTTTGAAACGTTTACAGTTATACCAGTGTACGAATATCAACGCTTGTTGGACAAAGTAAAATTACTATAAAACAACATCGAGTGACATTAAAAAATATTTTGAAAGACTCATAGAAAATGAGAAGCAGAAAACAGCTGGGTCCTACGTGCATGCAGTATAAGGGAGTGTTTATATGATGTGTGATATTACGCAGGTTTTAAAGTTTTTTTAACTTTGTTATATAATACTTCAGATATTGTAGCAAATCTGAGAATGTATAATATATAATGTTACAATGCGTTTTTTATATTAAAAAATTTTTTAATTTAGCACAAAATTTTTTTATGTATGCCGTAGATACATAAACGAATCGTGAAATGGCAATGTAATAATCACTGTTATAAAAGATACATGACTTTTTATAATAAAAATTGGTCAGACATAAAATCGTATTTGCCTTTTAATCTACAACGGTAGTTTAGTATCAAATTACACATGTGAATACCCGTTGCATTCGTTACTTAGCAAGCCTTGAGGAACAAAAACAATTAATTCTAAAGTTCGCATGTTGACTATATAGAATTCTTAGAACGTGTTTATTTTAAGATATTTAATTTTTAAATGATCCGAATGAGTGCTGCATAAATAAATTATTTTTTACAAGTACTTTATATGAACTACAGCTGTAAGGTTTATCAAATTAATAATTGCAAAAGAGAACCTATATGGAAAATCCCTAAAAAACGAATGTTAAAAGGAACACGTTTAAAAATTTGTAAACATAACTGACCTTGAATTTGTCAAAAATAGTTTACTTTCATTAAAGATAGGACATATATATATTTGTCTTCTTGAAAATGTTTTGCGTAAATTTTGTAAATATTGTTACTACAAAACATATGATAACTATCCAATTAGGCATTGTAATCACCAGGCTCTGCTTAGTATTGTTAATGAAACTTCACTCCTATCAAGAAAAAATCTTTCTAGTCTTGTATTCTTACAAAACATTACTAATGGTCGTATACAGTGTTCTGGTCTTCTTAGTCAAATTTACTTTTATGTACCTAGATCTACTAGCCGATCAACAAAGGTCTTTTATTATAGAATACTAAACACTTTTCACCATTATAATAGTCCCATGTTAACTATCTTTAAATTATACAATTGTTTACCTAGTAACAGATTTGACATATTTATAGATGTTTTCACATCGAGAGGTACTAGATCTACGATAATTAGTATTTATGAGCAACCACATAACAGTGCAATTTAATGTATTATTATTAACTAAACTATCTCACTTTGGCATATTGTTCACACACTAGTTCTATGTTATTATATTATTTTTTATGATATTATTTTATGTAACATCTACTTGTTCATGTTATTAGTATAATGTTGTTGTTAGCTTATGTTTCCACCATAGGCATTTTGTCTGTTGGGAAAAATAAATATTACTATTACTATTACTGTTACTATTACACAAAACTAAAGATTTAAAAAAATAATTACGAGTACAACGAAAATTACAATAAACAATATTACGAAAACTCACAGACCAGGAGCAGACTTGTAACACAGCCAACCCGTCTATAGAAGGGTTACCTGTCCTGAAGTTTCATTTTTATAACAATATAGCAAAATCTTTGAGTAATTTTAAGGTCCAAATGTACCCAGAAAAAATTTAACGGTACATTAAAAAATCTAAACAAAACCACAGTGGATTTACTTATATGTATTGTGAATAACTATTCCAAATTTAACAAAAAGTCAGTACAAAGAAGCCATTTAGACACTCAAATACGGTGCATAAATCTTAACCGCATGATCAATAATCGTCGTTTTTTCATAAATAATCTAATAATGTGATAACTGTGGTTTTAAATGAATAGTCTTGGAATGTTAAAACTTGCTTACCTAACTTGTTTTGAAAAACGATGTTTATTAATTAAATTATTTGACATTTTTTATGTGAAAAATAAATTTTAGAAAAACTGTACATTCAAAGTTAACCAAAAAATACAGCTTAAGTCTCATAGTATTTGAAATTTTTTTTCCAAACTTTTAGGAAAGTTGTATGTCTAATGTAACTTTCTAACTCTAAAATTAATTTTTCACGTAAAAAATGTGACATAATTTAATTAACAAACATCGTTTTTCAAAACAAGTAAAGTAAGCAAGTTTTAACATTCCTAGAGTATTAATTTAAAACCAAAGTTATTACATTATTATATTATTTAAGAAAAAGACAAACACGTTTTTTGCGTACACTTGGACGTTAATCAGATATACTTCCATTTATATAAAGCATTAAGCAGAATTTCAAAAAAACGATCAACACTATTCTTGTCGTACGATGCACGGTTCACGAGATATTTGATAAAACATGTTTTACAAGATGGCGGCTAGCGCTCAACCGCCCCCGTCCTGACAAATTCATTCCCAACCGTTACATTCACGAAACACCTCCGAACATTTTCCAACAAGAAAATCAATTCTGTAGAAGATGCAGAAATAAATTACCCGGTTACTGGCCTTCTATAACTATATAAAATTTCAAGTTTGTATGTCACATAGAAGTTTTACAACCGCCAATGTGAGTGGGGGTTGTTTTACCATTGTTTATTTTTCTTTCGACAAGAATTCTAAACTCTATAACTATGTCAAAATCTCAAATTTGTACGTCATCTAGAAGTTTTATAACTCAAAAGGGGGTGGGAGGGTTGACATTTTAAAATTTTTTTATTTTTCTCTTTAGGAAAATTTTAAACACTATAACTATACCAAATTTCAAGTTTGTATGTCATATAGAAGTTTTACAACCCCCAATATGAGTGGGGGTAGAAATTTTACCATTGTTTATTTTTCTTTTGACAAGAATTCTAAACTCTGTAACTATGTCAAAATCTCAAGTTTGTACATCATCTAGAAGTTTTATAACTCAAAAGGGGGTGGTAGGGTTGACATTTTAATATTTTTGATTTTTCTCTTTAGGAAAATTTTAATCACTATAACTATACCAAATTTCAAGTTTGTATGTCATATAGAAGTTTTACAACCCCCAATGTGAGTGGGGAGTAGAAATTTTACCATTGTTTGTTTTTCTTTTGACAAGAATTCTAAACTCTATAACTATGTCAAAATCTCAAGTTTGTACGTCATCTAGAAGTTTTATAACTCAAAAGTGGGTGGGAGTGTTGACATTTTAATATTTTTGATTTTTCTCTTTAGGAAAATTTTAGATACTATAACTACACCAAATTTCAAGTTTGTATATTATATAGAAGTTTTACAAACCCAATGTGAGTGGGGGGGTAGAAATTTTACCATTGTTTATTTTTTTTGACAAGAATTATAAGCTCTATAACTATGTCAAATCCTCAAGTTTGTACGTCATCTAGAAGTTTTATAACTCAAAAGGGGGTGGGAGGGTTGACAATTTAATAATTTTGATTTTTCTCGTTAGGAAAATTTTAGATACTATAACTACACCAAATTTCAAATTTGTATATCATATACAAGTTTTACAACCCCCAATGTGAGTGGGGGGTAGAAATTTTACCATTATTTATTTTTTTTACAAGAATTCTGAACTCTATAACAATGTCAAAATCTCAAGTTTGTACGTCATCTAGAAGTTTTTTAAACTAAAAAGGGGGTGGGAGGGTTGACATTTTAATATTTTTGATTTTTCTCTTTAGAAGAATTTTAAACACTATAACTATACCAAATTTTAAGTTTGTATGTCATATAGAAGATTTACAACCCCTTATGTGAGTGGGGGGTAGAAATTTTACAATTGTTTATTTTTCTTTTGACGAGAATTCTAAACTCTATAACTATGTCAAAATCTCAAGTTTGTATGTCATCTAGAAGTTTTATAACTCAAAAGGGGGTGGGAGGGTTGACATTTTAATATTTTTGATTTTTCTCTTTTGGAAAATTTTAAACACTATAACTATACCAAATTTCAAGTTTGTATGTCATATAGAAGTTTTACAACCCCCTATGTGAGTGAGGGGGTAGAAATTTTACCATTGTTTATTTTTCTTTTGACAAGAATTTTAAACTCTATAACTATGTCAAAACCTCAAGTTTGTACGTCATCTAGAAGTTTTATAACTCAAAAGGGGGTGGGAGGGTTGACATTTTAATATTTTTGATTTTTCTCTTTAGAAGAATTTTATACACTATAACTATACCAAATTTCAAGTTTGTATGTCATATAGAAGTTTTACAACCCCTTATGTGAGTGGGGGGTAGAAATTTTACCATTGTTTATTTTTCTTTTGACGAGAATTCTGAACTCTATAACTATGTCAAAATCTCAAGTTTGTACGTCATCTAGAAGTTTTATAACTCAAAAGGGGGTGGGAGGGTTGACATTTTAATATTTTTGATTTTTCTCTTTAGAAGAATTTTAAACACTATAACTATACCAAATTTCAAATTTGCATGTCATATAGACGTTTTACAACCCCCAACGTTGGTGCGGGGTTGAAATTTTACCATTGTTTATTTTTCTTTTGACGAGAATTCTGAACTCTATAACTATGCCAAATTTCAAGTTTGTATGTCATCTAGAAGTTTTACAACCCCCAAATGGAGTGCGGGGGCTGACCTAATAATTTTCTTTACGAGATTCCTAAATCCTATCACTATCTCAAATTTCAAGTTTGTATGTCATCCAGAATTTTTACAACCCCCAAATAAAGTGCGGGTTTGACTTAATAAAAAAAACTATATTTTTCTTTTCGACAGTCTTAAACCCTATAACTATATCAAATTTCAAGTTCCTGTGTCAACTGCAAGTTTTACAACCCCATAAGAGGGTGCGGGGGATGATATAATAACATTTTTTTATATATTTTTTACAATAATCTTAAACTAAAACTGTACCAAATTTCAAGTTTCTGTGTCATCTAGAAGCTTTACAAACCCTAAAGGGTGTGCGGAGGGTTAACATAATAACATTTTGCTATATCATTCTTTACGAAAACCCTAAACCCTATAACTGAACCAAATTTAAAGTTTCTGTGTCATCTAGTAGCTTTACAAACCCTAAAGGGGTGCGGAGGGTTAACCTAATAACATTTTTCTATATCATTCTTTACGAGAATCCTAAACCCTATAACTAAACCAAATTTCAAGTTTGTATGTCATCTAGAAGTCTTACAACCCCCAAATGGGATGCAGAGGTTGACATAGTAACATTTTTTAATTATTTTTCTTTACAAGAATCTTAAATCCTATAATCACGCCAAATTTCAAGTTTCTGAGTCATCTAAAAGTTTTACAACCCCTAAAATGGGGTACGGGGGTTGACATAATAACATTGTTTTATTTTTTCTTTACAAGAATCCTAATTCCTATAACTGTGCCAAATCTCAAGTTTGTATGTCATCTGACAATTTAGAAGTTATAAAGTTTATTTAATTTCAATATTGTAATACATAAGAAGTTCCATTGGAAATGATGTTACTGTCTGCCTCACAAACATATGAGTTTTAAAAGTTTTAAAATATAATATGGGATAAGATAGTATTTTAAATAGCCAGATTTATTATTAGCTAACAGCATCAGTGATTGATTAAATACTGAATGGTAATATAATACCGGTTAAATATCTCAGACGTATTTTGTGAACGAAAGAATGTCCTTACATTCTTATCTATCTTATTAAATCTTACGGTCTTATTAAAATTATCGCCCATTTGTAATAGCAATCAAAACAGTTTTAAAAAAGAAATTTAAATGACGCATAAATGAAACGTAAAGTGTTTATTAAATAGCTTTAACAAAATATAATATGTAAAATTTTTTGTCACCTTAAATGACGCAATCTTTACTCAGAAATACAATGCATAAGTAAAGTACCGTTGAAATGACGTCAGTGTCTAGCCACAAAGTCATCAGTGTTACCAACAAAATTACTGTTAAGTATGCGGACGCAGGGTAAACCTATGCCAAAAATGTTATATACAAATGTATACAATCGCGCGCTATTAGCGCTGCGTGTGGCAAACGCTCAAACTACGATTTTATACACAAATCAGAAATGGGTGTCAAACTGCGCAGAGCTAATTTTTACATTTTCGTCATCTAGACACTTTAAGCTTCATGTGGTGCAATTTTGAGGCACAAGTCACTCAGCGTCCGTATATCCGGACGCCGAGTGACTTCGGACGCTGCTTGAACCTAAGATTTTACATTGGGGGACGCTTAGTCCTATATATATAGGACTAAGTTAAGTTATATATATATATATATATATATATATATATATATATATATATATATATATATATATATATATAATTATATGTATATATCTGTCACGATCTATATATTTACTTGAATATTTATTAAACTGTCTACACAGGAATAATAATAAGACAAAACATTGAGTTAAGTTAAATTGTATTACGCTCAATGCATAACACCGTCCGTCTGTCTTTAGTTACCTCCATCCTTGAAGGACAAGCTTTCCCAATTTTTATTTGTTCGTTTGTTTTTTTTTAAATGTCTTACACCTTTCCCCTTGTGATGTAATCATATTAGGAGCTATGACATTTGTGAATATCTTTCTTAATGCCATTGGTTAATAATTCAAATGAAATATGGAGAACATACAGGGACAGATTGCTTTCCTGGATTTGGTCTTTCCATCGATGAAATTCTAAAATATTTTATTATTATTAACTATTATTGTTATTAACAGAAAGGATATATCAAGATTGATAAGCTCTCGTGGGAAGTTCCTCATATACGGTTATCAGATGAAAGCAAAGTGAATAATGTTATTTTAAGTAGTAAAAGAAGAGGTACGCTCTAAATTATTGTTTTAACAGAATACGGAAAATTTAATATAAACATTGTATCCCCTTTGAATCAGTCCGAATCAGTCTAATGGGATGTTTTAAAATATTATATCATTTGTTAATAGCAAAAGGGTATAATCTTCTTTAGTTAAAAGCTCGCATTCAGTTTACCTGGGCTAGATATTCGTCTGTTTTAGTATACAATAACGAGGTACAATAGAGCCGTAAAATACATACATATAAGGCGTTTTATTTCTTTCAAGTGTATTTCTCTTCATATAGAATGCAACTATTGGTAAAGTCTATTAAATTAGAGACGGTGTCGGGTGCGTCATCGAAGCATATGCTATTGTTACAAGAGCGAGCGCTATCTATAAATGAACATTTATGCATATGCAACCAATTTCTTATAAAATCTATTGTAGATTGACATGTAAACAAGAAACAGCAGTATTACCGGCAGTTGAAAGAAAAATATGAAAGTCATACGCTGTTAATTCGCAGTCAGTTTGCACTTCGACTATATAAACTCAAAATATAATATATGTAAAATAATAATAGCTTTTTTTAAATATATACCTGACTTAAATGATACAAAATTCATTCTCTGTTTTTTTATAAATTCGTTAGGAAATAAGTTAAAACCTAACCGTCGTCGACTATACTCTTTTGTTTTTACTGTACAAGGATTTTAAAATGTTCAAGGGTTAGTACCTGCCTGCTATCATGTCTCAGGTAGTCAGCTAGACCTTTTTTGGGGTATAGTGATGCATTTTAATCTGATAATTATCTCGATTTCAAGTCTCGGCAACGGGTCGGTTAGAATCTTGTTTTCACCCCTTGAAATGTCTAAAGGAATGTATATAGCCTAAGGCATATTATATTTCTAAGCGACCAATGAAATGTTTCCTTTTGTCTCGTAGGGAGCTAAATATTTGAAATAAGATTTTCACGTCAGTCCATTTCTATACGCTGTATGCGTGTGTGGTATATATCAGAGGCTTGAAAGATTAATAATAACTGCTTTTAAATTTAAAAAAGTGTCTGTTTATACTGAATATTCAAGCTTCTTCTTCTTCCTGGTGAGGTGAGGTGGTTAAAAGTGTAAATATTTATTGTTTTTCCGTTTTTTTAATTTAAATGTGATACGCCAGAGGAGGGTAAGTCTATACATTCTTCTGCATTAGAATTAGGTTTTTCTCTTTTTATGTAGTTAATTTGTCCGTTGATACATGTTAGTGTTAGAAACCATTCCGATTCCTGAACGTGATTCAATAGTCTGTGTGTATTTATTTTAACGTAATTTTCTTAACATTGAGATCCGAAACCCCTTCACGAAGGGCAGCTACTGACATAGATACGACGGTTAGACGAGCTTGCAAACCTCGCGGTTGTGTCAAAGACTGTCGGTTTCTTTAAATTTCATGATCTCTTTGGGGTAGAAAGTTTCATTAGAATACAGCGGTCTTGTAGTCATCCGCGAAATATAAAATTCTAGGGCTGGTGATGTCTCATTTTTTACTAGCAAAGGGAGAAGGGCGACTATATAAAAAGGGTAGATCGTTATCCGCGAGAGAGGTTACACGAAAAGTAGAAACATGATTCCTATCTGACATTATTATTTCTTCTTCTTATTCTAGAAAAGTTAGAAAGAGTACAGGGTGTGTGCATGAGTGAGTGAGAGTGAGAGAGAGAGAGAGAGAAAGGCGGCAGAACTTGTAGGTAGCGAGAGATAGCTAGCTAAGGTACGCAAGACATTAAACGCTAGGGGTAGGGGTTTCAAGATGATTGCCTATGGTAGGGAGAAAGATGGCCGAACCAATCAGAGCGTGTTTCAAGATGACAGACCGACCATCTGGGTATGGATAAAAGCTATCGATCAATCAGATCACGAATGGGCGTGTCTACGAGGTATTCATACTATCACTACATCTATTAGCAAATATCCGTAAATTGTTAGGCGATAATACAGATTGCTTCGTTGAGAGAGATAGCAAGGTACGCAGCGAGAAGGAGAGAGAGAGAGTCTCCGTCTAGTGAAAAGGGATAAAAGATGGTCGATCCAATCCCAGAGCTAAAAATTCAAGAAGAGTGGGAAATCTAAGATGTCGACTTCAAAATGACACAGATTTTAAAATACCGCTGTATGTAAAATTATATTAGGGTTGTAAGGGATACCAAGAAATACGCATTGGAAATGTTTCATTGATATATCATCCGTTTATATCGAGCAAGTCCGCGATTTACATTTAAAGCTGTTAGGTTTTTTTTTAAAATTCATATTTTTCCCTATTTGGGTGTAAACATGTAAGGAAATAAAGACATTATTATTATTGTTATTATTATTATTCATACTAACGCGACATGTATTAGGAAATATCCGTAAATTGTTCCATGATTTGCGTTTAAAGCGGCCTTTAAAATTTAAATGCTGAATTAATTATCTTAAATTATTATATGTAATTAAAGTATTAATGACGGCAATAATTATTTTAAGAAATCGGTAAAATTTATTAATATAAAATGATAAACCTTTGGCTCCCTCTATTAACAAATTAGCAGAACGCCCGTAATCGGTAATACAGCTTTCTTCATGACGCGCCCCCTAGTAGTAATAGTACATAGTTTGTCGGTATTCCTTCATAGCGCCATCTCTTAGCAGCATGCATGTTGCCGGTAATACAGTTTCCAGTCATGGAGGGTAAAATGGCGCCCGAAGTTCCAAAATGGCCGTCATCCAATCAGAGAATAGTAGGCGTTTTCAAAATGGCCGCCTTCAGCCAATCACAGAATAGTAGGCGTGTCATCCAAGATGGCGTCGACCAATCAGAAGCAAGGGGAGGAGCTAGAGGAGAGGGGATAGCCAATCAGAGCGCAGCAGGCGTGGCCAAAAGTAGGAAGGGAGGGGATGGTCTCAAGTAGCCCAATACCTACTAGCTTCAAACCACAAAAACTAAAACCACTAAAACTTGTAGATAATGACAATTCCTATGAACTTCTGTAACATGTAGTAACGCATTGTGTATGTATGGCAGGTGTCTGAAATGTCAAAATAAAATGAAAAAATAGTTGAATTTAATGTTAAGATTGCAGCTACTTCCTTCTTTCGTCCACCAATAAAATGATTTCTCCCGTCATCCATTTCTGTTTTGCTCTCGGCTCTTGGATTCCCAATTCATTTTCTTGTACTTCATGTATTACGTTTTTAATAGACTGCCAAGAGTTTTTCATTGTTTCTGTTGTTTCCAATTGTACTTAGTTTCCTTAAATTTACTATTTGACACTCTTACTGTTGTTATTCTCTTACACTTGTTATTTCCTGTTTTATCTCTCTGGTTCTCCCAGTTTCTCAAAGTTAGGCCTTGTTTTGTTTCTTTCTCTTCTGGATTTTCTTCAATTTAATCTCAAGTTTTCCAGCTACGGCATTTGCGATCAGATCCGATGTATGATCCAGGATAACTTTTTACACCTATAATCCCGTTTCTATATCGTTTATCAATCAGTATGTAATTTATTTGATTATCATTTCTTATGATATTTCCTTCATTGTCTCTTGGTCCTTTCTAAGTGTATAATCGCCTTTCTGGGAATTGGAACCAAATGTTTGCTACCATTAAGTTTTCTTCATTAAAGAACTGTACCAGTATAGGGATATACTGGTACTCCTGTCGTTCCGTTTGCCAGTACCATGGTCTCCAACAATATCTTCAACTCTTCCTTTACCTATCTTTGCGTTGAAGTCGTTCATGATTACATCTGCTTCATTCTTTTTGGTAATTCTTAGTAGGTAATTTTTACATCATGAATGAAAAACTGAGGCAGTATGGAGTATTTTCGTGCAACTTATATTAAGATGAATAGATGGTTCCATATCTTGGACGGCACTCATGCAAAATGTTTCTAAACGTAAAACCGGTAAGATTCTATTGTAGACAAGAACCATAACCATAAAATTTTCCTTGACAACTTCTTTTCTTTTATTCAACATGCACGCACTATGGTGCTGAACCATTGAAAACTGCAAAAAGATATGACGGAAAAGAAAAGAAAAAAAAGTACTTTACTGCTCAAAAGCTACTGTACTATCAAAACAAAAAGAAATAGAGACGTTAACGCAGAAAATGAAGTAAAAGCCTTCCCAAAGATCTCGTATGGTTTCTCTATTTCTTACAAAATCAAATGTAACTGAACTAAAGGGTTCAGTGTGATGTGATGAAAAAGTATATCACATGCCCAAAGAAATTCAGTTTCCTAATGCAGAAAAAAATCCAACCTATTGCTTGGGTTGGAGGGTTTTATCTCCTAAAAGTGGTACTCTCATGTATTGGAGTGAACCTCAAAGACTGTGGTGCTTAGAAAATCCTTGTTGAGAAATTATAATTGGAATGCTTTGTGAATGCTGTTTTCAATTTTGAAACGTTTACAGTTATACCAGTGTACGAATATCAACGCTTGTTGGACAAAGTAAAATTACTATAAAACAACATCGAGTGACATTAAAAAATATTTTGAAAGACTCATAGAAAATGAGAAGCAGAAAACAGCTGGGTCCTACGTGCATGCAGTATAAGGGAGTGTTTATATGATGTGTGATATTACGCAGGTTTTAAAGTTTTTTTAACTTTGTTATATAATACTTCAGATATTGTAGCAAATCTGAGAATGTATAATATATAATGTTACAATGCGTTTTTTATATTAAAAAATTTTTTAATTTAGCACAAAATTTTTTTATGTATGCCGTAGATACATAAACGAATCGTGAAATGGCAATGTAATAATCACTGTTATAAAAGATACATGACTTTTTATAATAAAAATTGGTCAGACATAAAATCGTATTTGCCTTTTAATCTACAACGGTAGTTTAGTATCAAATTACACATGTGAATACCCGTTGCATTCGTTACTTAGCAAGCCTTGAGGAACAAAAACAATTAATTCTAAAGTTCGCATGTTGACTATATAGAATTCTTAGAACGTGTTTATTTTAAGATATTTAATTTTTAAATGATCCGAATGAGTGCTGCATAAATAAATTATTTTTTACAAGTACTTTATATGAACTACAGCTGTAAGGTTTATCAAATTAATAATTGCAAAAGAGAACCTATATGGAAAATCCCTAAAAAACGAATGTTAAAAGGAACACGTTTAAAAATTTGTAAACATAACTGACCTTGAATTTGTCAAAAATAGTTTACTTTCATTAAAGATAGGACATATATATATTTGTCTTCTTGAAAATGTTTTGCGTAAATTTTGTAAATATTGTTACTACAAAACATATGATAACTATCCAATTAGGCATTGTAATCACCAGGCTCTGCTTAGTATTGTTAATGAAACTTCACTCCTATCAAGAAAAAATCTTTCTAGTCTTGTATTCTTACAAAACATTACTAATGGTCGTATACAGTGTTCTGGTCTTCTTAGTCAAATTTACTTTTATGTACCTAGATCTACTAGCCGATCAACAAAGGTCTTTTATTATAGAATACTAAACACTTTTCACCATTATAATAGTCCCATGTTAACTATCTTTAAATTATACAATTGTTTACCTAGTAATAGATTTGACATATTTATAGATGTTTTCACATCGAGAGGTACTAGATCTAAGATAATTAGTATTTATGAGCAACCACATAACAGTGCAATTTAATGTATTATTATTAACTAAATTATCTCACTTTGGCATATTGTTCACACACTAGTTCTATGTTATTATATTATTTTTTATGATATTATTTTATGTAACATCTACTTTTTCATGTTATTAGTATAATGTTGTTGTTAACTTATGTTTCCACCATAGGCATTTTGTCTGTTGGGAAAAATAAATATTACTATTACTATTACACAAAGCTAAAGATTTAAAAAAATAATTACGTGTACAACGAAAATTACAATAAACAATATTACGAAAACTCACAGACCAGGAGCAGACTTGTAACACAGCCAACCCGTCTATAGAAGGGTTACCTGTCCTGAAGTTTCATTTTTATAACAATATAGCAAAATCTTTGAGTAATTTTAAGGTCCAAATGTACACAGAAAAAATTTAACGGTACATTAAAAAATCTAAACAAAACCACAGTGGATTTACTTATATGTATTGTGAATAACTATTCCAAATTTAACAAAAAGTCAGTACAAAGAAGCCATTTAGACACTCAAATAAGGTGCATAAATCTTAACCGCATGATCAATAATCGTCGTTTTTTCATAAATAATCTAATAATGTGATAAATTTGGTTTTAAATGAATAGTCTTGGAATGTTAAAACTTGCTTACCTAACTTGTTTTGAAAAACGATGTTTATTAATTAAATTATTTGACATTTTTTATGTGAAAAATAAATTCTAGAAAAACTGTACATTCAAAGTTAACCAAAAAATACAGCTTAAGTCTTATAGTATTTGAATCTTTTTTCCAAAATTTTAGGAAAGTTGTATGTCTAATGTAACTTGAACGAACAGTTTCTCTAAAATTAGTTTTTCACGTAAAAAATATGACATAATTTAATTAACAAACATCGTTTTTCAAAACAAGTAAAGTAAGCAAGTTTTAACATTCCTAGAGTATTAATTTAAAACCAAAGTTATTACATTATTATATTATTTAAGAAAAAGACAAACACGTTTTTTGCGTACACTTGGACGTTAATCAGATATACTTCCATTTATATAAAGCATTAAGCAGAATTTCAAAAACACGATCTACACTATTCTTGTCGTACGATGCACGGTTCACGAGATATTTGATAAAACATGTTTTCCAAGATGGCGGCTAGCGCTCAACCGCCCCCGTCCTGACAACTTCATTCCCAACCGTTACATTCACGGAACACCTCCGAACATTTTCCAACAAGAAAATCAATTCTGTAGAAGATGCAGAAATAAATTACCCGGTTACTGGCCTTCTATAACTATATAAAATTTCAAGTTTGTATGTCACATAGAAGTTTTACAACCGCCAATGTGAGTGGGGGTTGTTTTACCATTGTTTATTTTTCTTTCGACAAGAATTCTAAACTCTATAACTATGTCAAAATCTCAAATTTGTACGTCATCTAGAAGTTTTATAACTCAAAAGGGGGTGGGAGGGTTGACATTTTAAAATTTTTTTATTTTTCTCTTTAGGAAAATTTTAAACACTATAACTATACCAAATTTCAAGTTTGTATGTCATATAGAAGTTTTACAACCCCCAATATGAGTGGGGGTAGAAATTTTACCATTGTTTATTTTTCTTTTGACAAGAATTCTAAACTCTGTAACTATGTCAAAATCTCAAGTTTGTACATCATCTAGAAGTTTTATAACTCAAAAGGGGGTGGTAGGGTTGACATTTTAATATTTTTGATTTTTCTCTTTAGGAAAATTTTAATCACTATAACTATACCAAATTTCAAGTTTGTATGTCATATAGAAGTTTTACAACCCCCAATGTGAGTGGGGAGTAGAAATTTTACCATTGTTTGTTTTTCTTTTGACAAGAATTCTAAACTCTATAACTATGTCAAAATCTCAAGTTTGTACGTCATCTAGAAGTTTTATAACTCAAAAGTGGGTGGGAGTGTTGACATTTTAATATTTTTGATTTTTCTCTTTAGGAAAATTTTAGATACTATAACTACACCAAATTTCAAGTTTGTATATTATATAGAAGTTTTACAAACCCAATGTGAGTGGGGGGGTAGAAATTTTACCATTGTTTATTTTTTTTGACAAGAATTATAAGCTCTATAACTATGTCAAATCCTCAAGTTTGTACGTCATCTAGAAGTTTTATAACTCAAAAGGGGGTGGGAGGGTTGACAATTTAATAATTTTGATTTTTCTCGTTAGGAAAATTTTAGATACTATAACTACACCAAATTTCAAATTTGTATATCATATACAAGTTTTACAACCCCCAATGTGAGTGGGGGGTAGAAATTTTACCATTATTTATTTTTTTTACAAGAATTCTGAACTCTATAACAATGTCAAAATCTCAAGTTTGTACGTCATCTAGAAGTTTTTTAAACTAAAAAGGGGGTGGGAGGGTTGACATTTTAATATTTTTGATTTTTCTCTTTAGAAGAATTTTAAACACTATAACTATACCAAATTTTAAGTTTGTATGTCATATAGAAGATTTACAACCCCTTATGTGAGTGGGGGGTAGAAATTTTACAATTGTTTATTTTTCTTTTGACGAGAATTCTAAACTCTATAACTATGTCAAAATCTCAAGTTTGTATGTCATCTAGAAGTTTTATAACTCAAAAGGGGGTGGGAGGGTTGACATTTTAATATTTTTGATTTTTCTCTTTTGGAAAATTTTAAACACTATAACTATACCAAATTTCAAGTTTGTATGTCATATAGAAGTTTTACAACCCCCTATGTGAGTGAGGGGGTAGAAATTTTACCATTGTTTATTTTTCTTTTGACAAGAATTTTAAACTCTATAACTATGTCAAAACCTCAAGTTTGTACGTCATCTAGAAGTTTTATAACTCAAAAGGGGGTGGGAGGGTTGACATTTTAATATTTTTGATTTTTCTCTTTAGAAGAATTTTATACACTATAACTATACCAAATTTCAAGTTTGTATGTCATATAGAAGTTTTACAACCCCTTATGTGAGTGGGGGGTAGAAATTTTACCATTGTTTATTTTTCTTTTGACGAGAATTCTGAACTCTATAACTATGTCAAAATCTCAAGTTTGTACGTCATCTAGAAGTTTTATAACTCAAAAGGGGGTGGGAGGGTTGACATTTTAATATTTTTGATTTTTCTCTTTAGAAGAATTTTAAACACTATAACTATACCAAATTTCAAATTTGCATGTCATATAGACGTTTTACAACCCCCAACGTTGGTGCGGGGTTGAAATTTTACCATTGTTTATTTTTCTTTTGACGAGAATTCTGAACTCTATAACTATGCCAAATTTCAAGTTTGTATGTCATCCAGAATTTTTACAACCCCCAAATAAAGTGCGGGTTTGACTTAATAAAAAAAACTATATTTTTCTTTTCGACAGTCTTAAACCCTATAACTATATCAAATTTCAAGTTCCTGTGTCAACTGCAAGTTTTACAACCCCATAAGAGGGTGCGGGGGATGATATAATAACATTTTTTTATATATTTTTTACAATAATCTTAAACTATAACTGTACCAAATTTCAAGTTTCTGTGTCATCTAGAAGCTTTACAAACCCTAAAGGGTGTGCGGAGGGTTAACATAATAACATTTTGCTATATCATTCTTTACGAAAACCCTAAACCCTATAACTGAACCAAATTTAAAGTTTCTGTGTCATCTAGTAGCTTTACAAACCCTAAAGGGGTGCGGAGGGTTAACCTAATAACATTTTTCTATATCATTCTTTACGAGAATCCTAAACCCTATAACTAAACCAAATTTCAAGTTTGTATGTCATCTAGAAGTCTTACAACCCCCAAATGGGATGCAGAGGTTGACATAGTAACATTTTTTAATTATTTTTCTTTACAAGAATCTTAAATCCTATAATCACGCCAAATTTCAAGTTTCTGAGTCATCTAAAAGTTTTACAACCCCTAAAATGGGGTACGGGGGTTGACATAATAACATTGTTTTATTTTTTCTTTACAAGAATCCTAATTCCTATAACTGTGCCAAATCTCAAGGTTGTATGTCATCTGACAATTTAGAAGTTATAAAGTTTATTTAATTTCAATATTGTAATACATAAGAAGTTCCATTGGAAATGATGTTACTGTCTGCCTCACAAACATATGAGTTTTAAAAGTTTTAAAATATAATATGGGATAAGATAGTATTTTAAATAGCCAGATTTATTATTAGCTAACAGCATCAGTGATTGATTAAATACTGAATGGTAATATAATACCGGTTAAATATCTCAGACGTATTTTGTGAACGAAAGAATGTCCTTACATTCTTATCTATCTTATTAAATCTTACGGTCTTATTAAAATTATCGCCCATTTGTAATAGCAATCAAAACAGTTTTAAAAAAGAAATTTAAATGACGCATAAATGAAACGTAAAGTGTTTATTAAATAGCTTTAACAAAATATAATATGTAAAATTTTTTGTCACCTTAAATGACGCAATCTTTACTCAGAAATACAATGCATAAGTAAAGTACCGTTGAAATGACGTCAGTGTCTAGCCACAAAGTCATCAGTGTTACCAACAAAATTACTGTTAAGTATGCGGACGCAGGGTAAACCTATGCCAAAAATGTTATATACAAATGTATACAATCGCGCGCTATTAGCGCTGCGTGTGGCAAACGCTCAAACTACGATTTTATACACAAATCAGAAATGGGTGTCAAACTGCGCAGAGCTAATTTTTACATTTTCGTCATCTAGACACTTTAAGCTTCATGTGGTGCAATTTTGAGGCACAAGTCACTCAGCGTCCGTATATCCGGACGCCGAGTGACTTCGGACGCTGCTTGAACCTAAGATTTTACATTGGGGGACGCTTAGTCCTATATATATAGGACTAAGTTAAGTTTTATATATATATATATATATATATATATATATATATATATATATATATATATATATATATATATATATATATATATATATGTATATATATATATATATATATATATATATATATATATATATATATATAACAAAATGTCAATAATGAACTTTCTTTTTTTTGTATACAAACAATCAAATTACAAATATATATATATATATATATATATATATATATATATATATATATATATATATACGTGTCAAGCTATCAGTGTGGCACCCAACACATATTCCGGCAAAGTAGCACCCACTTGATAGAGTTGAGATAATGGTGTATATTTTACACCAATTGACTCATCGCAAGTAGTAAAGAAAAAGTAGGTTGAAAAACTGCAATATTCTTTTATACTGTCTAAAAGATATATAATGTTAAACTGGCACCCAACATACTAACTGGTTAACTGGCACCCATTTGTATAATAATTATATAAACTTCGACCAAGTGGCACCACTCCAGTGATGCCATATTTATGGGTGCCTTTTTACCTTTTGCTTTATTATTTATATACAGTATGGAAGCTTATGCAAAATTTTTGAATAATTCACCTTACAGTTTTGGATGCCAGTTTTTAACTTTTTATTGTTTACCTCGGATTGTTGCATTTGCCTTGCCTAAAGTCTAACTACAAATACTTTTAGATGTTATAATAAACCTTTCCAATCTTTGTTAATTATGGAATACTGACGGGGATTAAGGGAAAATGTGTAAACTTTCTAGTCATTGCATGATATAATCAAACATCTAGTGCAATTGCCATTATTGCATGATTAATATAATTTATTTGATATTTTGGAGCTTACATTAATAAGACTTTATATTATTGACATATTAACAATAAAATAACTGAGATTAGAATATACTCCATAGTTGTGAACATCAGAAGCATTGTGCACTACTAATTAATAAATGCAGCTTTAAAAATCATTTAATTTTACTTAAAACAACAAACTATTCTCAATTCAGTTAATTATAAATATAAATCAAAAACAAAGAATTCTAAACATTTGAAGATATTTCGCTTAGCTTTATTTTATGTCAATGACTATCCAACAAAAGCAAATTAACGGTTATTAAAATAAGTAGATGTTGAAGTTCTTAATATTTCTGTTTATGCATCCTCATGAAAGCAAAAATCTTTTTCGCAAAACCTAATAGTACCGATATTTACAGATTTGTTTACCGATCGGTAATAAAATTTTATTGTTTTATTGCTTTGTTACTTTTAGTTGCACATTTTGGCATTTCTTAATCTGTTTGCCCATGATTTTGTTTAAAGGTACTTCAATATATATTTTAAAACCAGCCAAGTTTTATTAAATGTCCATAACGTAATATTTGTATATATGTAGGTATAGTTATATTTCATCTATGTTTAATGAAGTTTCTTTGACTTCTGCAAATCAGGAATTAGGTAATTAGGAATGTTTTCATCTAGGGATAAAAGTTTTAATAATTTAAAGTTTTAATTATTTTAATTGAAATAAAAGGCACATATTTTTTAGAAAACTCAGAATCGAGTGTTATAAAAACAAAATAAATAATGTGTTTTTTGTAACAACAATATTCTTTGCTTTTTTATTGAAATTAAAGTATAGAACTGCTAACTAAAACCTGCTTTTGATTTAATGACTTAAAAACACATAACAAGTTACATGGTAACATTAAATATTTTGCATTAGTTTGTAAAATAAAATTGCATGTTTTGTTGTTATCTTTATTTCCTGTTTAAATTCTTAAAACATAGGTGTACACGTATTATCTAAATTGAATCAATGTTATACACTGTTTCATTATTTGAACCTATAAATTGTCCGGCAGTAGTTTGCCTATAAACAAAAAATTCAAATACGTATACACTACTAACTATTAGAGGGTATAAATAGTGAGATAAAAGACTCAACGATTCAGCGTGAGTAGAAAGGACTATTGTGTATTTTAATCTTGCCTCAGATCTTAATCAATGAGATTCCTACAGGCAGCAGAGAACGAAAGTGCATGTTGGGTATTGAGTTTGAGTAACATTAATCATATTTTGAAAACATATTTTGAATTTTGTAAATAATCCAACATCAGTAATTACCACTAACAATCTGCAATATCAAAACTTATCTAATGAGCGCTAATGTACATTCTACGTGAAATAACGATATAAACAAAAATATCAATCAAAATAGATTCCAAGGAATGGTTCAAAACCTGCAAGAATTGGCATTAAAAAGAACATGTAAACTATAAACAAGTATAAATATTTTTATTTGTTCCTAACTTGTAAACATCGATTTATCAAGTCACTGTATTCCCCTTGAAAATGTCTAATAACTGGACCACGGGTGTATAACTGGCTAGCATGTAAAAAATTTTACACGTGTCCTCATATTTTCTATTATTATATAATTTGAAATTAAAGCCAAACTCTTTAGCAGTAATTTAATTGTTACTAACATATGAGAATTATTGCATCTTATTACTATCGAATAATTAAATATTATAGTACAGCCGTTATTTCCACTAAAGCTGAAATTTCCAAACAATTTTAAGTCATTACTACTTGTATTTGCACTATATACAGTCGAACTTCTATATAACGAAGTCGGTAAATCCTGAAAAAAAATTGGCTATAGGGAAATTTCGTTATAAAGAAATATCACCTTTTGTAAATCTTATTTTAATGCTTTAATTTTGAGTGATTCCGCAAACTGTAACGCTTTGTGTTTATTTAATTGTCTTGATAATGGTGCATTTTTGTCGCCAATGAAATGCACCCACTTTAAAACTGCTTCTTCTACGTCGCGACGTAGTTGTCGTTGTAAATATAAGTTCTAGCACGTTTTGCTGTAAGTTCACCAACTGATTTTAAAATTGATTCCGATTTTTTATTATAGTCGCTAAACTACTGGCAGAAATTCCAAACTTTGCCGCCAGCCGCGATATCTTTCTTTTTTGTATACAGTTATCAATTTCCCGCAACACGTTGATTTTCTCAGTAATGATGAAACACTTTCGCTTTGACTTTTTTTGTACTACACTGTAGGGTTGTTCACTCATAAAACTAAAGTTAAAATAAAAATTTGCAATGCAAGTTTTTAAGTTTACGTAAATCCTAATTGAACTTTAATCTTTCTTAGAGGGTTGAAATCTATTTAGACAAGTAACAATGTGCATGCATCGAAGTTTAATCTTTCCTAGAACTCTCATTCAGGTAAATTTTCGGAAATCTCCTGATAATGTAAGAAAGTATAGATAAC